>JAKOOJ010000001.1:64500792-65726792 GCA_022577455.1 Arizona elegans
TAGGTACCACTTTGGTGAGAAGGTAACAGCATTCCCTGCACCTTTTGAGGTATAGCCCTGCTGGCCACATGACCACAGAAAATGTTTTTGGACCACACTAGCTCCCTTGGCCAAGAAACAGAGATCAACACCATACCCTAGAGTTGGACATACTGATAGGGACACATTTACTTTTACATATATATATACAAAATCAATACCTTTTTGTATTAGCTTTTTCAAGGCAGTCCAGCCATTGATGATTCAAAGAATTGTATTCTCAATAGCAGTTAATATAAAGCAGTTACTTTTTTAAAATCAAGGTTTATAACAACCCCCTCACCCCTGAATATGTGTATATAGGAATGGCTGAGCCCATAAATGGAAAGTTGGACCACCCTTACCTGAAACTCTAACTCTTCCATCCAGTCCCTGACCCTTGCTTTAGAGAGTTGCAGGATCCTTTCAGGGAGTGCTTAATCTGGAATTATTCATTTGAAAAATAAATTCATTTAACGATGAAACTTCCTGGTTATGTAGCATGACACAATGGCTTTTTTGCCTTTTGTGTGAGAAAGTGAAATGAGGCATTTATTGAGAAGAGGCAGTACCATTTAGTTGAGAGAGACCATTTCAAAGAGATTCTACCTTAATTAACTCAATATAGCTGAGGCTGGGAAATTAATCTCATCATTTTTAAGATTATTATTATTATTTTTTTACTCCAGACTGCTATTAAAGTCATTTGGGAAGCTTTCACAAGTAAACTAAATGAAATGTTATTAAGAAGAAGAAAAATAAGAAAAGACATATGAAACTTGTTTTATTTGAAAAGAAATTGGCAAAAGTGTGTGTAATAATATTATTATTTATCTTATTATTATTGCTTTGATTTATTGTATACAAAAGCATATACACAAAAGAAATATATACAAAAGAAATACAAAAAATAATAATAAAAAAGATAAAGGTTTAGATAAAATAGTCAGATTTTTAAATAGTCAGAGATTACATGAAAGCTGACCAGAGTGATTTCCTTCACAGAAAAAAAAAAGTAGGTGAAGATGGGTGGATCTTATGGGTGGATCCCCATAGGATAGTTACTTTGAACTAAAAGCTCTGTCCTTTGCTCTGGTCCTGTTGAAACAGAACATCTCTGCCAAAGATAAATAGCGGAATCAACATGGATTACTATGAAATGATCAGTGGTCTAATCAAGAAATTCCACAAGCAGTGCCATAAACTAGCAGTCTGAAATTCTAAATTCCAAGAAAACGAACAACAGGATGGCAATTGCAACCTTTACACATCTTGTATAAATGTCTATATTAGCGTTTCTGCAGCCACCTCTTTTGCTCCACCTAATTCTAATTTACTAGAATAACATATAATTTAATATAGAATTATACACCTCTTGTTCATTAAAACGTATTTCTTGTATTTGATTATGCCATTGTTGCCACAAATAAAATTGGGGGAAATCAGAATCTTAGTTCAATAACATGCTTTTAAAAAAAAAAAAAATCAATGTTTAACAGAGTGGAAAATAATTGCAGAATTCTTATTCCTTACAAAGCTGAAGGAACTCAAAACAATTAGTATAAAATTAGGCACAAAGCCAGCCTGGTAACTGAATCAGTTACTCTTTCTCAGTTCTAGGGAGAAGGCACTTCTGAAATCTTGACAAGAAAACAGCAAGGACTGGTTCAAGGCTAACTCTAAAGCAAGCAGGCAGGCAGGCAGGTGAGTTTGGTTCTTTCAATTTTACTAAAATGGAGAAGAGTAGTATGAGAGTACACAAAAGACATCACACCAGGGATTCCATAGGTGTGTCATAGAATCCAAAATGTAGGATCCACTGAAGTCTTCCACAATGTCACAAACTCTTTATGACTCGAAATACAAGAAAGCATCTGTTTGAAGTCTTGTTAATACAATTGTTCATATAGATATTCTGTATCTTACATATTCTGTAAGAGTGAGTTCCCACGTATAATAGTAGAAGGTGGCATTACTGTTCTCCTATGTATAGGAAAAGCTAGTTGTTCCAGTTACAACAGTCCTTGACTTACAAACTGTTGCTTGGCAATCATTCAAAGTTACGAAAGACTCCTACAAAGCTACTTATGACCTGATTTCAAAGTTACAATGGTTGCACACACACACACACACACACACACACCTATGATTATGTGATCATATTTTGGGTGCTGGGCAAGCAAGACACCTTTATAGCCATTTGCAGCATCTTGCACTCATCAGACCATAATTTTCAATGTTTTTTGCTGGTTTCTGGCATTTACTTCTGGTTTCCAATAAAAAAACACGCATTAGATAAAATAAAATAAGTAATTACCATGGAAGTTCCTTAAGAATCACCACAAAAAGGCTTGTAAAATCAGGCATGGTCTAGTGCTGTTCCACTTAATGACTGCAATGATGTACAACCGTAATTCTGGGCTCAGTTACAGTTGTAAGTTGAGGAATAATAATAATAATAATAATAATAATAATAATAACTTTATTGTTATTGTACACAGTATACCCTTTATTGTTATTGTACATAGTATACCCATACAAAGAAATTCACTTAACACCCAAAGACCAGGTCCAACACACATAACAATCCCCAAACACACTCCCACCCACAACAAATTCCCCACCCCTAAACCATCCAAACATCCACACAACAGACCAAGTAATGCTGTCCAACAGCTCACTGATGGTGGTCCTTTAGTTCATAATTGAGTGCAATTATAGCTCTAGGATAAAAACTATTCAGAAAATGTGTGGTCCGAGTTTTAATTGTTCTGTATCTTCTGCCAGAAGGCAACAGTCCAAAAAGATTGTAAGCAGGATGGGAAGAGCTCTGAGAATGTTATGCAACTTCTTCAAACAGCAAGATTCAAAGATGTCATCCAGGGCTGGTAGCTGAAGCCCAATGATATTCTGGGCAGTTTTAATGATTCTCTGTAGAGCTTTTTTGTCTGCTACAGAGCTGCTCCCATATGCCTTATGTTAGGACACTCTCAATGGTGCTGCGATAGTAGGACAGAAGTAGATGCTGAGATAGATTTATCTTCCTGAGCATTCTCAGGAAGTACAGCCTCTCCTGTGCCTTCTTCTCAAGCATGTTAACATTCATGAGAGATCCTTTGAGATATAAATGCCCAGAAATTTAAAACTACCAACCCTCTCCACCTCCTCACCATTTATGTACAATGGTAAATGTACATCTCTCTTCCTCCTGAAGTCAATTATATATACCCATCTATCAGAATAATTGAAAAATGAAATTGATTTCTTTTCAGGCTACCATCCTTTGGAAAATCATAGTTATGCTATTAGTCCATTGGAGGACAAATAGATAAATGGGATCTCTGAGCTTCCTCCAGAAAGAAAAGAAGACATGTGGTTTATATGGTGCAAAAATAGAAATATATAGTACAAGAAAAGAAGACTGATTATTTTTTTGCTCCCAGATGATCAATTTTATTCTATTGAGCTAAGAATGTGTAAGTTCTAATCACTGGCAGAGATTTTTTCCCATGTGTCATTTTGAATTGTTATAAGACTGTGATTCTGGCCATGATAAAACCAAGCATGTCAATCTTATTTTATTAAACTTAGTAGCAGCAATATCTTCCAGCATAGTATCAGTCCATCTCTATTTAGGATTATGTATTTTTGCCATGGATTCTGAGTGATCAGAAAAGCATTAAGGTTATATATATGTAACACCTTCAGAAGCCCCTTGCCTTTTCTAAATCCAAGAAAATAAAGTTTAGAAAGGGTAGCATTTATTACTGAATCAAGCCATAAATATCAACAAATTATCTAATTGATTTTATAGAAGAATACCTACTGTACAGCCAATGGGATATACTACAACAACTCCTTTTAATTATGAAATTGTATGAATGGCATGAAACTGTATAAATCATATACAGGTAATGTGTGTTTTTGTGTGTTTTTGAAAAAGAGAGTAATGATACACATATAAGGGCAAAATACATGATTTCTACTGAGGGAGCACCTTACCTGCCCATATTGCTTTTCTGTTGATGTAACTGCCTGACTACTGGGCTAGTTTCAAGGTTTTGCTTTTGGTATACTGATCCCCCTAACATGGGATTAGGTTACTCTACAGATTGCCTTCCATATTACAGACATGGATGATAATTAACATATTCAGGGGAGGTTTCATTGTTTGTAAATAATAGAATGGCATCTTCTAGTTACATTTTGGTGGACTTTCTCTATGGGACAGCTTTATTGGCTTCATCCAAATAAATTTTACATATTTGGATTTGATTGAATAATAAATATCATAAGGTATATATTACTATGTTCTTCACTACTCTACTGAAGATCTATCCCCTCATTCAGATTTTTGATCTTCTGATGAAGGCCATGGCTAGGGGATCTGTTGTCTGACCTTAGCTTGTCTACTAATTGTGGGACAGATGTCATTCATGCCTTTATCACTTTATCACCATTTATGTAGACTACTATAACAGTTTAACACTCATTTCTATGGCCTTTAATTAGGTGAAACAATGCATCATAGGGCAACAATTTTTGAACCAAAATACTTCAGATTGATTAAATTATAGAAAGTGTCCAAAAATTAAATTTGGGGAAGTTGTGGATGGTTCAGCTGATGGCTGCTTCTGCAAGCCATTGCTGTAGTCATTGATCCTCATTTTCAACATTCTTGCTAGTTGTTTTATCATTCAAGGAAGGGAGGATAAAAGAAAGGGAGGGAGAGAGGAAGGAATAGGAAGGAAGGAACCTCTGGGCACCTTTCTCAGCCCCAGCCCTACACATGCCTTCCCTGACATGTGCAGCACATCTTGAATACTCCCATGCACCCTTCCTGACCTGCATTGCCTACCACATGCTTTCCCAAACTCATGCAGCATCTCTTGTATTTACCCATGCACACTTTCCCACAACCCCTGCATACCATCCCTGACCCATACAGCATCTTTCATGTATTTTAAAGCACCCCTCCAAAATCCTTCTCAATCTGCCGAAGCCCCCCTCCACACACACACACTCCCAAAACTGCAAGGCATTTCACACACACACACCCCTTTTGAAACACATTGCTCCTCCAATGACTTATGCAGTACTTTTATATACCCCTGGACACCCTTCCAAACCTACAATGCCCACCCATGTGTCTTTCCCAATCTGTACAGCATCTCTTATACCCCCCCCAATACCTTTCCTAACCCACATCCTTATACACTCCCTCCCTCCCTCATGGGTTTCCAACTACCCACTGGTTTCCCAATTGACTTTCTCCTGCAAGTTTCCCACAAGAGAAGTAAATGGAGAAGCTGATGGGAATTAGAGGGAGGGAGAGAGGGAGGAAGGGAGGAAGGAAGGAAGTAATGAAGAAAGAAAGAAAGAAAGAAAAGAAAGAAAGGAAGGAAGGAAGGAAGGAAGGAAGGAAGGAAGGAAGGAAGGAAGGAAGGTTGGCTGGCTGGCTGGTTGGTTGGTTTCTAATGCTCCCTGCCAACTTCCCAGAAGGAAACTCAATGGGGAAATTGGCAGGAAGTTGGAAGTCACTCCTGGTCCCTTTGCTTTTTTGCCCACCCTTGCTCATTCTGTTTCTTTGTTTAGGTGAGGAAATATCTCTGAAACAATGATCTAACAGAGCATGGGTAATCTAGTTGTCTATATATTTCTACCTCTATTAAAAGACATTGAATTCTTCAAAACCATTGGAAACAATACTGTGATAATTAGCATGGGTAGTCCACATTTAATCATTTTATATGCAAAAAGCAGCAGAATAGAAATGGAAATTAGGTGATCTTTCCTTTATTCTTCACCATGAAGGCTACAATTTGGTGGATGGGGTATTATCCAAAAATGCTGAGGTTCCCAATCCTGCATAAAATGAAAAAAAAAAAAATGGGGGTGGGGGAGGGTATTAAATACAAGCATTTTTGGTGGCTTTCCCCAGGCTGACAATTAACAAGCCTCCTCCATTCATGGAGTCTCCAACCCCGAGCAGAAAGCCAGTGAGCATTTAAGGGATAGAGGTGATACAGGTCTATCTTTTTAAATAGAACCTGCTTTGTATTAGATTTGCTCTTTATAATTTTAAGTGGATTTCTAATTATTTACCTGGGGTGATTTTCAGTGTGTGGTACTCTTTAGCATTAACTACTCTGAGTGTTGAAAATGAACAATACATTGTATAAAATATACAACCTTTGTCCTTTTTGTCATCTGTTATTGTTGTATTTTAACAATGCTATTTTATAAAGTCCACTTACAGATGGGACTATGTGGGAAGCATATCCAGACAAAACTTGCGAATAAAATTATACCAAATGGAAGATGGCTGTGTCCTAATGTTTCTGCTCATTTCTGAATCTGCAGAAGTTATTTTTTTTTCCATATTCTCAGAGAAGTGTGATCTGCATTGCATAAAGACAGACAGCAGGCTAGAGATATGGAAAGGAGGGAAAGGTTTTACATCTTTTACGGTAGACTGATGCATTGCCAGCATGCAAACACATAAGCCTATTTTTATGGAAAGTAAAATTGAATTGTGCAATGTTTTCTATTTATTTCAGAAAAGCAACTTTAGAATGCAGAAGAGCACAAATACCACACTTATCCGCAACTTATTAAAGTGTCTGCATTGTTTTCCAGGATCCTGGAGCAAATGTAGAGAAGGTTCCTTTCCATTCATGCAAACATGGAAACAGAGGCAGCTGGTTTAGTAAGTTGCAGACAGGTATTATATTTGCTCTTCTGAAAGCTCTGAAGCACCTCTTCCAAATAAAATCCTAAGCATTACACAATCCTAGAAAACGCCACTTTATAGAAATAAAGAATGGGAATGGATTCTGCATGAAATAGTCATAAAATGAAGAATATTAAGCTCCCAAACTCCCAAATTATTGTTGCTCTTATCTACGACAGTCAGAACTAGCAAATTGACAAGCATGGGGTTCTTCTTCTCTTACTTCTAATGAATGAATTACAACCCAAAATTGAAAAGTAGGAAGGGTGGAAAGAGAAAGAGCTGGCATAATGGCGATGGGCTGTTGTAGTCAAATGAGGACCAGGTATGACCAGAAGGCAACATGCTGCCAAGAATCTCATTTTCCTAAAAGCTTGTTTAGGCAAGACCATAAAAGATCTTTGGCATCAGCGACCATTGCTAACTGGTGCAATTTGTGTTCTCTGATGAATAAGAAAAGCATTTTTATCACCATCTTCTTGAAGCTGTGTGCATTTTTTTAAAAAAAATATTAATTTTACTTTTTTATCTATTTGCAGATGAGAAAAGAAAAAATAATGATTTTATCCTGAGAAGTAGCTAGGTATACTGCAGTCAAATATCAAGAAAAAGAGACAGAGAGAAGGAAAGATCTCCTAAAAGGATCTCTTTACACAACATACATATAAGTATGTTCAATGAAAGAACAACAGAGATTAGAGGGAAATGAAATACCAGAAAGGAAAACAGAATTACCTAATGAGAATTCTTACATTATAAGTGTGACACATACAATATTACATTAATAGCTGAATAATAATTATTAGTCTATCTTTCAGATACCATATCAGCCATAACTTTATTCAAAGGAAATGCTATTTGTTTTGTATACCATATACCTGCCAAACTAGTGCATAAAAAGCCAATGGGTGGGTCTCATATTGTATCATGTAATGGTAGGCTTTGCTTATTTTCATAATGTGTAACCTCTGTCACTGGAATTATGGTTGAATGTGACGTGTGAAACCAAGCCATTCTGTTTTTTTCCCTCAACATACATCTTTAAACCAGAACTGGTTTAGAGCAAGCAAGTATCTGTGAAGTGAACATCCCTGCAAACAAACTTAATGGTAGCAGTCAAAGATAGTTTCTGCTATCACCATCAAAACAATCAATGGAACCATTACCTTTGAAAATGTATACAGAAGGAAAACAAAAAGGACCAACAAAACCAGGGAACATCATGGCTTTGATAAATTTTGATAAAGGGCCTGGTGATAAATTTTGATAAAGGGCCTGGTGGCTCAGCAGACTGATAGCATTGTGATTAACACCAGCTGTCTGCAATTACTGTAAATTCGAACCTCACCAGGCTCAAGGTTGACTCAGCTTTCCATCCTTTCTAAGGTAGGTAAATTGAGGACCCAGTTTGTGGGGCAATAAGCTGACTTTGTATAAATATATAAAAAGTATGAAGGCTATTGCTTAACGCATTGTAAACCACCCTGAGTCTCCGGAGAAGGGCGGCATATAAATCAAATTAAATAAATAAATATTTTTTTAAAAAAATTGCCCATCCTGTGTTTTAGCCCCTGTTCTTCTAGAAATTATGGCCAAAAATGGGAGCAATATTCCTTGAAATACGTGAGCTTTCAGTGTTGGAAAAAGATATGTGCATTTTCTAGGGTTCTTTCAGGTATTGAAGATCTATTCCAGTTCACAAAATGCTGGAGTAAAATATCCATAGTGCCTAGTCCTAGTCTTGTGCTTAAATGTGCTAAGCAAAATTTCAGAGTTACCTTTCAAAAGAAGGATTTAATTCTAAAGGAATACTGTATTCCTTTACTGTATTCCTTTGTATGAAGGGATGTGTTTCCTCTGCTGAATAATGAGTAGCTGTATCTAGCTTTGCTGGAGAAACAAAGCAGGAATAATCACCTATTACCTTCCCAGATCCAATAGTAAAAGTAGCTATTAGTTTTGAATAGTACTATGTGAATAAGCACCAAACTTTAGAATAATATCAATGAAATTTTGCCCAACAAAATGTATTTATAATTAAATTTTGCCTTCATTTACAAATTGTTTTGCTTACTTTTCCATATAATTACTAAACTTATGAAAAAGGCAATACAAATAAACATCGTAATTACACAAGAGAATAATTAAATTTTATTATAATTCAAAAAACTCAATCAATCTAAGCATTGCTGCTCTAGCCTAAGACAACTCATTATGATTCATGATAATTAATGAGAAACACTAATAGGTCTCTTTGAAATACGTTTTTATTCATCAGTCTGAATGGAAAACCAATTGCTACTTTGGGGAAAGAGCTTTATTTATGTTAGAACTGATTTTGATTTTCCTAAATGTGTACTCAGTTTTAAAAAAATCAAGCAGCTTGCCTGACTGAAGGAATATAATGATAAGTGTGATAAGATGGGTGGCCAATAAATTTTATAAATAAATTGTAAATAGATAAATAACTGGTGTAGAGTAGAGATTATCGTGTTGGATTTTGACTGGGAAAATCCAGTTTCAGTACCAACTCAGTGATAGAAAGTACTAGTCACTTACTCTCAATATGTTCGGGTATGGATTTATTAGATAAAGTTAAAAAAAAAACTCCTCCCTGTTGAGCCCGATCTCCTGCTCGACAACACATATGGGAGGAGGAGGAAAGGAGGCCATGGGAATGCGACCCAAAGATACCTGAAAGCAGGGGGATACTCTGGTGATGGTGGCACAGAATGTTTAGGCAACCGAACGTGTCAGGGGAGAGGATTGGCAGTGAATGGAAGGATCACGGATGAGCAGAGGAGGAGGCAGCATTTGATGACGTCACAGGCCAGCACAGGGAAAATTGACGGCCTGTTTGAATGCCTTGCTGAGCTGGATATAGCTCAGCTGTTCATTATGTGTGTGGGATGGGTGGAGCCTGCACGGACATATAAAAAATGCAGTTGCTCTCAGCGCCAACTTTAAACCAATGTAACTTAGTGTTGCCGTGGAGCTACCTTGCAGCTGCAATAAACCATTTGCCAACTCCAGTTTCACAGTGGATTGTTTGGGGCTGTCAAGGTTTGCTTAGGAATGCTGAGATTCCCCCCGTGTAAGCTTCTTTGAGGATTCTGAGAATAGTAGGATATAAATGCACAAATCAATACAATCTTAAACTTTGGCATATTGCTTAACGCATTGTAAGCCGCCCTGAGTCTCCGGAGAAGGGCGGCATATAAATCAAATTAAAAAAAAAAAAAATTCCAGGGGGATGTACAATATCTTTCAGCTTCAAAATGTCCAGAATTTAAAGGAAGTGTTTTGACATCTTCATGAATACTTTCACGGGAAAAATAAAACATATTGGTGTTTTTTTTTTTTCAAGCATAAAACAAAGCAGAAGAGTTTCAATATCATTTTACAAATTTCAGGTCCGAACACTATGATTAAAATATTTTTTTTTAAAAAAAATGTTTTCAGCTTAACCATCTATCACCAAAAATCAGTCATGTCTGTGCTGTTTAATGTAGTATCACAACATTCAGAAGCTCCCTTAAAAAAAATCAAAACATTGATAAAGATATGTTATTTGAAAACCTTCCCCAATACAATTTCTCTGCGGACTTTGATCTAAATGACTAGGCAATGAACTATCTTCAGGATATCCTCCATCAGCTAGAATTGATCTTTCTAATACATACAACTTGGGGGTAAATGCTTGTAATTCCTCAAGACCTATGAGCCTTATTTGGAATTTTGACTTTTTCCAACATCAATAGCCTTCTGGAATTAGATTAGGCTGGCATTTTCTGAAGAAAAAAAAATTAACACTGTTAAGATGATGGCATCACATAAATTTTCTTTTTGCCTTTCTCCCTTTTTAGATAGTCTCTATTTTTAATTCTTTTTCATAACATGAAGATTTTCTTTTCTTTTTATACTGTGAATGTTTTATATTGTATTTATATAATTTCTTAATTATTATTTTTATATAATAAAAATATTTATTTATAAATAATGCAAGGAGGAGAACATATCTATAATATAATACAACGTATTATCAAGAAGCTTTTGGTTGTAGCAGGAGAAATATATGAGAAATTTATGAATGAAGTATGACCGCTTCACTATAAGTTTGAAACAAGATAGTTGTTCTCTGCCATACTATTACATTTTTATCTTACAGGCCAATTGAATTTCTATGCTATTTTAATCTTTTGCATGCATATAGTACCCAGAAAATCTTCAATCTTTCATCTATATTAGGTCATAAATCCTTTACAATAAATTTATAACACTAGACCATACTGCGTCTTGAGCTGTAATTACAACAGCTTTCCTGGTTCACAGTTCATGTCTTTATATAGTCATGGTCTCCAAAGACAGAAGGTGTAATTATTATATTATTGGACAAAGAAAGGTCCTTAGCTGTGAAAATTCACTTTGAGATAGATATAATTTCTCAGTCCAGCCTAGCCCACATGAATGTTGTTGAAGGGGGAAAAATGATAAAAGAAAATAATGCTATCTATTTTACCCTGAGCTTCTGAATAAAAGGGTTATAAACTTAATAAATTAAATAAGTAAATAAAAATAAGCCATGGGGTGCAATAATTTTACTTTATTTTGCAGCGATCAGATCTGGAAGCAGTCCTCTTCAGGTATTCTTTAACTGGCATGTTCAACTCAGGAGAACTACAGATAATCCCCTGTTTTCCTGCAATATCACTTTAATGATTCAACAGCTGCAGGCACTTACACATTGGATGAGAATATTGGCAGCAGGGAGTCTTCATATGTACTGCAGATATGAATGTATAATTGTCTGCAACTGTCAATATCATTTAAGTGATGCCAGTAGGAGGGTTATCTGGAGGGCTCACATGTTGAGCATCCTGGGTAATGAACAATTGAACTGAACTACTATATGGAAATATAGATGGATTGGAATAAGTTCAGAGGGGAAATGACAAAAATCATAAGGAGCATGAAAAAAGATTGTATAAGGAAAAGTGGGTGAATTAGGTGCAATTAGTTTAAATAACAAAATGGTGACACAAGGACTAATGTATTTAAAATATTGATGCCATTGTAATATTAAGATAAGATAAATGGATGATGCAAAGATATTAAGATAAGATAACATAAATGGGAAAATTTCATAATAAGAGCAATACTGAAGCATTTCCCCCCCAACAGCCTTCAAACAAAGCTGAAAAGCAATTTATTGGGGATTTTTTTTAGGTCTTGATCTGCCTTCGCCAATGGTAAAGTGCAAAGAAATGCTACTGCCTGACACTCTGACAAATTAGCCATCAATAGACACATAGACATCAACATTATATACACACTATGCAAAAGAGACAATCAAGAATCCAAAAAGGAACAAAAAGACCAAAACACCTCCCTATCAGCAATCTGCACCCAGATGAGCATAGATTGATTCAAAGATTAAAATCAAGAAGTAAACAGTACCCTAATCAAGGAACTGCCAAACAAGCTACCGGTAAACAGATCAACTAAAGAATCTCTGAGACATTCCCATAAACACTGATGGGATAAGCCGCTAGGATGTAAACTGACAGCAAACTCCACTCCTTATTCCACAGATAATGTTACCTAGTTTGAGTAATGAAATGCCTGCAAAAAAACAATCAAGATCAAAGACCACCAGCTGTCTGCAATTAAAAGTAAGTTCGAATCTTGCCAGGCTCAAGGTTGACTCAGCCTTCCATCCTTTCTAAGGTAGGTAAATTGAGGACCCAGTTTGTGGGGGCAATAAGCTGACTTTGTATAAAATATACAAAAGTATGAAGACTATTGCTTAATGCACTGTAAGCCGCCCTGAGTCTCCGGAGAAGGGCGGCATATAAATCAAATTTAAAAAAAAAAGAGCACCAAGGACCCTTCAATGATTCTGTTATCATTTGACATAAAATTTAAACTGCAGACTCTCTACATCAAAGCCAGTATTGTTTAAAATCTCACTCCAGTAATACATACTGCTGTCTTAGAGAATTGAGTTGAATACATTGTGTGTGCTGTGCATATTTTAATAATCAGCTATGATAATCAAATAATGGAGCATATTTAAAATATTTAAACATTTCAGTAAATACAATTCTAAAAATAATTGGATTTTTTTAATAAAAGGAACAAAAGTTTTGTTCCCTGTATATTTTCTATCTTGGCGATTAAAAAAACCTCATCTCTGGTCAAGAAAAGCAAATATTCATAAAAAAATGGGATTTAAGGGTAGAGGATATTTTCTTCACTTATATTTGTTCAAGTGAGAAAGTAGCAATATGTATGCCTTTCCAAATTCAGTAAGTTCCGAATTTTTCACTCTAGCAAAGATTGAAATTATGTGACTGAGTAAGAAACCATGTAAATTAAAAGAATGTTGCAATTATATCAAAGGCAAGCAGCCTCTTTATACCAGTTGTTACAATAACTTTAATTAAATTATTCATTCAATTTAATATTTTCAGTATTCTAGTAAATACCCTATTTTATAGTATTTATAATTAAAATTGATATTAATATACTCCACTTTATATAGTTCTGTTTTGTTACAAGATTTGATCTTGTCACTTATATTTAGGTCCTGACTTATCTTCTGTTCATTATACTGCAGTTTGCTTATTTCTATTTTAACACTATTTCCTCTCTCTTTGGTAAGTTGATCTATTTCACCAAAGTCATTGACATGGACAGAATGATTGCACTGAGCTCTTTGGTTTGCTCTCTGTATTTAGCACTGCTGTAAGGAGGAACAGTGCAAGTTTTGGTAATGCCCTTTGGGTTCTTTTTGGGTTGTTTCTTCTGGGATGCAACCCTGCTCTCAATGTTGCCACTACTAAGTGGTTGCTAGCTTCCTGAGTAGTTTCCAGCAAGTGCTAGTGTCTTGGGTGTTGCTAGGAACCTTGGCCCAGTGATGGTGAAAATTTGCTACTATTCTACTTGCTCAATTCATCAATCCATTTAATTGTATGTATTTATTTACATTTACTCAAATCTAGTTTGCATTTATTCACCTGTATTTAAATTCATTTATTTGTCTATTTGCATTTATGGGCTGCTCACCTTCAATGGACTATTTCTAGGCTACAGTGCAGCCCTGCTGGACCCTCCTGGACAATGGCAGAATTGTGGCTTCTTTAGCTATAACACTTTCTCCTGTGGACAGCACTGTGAGCTGTAGAATTTCTTGTTGGTTTTCCAGAAGCTCTCAGTTACCACCACTCCACTGTTGCCATTACATTAAACGCTATTGTAGTCCTTGTTTCTGATATCTTCTTGGGACTTCAGCTATTTATTTTTCTTCTCTGACAATTCTCTTTCTCTTCCAGCTCCTCTCCCTCTCTCTCTCTCTCTCCCTCTCCCTCTCCCTCCCTCCCCCCCTCTCTCTCTCTCCCTCCTTCCCTCCCTCCCTCCTTCTCTCCCTCCTTCTCTGTGTGCGCGCAAGCAATAGAAAGAGAAAGAAGGAAACATGCTGGTCTAATATTGGAATTAAGGGAAACTCTTCTTTGACTCGAGATTTGACTTCCAATGAATACGTAGACATGTTTACTGTATATTGTTTTCTTGCAACACTGAATATTAGTTTGCTACTGCCTTTTTTAGGATATTTTTCTATTTCCAAGTTTGATGCTTGGATTTCTTGATGGTGCAGTAACCAACTTTGACTTCATTTAATGTTTTTTTTTTCCCCAAGAATAAGCAAGGTGTGCCCTCTGGTGATTCTCTTTTGTGGTAAAGAAAAATCTGGATGGCAATACCAGTATGCCCCAATTTTTAAAAAGCAATAAGAAAATATCATTAAAATAATGTGCAATGTTATCTGTACCCTTGATTCTTGACAGCTAAGTCATATGAGTGTGTCTGTTTCTGAAGCCAGGCTAATGTTCCACCTAGCCACTTCCTTGTCTGTGCCATGCAGCCTCTGAGGTGTGAAGTTAGAAGGAAAATCTATATCAATTTCAAGTTAAGTCCCTGCTGCGTACTATGAAAATAAACTACCTTTGACATTATTTCTATAATGTGAATTGATCTACAACAAAAGCAGTTTCAGACAATGTTTAAATGTCTACAGCCATTTTTATTAGCTTTCTTTGACATTTTGGACAGGGTATTTTTTAAATTCTTACAAGAAGCTCCCCCCATCTTAGTTATCTGTATTGTGCCTACCAACCTAAATTAATTTTCTACATTAGTTTTCACCAGATCTAACAGCTGAAGCTCTGCATGTTCTTTTTGTGTTAGTTTCAGCACTTTAAATGGGTGGTATGCATATCACCAGATCACAAGTATTCTTCAACATCAGGCCACACTCCAATCATTTCCCAACTCTTAGGTATTTTCTTCCTCCAGTAGGGCCTCATAAAAGGAGGAACAATCACTTTCATTTAATACTGGGGTTTTTTCTTAACATTAGTCCCATATAGTTCCAGGCTCCATTTGTTTACATTGTGTTTACCTTGTTCACATAGAAAAGCCATCAAAGCCTGATTCAATGAAGGAATTTTTTTCCAGCCATTTGTCATACATCTTAATGCTAATTTAGTGCTGAAACAAAGTGAGTGTTCCAAGATCACTCAGATGGATGCCTAAGGGAAGATTAGAACATGGCTTTACCCCTATCACAGGGGTGAAATGCTCCTGGATCGGACCAGATCACCCAGTCTGGTAGAGATCTTGGCCGTTGGTTCGGCAATCCGGTAGCGATGGTGGAGCAAAGCTCCACCCACCTGCCCGGATGTCATTACTTCCTGGTTTTTTTACCTTCTGCGCATGTGCAGAAGGTCTGCGCGTGCACATGATATGTGCAGTGCACATGCTTCTGAACTGGTAAGGAAGGTAAGTAGATTTCAACCCTGCCATATCACCAATAAAATCCTTTATATATCACCTTATTGGTGACATGTGTTTGAACCTTGTGCTTTGATATAGCCTATAGGCTAATCAATAAAGCTAATCCAAACATGGCTTTACTCATTCCTACTTCAGTACTTTAACCATTATCCCATGCTGCCTCTCAAATCTAATAGTATATATGACATGGTGTAAGGTAAAGATTTTCCCTGTCCATTAGTGTCCAACTCTGGAGAGTGGAACTCATCTCTGTTTCTTAGCTGAGGGAGCCAGTGTTGTCTAAAGACATTTCCTTGGTCATATGGCCAGCATGACAATACACCAAAAGGCGCACAAAATGTCTTCCCACCAAAGTATTGCCTATTTATCTACTGGCATTTCTATGATTTCAAACTGCTTGGCAGGCTAGATGTATTAGTATATGTGTGTGCATTTTGTATGTATGTATGTGTGTGTGTGTGTGTGTGTGTGTGTGTGTGTGTATTAGTATATATTCCATTTTAGCGTTTGCACTTATTCCTTATTATTTAATATAAAAGCTGTAGTTTATCTACCTTTAGGATGGTTGCAAACATTTAAATCGATGGATACAACAAAAGGCATGTGTGATTCTAGTTAGGATATAATAAAAATGCAGATATGACAGGCTGCAACTCCCTTTGTCTTGTCTACATCCTTATAACTAAAGGCAGGAAAAGCCTATGAATAAAAACTGGTGGGGGAAATCAGGAATAGCTATTGAAGCTATACCCTAGTAAGGAATCTAATATGAAACCTTAGAGTTACTGTTCCTCTTTGTCAATTTACTTAAAGACCTATGCATATTCTTGACACCATGATTTAGACCAAAGGTCTTCAAACTTGGCAGCTTTAAGACTTGTGGACTTCAACTTCCAGAATTCTGGGAGTTGAAGTCCACAAGTCTTAAAGTTGCCAAGTTTGAAGACCTCTGACTTAGACCCTATGCTCTTTTTCACATAGGGATGAAATTTAATTACAGTGCATCCGCTTCAAGGTGCTAGTTCTCACCTATAAGGTCCTACATGACTTAGGTCCGGGATATTTGCAGGACCTTCTCCTGCCTGCCTCTCACTGTCCTGTTCGCTCACATAGGGCCGCTCTCCTCAGGGTTCTGATGGCGAGCCAATGTCGTCTTGCTGTGCTCAGGGGTAGGGCATTCTCTGTGGGTGCTCCCACCCTCTGGAATGAATAACCTACCGAGCAACGGACGGCTCCTGATCTCCATTCCTTCCGTCGGGACCTGAAGACCTGGCTGTTCAAACAAATAGGCTGACTCTGATTCCGGGTTTTATTATTTACTATTAATTAGTTATTTGGTTTAAAATGGGATTTTATTGTACTTGTTTCTTAACTTGTGTTCGCCGCCCTGCGTCCTTCAGGAGAATGGCGGCATATAAATACATGTAATAAATAATAAATAAATAAATGATATAGGGGAAAAAAGCATAAAATAAATGGAATACAAGGGGAAATTACTGATATGTTAGGGCCCTGGATATTTTGTGACTATGTGTTGGTGATTTCCCTCCCCCGTATAAAGTGGGAAGTGGCAATAAGAGGCCCCTCTCAATTATCAGGAATCTTGTAAACTTGAGATGACAATAAAAATGGCACCAAAAGTTAAATGTCTCCTCAGCTCTGTGGGTGCCACCCACTGATTTGTTGATCGAAAGGCCATCATCAGGAATTTTCTGAAAGAAAGGAGTGAAGAACAGATGGCAGACTAGGAAACAAACAGACCAAAAAAAGTATGTGAAATGTCCCCCTCTCAAAAGAGTTGACAGTTCTGCTTTCATGTCATCTATATTTAAATTATACTTTGAAACACTTTGATATTCCCTACCTAATTGGGTGCTGAAGTTTTTTCTCATTTTCACTGTTCCATCTTTGACTCCCTACAATAGCTATGATTTTTATCTGGAAATTACTGCACTGACTTTCCCAGAGGCAAATTCCATCTTTTGGAGTGCAAAACATTCTCATTTTTTTTTTCTTTTCCAAAGACTTAGCAAAAGTGTCCTTTTGCTGTTTATCACTCTAAGCTTTTTTCCCCTTCTGAGTGAAATATCATTGGCGTTATCTTTTAATTCAGAAATGCCATAGGGTACAAGCAAAAGGTGATTGAGTTTGTTAGATATTTCACTGATATCTTTTCTCATCCATACAAGGAAGGAAGGAAGGAAGGAAGGAATGGTTTGAAAACACCAGAATCTGTCCTAAATAAAGAATATTTTGTGTTTAAAGCACTGGTGAAATCCAAAGTTTTTTACTACCGGTTCTGTGGGCATGGCTTGGTGGGCGTGGCTTGGTGGGAATGGCAGAGGAAGGATACTGAAAAAACTCCATTCCCACCCCATTCCAGGGGAAGGATACTGCAAAATCGCCCGGTGTGTTCTCACAGGGAGGGCCTGCTCTGGGTGCCGTCGGCTAGACAGTGTCGGCTGGCGACCCCTAGGGGTAGATCTTTTTCTGTGAGCATGCCCACCCTCTGGAATCAACTCCCCCTGGGGCTCCGGTTGGCCCCTGATCTTTGCACCTTCTGCCGCAAATTAAAAACATAGTTGTTTACATCGCCCAGCCTGGACTGAGAGGATTTTTAGAATTTGGGGGTTTTAATATAACTTATATATGTACATTATGTATTTTATAATTTTAACTGATTGTTTTATTGTTGTGAGCCATGAGTCTTCAGAGATAGGGCGACATATAAATTTTATTAATAAATATTAAATAATAATAAAATCCCTATTCCCTCCCCACTCCTGGGGGAAGGATATTCCAAAATCTCCGTTCCCACCCCACTCTGGAGCCAGCCAGAGATGGCATTTGCCAGTTCTCCGAACTGCTCAAAATTTCTGCTATCGGTTCTCCAGAACCTGTCAGAACCTGCTGGATTTCACCCCTGGTTTAAAGGTTGTCCTTGCCCAAATACCCTAACTTTCATCAAAGTAAATCATGCTCTTCATTTAGAAATATGGTTTAGACATTACTTTAGTTCTGTATTTCTAGTGTGCCATTCAATTATGGCTTATTTAATTTGGAGAATATTTGTTAGCCCCTCACTCAACAAACTCACTCCCTGCAAACGTGGCAAATCAGTAGCATTATAGTTGGCAGGAATGTTTTAAAAGATCACCCTGTAAAGATGCAGCAATATTAGGGCAACTGATTCAATTGCATTTTATGTAAAAATCACATTATGTGTATTGATTGCTGCAAAAGGAGTTCTCTGTTGGAAATCCATTGGCACCAATAGAATAAATAACTAGCTTTTTAATAAGAGTAATAATGAAGAAGCCTCTAAAAACAAACACTTAAACTTAGTCAATATGAAAGAAAATTATCATCTATCACACTGCAAGGACGAACAGTAGTCAGTAGTACAGGATACTACAGGATAGTTACAGGATACAGAAATTCTTTATCCTGTAACCCAGAATACTACTGACTACTGTTCATAAGGGTTGGTGACAAGGAGAGGAAAAACCAGGGGTGAAATGCTACCAGTTCGCTTCAGTTCGGGTGAACCGGTAGTGATAAAAACTACTGGTTTGGGCAAACTGGTAGTTAAAAAAAAGCTACTGGTTCATCCGAACAGGTATTTCTGACTATCAGTTGTGCCGCGTGGTTTAGCTTTGCTAGAAAGCAGGAAATCCTCCTTTTTAGCAAAGCTAAATCACGCGGCACAGCTGTTTCCCCCTCTCGCTGTTCTACTTACCTAGTGAAGTCTTCTTTTTTCGTGTGAAGCATGCTTTTGGCGTGCATTGCACATGCATGCACAGCATGTTTTTGGCGTGCACAGTGCATGCATGTGCACAGCCTACTTTTTACATGCAGCGGGCATGTGTGGGCAGCGAACCAGTAGCGATCCGAGAAGGATTTCACCACCGGGAAAAACCAATAATCAATTCCCTAATTAAAATGAGAGTAAAACCAACTTTAAAAACCAGGCAACACACAGACAACTATCCCCAATTAAACTGATTCCTTATGTCTGCAGAGTCTATGAAGCAGTAACAACCTATTGCTCTTACAGCAGGGTGTCAAACTCGCGGCGTCATGGCAGCATCATGTGATGTATTGTGATCTTTTTCCCCTTCACTAAACCGGGCATGGTGTGGCCAGCGCATGATGCATCCGGCCCATGGGCCACCAGTTTGACAGCCCTGCCAGAATGTGAATAGGAAGGGAGTTACCGAACATAAAAGGCAAGCTGTTTGAGAGTAAGAGAGGCCACAGCTGAGAAGGCCTTCCTGTTCTTCCCCCATTTTTAAAAATCCTGAATTATTTTGTCATCTAATCTTTTTAGCAATTGCCTCTAATTGTCTAATGTGAACTGATCAGCAAAATCTTATCTTGAACTCTTAGTCCCTTAATTAACATTCATTTGCTCATATGCTCAGGCATCTACACAAAGTGATTTGATTTGTACAAGTCTTTGTCTTATTTATGAATCTGGAAGAACTTATTTCACTTCAAATGCAGCTAATAGATATGTAATTTGTCTAGGTAAACCCACGCCAAATATTCCTTTAACATAAGACAAAAATATATCAGGTATTCATTCTCTCTCTCTCTCTCTCTCTCTCTCTCTCCCTCCCTCCCTCCCTCCCTCCCTCTCCCTCTCCCTCTCCCTCTCCCTCTCTCCCATCCATCTACTATCTATCTATCTATCTATCTATCTATCTATCTATCATCTATCATCTATCATCTATCTATCTATATTATATAGAGAGGCATAGGTTCATTATATTAATAACACATATAAAATATGCCTGAATGAGAGTCTTCTCATCGTTCCTATTACCCATCTCCTCCCACTTATGACTGCATGACTGTAACTTTGTTGCTTGTATCCTTATGGTTTATATTGATATTGTTTCCTAGTAAGATTTTATTGCTTATTTGTACCCTATGACTATCACTAAATGTTGTACCTTATGATTCTTGACAAATGTATCTTGCCTTTTTATGTACACTGAGAGGATATTCACCAAAGACAAATTCCTTTTGTGTCCAATCACACTTGGCCAATAAAGAATTCTGTTCTGTTCTGTTCTGTTCTGTTCTGTTCTGTTCTGTTCTGTTCTGTTCTATTCTATTCTATTCTATTCTATTCTATTCTATTCTATTCCACAAAAATCTTCTGAGTAAACTGATTAAATAAACACCAAATGAGGGGAAAAAAACCAGTAACAGTAATTTGGAGCGAACAGTTATTTTAAATACCCCTTGCTTTCTTGCATTTTAATATAAAAATATTTTATTTTTAGGAATTCCAAATACATCATTTTAAGGCACGTTGTATACTGTAGTGGGGATGGAGAGTAGGGCATGCTATTATTTCCATGTGCCAACATGGACTTCATATAAAAAAATGCAATGTTCAGAAGATTTTAAATGTTCATCTTCTCTTCAAACATAAAATGCGAAGTTATCTGCAATATTAGATCAGTGCAAGATATTTTGTTGATTTATTTTCTTGAGCAAGGCAATAGAAAAGTTTCTCTCATCTTCTTCATCTCACAAACAACGGCTGCCTAGACTGACAACAAAGGGTTATTTTAAGACGGGAAACCAGATCTTATCTGAATTTGTATTATAGTTTAGGGAGCCCAGATTATATGATACAGTTCTGTGTTTCAATAGAAGGGTATGTTCAGGAAATTAAGGGAAATGATGACGGAGGGGGAGGCACCTGTTACCTGTGGAGATCACCAGCTGATTTCATAATAGAACTGACAATGTGCATCATTCCAATCTCTACTTCACATATCTTTACTGTAAGTATAAGAGATATTACATTACAGAACTGATGGACCACCTTGTGAAAGTGTGTTCACACTCTCCACTTTTACAGTGTGGCCTTGCTGTTTTTCCATTGTACTCAGTTTTATCTCATAACAAATTTCAGAGTGTCCTGGAAAGTCTCATGATCCTTATTGGTGGGTAAACAGAATTGGGGAAGATAAGAAGAAGAAGAAAGTCTATTTGTATGAATAACTGAATAGTTAATAAGAATACAGAATGTTGTAGGTTTATAGAGTCAAAGAAAAGAAAAAAAGAAACAAAGAACTGTGGGGTATTTAAAGTAACTTTAGGATAGGCACATAGTAACTCCACACAGGTATTCATTTTCACAAAAGTCAGGTAAAGTTAATGTTGCCAGGTGTCCACTATTTGAGCGGACAGTCCGCTTTTTTCACATTATGTTCACTATTTTTTTTCACAAAATAGTGGACATTTTTTTTATTCAAAAGCTTTATGATGAAATTAAAATGTAATTTAATATTTTACATATTATTATAATATATTTGATGTTTTGAATTTTAAGTAAAGTTTTGAAGTGATTATTTTAATACGTGTTAAAATGTTTATAAGAAAATATATAATTTAATTGTAATTTTTTTTAATTTTTTTACTACTTAAACCCCCCCCCGCCACTTGTCCGCTATTTTTTGGAAGCAGACCTGGCAACTCTAGCATAAAATAGGGGTGGGAAGTGGGTTTGATCTCTCACTTTAGCTCATAGCTACATACTAAGAAAGTGTGACTTCTTTAGCTTTCAAGTTCTCCCAAATTCAGCTCTTATCCCCTGCTGTTTACCCATCTTGCCAGAAGATGGGGTAAAAGCATGTATATATGTCCCACATTAATATCTCCAGATACCTGTAGTGGGTGTCCCTAAAACCATTTGGATACTTTAACATTATGCTCAGCAGAGATTTGTTAGCATATTTGTGTGAATCTACCAATATATAGTAGCTCCCTGGCAGTTGGGAATATTGTTTCAGCACGTTTTGTGATCACAGAGAAATGAAAATATATTTTGGATGACTTCCACACTCTACTCTCCCTTTTTCCTGTTTCTCAACAATTCTTCAAGAGGAGTGTGTGGAAGATATGTAAACCTCCGTACATAAATCTCCTGCATAACAGTGTAAGGCCTGTATCTCTCTTTTCCAATAGCTTAAGGGAAGGTAGACAGATCCACTTAGATAAATGCTCTGCAGCTTTACAAGGTAGATGAAGCAACAAATATTTGTGAGGAGGAACATTATCTTTGTCAGATCTTTGAAGACAGGGGTGAAATGCTACTGGTTCTCAGACTGGTTTTCCCGAACTGGTAGTAAAAAATGCTACCGATATTTCCGACGATCAGCTGGGCGACGATCAACTGTGCCGCACAATTTATATTATCTAGAATCATCAGATTTCCTGCTTTCTAGCTAATCTAAATCACATGGCATAGTGGATCCCCCCCCCTCACTGTTCTACTTATCTTTGCAGACTCTAAAGGATTAAAAATGTTCCTTTTTTAGTGCTGCACGGGCATGCCTCAGACGCGCATGTGCTCAGTAGCAGATTCACAGAACCGGTAGCAGACTTCAGAGGATTTCATTGCTGTTTGAAGGGCCTTGAAAATATGAAGAAAACTTGCTGCGTGTTTTTTTCCCTCCATGGTCCGTTGCTTTCTTCTTCCTTTAATTGCAGGGGCTCAAAACAGTGTCTATAAGTCAACATAGCTACAGCAGAATTCTGTACTTGGCAAATATTGTCCTGCCCTTTAAATATCAATGACGGAGGAAAGTTGTATACCCTGGTCCTATTTTAGATTTCATTTAGGATTTTGGCCTTAAAAAAATTGACCTTTTGCTGTAACTAGAAATATTATATTTTATAAGACTGCATTCTTGGATCTTTCCATAGATTCCATAGATTGGTTAAAAACACAGCATATTGTGGCAAGACAAAAAGTAATTCTGTCAGTCTCCTAATACAGCATAATATACATTCTTATTCAAAGTACATCTCATTGTGCTCAACAGAGCTTATTCCTATATAAGTGAATTTAGAACTGCAGACATAGTGCATTCACTTGTCCTTTATCTATTATTAAGAGAGACTCTTGTTTATAATATTTCTAGCACTTTGGGTTATGGCAGTATTAATCAAATATTCAGTAGTAGTTGGGGGAGAACATGCTTGAATCGTTTTTAAGGTATGCAGAGTCAAGCCTGAGAACCAGTTTGTAATGGCTAAGGTGCCAGGCTAGAAACTAGGAGACTGTGAGTTCTAATCCTACCTTGTGCATGAAGCCAACTGCATGATTTTGGGTCAGACATTCTGAAGTGGTTCGGGAATAACGAGAGGCACAAGCAAGCAAGTGACAACAGCTCTTTAATATACAGTGAGACTTCAGCAAAAACTCAGAGGCTGCAGCCCTCCTTATATACAATCCTGGAGGGACTGTCAGCCAATCCGAAACGTAGGCAGGTTTGAAACTCCCACTTAAAAGTATCAATACATAACATCCCTCCCTTCCCAGAAAGCACTAACATTCAAAAATTTACATATGTACACACAAAATCTCGCAGGTGCCTAGGACGAGTTCTCGCTCTAGTTGACCTGCACAGTTCAGTGTCTGGTGGAGTGTCAAGCTGGTCAGAGGGACTTTCTGTCTCTCCCGGCTCCGCCAATGGAACCTCCTGGAATTTGTCCGGGGCGTGGTTATCCCCGGTTGGGAGTGGCGACTCGCTGGGGCAGCGCTGGAACCAGGGCTTGTCAGCTAAGTATTCTCACGAACCCGGGCTTGAGTTAGCTGTTTTGGGAAAGTTGTTGTAGTTAGGTTCGGAGATGTCTAAATTGATGTTTGCTTCGCCGACTACCCTTTTTCTAAGTTGGTCTATGTGGCGCTTCCAGAGTCTGTCTACCCCTACGTCTACCGTATAAGATTTTGGGCCTGTTATGCCCACTATGGTTCCTGCAACCCATAGAGGTCCGCTGGCATAATTGTGAGCGAACACCGGGGACCCAACCTGAAACTGTCTTAGTCCAGAGGTTTCTCCCTTGAAATTTTTGTGCGAGTAGTTAGGGTGAAGCCTGTCTAACATGCACCAAAGCTTCCTGCCCATGAGGAGCTCTGCTGGGCTTCTCCCTGTGGCTGTGCATGGTGTGGCATGCTGGACAGCTAAGAATTGGTCTATCCTGGCCTGCCAGTCCCCGTTATCTAGTCTGGACAGTGCCTCTTTGGCTGTTCTTACAAAACGTTCTACCAATCCGTTAGAAGCCGGGTGGAATGGGGCCGATAGGGCATGGCGGATGCCCAGTCCGGCCAAGTAGCCCTTGAACAGGGTCGCTGTGAATTGAGGGCCGTTGTCAGATACTAGAGTATCCGGTAGGCCATGTGTGGCAAATAGCTTGCGAAGGACTTTAATGACTGCCTCGGCTGTGGTAGAGGGCAGTAGGATTATTTCGAGCCATTTCGAAAAGGCATCAACTATGATTAAAAATGTTTGCCCATGGAAAGGGCCGGCAAAATCAATATGGATCCTCCCCCATGGCCCTTTTGGTTTCTCCCACTCTTGGATGGGCGCTACTGGGGGATCGGGACGAGACTCCTGGCAGGGTCTGCACTTCCCCACCCACTCGGAGATAACTTGATCCATGTTGGGCCACCAAACATAACTGCGGGCTAAGCTTTTCATTCTGACAATGCCCGGATGCCCTTCGTGCAGCAATTCTAAGACCCTTGTTCTTAGTTTCGTTGGTACTACCACCCTGTCACCCCACAACAAACATAAACAGTTGCATAAACAGTTCGTTACGTTTGTTAACATAACCTTGGTATTCCCCCCAGTCCACTTTGACTGGCCACCCCTTCAGCACCCAACCCATTACAGTGCGAATGATTGGGTCTCTAGCCGAGGCTTTTGCCACCTCGCAAGAGGAGATAGGCCCCAAAGTCAAAGAGTCCAGCAAAAGAACGGAAGCTTCTGGCATTGGGTTGGCAAGTAGGTCAGGTAGGGGGCAGCGGCTGAGGGCATCCGCATGACCCAAAGTCCGTCCGGGTCGATGGACAAGCTGATATGAGTAGGCCGACAAAAAAATGGCCCATCTGGTCAAACGTGGGGACAGAGCAGCGGGGGTGGGCCTATCGCCTGCCAAAAGTCCTAGCAAGGGCCGGTGGTCAGTCACAAGTTCGAATTGTCGGCCATAGAGGTATTCGTGGAACTTTTTAACCCCCGCAATTGCAGCCAGAGCCTTTACTCTGCACTTGACAGGGTGCGAGAGTAAAACGCAATGGGTGCCTCTAGGCCGTTCAGCAGTCTATGGCCTAGGACGGCACCAACTCCTACAGGGGAGGTGTCACAAACCAATACAAGCGGTAGCGCTGTGTTATATTGGATTAGGAAACTGTCTTCAGATAGAAGTCTCTTTACTGCCTCAAAAGCGGCTGCTTGTGGTTTCCCCCAGACCCATGGTACATTCTTCCCCAATAGTTTGTGTAGGGGATCTGCAACGGTGGCTTTGTCCTTCAGGAACATAGAATAAAAATTGAGCAGTCCAAGGAAGGCTTGGAGCTCCGCTTTGGTCTTGGGGGTAGGTGCGCTCTTAATAGCTCTCACCTTGCTTTTAGTAGGGTGGATGCCTGTGCCGTCCACCCTGTACCCCAGAAATTCAATGGAGGGGACAGCAATCATGCACTTATTTTTTTTTTATTTGAGTCCTGTTTCTCTAAATCTAGAAAGGACGTTCCTTACTCTGTCCCCTAGCTGCCATTCGTCCTGAGCGCTGACTAGGACGTCATCAAAATAAGGCACCACCCCAGGGAGCCCTTGCAGAAGGCGCTCCATGGTGCTTTGAAATAGGCCGGGTGCAACGCTCACCCCAAACTGGAGCCTGGTGCATTTGAATGCACCCCTATGCATTACAATTGTCTGCGCCTCTGCCGTGGCATCATCAACTGGTAATTGTTGATAGGCCTGAGCCAGGTCTAATTTGGCAAAAAATTTTCCTGGCCCCAGGGAGTGTAGTAGATGATGCACGATCGGCACCGGATAGGCACTCGGCTGCAAAGCCTTGTTGATCGTGCACTTGTAGTCGGCGCAAATTCTAATTGAGCTGTCAGACTTTACTGGGGTCACTATAGGGGTTTCCCATTTTGCATGGTCAACAGGAACCAGAATTCCTTGTTTAATTAATTTGTCCAGTTCCGCATCGATCTTTGGTTTCAATGCGAAAGGCACCCGTCTTGCCTTGAGTCTTATTTGGGCTACGTTGGGGTCTCAATTAAGGGAGATAGGGGTCCCCACATACTTGCCCAACGTGTCCCCGAAAACATCCTGGAACTCGGTCAGGAGACTGTCCTTTAGGGATGGCTTGGACATCTGGTGGACGCCGGTGAAGCCCATGCCGAGGGCTCGGAACCACCCCATGCCTAGAAGGCTAGGAAGCTGCTTCGTGATGATGGTCAGCGGCAGGTCTTTTTTGTAGTCTCCGTAGGTGACTCGGAACGTGCCCACGCCTTCGAGGGGTACCCGGTTCCCCTGGTAGTCTAGGATGCGCAGTCGTTGCTTGGACAGCTGGTCCTTCCGGAACGACAGCAGGAGGGTCTTTAGAGTCGCCCATGACATTATGGAGAGAGCTGATCCGGTGTCGATCTCCATCGAGCATGGCTTGCCGTTGATTTCGACCACCGTGCTGACTTTGTCCTCGATCGCCGTGCTGGCCTGGTCTATGTGTATGCTGTGGCCATCTCGCGGTTCAAATTCGCACCGTTTTTTTGCGCTGCCCTCTCTTATTGGATGCTTCTGGCGTATCGATTCTGGTTGGCTGCGGCGCTCACGTGGTTGGTGTTTTCTGGGCAGAATGGCTCTACAGACTCGCGCCAAGTGCCCTTTTTTCTCGCAACGCCTGCAAATAGCCTCCCTGTATTTGCAGGACAGTCTATCATGGTGCCCGCCACAGCTGGGACAATTCCGCCGGGGACTGCCTGTGTCTTTCCACTGGTGCTCCGTTCGGAAGACGTCCTCATCTGACTCGGACTCCGAGCTGGATCCGGCGTCTTCCCTGTGCACCGGGGCAGACTTGGGACTGTCTTTGCTGGTCAGCGGACGCTGCAGCATTTCTGCGGCTTTAGTGGAGGCTTCATGAGCCCTGGCCTCGTCTACGGCTTCAGCAAGCATCAAATCAGGCTTGGCAAGCAGGCGCCATTGCAGCCTAATGTCTCGAACACCACAGATAAGTTGCTCAAGCAACGCATCGTCCAAGTCTCTATAGTCGCAATGGGTTGCGGCTTTTCTCAGGCTGGCCATGTACGCACTGACCGGTTCTCCCTCTTGTTGAACGCGCTGTCTGAGTTGGTATCGTTGCACGAACTTGGAGGGCACGGGAGCGTAGTGAGCCTGGAGAGTTGCCATCAGGGTGTCCCAGGAGACAGTTTGGACAGGCGTCGGCTCACACAGTGAGTCGGCCATCTCGAACACATCCAGTCCGCAGTGGCTTAGGAAGAGGGCTCTCTTTCGATTAGAGGAGAGACCCTGCATGTCGCTGGCTTCAAGCGAGCATTCGAACCTCGTTAGGTACGAGACCCATTTTTCGTGGGTTGGATCAAAAGGCTTGGGTGGAACGTAGGCAGACATGTTCGGTATGCCTCCTGTAGTTCGCCTCGTCGCCTAGCTGAAGCTCGTGGTCTCACTGGTTCGCTTCTTGTAGCCTCTATCCCACCTTCGTCGCCAATGAAGTGGTTTGGGAATAACGAGAGGCACAAGCAAGCAAGTGACAACAGCTCTTTAATATACAGTGAGACTTCAGCAAAAACTCAGAGGCTGCAGCCCTCCTTATATACAATCCTGGAGGGACTGTCAGCCAATCCGAAACGTAGGCAGGTTTGAAACTCCCACTTAAAAGTATCAATACATAACACATTCTTTCTTGGCCATAGCAAGGAGACAATGGCAAACAACTTCTGTAACATATTGCAAAGAAAACTGCAGGGAGTTGTCAAGAATCAACACTGAGTCAAAGTCACACACACACACATGCACACACACACACACAACACACACACACACACACACAAAAGAAGAGTCAAAACTATGACACAAAACAGTGAGAGCAGGGACGCCAAGTCTTATATGAGAGCTAGTGTGGCATGATGGCTTAACTTTTTTTTTTTTTTGCTTAACTTTTTTTCTTAATTCTTTAAATTTTTTAAATGGGTTTGTTATTGTTCTTAAATCACGGGGCCAAATTTATATATATTCTTTTAATACTGTTTTAATGTTTGTAATTTATGTTTTTATTCAGCTGTACACCACCCTGAGTCCTCAGGGAGAAGGGCGGTATATAAATTGGATATAAAATAAATAAATAAAAATGATGGTTATGATTTTAGACTAGAAACACAAAGACCCAAGTTCCTTAAGTAGGCAAATGCAATGGGCCAGTCATTCTCTCTCCCTCAGCCAAACCTACTTCACAGGCTTTTGTGGCAAAAATTACGAAAAGGGCCATCCGTGAGTGTTAACTTGAATTATTTAGTGAAAGGTAGGCTATAATGTAGGATTTTTTTTTAATAAAAAAATGGACGTTTGTTACTGATCTTTATAAATATTACATTACAAATTTCGAGAGGCAAACTAGACATCTGAATTTGGAAACAGGTCTTACCAGTTGGATAGAATGGGACTTTGAAGGCACAAGTTGTCCACTATGGTTTTAAGGAGAATATATATATATTTCCACATAATAGCATTGTGTGTTTCTTAGACTAGTAGAGAAATTGGATTTTCTGATCCAAGGGACTCCGAGTGGAATCTGAGAGGTGGTGCATATGCAAAGGGGTGCATGTACAAAAGTGTGTGTGGGGGGGTGTCCATCACCATAACAGCCTTCTTGACATTTTTACCACCCTGCAAATGTTTCTGGTGGCTGCTGTATTTTCCATTTTCTCATTCCGAAGTAAGTCCCATTCGCTGTCCCTTTGTTACAATCAGGAATTAGTTAGCATGGCTGTGAACACTTCAAAAATAATCCAGAAATCTTTGGGAGTCAGATAAGTATAATGTTTAACTGATATTTATTCAAGGGGACATGATTTTCTCCTAGTTCCAGGGGTGAAATGCTCCCGGTTCAGATCGGATCGCCCGATCTGGTAGTGATGGAGGCGGGTGGTTTGGAGAACCGGTAGCAAAAATCCCTGCCCCCTCCCATGCGCAGCTGAGCCACGGGATCATCAGAGGCTTTTTTTTTCTTTTAAATGCCTCTAACGGTCCAAGCTGAGTTGCCTGATCGTCAGAGGCATTTAAAAGAAAAAAAGCCTCTGCTGATCAGGCAACTCAGCTGGGATCATCAGAGCCTTTTGAAAGCATTTTTTTACAACCTCTTCGCGGAAGAGGTTGTAGAAAAAATGGTTTTAAAAGTTTTTTTAAAAAATTGGCCACACCCACCCAATCACATTACCCCCCCACCAAGCCACACCCACAGAACTGGTAGTAACAAATTTTAGATTTCACCACTGCCTAGTTCCTTTGGAAACTACAAAAAAAAGGTTCAATGACTTTTAAAGGAGCTGCAGGTTTGTTTTCATGCTCACTAGAAGCTTGTGGTTGTACTCATAGGATGTCAAAAGTACTTCCAAATCTTTTCAAAACATGCATAACACTATGAGCCAGTCATTTATGTGGAAAACTAGATATAATTGATCCATGATATCTAGTTGTCTTCTAGAGAAATTATTATGGTTAGTCACACATTCAGATACATGTTTAGACTAGATTTGTCATTTTTGTCCACCTATTGAAGGCTTTCCAAGGACCTATGATAGGCAGATATTGTTGTTTGATGGTATTAAAGATAAGTTGTTCCAAGTAAAGCTTCCTTTCCAATTGACGGATGCTGATTTTTGTCAATGCCAATGGTATTCAAGGGGTGCTCCTAATGTTTTTGGATTGCACCCAAGGCAACTATCACTGTTAAACAGGGGTGAAATCTACTTACCTTCCTTACTGGTTTGGAAGCGCGTGCGCGCACATCACAGGTGTGAGCAGACCTTCTGCGCATGCACAGAAGGTAAAAAACACAACCAGGAAGTAATGACACCCGGACGGGTGGCCAGACCTATCCCCTGCCATCACTACTGGATTGCCAAACCACCAGCCAAGATTGCTACCGGATCAGGTGATCCAGTCCGATCCGGGAGCATTTCACCCCTGCTGTTAATACTATTTTGGCTTTCTTTGCCACAGTCATTCTACTTATATTTGCAGATTTTTATTTTTTGAGATTTTCTCCAATTCTTTTTTTTTTAATTTGATTTATATGCCGCCCTTCTCTGGAGACTCAGGGCGGCTTACAATGCGTTAAGCAACAGCCTTCATACTTTTGTATATTTATACAAAGTCAGCTTATTGCCCCCACAAACTGGGTCCTCATTTAACCTACTTTAGAAAGGATGGAAGGCTGAGTCAACCTTGAGCCTTGGAGAGATTCGAACCAGCAGTAATTGCAGGCAGCTGTGTTAATAACAGGGTGCTTAGACCACTGTACTATCAAGGCTCCTTTCTATTCTATTCTGTAGAAACATTCACTCTCCTGACCTTTTTTTTTTTTTGGTCTTTCTTATTAACAGTTCTTAAGTCTGAGGCGTTGTGTGGCAGATGCTTCTCTGTTTGAATTATAAAGTCTTGGAGTACTTCAGTCCTTTATTTTCTGTTATGTTGTCTATTTTGTGGCCCCACCAGTTCTTGCAAATGGTATTTCTTGCAGATATCCCAATGTGCTATTGTTGTATTTTGCCATGCTGTTATTTATAATCAGTCTGTGCAATCTTATTGCAGCAGCTAACTATGTGTTTCACTGCTTTCTCAGCTTCTTTGCAGAGGTGGCATTTGCTGTCTGTTAGTATCTTTACACTTCTGGTTATATATGCATCCCATACAGCTGTCGATCATCCATGTAAAAGAGGTCAAATAACCTGGCAGATGTTTGATAGTCATATCCTGACTTGTTTACTATGGTTGACAGAAGTATAATGCAATAACAAACAGTAGTGCTGACAGTGAGCCTCCTTGAAATATTCCTTTCTTAATTTTTCCTAGTCTATCACCATTGACCAACAACTGTGTCTTCCATTGTACCAATGATCTTTGCACAAAGTTTCTGTTGTTTCTACTTGTTGGTGCTTGCTTCTCCAAAAATCTGGCAGAGAGTCAAATGCCTTCTTGTAATCAACCTCCAACATTCAATCTCTCTTCTCTTGCAGTCTTCCAAAACCATTGTGTCTATTAGCAACTGATCATTTGCTCCTCTGCTATTTGGACAGTTTCACTTCGGCTCAGGTGGAAAGATGCTATTGGGCTACATCAGTTCCACACCAGTTTGAAATTTGAAAGTTGCAGTTACTGATAAGATGGTAATTGGTGTATAATTATATTGTTAGTTTGAGCTCCGAGCTTGGCAATTTGGTTGCAAACATTTCATCCAGTGGTGGGTTTCAAAATTTTTTACTACTGGTTCTGTGGGTGTGGCTTGGTGGGCGTTATGGGTGTGGCTTGTTGGGCATGGCAGGGGAAGGATACTGTAAAATCTCCATTCCCACCCCAATCCAGGGGAAGGTTCCTGCAAAATCCCCATTTCCTCCCAATCAGCTGGGACTTGGGAGGCAGAGAATAGATGGGGGTGGGGCCAGTCAGAATTTTTACTACTGGTTCTCCAAACTACTCAAAATTTCCACTACCGGTTCTCCAGAACTGGTCAGAACCTGCTGAAACCTGCTGAAACCCATCTCTGGTTTCATCCCCATTCGAGGAGACATTTTTAGTACGCTTTGGATTGTGCTTGTCTGGACCTCATCCCTCGAATGGGGATGAAAGATTTGCAACCAAATTGCCAAGCTCAGAGCCCAAACCAACAACATAACTACCAACCCAAGCTACTAATATTCAGAGACATGGTCTATAATTGCCTGGTGCTGCCCCTTTTGTTCATTATGAAATCGATTTTTCCAGATGTGAACTAATTTATCTCCTTATAGTATGTAATTAAATTGCTTGGTAGTGAGTGGATGTAGACCTGTTTGAACTCAATACCATGAAGTTCATATTCACTTGGGGCTGACCAATTTTTGATCTACCTCTTCCCATCATTTCTTTATCAAAGCTGCATCTTGTTGCATTTCTTTGGGCTGCCCCATAGCTGTGCCCAGAACTGCATTGTTTCTTCTTTGTCAAGTGTTGGCTTGTTCATTGCAGTTCCTTGATTGAAACATTTCTGATTTGATTGAAATTGAAGATTCTGCCTAAAGTGTGGCATTTGAGCTTCATATCTACTAATTTTTATAGCTAAGTAAAAAGTTCTTCAGTGAAAGAACTCCATAGTGGAAACTCCAGCATGCTTATTAAAAATTCCTACTGCATCTTTTGGGTATATATTGCATACGAATGAGTGCAAAATTAAATAATTATTTTTCAATGAGCTCATTTATTTATTCCCACAATGCCTTTTCATAATTCATTAATAACTTTTGCAGAATGTATTTATAGTATATATTTGTTTCTTAAATTTATTTGCCACCTATGTGACAAAGGTGACTCTAGATTAGGGTCAGGATTTGGCTTAACTATAATGAATACAGTTTTATGATAATAAAGTGCATTTTTTAGTAAACAGAACTTTTATTGGTAAAGTTTGTTTTATGAAGCTGGAAGTCTAAATTGCCTTTACAGTAGTTAAATTAACAAGGAATCCTGAGTGAAAGAATATAGACTTGGGAATTTTCCACCGACCCATATCAAACATATAAAGAGGAAAACTATAGAAGATCTACACATCTATAAATGTAGACATCTTGGCAATTGCTTCTTAGACTAAAACAAATTCAATTGTAGGTGATTTTTAATCTGTACTACCCTTTGTTCTGACATGGTGAATGTTTTCTCATTTTACCTGCAGGATTGGTGGTTCCCACAAGGAGATAGCTGCAGAAAATTACTCCCCACTAAAAATCCTCAAATTATTTGTGGCTTATTTTACTATGCACATCTTGATGCGTTACTACATTATTCTGGATTGTTTAGTTTTGATATACAACTGTACAGCAGTATGTGAATTGCACAATGTTTCTGGTGCTCAGAAAGATGAATTTGAACTTGTTGAATGATTGCAAGATAAAATAAGACAGCATCTGAAAGACAATCTATGACTTGTGATTTGAAACGGTAATAGATTCTCCCATTTGAGCAGGAAATGTCCATCATTCTGAAACCATAGCCTCTGCAGTGACACTTTCTCAAACAGTCTTGGGAAGAAAGAGCATTTCAAATCGAGACGCAATATGCTATCTACAGCACCAATGATGCATCAAGGTATTGTGCAGAAAGGGTAAGCAATTTTGTACCATTTTCTGGTCCATTAAATGTGATGCCAAAGCATCCATGCAACACTTATGCAAGTTAAACTTCAAATACATGCTATAGATTTGACAACAGTTCAAGGTAACACCCTATTAAATCTGCTCACACACAGTCTAAGAACTTTCCTGTAAATATAGGCAGAATCTTTCCAGAAAACTTTTCATTTAATTGATAGCAGGAAAGAAAGAATCAATCCAGCATTCCATCCAATATTGTCCTCCTGTCAAATATTCAAAGACCTTTATTAAATATACTGAGAAACATTTGCAAATTGAAGGCTTGAGACGATCCCCAAATTTTTATACATGAAGTATCTATGTATTGATGCAAATCAATCACTTAATCAAATTATAATAAGAGATACAGTTTTGTTCTATGAATACATTAGTGTCCACTCTACTACTAATATTATTTCAATTGTAAGAGCATATTATCAGAAAATTTACAACTCGAGTTAGCTCCCCCACATCCAGAAAACTAAATTAAAGGGGAATTTTTCATGTTGTATAAAATGATCTTGAGAAAGATACATAGAAATGTTTTTTCAGGCTTGTTGTTGTGACCCAGGCCCAAGTAGTTAGTATTAAATACAAACAGTTTGAAAACAAACAGACTTTATTAGAACAGCTGAGAATTAACTCATTCTCAGCGTAGTCCAAACTAAATTAAAGCAAATTCTTCAAAATATCATTCCTCAGTTTATCACTGACCTTGGGATAATTAAGCAAACTGCCAAAGGCTTTTCTTGGCAAAAGTTCAGAAGCAGAAGACGCCGATAAGAAATGAATACAGTGAAACAAGAAGCAATTCTCTCAATGTTGTTTTCTGGCAAAGAGGCCAAGAGCCGTTGCTGGTCTTTTAAGCCTTATGGGAAGGGGCCGATAATCTCTTGGTCCTACTCCTGAGTTGTCCTCTCTGCTTTATCTGCTCCTGCCTTCTGGCGGCTCTTCTCATACATGCACTAGGAACAGGCACCTCCTGTTCCACTGCGTCTCTACTGTCAGCCTCTGGAGGCTCCAAAGTCCGCATATCACTCCCCAATGGCCCTGGCCCCATATCTGCCTCTGACGCAGAGCCCTCATCTGGGCCTTCCCCACCCTACAGGTCTGGCCCATGTTCTTCCTCAGCCTCATCACTGTCCAACTCCACTGCCAGCTCTGCAGGCTGCTGGCGGACCACAACTTGTAGCCATTGGTGAGTTTCTACCGGTTTGCCCCAGTTCGGGCAAACTGGTAGCGGTGGGAGGCTCTGCCCACCCACCCGGACATCATCACAGATGCTCTGTGCATGTGCAGAAGTGCCATGCATGAGCGAAGCGAGCGCACGCACTCACGCGCTCACAGTTCTGAACCAGTAGGAAAGGTAAGTGAAACCCACTATTGCTTGTAGCCTCTGCCTAAGTATTATGAAGATATTTGTTTGCTTGCTTGCTTGCTTGCTTGCTTGCTTTCTGAAGATGAGGTCTTCCTTTAGCCTTTAATTGGCATGCTGCATCCTCATTTCCAACAGCAGGTAGGGTATTACAAACACTAAATAGAATTTAATGTTTAAAATAATTAAACTGTCAGATTTGATTACTCATCATGTATTTCACATTTTCCACTTCTGTCACATTTCAAATTAGCATTTGGTAGCATTTTATATAGTGACTTGGTTTGGTGCTTCCTAGCTTCTGATGGCAAAGGGTAGGATCTCAAATTCTGTACATCTGGTATACATTAGCACCTCCCTCTATTTGGACTAATTAGAAAAAAATATTCCAATACAAATTTTTTTTTAAAAAAGATCTTATCTGGGGAAATGGCTGATAATAGGTGATAAAACCATTTTATATATAACATTTCCATATTGGCACTGCCAATTTTTAAGCTGCCAAACAAACATACAAGAAAAAAAGCTACGGTACCTTATTTAATGAACTCAGATTACAAATATTGGAGCAACTGATGGAAACTAATCAAGGAGAAAAGCAACCTAGGACTAAGGAAAAAAAATCCCTAACAGTGAGAACAACTAAGCAGTCGAATGGCTTGCCTTCAGAAGTTGTAGGTGTACCATCACTGGAGACTTTTAAGAAAAGACTGGATTGGAATGGTATAGGGTCTCCTGCTTGTGCAGGAGGTTGGACTAGACATCCTCCAAGGTCCCTTCCAACTATGTTATTCTGAGCCTTTCTGTCAATTGCTACTATGATGATTCTTGAACAGATTTCCCCAGCCCTTATTTTAGGAATGAGGCAGATTTTTTTTTATTACTAAACCATTGCATGTTATCTATTTGGAGCCTTAGTTTTGAGTCTTCTTTCTCTTTTTTTCCATCACTTGCTCACACCTGAACCTCTTACACACACCATAAGTGACTATAGTACTGTGGTGGCAATGATCTCTCTGAAAGAAATACTGCCTCCATTGTCTACTAATATGTCTCATTTGTCCTTCTCATCTTACAAAAAGACAAGTTCAACAATGGCATAGAAAAGACTATGTTTAAGAGTGCAGACTCATCTGTTCTGTTCATGACCAGAGTAAGAACATGCTAGGGCTGAAAGCGTCTTAGAAATGAAGAGTGCTTATTAGATTTAATTTAACCTTGCTCAGTTCTATTTTCTTGGTTTTTACCATTCTGGGGGAAAATAGTATAATCTATTTAGGGTTGATGAGAAAAATCCATAGTACAGGTCTTCTGTGTGAACAGCGGATTGGACTAGATGACCTCCAAGGTCCCTTCCAACTCTGTTACTGTTACTATTAGCTCACATAAATGTGTTTATTTTAATTTATTTATTAAATATTTATGCTACCCATCTCCCCCTATAAGGTGACAAATGACCTTTTGAATATCTTCACCTAATTTTGTGCAGAAACATTGAGTGGACAATTACAATGAATTTCTCCAAATTTCTCCAAATTTCTCTCCCCCCTCCCCAATAATTTTTCAAGGGCAGGATTCTCCCTTAGTTTGAAAAAGAGGGCCACTATTGTAAAAGCCCAATGAGAAGAATTCTTTCTTGACATTTTCTCTTGGGACTTAATTAAAATGTGAAATTTGGAAATGAGGAAGGCGACAACACTGTAACATAGGGCATTCACAAGTATCACTTAGTGACCTTATCACAACCTAAAGGCAACAATACCACACTCTATGTATGAGAAGTTGTTCACATTTTTATCCTCATTTGAAATGGCTTCTAAATCAAGTTGTCTTTCTTTAGATTGTATGAAAGTGGGTAGAAAAAACTGTAGGAAAATTTCTTGAGTTTACTACTGATTTTTCTACCCAGCATACACAATTCCAGAAATTAGATAACATAAAACAACCCAAATACAACCCAGATTAGATGGGAAATTGGATATTTTTCTTTACTCTGATATTAGTCAGACTTCAAAAAATAAAGCAATTAAAATATAACAATGAGATAAACAACAAAGCATGTCATTTCTTCATTTGCAGAAGCTTTGGTTTTCATTATCATTGTCTGTATAGTAGTAATGAGTTTCTGCTTCTAGTGGAAACAGAAACAGCATCGAGACAATAGACTATTTTATGTAGCAAGGCTTGTTTGCTGCTCTGAATCATTTTATAACAATGCCTGTATTAGCTGGAGAAGACTGGAGCTTAAATTTTACTGTCTGATAGACTTCAAGGTTGGTAGTGGTTCCTTTAGGAACACACAGATTATTACCAAGGGTAATTATGGTTTCTTAAAAGCACCCCAAGGATAAACTGTTCACTTCTGTGCTTAAACAAACATACAATGTATTTTCAGTGTACTTTATAGAGATATTTAAAAACTTGATAGAAGTGAATATTTGTAACTCAGGGTTGAAATGGTGTGTGTGTCTGTTCCTTGATGCCATTTGAGCTTGGTTTTTTTTCTTGTAGAGGTTTCTTTACCCAAACTATATAACATCATCAGTGCTAGTAAGGAGTGAAGTTTGCTCTCACTCTAGTTTATATTCTAGAGCAGTGATGGCTAACCTTTTTCAGACCGAGTGCCAAAAGCATGTGCACATGCACAACTATACCCCCAAAATGCAATGTGTATGTGCCCCGCATGTGTAGGTGCCCCCACACACATCCTGCCCCCCGCATGTGTGCTCCCCCATTGCATGTGTGCAGCCCCCCACACACGTGTGAGCGACCCCACCCATGTGAACCATCCCCCATGAATGTGTGCATGCCCCCCATGCATGCGTGAGTGCCCCCCCATGCCCCACCCCCCGCGATTGCACAGCATAGACCCAATGACCAGCTGGCCAGCGGGAGACACGCGCAGAGGCATGCACGCATGCATGGCAGAGCTGAACTGGGATGATGGCTTGCATGCCCAGAAAGAGGGTGCTGCGTGTCACCTGTAACACGCGTGCCATAGGTTCGCCATCATGGTTCTAGAGGCTTGCCCTGTTGGTGTTGATGGGGTGGTCTTGGTGGGTCTTTAGTTGGGCTGTTTACTGCTAGTTTGGTTTGACAGCTCTTTGACTGAGGTTTTGTTTGCTTCTTGACTGTTAGTCAAATATTAACCTTGTTGTTATTCAATGCTCATCTGGGTGTTGATTACTGGTGAAGAGGTGTTTTGGTCATCTTGTGGTGGTGCAGTGGTTAGAATGCAGTACTGCTGGCTGCCTGCAATTTGGCAGTTCGAATCTCACCAGGCTCAAGGTTGACTCAGCCTCCCATCCTTTCAAGGTCAGTAAAATGAGAATCCAGATTGTTGGGGGCAATATATTGACTCTATAAACCACTTAGAAAGGGCTGTAAAGCACTGTGAAGTGGTACACAAGTCTAAATGCTATTGCTATTGTTCCCTTTTTTTGGCTTGTTGTCTCTTTTGACATGTTCTTTATGTCTAGGTGCCTGTTGAAGGACAATCTGTGAGAGTGCCAGGCTTCCAGGAATTCTCTAGAGGTCATGGATCAAATAATAAAAATTGTGTACTTCAGGTGTGATACCCTTGTGTGATACCCTCACATACATATAGTTACTTTGCTGTTCTGAGAAAAACTGCACTATTGCATTCCTGTAAAAGTACTGGGTGTAGTTTGAAAAGATATACCGTATTTTCCGGCGTATAAGACGACTTTTTAACACATGAAAATCATCTCAAAAGTCGGGGGTCGTCTTATACGCCGGGTGTCGTTCTCCTGTAACCAGGCAGACCAGCCCAAAAGACTCTAACGAGCCTTAAATGGCTCTGGCGATCGAAGCTCTGACGATCCCAGCTTTGCCTGCTAATCAGGCAACTCAGCTGGGATGCCAGAGCCATGTTAAAGGAAAAAACTTTTTTTCTTTTACGTGACTCTGCAAGCTCTGACGATCCCAGCTGAGTTGCCTGCCAATCGGGCATCGCAGCTGGGATCGCCAGAGCCATCGATCCAAGCTCTGACGATCCCAGCTGCGTTGCCTGCTAATCAGGCAACTCAGCTGGGATCGCCAGAGCCCAGAGCCCTGTAAAAAGCAAAAAGTTTTCCCCCTCCAGCTTGCTTACCTTAGCTGGTAATCGCCACGCTTGCCTTGCTTCGCTTGCCTGAATCCATTCCATCAGCAAGCCACTTTCTGCCTGCAATCATGCAGGCAGGAGTTGTGGACTTCAACTCCCAGAATTCCTCAGCCAGTAAAAACAAAGCTGGCTGAGGAATTCTGGGAGTTGAAGTCTACAAGTCTTAAAGTTGCCAAGGTTGGAGACCCCTGTTCTATTGGGTAAGTTTTTTAACCCTTTGGGAGCTTTAAAAAAATAGTTAATTGGGGTTTTTTTAGTTGTTCTTTTTTAGACCTAGCCATTTAAAGTTTAGGAAGTTTTAAATTTAGTTTTCATATAAAAATAAAAATAAAATAATATTTGTGCAGCTTTCTGAGATGTGGTGTCTTTCTGTAGTGTTTCACTCTAACTACACAAACACACAAAATCTCACAAAGCTGTATGTGGAATTTTGTGTGTGTAAAGTGTGAAGGTTGATTTTTTTGGGCTTTTTGTGGCTGTGTGAGGTTCCTGCTTGTTGCAGGGGCCATTTTGGGTCTAGCACAGCTGCTTTTACATTGTGGATGAGCCAGTTGTGTTGTGTTGTGTTGTGTGTGTGTAAAGTGTGAAAGTTGTTTTTTTGGGCTTTTTGTGGCTGCGTGAGGTTCCTGCTTGTTGCAGGGGCCATTTTGGGTCTAGCACAGCTGCTTTTACATTGTGGATGAGCCAGTTGTGTTGTGTTGTATTGTGTGTGTGTAAAGTGTGAAAGTTGTTTTTTGCGCTTTTTGTGGCTGTGTGAGGTTCCTGCTTGTTGCAGGGGCCATTTTGGGTCTAGCACAGCTGCTTTTACATTGTGTTGAGGCAGTTGATGTTTTTTAATTTTTATTTGGTGTGTGTTGGAAGAGGGGTAGTCTTATATGGCGAGTATAGCCCAAACCCTATATTTTAACAGGAAAAGTTGGGGGTCGTCTTATACGCCCAGTCGTCTTATACGCCGGAAAATACGGTACTTAGGGAGGAAGTAGTAAGGAAAATAATAATATTACTTTGGAATTTAAATAGAGAAGCCTGCCACATAATATTCCAGATTTAGCAATGGTTGATAAGAATAACCAAAAAAATCTGGATAGTGGCTATTGCAGTACCTGGAGATAGCAAAATAGAAGAGAAAGAACTGGAGAAAATAACAAAATACAAAGATCTTCAAATAGAAGTAGGATGACTCTGGCAAAAAATCAAAGGTAGCCAATAGTAATAGGCTCCTTGCATACAATCCCAAAATATCTGGAACACCACTGAAATTGACAAAATCATTATCAGTCAATTGCAGAAGGCTGTTTTATTTGGAACAACTTACATCCTGTGACAATACCTTGAACACTAACAAACAAACAAAAAAACTCTGCCTATCCCAGGTCCTTAAAAAGGACTCAATGCATAGATAAAAATGCCAAATCCAGTCTGAACATCTGGCTGACTGTGTGGCCAGCTATAATACTAATAATGGCTCTCCCTGTATTGAAACAAGACAAGGTTTGTTTTTTAATGAGATAAAACAGGGGTTTTTTTTAAAAAAAAAGCAAGTACAACTTTATTCAGGAGACCAATTTGGTTTCTAGTTATGGAAATGGTTCTGTAAATTAATTTGTTCAGCGTATTCAGTTCTTAGATTCATTTACTTAGAAGCAAATAGCTTTCTGTGCTAAAGGGACTTACATTTAGGTACACTCTAAAGTGTTCCAACAGAGTGAGGAATAAGCTTGTAGAGAAAATTGCAACCAGCCTTAATTCTTAGAGTGTGCTCTTTGAGGTTGTTTAAGGGGTACAAATAGGTAAACGGAATGGTCTACTAATCATACAACAGCTGTGGAAAATTACACATAGTCTATGGGGAGAAGAAAGGCGGCAAATGATAAAATGCATGATGATGCTAATGCACAATGACATCTTTGTATCAGGTGTTGTGTGCAAATGCACAATTATGACATTCTCATGAATGTCATGTGTCTATGTATCATCATGTTTGGTGAAGGCACCATTGATGCATAGATGTGTCTTTGCTACCCTCTAATATCTGTCTAGGATCTTGCAGCAAGCTAGTAATTCTGAGCATAGGATGTTCTGTGCTAAAAACAGGGTGAGCATCTGCATTTCCATTTTGTTCCTTAGGCATCCCTCCTTATTGTAGCCAAAGCACTCTGATCAGGGCTAATCCTCAAAGTAAGCCCATGTCCCTTCCCACCAATTTATTTTGACAGGAATTGGGATGGTCTGTTTTCAAAATGACAGTTACCATCTAGTTAAATTGCTGACCTGGACCACAATTTGGATTTTAAAATGTATTATATTTCTTTTAAAATTCAAATTATAGGTCCAAGTAGAAGTATTGTTCAGAGTTTCCTGGGATAAATATGTGTTTTGTTCACTACATCTGCAAGGCTTTCAGCCTCAGAGTCTGACCTTGGTAATTCCATTGCTTAAACTGAATTGGGCGGAGGATATTTAAAGAGTAATTGTGCCCATATTATCTTGCCTGCATCATATACATTCTGATGGACCTTGAATCCTAACATATGAATATGACATGAGTGTGAATACTTTTTCCCTGAATTAGTTTTCATTATGATAGTAACTCTCACAGGAAATTTGTTTTTTTTTTTAATGTCCATCGTCAAATGAATACATTATTTGCAGGTAGCCTTTTTCATTAACTATAAGGTTCCTACGTGAGTATATTATAAGAACCCATTAGCATGGTTTTTTTGGTTCCCTCATTCTCTCTCTCTCTCTCTTTTTTTTTTTTTTTTTGCACCAGCAGCAGCAGGTGGGTTGATTATTTTCATTCTTCCTTGTTTTATTGTGCTAAGAATGTTCTTATCTGCCAGGGGTCCATAACCTGAAACTGTTGAGAGAGAGAGAGAGAGAGAGAGAGAGAGAGAGAGAGGGAGGGAGGGAGGGAGGGAGGGAGGGAGGGAGGGAGGGAGAGAGAGAGAGAGAGAGGGAGGGTGGGAGAGAGAGAGAGAGGGAGGGAGGGAGGGAGGGAGAGAGAGGGGAGTATATCAAGATTCAGTTCCAGGAAGGTGCTTTAGGGTGTGCAAGAGAATGAAGCAAGCATATTCACAGTCTGCAACGCATTAATGCAGCTTCTTTTCTCTTTTTTGCATAGCTTCCCTCTGCCACTGCCACAGGGTTCCAGAAAAAAAAGTTTCAAATTACAAATGCTATATTGGTATCCTGTACACCCCAAGCACTGTTCTGGAACATTCAAAATATTTCACAGTCCTAATGTGAAAATAGATTTGATTGTGATGTCAAGTTTAGATGTACAAATTCAGCTTGATGGCAGGTCCTGGTAGACTGACTGACCTCAAGAAACTAAATTGGTGTTTGATCAGTGCTTGGACGTCAGCAGGAAGGGCTGTAGATTAGATTCAGAAGGGGAAGGAAGGGAGGGAGGGAGGAAGGATGGAAGGAAGGAGGGGCTTCACAGACATATTTTAAGTTATCTAAATGCACTGAGAATGTTTTCTTCATTCCACTCTAATTTAATAACACTTCTCTCCCTCCCCACCTCTCATATTTGTGAATGTAAAAGGGTGTTTAGTCTTGCTCTGGAAAACTGAAGTAAAAAATATAGACGTTCCAGAAGAGGTTGTTGCATAGTATGATAAGACAGCCAGCTGTTTTATTTTTAGCACTTTTCTCTGGCAATATTAGCATTGTATACACAGAGCATTTGGACTCATTATTTCAAAGGAATGGCTACTGAGAACAACCACACAATTTTTGACCAGCAATTTGGTTTTGTTTTAGAACAAATCAAAGAAGAAACCATTTGAAACCACCTTAATAAAATTGGACGATGGATTCTCAGCTTCTGACAAGTTGTTTTTTTTTTCCTCCTTCCACCTTCAGAAGGGATGAAGAGCCCCATAATCTTGTCTCTGTGGCTGTTTTTGGTGTGTCTAATTCAAATGGATTCTATGAGTGTACTTTTACAACAATGATTATTTTCCTCCCTTCAAAAGTTCCCATTTATTAACACGATGGTTTGTAGAGATAGGCAGGAAGGTATTTTATGCATGCACTGCTTAATGTATACATAATTAGGTTCAACAGGGAATCTAATTTTAAAACTTATAAGTGCTTCAGTATAGAATATTCAGAGTTCCCTTTGAAGAGAGAGAGAGAGAGAAAGAGGGAGAAAGAGGCACATTAGGCATAATAAATAAGCAGGTAGGTAATTATTTTCAAAGGTCATTCAGCACAATTGTTCTGTAGTTATCTTTCACTGAAACACACACAGGACTTTATTTCCAGGAATATGGGATGACATTCAAATTCAAAACCACCTAAAAAACAGCAAAGAAAAAATTATTAAAGCACTTCTCAGTGGCATGCATTTGTTTTGTCAATAATATATACTTGTGGTGGTTATGACGGACTGCAATTACATTTAAAGGTGAGCAAGTACCCTTTCTTTCATTAGATTGAATTGGTAGTATAAGCTAATAAAATGACCTGCTCTTTTCCCATATTTTGCAGCCTGATCCAGTTGCTTTTGCAGCCATCTAATTGTTGTCTGGCGAAAACTTGCATATTAGAAGCTGCCAACCTCTACCTAAGCATAATCCATTGGGCATGACAATTTAGCCCTGAGTCGATTAAATTCATAACTGATGAGTCTATCTTTCTTTACCTACAGCTTTCAACTTAAAAGCAGAGATGTTTCAGTCAGTGGGGCAGTCAGGATTTCTTTACAGAAGAAGAAGGCCATGATTTATCTGCCATCTGGTTTCTTAGAGTCAAGATTATCTAGTGACCTAACCTCACAGTTATCCTCCAATGAGGAGTCACATAATGTTCATTTTACATGTTCTGTCAGCATATGGCCTGTGCCATATGATCACTTGACCAGTCCCCAAGGTATAGTATGATTTTTTTCATCATACTGCCTAGGGAACGCAAAGCGGAATGGAGCCCATTAAATGGCTCGTGTGATGTGTTGTTACCAGGGCAAGGGGTTATACTATTTTATTATTTTATTAATTTATTATATGATTCTCTCTTTTATTAGTTTTATGGTTTTTTATATGAGGTTTTTATATTCTTGTAAGCTGCCTTGAGTCGCCATGTGCGAATAGACAGCAATATAAATTTCCCAAAATAAACAAATAAGTAAGTAAGTAAACTATTCTTTAGTGTTTACTTAGTGATTGTCCTTCACTATGATCTTTGGCCAGGAACTTTGGTTTTAGGATACAGGGGACAAATATCTATCTATCTATCTATCTATCTATCTATCTATCTATCTATCTATTTTTCTAAAGGTAAAGGTAAATGCACATATGTGCTAGTCGTTCCCAACTCTACGGGGCGGTGCTCATCTCTGTTTCAAAGCCGAAGAGCCAGCGCTGTCCAAAGACGTCTCCGTGGTCATGTGGCCGGCATGACTAAATGCCAAAGGCTCATGGAACGCTGTTACCTTCCTACCAAAGGTGGTCCCTATTTTTCTACTTGCATTTTTTATGTGCTTTCGAACTGCTAGGTTGGCAGAAGCTGGGACAAGTAACGGGAGCTCACCCCTTTACGCAGCACTAGGGATTCGAACCGCTGAACTGCCAACGTTTTGATTGACAAAGCATCTTAGCCACTGAGCCACTGCATCCCCATATATATATGGGGTGGATGTAAAGGAATTTAGATACCTTAAAATGGCATACACTGCAAAACACTTATTTCATTTTGTGGGCATTAATGATTAGAGGAAAAAAATAAGAAAATTAAAGGCCTTTTACTATAAATGTGAATGCACGTATGTCTGAGAACAACAACATGCAAACCAATGAAAAGTGTCTGGATGTAAGAAAAGGACAACCAGGGCTGTACTCTATTTAGATGAATTACTGGCTAAATATAGGGAAAAGGAAGTAAAAACAATTTGTGAAGCAAGAATAGTTTTTTTAAGCTAAAGCAAAATTTAGTAATGGTTCCAAAGATAGAAGGTAATGAGACAAAGAGAAACTGACTTCAACATAAGGAAATATTGACTTCAGCTCTTCAAAGGGCAGGCAAAGAACAAAGAAGTGAAAACATAAATCAGTTACATTAGTCTAGGCCATGATGTATTAAAGCAGGGCATGATTTAATGTGACAGGCCCATACCTACACTTAGACAGTTGATTCTACAATGTCTGGGTCTCTTTGTCAGGAAACCTTCAGCAAAGCAAAATTAAATATTCCTGATAGGCCTTTAGAAAGGATTTCATGGCCCAGACAGATCAGCATATCTAATAGTAAGTAAACCTTTGGGTCATCAAAAGCACTTGGAATTTTTAAGTCTATTAATGTATGTCAGAGATCCAGAGATTTGTCTAAATTAAAAGATTTTATATTTAAAATGTTTTGTGGGAAGCTCCTCCCCTCCAGAATAATGAAATATTTTGAGGAATATTAAAAAAGGCAGACTATTATATTTTCCCAAAGGGAGAAATGGTGAAATATGTTTTTAGAGGCAGAAAGCAACTCCCACTTTCCTTAATGGCCCATAGCAGATGTCAGCAATTAAGAGATAAAGAGCTTATTGAAAGAAGACAAGTATCTAGATAGCTCTATTCATAAGCAAATGCCCTCACCCAAGAGCCAAAACAGGACAAAAGCCACAATAGGAATTACCCAACACCCTTTCAGACAAGCCCTTCATTGTATCACTCTCAAAGCAGTCCAAATTTCAACCAAACGTAGCTCAGACAAACACCTAGGCTTTGTACTTTTCCTATAGAGCCAGCTATGACCCTTACATAACCCCTACATGGCCCGATGGGAATCTGACAACAGCCAATAGAATACATATTCTTATACAGGAAGAGGAAGCTCAAGTGCAAAGCCCAAGAGGAGGTATAAAAAAAAACCCACTCTCAACTCCATTTTGTCAGCTGCACCAGAACCATAAACATGTTCATCAATAAATGGACTCTTTCCAATCAGCCTCCAGCCTCCATTTTGTCTCCGGTGCCTTTTTCCCAGCTTCAGACAGAACCAGATGGATATTTCTTCCGATAGTTTGAAGACCTTCTCGGGGTGACCCTGATTTTATTCACTCTTAAAAATGGCTGTGATCACTGCAGATTTGCTTCTACTCTGGACATGACACCTCACAAAATATAAGTCTATGTGACTCAATATGACCCTATATGTGCCTCAACTAAGAGTTTGGTGCCACAGAGTTGATAGGCTTTTGTGCATCAAAGTAAACAGGGAACATGATTTATTTTAGCAAACAGTTTCACAGTGTCTCAAAACTTCTCTCTTATATACAATGGCAAACATATATATATATGTTTGCCATTATATATATATATATATATATATATATATATATATATATATATATATATATATATATATATATATGTAGGTCTTTGGTTATTCGGGTCTTCTCCCACGTAAAATTGGAAGTGTCTTGGCGACGTTTCGACGAAGTCTCATTTGTCATCTTCAGGCTGGTGTTCTCGGCTTCGTGCTTCCAGGAGCAATGTGAGATCGCAGCTGTCTCTTCCTTTTAACTGCTAGTGGGGGTGTGAGCTGATTGGGTGGGAACTTGGCTGTGTTCTGATTGGGTAGAGGTGTGTTCTGATTGGTTAGGGGCTTGGCTGTGCTCTGATTGGCTGGGGGTGTGTTCTGTTTGGGTGGGGGCTTGGTTGTGCTCAGCTTAATCTGAGTTGCAGGGGGATTTGAGCTGGTGAGCTGCGTTGTTGTTGTTTGGCTTCGTGTTTGTGGCCGTGCGAGCTCTTCATGATGGGTGTCAGTCTGCTTCATGTATGGATTGGAGAGGTTTAAAGTGGCTAATGATGCAGCTGCAGTCTGGCTTCTGGTCCTTGGTCGTGGCTCATTATCAGTGTGGGTTTGAGTCTGCTTTCTGCGTGGATGTGTGGTGGTGACATCCTGTGTGGCTCTCGTGAGTGTGGGGCTGGTGTCATTCGTCGTGTTAGGGACTCGTTTGTCAATAAGGGCGGGTTTCCAAATGGCTGGTAGGCGGGAGGTATCGTCTCGTTTGTTCATGCTGTGTGGGCGTTTTTCTATCTCGATGGCTTCTCTGATTATTCTGTTGTTAAAGTGTTCTGTTTTGGCGATAGTTCTGGTCTTTTTAAAGTCAATATCATGTCCTGTGGCTTTAAGGTGTTGGACCAGGGAAGAACTTGGTTCTTCTTTTCTGACTGAGTTCTTGTGTTCTTCTATGCGTGCACTTATTCGTCTGTTGGTTTGTCCGATGTATGTGGTAGGGCAGGCGGTGCATGGGATTTCATATACTCCTTGATTTTCTAACTCAATTTTGTCTTTGGGGTTCCTTAGGATGGTGGATATTTTTCGGTTTGTGCAGAATGCTGTCTTGATGTTATGTTTGTGGAGGATTTTGCTTATTCTGTCTGTGGTGCCTTTTATGTATGGGAGGAGGGCTTTGCCGTTTTCTTGTTCTGTGTCTTGGATTTTAGTGGGGGTTTCTTTTTGGATTAGGTTGGTGATCTTATTTCTTTGGAATCCATTGGATGTTAGTACGTTAGTGAGGGTGTGTAGTTCGGTTTTTAGGTGTTGTTCGTCCGCTAAGCGTTTTGTTCTGGAAATGAGTGTCTTGGCTACAGAGTTGATCTGGGCAGGGTGGTGGTGTGAGAGTGCGTGCAGATAGCGGTTTGTGTGTTTTTTCTTCTGGTAGATAGTGTGTCCTAGGGAGCCCACGAAGCCGAGAACACCAGCCTGAAGATGACGAATGAGACTTCGTCGAAACGTCGCCAAGACACTTCCAATTTTACGTGGGAGAAGACCCGAATAACCAAAGACCTACATACAAACACCCGCGAAAACCTGAGAAAACATATATATATATATATATATATATATATATATATATATATATATATATATATATATATATATATATATGAGAGAAACAGTGATGTGTCCATTACAGTCCTTGCCAAAACATTTGACCAGCTGTCCTGAGGAGATGAGCAGTTGTTTTTTTTTTTTTAAAAAAAAATAACATTTGTGTGTGTCAGAACTTATGGCAAATGATCTGAAGGAAGCTGAATGGCATCTTCTCCAGCCATACTGAGGGAAATTTGACAAGTGATGCCAAAGAAACTTTAGGTATCAAAGCAAAAGCAGAGCAGAGCAAAGTGACGTGGTCACTTCATTTCATTCTTAGAAACAAGGCAGGCAAAGTGCTTCATAAAATAGCTTAAGATGACTACTTTGCTTGAAGCTTCATCAAAGCAGATATCCCTTCAAGCATTTGTCTAGCCCTACAAAATATCTAATCTTCAAAAGAGTATTTTATTTAGCCAAATATGTTTTAACAGAATAAGGCAAATGTCAACCTGTGTAATATGTCTGTATCATATTTAACAGAACCCTGAGAAACAGATGCAAAATAACTTCTCAAGCAAACTCATGTGTGCTCAGAATTAAAGAACAGGCTGCTTTTTAACCACAAGGTCAGTCCGAAAGCTTCTGATCAGTATTAAAAACAAATTCACCGTTTTTTTCCCCATTCCTCACATCCCAAATAACTACATTCACTTCTGTTTTCTGCCTCTCAAAACATCCTTTTTAAAGCAAGTTAATGTTAGAAATGGGATCATTTGTTGCTCATTTAAGGCAACTGGAGATATAAATCCTTGCTAATATACTGCAGATTACCTAGAGATCAATGAATGAACCTCAGCCTAACTTCCATTCATTACGAGCTGAAACACATAGGCCCAGAGCAGCAGTCTCAAGCCAAAGGCATTCACATCTAACAGATTGCAAATGAATGAGGTTGGATGAATAACAGGAGCATAAATGGAATACACTAAATAGAAAAAGGTTATTTCAGGTATAAGATGGGAAGTCATTGTTCTCCATGGACTATGAATAAAGTATAACTCCCTTCACAGGACAAATTCAGGGAGAATTCCAAATTGGGAATGTCTAGGCATAAAGAACCAGTTTGGTCTAGTGGCTAAGACATTAGGCTAGAAAGTAAGAGATCATGAGTTCAAATTCCACCTTGGCTATGGAAGCTAGCTGGGTGAACTTGTGCCAGTCACTCTCTGTCAGTCCAATTCACCTCACAGGGTTGTTATTGTGGAGAAATTAGGAGGAGGAAAGTGTGTTGGATATTTTTACGGCCTTGAGCTATTTAAAAGACAAAGGTCACTCTTTTGAAGATAGCAAAGACTACATTTTGGACAGAAAGGACCGCTGGTTTGAAAGAGGGGTCAAAGAGGCCATCTATGTCAAAACTGAACAGCTCTCTCTTAACAGAGGGGGAGGGGTATGACATCACCTATCTCCAGTCTACAACACAGTCCTTTTAACACTTCCAGGAAAACTCCACACCCATTTGCAGTACTCAGGTGGCCCTGACGACACAGATAAACTTCCATATGGCCTCAATGACTCTGTAACAAATAACCAGCTGTCTGCAAGGAGTATAAATGATTCCATTCCCCACTATCCAATCAGAGGCTGAAGAAGCTTCTTAGATAAGAAGTGAAACATCTTTAAAGAAAAAGCAGAAAGTCCAGTTGCCTTTTGAAAAAGCACCTTCAGCACAACCATGACCTGGATGACTGAAAAGCTCCATAGACAATAGTTATAGCTCTTTCCTGGCACCATTAAAATAATAATGATAATAATAATAATAATAATAATAATAATAATAATAATAATAATAATAATAATAAATACCCAACCAAGCACATAATCTGCCATTCCACAAGCAATCATAAAATGTCAAAAATATTAGATTCAAAAAGTTATAGATTTGTGTTATATTGACATAAAAAAATGTTTGATCAATCATGTAACATTAACACAAACTTCAATTTCTACCTAATAGGTTCATTTCTCCCTACCTAATCTTCAGTAGCCATGGTCACAGACTCTACTGCTTCTTCCCATAGGAAATTCATCCATGTTTTCAAAATGAAAGGAAGAGACATAGCTCAGTAGAAAAATATCTGTTTTGTTTGCAGAAAGATCTAACTTTAATCCTTGGTCTATTCCAGTAAGAAATGAATTCCCATCTGAAACCTTTAGATATTCTTGGCCATCACGCTAGACAATACTTGGAAAAGGTAGTAACTCAGTATAACTCATCTTCTTATATTGCTGTTCTAGAACATGGGGCCTTTTCCCAACAAATCTGGATTACTCATATTTGTGAAAAAAGGATTTTGCAAAAATCATATGGAACATTACAAGTAGAAGAAGAATTGTACTATACTGGCTACATTACATTGAGCTTTGTCCACATCTCTGCCCCACTCCCAATTCCTGTGAATATTCATGATTGCACATATTAAATATTATGTGTATTAATCTACTATCAAATGCACAAATATCTGTGTCAAATCTGACAGCTATTTTATGGAAGTTAATCAACTATGTATCACTAAATGTATGTACCACCTTCTGCATTTTATTTCCTTTTTTATCTCTTTGCTCAGTTCTAAACTTCATAGCTAGTGGTGATGTTAAATTGATGTCAAGCTGAACATATTGTGGGATTTCAATGAGACTTACTATATTGAGGTAGTGCCAGGATTTTTATTTCATTAATAGAATGCCCCCTTCATTCTTTATTATTGCTGGCAGTATGGGATTTGGGTGGAAGGAGAGGCAAGGGAGGACATTTGACAAACATTGTAAACATTGATGTTTTGGGGCAAGTAAGGAGCAGATTTGCATTGGAAGATTAGCTTAGTAATTCCAATAAAATAAATGGATTCTCTAAATTTATTTATTTATTGATTGATTGATTGGTTTGATTTATATGCTGCCCTTCTCCGGAGACTCAGGGCATCTTACAATGTGTTAAGCAATAGCCTTTATACTTTTGTATATACCTGCTTAGTAGGGCTTTCTGCCACCACCCCACACAAGCGGTGTTCTTTTTTATACAAAGTCAGCTTATTGCCCCCACAATCCGGGTCCTCATTTTACCTACCTCGAAAGGATGGAAGGCTGAGTCAACCTTGAGCCTGGTGAGATTTGATGATTTGGTTCATATTTATGACCCTTGCAGCATCCTGGGGTCATGTATTCCCCTTTTGCGACCTTCTGACGAGCAAAGTCATTGGGGATGCCAGATTCACTTCACAACTTATCAACTGCAGTGATTCACTTAACAACTTTGACAAGAAATGTCATAAAACGGGACAAAACTCACTTAATAAATGCATTATTTAACAACCTAAATTCTGGGTTCAATTGTGGTCATAATTTGAGAACTACCTGTATGGTGGTTTGTTTTGCCCATCTTACCCCAGGATAACATCCAGATCTTACAGAAGGTCAGAAGGGTTGGGGCCGACCACACACCTGGGAGCAAGAGGTTTCATGGGGCAGGTGCAAAGGTAGAGAAGGCCCTTGTCCTGGACCTTCATTGTCTGAAATAATCAGGCCAAAGGGGTCCGCAGCATGCCTTGTCTGCTGGCAATGGTGGAACAGGTCAATCCCAGTAGGATAAAATGATCCTTTAAGAGGCCTAAATCCATGCCATGAAATGCTTTACATGCCCAAATGTAAAGCAAACTGCAGCCGATTTGCTCCTCTGCTGCTGCAATCACTCAGTTTTGTGTGAACCAAATTTCATGGAGCTATTTTAGCTAGCTATTCATGGAGACAATGAAATTATATACAGGAATGGAGTAATGGAGAACACAATAGATGTCAACTGGAAGTGATGGAAAGGGAACAGATTCAAGAGCACATCTTCAAAAGTCCAAGCAGATATAAAGTGATGGAGAAATAATGCGAAATGGTTAGGTTATTAAATCAGTGACTTTGTGGAAGATGGAGGAAGAAACATGGAAAATGAAGATGTAGGAATGAATGGCCCTATGGTAAAAGTAAATCTGAGCATCTGAAAAACATCTGTTTCTGTTCTTTTTTGTGTTTCTAGTTTGCAGAGCAATAGGTATAACTATTCTGTAGGCAGAACAGATACTGCTTAAATGATGTTGGCTGTTATTCAAAGAGTTTAGAAAAAGATGAAGGGGGGGGGGAGAGAAATCAAGCATATGTTTATCTCTTGTCCCCAGGGCATTGAAAGTTTGAATTGCAGAAATCAATTCTCTGATAGAAAAAGGAAGGAAGGAAGGAAGGAAGGAAGGAAGGAAGGAAGGAAGGAAGGAAGGAAGGAAGGAGAGAGAGAAAGAGAGAGGGAGGAAGGGAGGAAAGGAGGGTGGAGAGGGGGAGAGAGTGGGAAAGAGAAAAAGACAGAAAGAGAAGGAAGGGAAAGGGAAATACCTCTTGAAATAATGCCCTCAAATTGTTGTACTACATTGAGGAATAAGATCTGTTGTTAATATAACATCATTCACAAGTCTCAAATGATTATTGCTTAGCTGCTCTATTTGGAATTCATCCCAATGGAGTCATAATAAGGGAGAAATAATTTAAAAGCAAAATGCCTTTTGAAGCTTGTTTAATTTTGCTTATCCTTCATCTGCCCATCTCAGTCATATTTTGCAGAGAAAGAAAATATCAGATTAGGCAATCACCAAAGTTTCATTTGGTCGTTGTTTACATACATCAGAAGAGACATAGCCTTAACTAATAGTCCTTCAGAGCAGGCAGCAGTATAGCAAATCTCAAACCACCCATCTACCTGCCAGAAATGATGCTCAAACGCAACTCTCATATTATTACAGTTGATATTGCTTTTTAGCTTTGCAAGCCCTAGAATAACAGCAGTATGTACAAGTCTTGTGGCCAATAATGTTAAAAGAATTGGATCTTTATCACAATCTGTTGTTTATAGAAACAGGACAGGTCTCAGTTCTTTTTTTTTCTTTTCCTCATGAAGCTTGACATCAGAGGAGTTTTCTAAATCTTTCCTTCGAATTGAAGAGTTTCCTCTTCTGCCTTCTGATTTCTAGAGCAGCCCATGAACCTGCACCTGCTTTTGTCAGCCTTGTTTCATTGGAGCACACGAGGCAAACCTAGATTGGCAACATCTAGCAGTGGAGAAATGAATGGCAATTCGCTGAATGCTAATGACTAATGACATTAACATAATAAAAGAAGATAATATAATTTTATTATTGTTCTTCCATTCATCTTGCTTTCCTGCTTTCTTCTCATCACTTTGGCTTAGTGAATCAAATTACAAATGTTAATTCACATCTGCATAATAGTTTGCTTCCAGGAAGAAGAAAAATATCTTGACACTTTGAGGCAAAAAAGGGGGGAAATGTTTGCATGTGATAGTTATCATTCATAACTCCACCTAAGTAGATTTAGGAAGTTTTTGTTTTTGTTTTTTTTGCTTTGTGGAGAGATAATTGATTCCAATTGGCTTAGAAATACAGCATTATATTTTGATTCAGCAAAACAATACTCATTGTATAAAGACCAGTTTCAGTATTTTTTTTCTTTTAAACTCAGGTCTCATTGTGATAATTATTCATCTACAAACCAGAAACATGGTTTAAATGGAAATGAAGTAATCTAACCTCCCTGGATCTCTGCAATGCAATAGATTTCATCCAGCAACTGTCCTTACTGTCCTATCCCTGAGTTACCAGTGTTTTCCACAGCTTTCCAGTGTGTGTGACACAGTATAGCAGTATGTCGGAATGTTCTTGTAAGAAAGGAGAAGATGCATTAAAGGAATTGGTCATATAAAAGGCAATTTAGCCCACAACAAAACTTTGGTGGGGCAAGCAGTTCAGAAGGGACCCTCTCTAGTCTTCTGGGCTGTAAAGGAGATGGGGTAGAAATATACTTGCAAGATACTATTAATATAACCTTACTATGTAGCAGAAGTAGCTCATCTTGTCATGCTTCCTGTCTAGTCCATCTCACAAGGCTGTCTCTGTTTCTCTCTCTCTGTCTCTCTCTGTCTCTGTCTCTGTCTCTCTGTCTCTCTCTCTGTCTCTCTCTCTCTCACACACACACATGTAGGAGCTGGTATCTTGACCCTCCCCACTATTCATCCTGTCACATGTTTTTTTTCAATGATGGGTTAAGTTCCCAAGATGATCTGGCTTCTAGAGAAATGGAGAATTGTGAAGTGGAAGAGGGTAAGATGATTACTTTCACCAGTGGGATTCCATCCTACAGTTTCAAAGAAAGCACTGGGGAAAAAAATCTCATTACTGAATTGCTTCTAGACTGAAAGCTGAGCCAATTAGTTTCCAGATTTTAATATGCTCAACTTTTATTGAACTCTTGAAGCTCTAGGGCATCAAGGGAATATGCAAGGTGGTGTCAGTCTTGGTCAGTATGATCTTTTTGTATGGAAAATCCCTATTTTTATAGAAAAACTCAATTTTTGTATTTTTCAAAACTTTGCACATATTATGTTAAATATTCTTTTCTTACTTTTTAGTTGCCTGATCCTGATCCAAGATGTAGGGTTTTTTTTTTCTCTGATATTTCAATGTAATATATCATAGAATTTATTCCTGAACTCCTTTAAATAGTTGTAATATTGAGTTCCCAATGTGAATATAACATAAATTTCATCTTCAGATCTGCCACAGCATTTGAGCCTGCAGTTTCCCAAGTCTATACTAACACTTCTTACTGAAGCAAATTAATTGGCATTATTCATGTGTCCTAATAAGCTTTTGGCTGCACAATAGTGAAAACTTGGGACTACTTGCAAGTACCTTGCCAATGCCTGCAAGTATTTGGTCAGACTAATTAATAATATGTCTCACCCTAAGACAGAATGAATAATGGTGCATTAAAGAGTGTGAAAATAACATTGAATCACTGGGGTTTTTCTCATGGAGCCTGTAGCATTTAAGTGCTATTTACTATATGTGGATATATTGGAATTTAATTCCCTTCTTTGTAGAAGCAGAGGCTCACTAGCATAGTTGTTTTGTAGGTCCCATTGAATTCAACAGAGGTAAAGCTCTGGATATTAGCACATTTTTAAAATTTATTTCTATATCACAGAGCAACTCTGTACTGTAAAATAAAAAAAACAACATGCATGTGTAATATTGCAAACACAGATCATAGAATAAAAGGATTTACAGCTTTAAACAATTTAATACAGATACACATCTGTAACCTACACATCATTTATATTACATCTTACTACCAATAGCTCAGAACAGAATCACACATTATTTGAGAAAGAAAATGAAAGTTTTGTCTGTAAATACATGGGTGGGATGAATTACTGGTCCATGCTACACTAGTAAATGTTCATTTTTAAAAACCTATTCCACCTCTTTTTGAAGTAATGTACCAATTAAAAAATATGTTCACATTTGAACTAGTCTGCCTATACAATAGTAATGTCTCACTGTTATGATGCACTTCAAATTTTCCTGCCTTTTCAAAATTGATTAGAACAAACAATAGTTGGAATGGCCACACAGGCATACTATACAGTGGTGGGTTGCTACTGGTTTGCACCGGATCAGGTGAACTGATAGCAGCAGCGGCGGGAGGCTTTGCCCACCTGCTCAGATGCTTCTGTGCATACGCAGAAGCTCTGTGCACTTACAAGTGAACACGTGCGGATGAGCAAACCCGCCCCTGATACTATAGGATTTGGAACCCGCCCCTGATACTATAGTTGCATATTGTGTATGAGGATACAATATCCATCAAGTCATTGTTGACTTTTAGAAACTACATAGCAGGGGTGGATTATACTTACCTTTACTACTGGTTTGCAATGGGGTCGCGCGTGCATTCTTGCTTTGCTCGTGTGCGCGTCTTGCTTTTGCGGATGCACAGATCGCCGATGATGACATCCGGGGCAGTGGGCAGAGCCTCCCACCGGTTTTACTATCGGTTCGCAGAACTGGGGGCAACCCATCACTGCTACACAGACATATTTTCTCCATGATGATGTCTCCATAACCTGCTCTTTCAGGTCTTCCAATAGTGTACCCATTGCCACGGTCACTAACACCATCCACCTTGCTGCCAGTCATCATTTTCTTCTCTTTCCTTCCACCTTTCCCCACATTTGTCTGAAATGCTATAGGGTTTCCTGCCTAAGCATGGGGGGGGGGTCCCTTCCAATTCTGATTCTATTCTATTCTATTCTATTCTATTCTATTCTACATTAGTGTCCTATCTTGAGAGCTGGGTCTTCATGTTATGTGTCTAAAGTAGTATAATTTGAGCCCGGTGATTTGTACCTCCAGTAAGAACTCTGGGTTGATTTGTTTGATGATTCCCTTGTTTGTTTTCTTGGCTGTTGGCAGAGTCTTCTCCAACACCAAATTTCAAAAGCATCAATAGTCTTCCTATCTTGCTTCTTCAAAGTTCAACTTTTGCTTCCACAGATTATCACATGGAATAATACTATGACTTGTTCAGTTCAGATTTTTGAAGATATACAGATATTGCAGCATTTGAATAACTTCTCCAAGGCCACCATGATTGCTTCATCAAGTGTTAGTCAATGGCTTTTTTTGCTGATTTCTAACTATTGAATGGAATAGTTGAACCATTATGAAATGTTATACAGGGCTTAGTACTCTCAAGCAAAGGGAAAATTTAAGCTGGTACTGTACAAAACTTTTTGAAGGCTCAGCAAAATCTTTAGTTTATATTGTATTTTTATTAAGTGTCTCATTTAATAAATGAAGCTAGTGTTTTGAAGTTTAAGTGTTTACAGGCAAATACACTACTTATACAGGCAAATAAAATGTCTTATGTATGTATGGGAGGGGAGGTTCACTTCCTTTGTTTTATTGTTATTTAACAAGTTGTGAAACTGACCAGAAACTGGTTTTAAAAAGTTAAAATCAGCCAGGTCTTTAAAACTACTAAATTTATGCTACTTAATTTTTGTTCTTAAAGTTTATTTTAATTTATGATTTGTATATCATTGTCATATATAATACTCTCTGAAAATAAAAAGAAGACAATATAATGCAAAGTTGAAAGAGATAAGAAAATCAGTAGTTCATACTTAACAGAAGAAGATATCATTGTTCCTACCTGTATGTGTGTTTTCCCCTACCTTTTTTGCTCAAGTACCTCTGCTATCATATCTATCTATCTATCTATCTATCTATCTATCTATCTATCTATCTATCTATCATCTATCCATCCATCCATCAATCTTGCAAACAATGCAGAATATACAGAATAGAGCAGAATATAAAACAGGTGGGGAGAGCAGCTTTCTGATGAACATGAAACAGGACCATGGAGAGTTCTACTTGCATTCTGCTGGCTCAAACTTTATTTGTTAAATTGAATGCAGCTTATATTAGCAGCACCTTAAAACCAATTGGAATCTTATAATTACACTCCCAGTGCAATTCCTTTCAGTTTCTCTAGAACACGGGTATCAAACTGGCAGCCTGAAGGCTGGATGTGTCACACGCAGGGCGTGCCCACCCCAGCTTCATGAAGGGGAAAAAAAAATCACGAAACATCATGTGATGGCAAGGTGATGCTGCGAGTTTGACACCTGTGTTCTAGAGAAATTATCTGGTCTGTTACAAGGGGCTTGTGTACAGATGCAGCCTTGGTCTAATAATGGATAGGCTGTTTTCTATGATGGCCCTGAATTTGACACTGTATGTTACTCCTGCCGCTCTTCTGCCCCAAGGGTGAGTTTTATTCTCATCAGATTTTTCTTCAGTTTGAAAGAAGCCCAGAGGAAAATATTTCATGATCTATGATACTCATAGCAACTGAAGGTCTACTTGATATAATTTTTTTCCCTTTTCCTCCTCCCTTTATGCTGGGTTGCATCTGAACATACAGTTCATGCCTGTATTTTTCTGCTCAGTTTGTATTAATAAACCACAACCTGGTTGAATTAAGGGATAGTGTTTTTTTTCTAAATTGGTACAAAGAGAAAGTGTTGTTTTTTTAAAGGAAAGAGGGAAAAAAAACCTACTCTTGGGTTTTAGTGTTTTGTTTTGACAGAAAATTGTATAGATCATTAAGGACATTAAAAACTTAGTTAAGTTTCAGTTCACACATTATTGTGGTATATATAGATCAGGAATGTCTATACTGAAATTCAACATGTCACATGTCACTCCTGTAGCCTTTCTTCATATGATCCCTTCTCTTTTTCTGTGCTAACAAGAAGTGAGGAAGTTTGGAAAACATTTAAATTATAATCTCTATTTCTTTTTTATCCTCCAAACTCTTTTGTGCCCCTCTATTCTTTCACAATCATTTACTGCTGAATTTACAGTCTTCTTGATGGATAAGGAGCAGTGGTTCTGCAGCTGCTCTTGGTATTTCTTAGCTTTTTAACTAGTAAATGTCACAGAGATTTTTTTAAAAAAGTAATGTCATCATCACAAAATTGCAATTATAAAGAAATGGGCTTTCAAGCAGACAGATTTCAGCACTTTCCCTTTTAAGAAAACAGGACTAAAAACTGATGTTATAATATAGTAATAATTATTCCCCAAGCCCCAAGTGTTTCTTACCAGTAGGTGTCACTCACTTGTTAGATACAGAGCCCAACAATGTGACCAAAGCTATTTTATATATATGTTAGGAATGAATCAGTAACTCTTGATAAGAGCAAGAAAAGTCCATATCCTAAGAGTGGAGATTCTTTTGCTGGTTTTATATGTGTTTATGTACATATGTGAGAATCAGTAAATGAATGAGCGAGCTTTGATTACAATGATGAAATTATATAATCACAAATTGGAGCCTATTCATTTTTACTAATGCACTGTGCCTCTTTTATTTACAAGTCTTTCAAATGAAATAAAATAAACTCTCTTCCAATATCTCAGGGGTTGCCACAAAGAAGAGGGAGTCAAGCTATTCTCCAAAGCACCTGAGGGTAGGACAAGAAGCAATGGGTGGAAACTAATCAAGGAGAGAAGTAATTTAGAACTAAGGAGAAACTTCCTAACCGTTAGAATAATTAACCAGTGGAACAACTTGCCTCCAGAAGTTGTTAATACTCCAACAGTGAAAGTTTTTAAGAAGATCTTGGATAACCATTGGTCTGAAGTGGTGTAGGGTTTCCTGCCTAGACAGGGGGTTGGACTAGAAGATCCCCAAGGTGCCTTCCAGCTCTGTTATTCTATTCTATTCTATTCTATTCTATTCTATTCTATTCTATTCTATTCTATTCTATTCTATTCTATTCTATTCTATTTCTAATAATATTTTAAAGAAAAGAAAAGTTTTGCCATATGAGATCAAGGTTCCTAATATGCTGCAGAATTTGAGTTAAGAGGCTTGGTTTCTTCATTATCTCATCTATTAGAAAGAATTCTATAAGGAAACTAAAGTTAGTGACATTACTGCCGGTGGACCTAAGGCTAGTGTTAGCAAGGAAAAATAACACCGAGACGATTTCCTTTCCTCACTAATAGTAGCCTTAGCTAGGCCAGAGTTAAGCTTCTTCACTAATATTAGTGCAGCTAAGCTGGCAGAGCTAAGGCTAGTGCTAAGAAAAGAAAACCAAGAGCTTCACCAGTGTTATTTTTTGCTCAGAAAAAGAGAGCCATTTGTGGGATTGTGCCCTGTGCCATGGAACAGACTGTCCTTCCCTAATCCAACCTCCTGAGCTCTGGAGAGCTTCGAAAAGTGAATGATTGGTGGGAATAACTGGGTGGAACCTGGTGGGGTGATAAAACAGATCCAGTGCCTGCAAAGACATGGCAGGACAGGATAGGGAAGATAGTCGGGAGGGTATGCTGAAGCATCTCTATTGTCAGTCATAAGGGCAAATTACTGCAGGGGTACTCTAGCAGTCATAACCTTGAACCATCACTAAATGACTGGTTGCAAGTCAAGGACTAAAAGTACAACAAGGTTCTGTCTTAGGCCTAGTACTCTTCAATATCTTCAAAATCACTTAGATGAAGGAATAGAAGGGGAACTCATCAAATCTGCAGATGACACTAAGCTGGCAGGAATAGCAAACACTTCTGAAGACAAGCTCAGGATCCCAAAAGATATTGACAGACAGACTGAATGATAGGTCCTATCCAATAACATGAAATTTAATGTGGAGAAAAGCAAGATCTTACACCTAGTCAGGAAAAAACCAAAGATACAAGATTAGATGAAATCTGGCTTAAAAATAGTAGCTGTGAGAGGGACCTTGGAGTCCTAGTGGACGATCATGTAAACATGAGCCAGCAGTGTGCGGCAACAGCCAAAAAAGCTAATACAGTCCTTGGTTGTAAAAAACAGAGTGATAAAATCAAAATCATATGAAGTGTTAGTACCACTTCATAAATCCTTAATAAGGCCACACTTGGAATACTGCATCCAGTTTTGGTCACCACACCACAAAAATGATGTTGAGATTTTGGAAAAAGTTCAAAAAAGAGCAACTGAGATGATTAAGGGCCTGAAGACAAAAACATATGAAGAATGGTTGCAGGAATTGGGTATGGTCACTCTAGAAAAAAAGAAAGACTAGGGTGACATGATAGCAATATTCCAGTATTTGAGAAGCTGCCACAAAGAAGAAGGGGGTCAACTTATTTTCCAAAGCACCAGAAGGCAAGATAAGAAACAATGGATGAAAGCTAATCAAGGAGAGATGCAACCTGGAATTAAAGAGAAACTTCCTAACAGTGATGACAATTAACCAGTGGAACAGCCTTTAGAAGTTGTAGGTGCTTCATCACTGGATGTTCTTAAGAAAAGATTGGATAGCCACCAGTCTGAAATGGTATAGGGCAGTGATGACTAACCTTTTTGCCATCACGTGCCAGGAGTGGGGGGGAGGTTCACGCGCATACATGCCCACACCCATAATTCTATGTATCCTGCCCTGTGCATGCACGCACAACCCCCTCCCCCCGACTCCTGGTACGCGATGGCCCGGTAAGCCCATTTTTCTTTCTCACCTGGCTCCAGATCCTCTCTATGAATCTGGGGAGGGCAAAAACAACCTTCCCCACCCCCTCTGAGGCCCTCTGGAGGCCTGAAATGGCCCATTTCCCAACTCCCGTTTGGACAGGAAGTGACATTTTTTGCTGTCCCCAGCCTCCAGAGAAGCATGCCATAGATTCGCCATCACTGGTATAGGGCATGGGTGTCAAACTCGCAGTGTCACATTGCTGTCACATGACATTTTGTGATTTTTTTCCCCCTTCATGGAGCTGGGGTGGGTGTGGCCTGCATATGACATATCTGGCCTGTGGGCCACCAGTTTGACACCCTTTGTGTAGGGTCTCCTGTTTGAGCAGGGGATTGGAGTAGAAGACCTTCAAGGTCTCTTCCAGCTCTGTTCTGATTGATTGATTACTTGTACTTCTATTTGTAGGCATTGTATTTTCTGATTTTCTTCAGTTCTTTCTCTGCTCTTCTGCTGTCCCCAAATACTACCACATGCACTATCCAAAAGAAGGACTTTTTCCTTCTTCTTTTTTAATCAACAAATGTTACATCTGGGGTGTTATAAGGCAGGTACTTGTCTGTTTGAATTCTAAAATCCCAAAGCATTTTAAATTCTATGTTTTCTATTATTTTGTAATCCCATCAATTCTTGTTTTCAGGCAAATGGTTTTTGTTTTTGTTTTTTGCATATGTTCCAATTCATCATTGTTTCTATTTTGTCATGCCATTGTTTGTAGCAGTTGTGCAGTTTTCTTACAGCAGCTTTTTTAACAGTAACAGAGTTGGAAGGGACCTTGGAGGGTCCAACCTTTTGCTCACATAGGAGACCTGTACTAGGGATTCGAACCGCCGACCTTTCTGATTGACAAGCTCAGTATTTTAGCCACTGAGCCAGCTAGCAAGGCTAATTAAGTGTTTCTTTAAATAAGGAGAGTATGCTATCTGTTGTTGTCTTCTCAATTCTGGTTTTATATTTATTTGTTCTTAAGACTTGATCTTGTGTGGTGAGAACTAGCACCCTTGTCTTTTTCTTCAATTTTCCTTCTCTTAGCCATTTCCAGGTCAAGACAGTAGCTGCTTTGCCTCCCTCCCTTTTTTAAATGTACTTTCCATGTAATACTTTGCCTTGCTATGTCTTTTTTCCTTTCTTCATTTGATCATTCTTATAGTCCAGTTTAGTCTCTGCAGTATTTAGTAACCCTTGGTATATAAGCATCAGTATTGTCCTTCAGATACTCTCCCAATGTCATTTTTTCGTCTTCAATTGTCTAATGTACTTGCAACACTCCATGTCCACATATTTTCCTTGTAAATACAGTCTGTCAGTATCACTGCATGAATGAATCATTGTCATTATTTTTACAGTCTTCCTATCCAAGGAATTTAGTTCTGTTTGAGTCTAGTCTGCTATCCTGACTGTGTATCTAATGACTGGAATTACCTCAGTGTTAATTACCTTAATGGTATTTCTTCCACTGAGTTTGGATTTTAAGATCTTCTTTATTCTCATGACATATTCACTTCTAATCTTCTTCTTGACTTCAGCGTGCTTGAAGTTGTCAGCTTAAAGGATGCCCAGGTATTTGTAGTGATGATCTTCCTTGAGGCATCTTTATCCCTTCGATTTTCACTATTTTCCCCCTGTGAGGGTGGTACATTCCAATATCTTGGTTGTATATATGTACAGTATTGAACAGTGATTGTTTTTCAGATGGTGTTTTTTTTTTCCATACAACTTAAGGTTGTCTATGTAAAGGAGGTGGCAGATATTTGATACCGATTTGTTCAGCATGATTGACAGAAAAATCAATGCAATAACAAACAATAATGAGCCTCTCTGAAAGATTCCTTTCTTGATATTAACCTATTACCCAGTCTATCCAGGGGTGGGTTGCTACCGGTTCTGGTTCCGGTATCTGGCGAACCTGTAGCAGCGGCAGGAGGCTCTGCCCACCCACCCTGACGTCATCAAATACAATCTGCGCATTCAGAGAAGTGGCGCGCATGAGCAAAGCAAGCGAACGTGTGCGAGCGAACCTGTAGCAAAGGTAAGTGAAATCCACCCCTGAGTCTATCACATTGACCAACAACTGTGTCCTCCATTGTGCCATTGACCTTTTCACAAAGTTTCTGATGTTTCTACTGACTCCTGTTATTTTCCATAGTCTAGCAAGGAGTCAAATGCCTTATTATAATCAATCAAAGCTACATTCAAGTTGACCTTACTTCTGTCGCAGTTTTCCAAAATCATTTTGTCAATTAATAATTATTAAACAAATGTATATAGCTGCCCAACCCATACATACTGTAGATGACTCCAGGTGGCTTACAATTTTTTTAAAAAAATCCATTATATAATAAAATTGTTTAAAAATCCCTACTCTATTTCTTATGGCAATTACAATAGATTAGTTACTTGATTGACTCCATTTTCATTTGTGGTCCCTGGGCCTGTCGTCAAAGCCATGTTTTGAGGGCTTTTTGGAAAAGGACCAGGATGGGATCCAATTGTACCTCAGGGAAAGGGGAATGATGTTCCATAAAGAAAGGGCCACCCCCGAGAAAGCCCTTTTTCATGTTCCCATCAGATAATATTCCCTAAATTATGGGACCTGTAACATGTCCTACCTTCTTGGTCTGATGGGCTGGGTGGATGTAATTAGAGGAGAGGCAGACTTTCAAATAACCTGTCTTAAAGCCATGTAGGACTTTAAAGGTGATAACCAGCACCTTGAATTGTACCCAGAAGCAAATCAGCAGGCAGTGCAGTTCCTACAAAAGACATGACACATTCACAAATTTAGGGTTGTGTAAAATTTTTCGATCATTGTGTTCTAAACTAGCTGAAGCTTCCAATACTCTTCAAGAGCAGCCCCATGTAGAGCACTTTCCAATAGTCCAGACAATTAATAGCTGATCTTTTGTTCCTCTGCGGTTTGGACAGTTTCTTTTCCTCTCATGTGGAAAAATCTTGTTTTTAGTTAGATACATTAGTTCCACATCAATTAGCAATTTGAAAGTTGCAATTATTGATAAACTGGTAATTTGCCCATAGTTGCCTGCTAATGCCCTTTTTGTTTGATCTTTCATAATCAGGTAGGTTTTGCAAAATGTTAACCAATTTTTAATCTTACCTCTTTATAGTATGTAATTAAACTGCTTGGCAGTATGTGGGTGTAGACCAGTCAGATGCTTTAACTCAAAGCCATTCAGTTCATATTCACTTGGGTGACCAATACTTGATCTTCCTTTTCTCCACCATTTCTGCTGTTATACAAGTTCTTCCAGTTCAGTGTCTTTATTATATTTGTCCACCTCCTTTATCCAAGCTGCATTCTTGTTGTATTTCTTTGGGTTGTCCCATGCTACACCCAAAACTGCACTGTCAGTTCTTTGTCAAGTATTGGCTTGTTCATTGCAATCTTTCAATTGATGGATCAATAGAAATGTTTCTGATTCAACTAAAATTGGAGATTCTACCTATAGTGTGGAATTCAAGCTTTGTATCTTGGTTATAACTGTTATTTGACTGCTTTATTAATTCCAATGCTTCCTTAATCTTTCTAGGTAATCTTTCTTGCTCAGGTAGCCTTGAATATTTTTGTTCTTCAGCTTCTTTTCTTTCACCTAGATCACTTGAACCTCATCTGAGGAGAGGCCCAAGGAGAGGATGCCTTGATTTCAGAATGAAAACAATTTAATAGCTATGCTGCCTTCTCTACTTCTGACTCTGCCTGATTTGCCTCTACAGCCTGAGTTATTTTTGGCAAGCTTTGATTTCTTTGCACTGGGTAGACCTTTGCAATTCCCAATTCTGTTTCTGTGAATATTTTGTATTATAAATCAATGTTAATCTGCTAGCCTCTGTTCTACTATTTCAGATTCTGAAGGTTGTTCTTGACCTGGGTAACGACTGATTCAGTAATGGTTTCTGTAATTTATATCTCTCCATATTATTTATGGGAAAGACACTATTTGTCAAGCTCCTTGATGACAACTGTCCAATATAGTTGAGCCTTTGGCATAAGAGAGAATGGCATGAGAAGAGCCTGTAGTACAGTGGACTAAAGCACTGTTATTAACAATTGCTGCTTGCAATTACTGCAAGTTCAAATCTCACCAGGCTCAAGGTTGACTCAGCCTTCCATCCTTTCAAAGGTAGGTGAAATGAGGACCCAGATTGTGGGGGCAATAAGATGACTTTATATAAATATACAAAAGTCTGAAAGCTATTGCTTAACACATTGTAAGCCGCCCTGAGTCTCCAGAGAAGGGCGGCATATAAATTAAAGCAAAAAACAAAAACAAAAACAAAAAAAAACCAAAACAAAACTTCTCATCTTCCTCAAAGCACAACCTCTTCTTCTTCTTCTTCTTCTTCTTCTTCTTCTTCTTCTTCTTCTTCTTCTTCTTCTTCTTCTTCTTCTTCTTCTTCTTCCTCTTCCTCTTCCTCTTCTTCTTCCTCTTCCCCTTCCTCCTCCTCCTCTTCTTCTTCTTCTTCTTCTTCTTCTTCTTCTTCTTCTTCTTCTTCTTCTTCTTCTTCTTCTTCTTCCTACTACTACTACTACTACTACTACTACTACTACTACTACTACTATTATTATTATCTTCAATTCGATTCACAGTCTGGGACTGATAAAAACTTCACAGTTCAAAGACCTAAGAGCTATGAAGGTAGTGTCTGAGTATATAGGCAGTTATGAGCAGTGGTGGGATTCAAGTAATTTAAGAACCGGTTCTCTACCCTAATGAATTCTTCCAACAACCAGTTTGCCAATCTGCTCAGAAAGTTAACAACCGGTTCTCCCGAAGTGGTCCGAACTGGCTGAATCCCACCACTGGTTATGAGTAGGGTGGGGTTTTATTTTTGCAAAGTCAGGTCTAATAAGTTCAAAATGTCCATGTATCTAGGCAGCCCTTTGGGTATTGCTCCAAGGGCTCCTATTACTATTGGTATAACCATTGATTTCTTCTTCTTAGATAGTTGCTCAACTTCAATTTGCAAATCACAATATTTTGCTATTTTTTTCTAGCTGTTTCTTTTCAACTTGTGCATCACCTGGTATTATATTCCTTTTTTTTACATTGGTACAAATGTCATCCTTAGTTCACCAGCTCACTTTGTGCCTGAGTGGCATAGGACCCCATCATTACAACCTTTGTGAACTCACATTACTCTATTCATGTTCAATTTATTGCTTAATCTAACACTGCTTTATCCTTGCTTTGCACTGCCTTTTAAACTCCTTCCGATCACTTCATTACTGATGGAAATAAAGTGAGTATATATGTTGAAGTAACATTGTTTTGTCTATAAGTGTCTCTATTTTAATTCCATGTGGCATCTATGTGTGTGCTACCAGACCATCCACATTCCATCATTTAAACAGTTTCTCCTGCTTTAGCATGATGGATAATATTAACAACTATTTCCAACCAGATTATGTATTTATTTATTAAATTTAAGTACTACCCATCTCACTCTCAGTTTAATAACTTGGTAATTGTGGATGCAGAGAAATGATAGAAGGCTAGATGGTTTGTATGTATGAGTATTCCAGAAAGCACATAGTAGGTTGCATTCTGGGACAATTCCCCATGACAGGCTTTTACAATGGAACAGTTAGCATCATTCTGAGCTATTAACCCATTGTTTCTCCCATAGGGAGTCATTGGGGTTTTTAGTCTGCAATGGTTTTTTTCTGTAGACTGTAGATTCAAATGCAGGATCTCCCAAAAAAACAATAATCAAGGCTCACTGCAGTTATTATTTATTTAGTGTACGCTGTAGAAATTTCCCTTTAGAAAATAGCGGGAGGGATTTCTATATAGACAAATGGATGTGCTCATGTTTATACATTTCACTTAGTCATTCATAAGGCAAATCCATGTGAGAACATATCGTGATATTTTGTGGTGTGTGTGCGTGCGTTTAGAAGCACCCAGTTTCTACCTCATTGCCTTTAAACCACTATATCAAACTGACTTTCATTGGCAAACTACACTGAACAATATATATTATGGATATAACATAGCTGCCCTTTAAGTGTTTGTTTGCCCCATAGACTAGAAGCCACACGGGAGATAAGAAGATTGAGTATAAACTACATTTTTATTAATATACTACTGAAGAACTAATATATATATATATATATATATATATATATATATATATATATATATATATATTCTCTCAGGTTTTCGCGGGTGTTTGTATGTAGGTCTTTGGTTATTCGGGTCTTCTCCCACGTAAAATTGGAAGTGTCTTGGCGACGTTTCGATGAAGTCTCATTCGTCATCTTCAGGCTGGTGTTCTCGGCTTCGTGCTTCCAGGAGCATGAAGCCGAGAACACCAGCCTGAAGATGACGAATGAGACTTCGTCGAAACGTCGCCAAGACACTTCCAATTTTACGTGGGAGAAGACCCAAATAACCAAAGACCTACATATATATATATATATATATATGTCTTTTTCTTTTTCGTAGGCTTTTATGTGCATATTCTAAAACCTGGCTAGAAAGAATATGCATATATATATATAATGTCAATTAAATGATGTGTTCTGCTGAACTATTTAGTAACAGTTAAGGCAAAAAGTTTATGTCACCATTACTTTGATAAACTTCTGAATCAGATTCATCAGAGTCCAATAATTAATCCAGCAAATTTAGTGATGTGCATTTCCCCCATTATTTGCAATTCCACTGGACTGGCCAGCATTTGGAAAAATAAGTCTTCCTGGTCCCAAGGACATCCTCTTCTTCTAGTTTTCTTAAACCAGTTGCAATCAAGATGGGCTGTAAATCTTCACTACAAATGCATTTCAAATTGTTCACCATGGTAGGCTAGAGTATGCATATCAGAAGCCTGACTTGGTACCAGGTTTTTATTTTTATGTATTTGGTTTCAATAGTTTTAATATGGGTTTATTCCTGTTACTTTAATTTTAAATTGGGAGCTGCCCAGAATTTTTAATGAGATGGGTGGCTATATACTGTATTTTTCGAAGTATATGACGCACTGGTATATAAGACGCACCAAGATTTCAAAGAGGTAAGCAAGAAAAAAAAGTTTTTGCCCTCCCTGGCCCCCAGGAGCACTCCGCAGGCCTCCCAACGCCTCTGCATGCCCCATTTTTGTGAAAAATGGGCCCATGTTTAGCCCATTTTTGCAAAAACGGGGTCATTTTTGCCCTCCCCAAGCCCCAGGAGCACTTTGCAGGCCTCCCAAAGCTTCTGCATGCCCTGTTTTTGCAAAAAATGGGCCCGTTTTTTGCAAAAAACGGGATGTGCGGGGTGGGGCTTTGGGAGGCCAAAAATGGCTGTATTCAGTGTATAAGACATATCGACATTTCTACCCTCTTTTTTGGGGGGGAAAGTGTGTCTTATACTCTGAAAAGTATGGTAATTTAAATGAACAAACAAACAAACAAACAAACAAATATGTTAAGCAACGACAAGCACCAGAAACTTATCCAAGAGATAAAGAACTCCAAACTGATTGTTGAATATTTATTTAAATATAAATAAATTTATTTATTTAAATTATTTAAACAAGGTTTTCCAATCCAGCTGACAAAGCCATCATGTAGCAGTGTGGAATGGTTGCCTCACGCTCATATATTTGTATTCATCACATTTCCATATGCCAATTCCAAAGCCAATTTTTCAAACTTACAGAGCTGGCCCTATTCCAAGATGAATGGCACTTGAAAGACCAAGTTCAGCTCCAAAGCAGCGTAGCTCATAGATTAGAGGTGATACTAATGAGATGATAACAATTATTGTGACAGAAGAGATTTCTTTTGCCTGAACAAGAAATCCATTGAAACTTTATTTGACTTAAGAGTAGAACAAGACATGCATACATTAAAATAATACCTTCCACTTATTATCTGGAAATCCAAGAACAGTAAAATAATATTTCTGCAACTAGCAACCCATGAAGTCCAGAAAACTGTTAATCTATATAACAGGGCAGCTAATATTCTGATATAAAAAACTGAATCAGTTTAGTTCGTAATATTTATCTTACTTGCTGTTTTATCTTCTGAAGGAAAAACAATATTTTTCAGGCAATTGTTTGCTAAAAACAGTAATAACAGTAACTATCACAGAGTTTTCTGCCCTATAATTAATGAGCTAAAAAAAACCTAAAGAAAAAGAAACTAATGCTAGCACCATCTGGATTTAATGCACCTGGAATGATTTGTGAGAAACTTCATCTTTTTTTCCGGTTATAAACAACTAAGCATACAGAACATTTTAGTTATGAGATCTGTTCTTTATTTGACAACTTTTTCTCCTATTTTGTCCTCCTTCCATAGTTTGAATATATGTCTATGGAGATTCTCAATCATCCCGATCATAGTCGTCACAGAAGGTTTTTTTGGAATTCCTTGTTTGTTTGTTTTTTCTTTTGAAAATGTTTCACTTTTCATCCAAGAAGCTTCTCCAGTTCTGACAGTCAGTCAGAACTGAAGAAGCTTCTTGGATAAGAAGCGAAACATTTTCAAAAGAAAAAAAAAACAAGAAAGTCCCATTGCCTTTTGGAAAAAAATACCTTTGGGATTATATACCTCATTATTTATTAGATTTCAAGGACATTTCATAACCTGCCATTTGAATACATGCCCAAATAGCAGTTATTTTGCGTAACATTGTCAGTCTTGAGCTTGAATACTTCAAGGAGAAGTAAATATTTTACAAGGCAAGATTCATATTACATTCCCCCAAAAGTAATGAATGAGCCAATCACAAACATGTCTTATATATTTTATCATGGATGTTTTCTTCAACTAAACAATAGTTCCCAAACATAGGATGGTGTAAAACCCATTGTGCTTAGCTAATGTTTCCCATAATTAATGAATTATGGGACAAGAAAAGTATATACTTATAGATATAACAAGTGGCATTCAAAACTTATAATTATTGTTTATTATTACTAATTATAATGAAAGCTGCCTAATGTAGGTTTAACATCATTGCATGTAGTAGTAAGAACTCCAGACTATATTTTAAGAGCATCTCTCATACATAATACCATACAAAGTGGGCCAGACTAAAATAAAAACAAAAACAAAAGTATGTAAATCAGGACTGCTTTTATTTGTAACACCTACATTAATAGAAACTTGCAACACTGAATATGCTTCCCTCCCCCCTTTCTGTATCTTCTTGTGAACTAGGAAAGGGGCTTGTTTGAGATGTTTGCTCAAGTTACTTTTTTCACCCAGGTTCACTCCTTTTTTAGCAGACTGAGTCTTTGGTAATGGCTATTCCTTCTGTCCTTCAGGGCCGTCTCCTGTGCCCTCTACACCTAGGGATCACACTAATGTCAATGGAGTTTACAATTCAGCAAACATAGATTAGTTTGAGAATGCATCGCATTGCATCATTATAATAGGGAAAGGATTCAATTTGCATGAGCCTGAATACATTGAAATAGAAAAGAAACTAAATAAAGGTATAAAGATTGGAAGGCCCAGAATAACAAATCTTTTGCATGGATTTCAAACTGTATATTTTCAATTAGCTTAAGCATGTTTTATATTGTTCCCTTAAGGGAAATGCAAGCAGTGAAACCCGAGTAACAAGAAGGCCATATGGGAAAGGGGAGTGGGCGGGGGGGGGGGGGGGAATTACCCTTGTAGGAATCTGACAGGTGAAATAAAAAATTGCATTCATTCAGGTATATCACAATATTATGTAAGTGCTGCAATTTGTACTGACAGCATCTGTTACTTGTGGTCCAGGGAATGTCAAGCGAGATATAAATGTGAAAATGCACATTTTATAGATTCCTTTCATAGTTAAATTTTCACACTAGGCTAGCTATATTCATGAATAAATTCTACAGGTATATACTTTCTGCTCTACCTACTCAATACATATTGAGTAGATAGGATTGTTAAACAGAGCCATGTTTTCACAATGTTTTCAGAGAGCTTGTGAAAAGATACCTGCAAGGAAGAAGCAAATGTGTTTGGAAAACAATTTTCTTCATCAGACAATATACCCACACAATAGTGATATCTATACTTCACCTTCCCTTCCCTATGAAAGTCATTAAATACCCTCAGTCTATAGCAAGCTGAAGTTTAAAAGCTCTTCCTTCAGTCATGTTCTGATTTCTACTTGATTGTTTTATTGTGCCTATGTGAGACTTCATTCATTTCTTATGTAGATGGCTCATAAAGATAGTTAGACAGATGATATTCAAACATTGCAATAAAATCTATAACTTAGAATGACATTAAAAGAATACTGTTTGTATCATCTCTTAAAACAAATGACTCCTCCCTCCCCATGTTGAAACTCAAATACTTTGGCCACCTAATGAGAAGGAAGGACTCACTGGAGAAGAGCCTAATGCTGGAAAAGATTGGGGGCAAAAGAAGAAGAGGACGACAGAGAACGATGGAGAACGATGGATGGAGTCACTGAAGCAGTAGGAATGACTTTAAATGGACTCCAGAGGATGGTAGAAGACAGGAAGGCCTGGAGGAACGTTGTCCATGGGGTCGTGATGGGTCGGACATGACTTCGCAACTAACAACAACAACAACTCCCCATGTTAGAAATCAGAGGAAGAGGAAAGAAAGGGAGGGAGAAAATGAGCAAACATGAAGTATATTTTTTGTTACTGTTGTTCTTTCTTTGCAATTTGATGGTTTCTAAACATGCAGAATGGAGGTGATGGGGAAATATTGTATTCATATCTTGGAAAGCTCACAAATTAAATATTGTGATGCAATAGAAATGTAGCAGATAAGATTTTAAAACCTGGGGGGAGGAGGAAATGAGGAAAAACAAGAAGTGATTTCCCTAATCCTCTCAAAGTGAAGATCTCTAAAACGATAACTTGGAGAAAATCTTCGACTGCTATTCATCTTCAGCGTGCTTCATTTATTTATTCATGAAATGATATGGAATGATTTAAATCTCACATTTGTTTCAGGAACTCATGGGAATGTATCTAGGCTACTCCTTTTACATTTTTTAACTTACTGCTCTGAGGTAGGGTGGGCTAAGATAGCAATTGGCACACATCACTCAGGACTGTTATAATTGAGGGATCGTGATATAGCTCTTCATCTTTTTTCAACAAGTGGAATGCACCTGGCATTTTGTTTTTAGCATTCACAGCATTCCAGAGTGTGGTGTGCTTTAAGGCAGGCATCTTCTGTGCATATGAAGAAGGCCACTGAAAAATCAGAGAAACAGTGGAACAGAAGCTAACTTGGGGGTTTCATCAATAAGGTGATTCCATCAAATCACTTCCACATTTAATCACCCTGCCAAACTCTGCAAAGCTCTATTTTTCAGCCTACAATTGTCATACAATCACAGTAGGAGCTGTGATTTTGTTGAATAGGTCTGCATACCTATTTTCTGTTGTATATTTTATTTGAAACTGTCAAGACTGACTCACATCTATATTCACCTATATTCCGCTTCACTCACACCTTGACAATGAAAAGGATGGGGGTGGAATGAGATGCAAAGGTGGAGGGAATGACATCCAAGCATCATTGGTTCCCGTGAGACGTTGCTCCTCCCACAAGGACCTGAGCAGATGTCCCAGCATGGCTGGCTGGTCCCCATAACAAAATGAACAGAAGTAATTGGTGGACATAATGGACTGTGGGTGGCCCATGGAGAAAGGGGGAATGAACTATGCATACTTTTGTGGGGAAAACCCAGAGCTGGTTTTGCTTCTTCGGTGCCAATGTGGTTTATTCAGTAAAGTTTATACTCCTGGTAAAATAATGTCCCAGGAGTTTCTTTTTCTAGATTTGCCAACTGGACAGTTGACAGAAACATCGCTAAGCTTCAACTTCCCCATATGAACATGCTAAAATGCTAGTCACATAAATATATTTCAGTAATGACCAAATATACATAGTGTCAGGTTTCGGTGCTATCTTAAATAAACTTCATTCTCAAGCGCAAAGTCTCTAATGAATCACTTTTATTTTAAGAATAGCAGAATCCGACATTCCTGATTCAAGTTGCAGCCAAACTGGCCCCTCCTTCCAACCTCCTCCTCTTCCGCTCTCCAACCCCAATGCCCCATTGGCCATCATGCAGATCCATCTCTACATCCCAGCACATTCTTTTCACAGGAATGTGGCCCCCACCCTCGTCACCCAGGAAACACTATCTGTAACATACAAAAAACTAGGTAAAAGTTCATCTCAGCAATAAATCAAGCTTCTGCTCTCTGCTTTATCTCGTTCATGTCAGCGCTGGAAGAGAGCCTAATTTGGAACGCTGACACATAGAACATATTTACCTGAAATTCATGCTACACTATTAGTCCACTGATCAAATAGATAGGTGGCAGTTTGTTTTCATTATGACTAAAAAGAAGTTATGATTTTGAATTCAGTTGACATTTTTACTTTTCACCAGTTTCATATGAGAAGCAGATACAGGTTAGCGACACATGCTTATCAAAAAGATAACTCCTACATTCACCGTAAACCACATACATTTATGCTGGATGGCTTCATAAATTTGTGTAATTAGTAATTGGGTGAATTACCATTAAAAGGAAAATGGAGTGTGATAACGGCAAAATAAATTTTACTGAGGAAAACAAATACAACAACATAAAATAACTGGCTTTTGTAGACCACTCTACAAAATGAGGCAGACATATTTTACAATATTTTCAACTCTATCCCACTGATACCAGAGCCTGCAAATTTTTCATTTATATTTGACAATGAAGTGGTTTTTAAGAAGTATTAGTTGTTCTATGGGTAAAATCTAATCTGCATCACAAAGAGCATTACATAAACTATTGCATAAACTGATATCAGTTTTGTCTTCCATATAATGCATCTAATGAATGAAGCCAATGAAAAAATCAGTTTCTTATATAATGTAGGCCACCACTTGGCTATGAGGTTCTCAGATTTCCATTTTATTTTTTTTTATTTGCACGATTATATGACCAATCTGAATAATCTGGAGAAGAAGCTTCCAGTCTTCCAAGCTTCCATGGCTTAATGTTGCTACAAACACACTGTGCTTTTCAAAAACTTTAAAGTAGATAGCAAAGAGCCTTAGGTCAATTTATAAACATTCAAAAGTAAATTCAAGTTCTATCACTTCCATCATGACCTTTTCCAAAGGAAGAATAATGGAATGTGTGGATAGTCTTGGGAAACAAAGGGAAGAGATATCACCTAGGAAACAATAAGACAAGAGAGAGAGGAGCCCCCAATGGTTTAATGGTCAGATAAAGAAACTTAGGAAGAACCCGCCCCCCAATGGATCAAGCTGTTAAAAGTGGTGTTGACAAGTTTATGCTTTCAGACTTGCAAGATTCTATTAATGTAGCCTTATAATAAAGTAGAATTAGTTCATTTGGTTATGTTTCCTGTCTGGTTTACTTAGGAAGGCTGACAAGAAGAAACAATGTTCTCCTATTTAAAAATATGGAAATCTACCTGTTATATAAATGTAACCAAATTTATTTATTTATTTATTTATTTATTTATTTATTTATTTGTTTGTTTGTTTGTTTATTTTTCAATTTATATACCGCCCTTCTCCCTGAGGACTCAGGGTGGTGCACAGCCAGAATTAAAAACATGAAATACAAATATTAAAAACAATTAAAATATATATAAATTTGGCCCAAAAATTTAAAAAACCACAAACCAATTAAACATTTTAAAAATTTTAAAAATTTCTTCCTAAATCAGCCCGGCTTGCTGGAAAAAGTGGGTTTTAAGGGCACGGCAGAAGGCACTGAGGTCTTGGATTCTCCTTATCTCTGGGGGCAACTGATTCCAGAGGGTAGGTGCCCCCACAGAGAAGGCTCTCCCCCTGGGGGTCATCAGCCTACATTGTTTGGATGATGGCACCCTGAGGAGGCCCTCTCTGTGGGAGCGCACGGGTCGCTGGGAGGTCATTGGTAGCAGCAGGCGGTCTCGAAGATAGCTAGGCCCTATGCCATGATTACATTTATGTAATCATTGAGGGCTACATAGATGATAAAATAAGACTTTTGTGGTCCATTTACAAAATATCAGCACGTTTATTTACAAAATATCACCAAAGGTTCTCATCTGTACCTGTGGTGAAGGGTATTAATCAGTATGGGAACCCTGGTGGTGCAGAGGTTAGAGTGCAGTACTGCAGGCTTCTTCTGCTGATCACCGGCTGCCAGCAGTTTGGCAGATGGAATCTCACCAGGCTCAAGGTTGACTCAGCTTTCTATCCTTCTGAGGTCGGTAAAATGGGGACCCAGGTTGTTGGGGGCAATATGTTGACTCTGTAAACTGCACTGTGAAGTGGTATATAAGTCTAAGTGCTATTGCTACTTCTGAAAAGGCCTTTCCTAGTCTATGATGTATGGACCTCATCAGAATGGGGAAGTATAACAGGCCCCTGTACTCTGGACAGACAGATTTGATTTTTGACAAGCCATTGCTCAATATATTCTAGTGCAGCATCTTAAAAAAATGTTATTGGGTGAAACCACAACACTTCAAATTGAGCATGGAAAATAACTAGCTAGTGCAGATATTTTAAAAAAAACAATGTAAGAATTTTCTAATAATAATAATAAAATAAAAATCTTAGCAGTGAAAAACAAACAAACAAAAAAAAAAACTTTTGATGGGTGTTTTTTTTCTAGAATCATTTATATTATTGTATGGATTTACCCAGCAGAAATATTACTATCATACAAAAATATTGGTGGAATAAGCTATCAGTATTCCTTCCCAAACAATGAAAGGATTCTTTAAACCCTTCAACTGTTCTATACTGATAATTTTGATCATTGTATGTCTCTTGTCAGCAGCTCATGAATTTCTTTGGCTGTTTTGCAATATGATGCTTCTATACTTAAATCCCCTTGAAGCCTAAATGCATGGAACAGCATTCAGATTTACAGAGGCACAGCATTGGTGGTGTTTTACTCTTATTACTGTGTGTTGTTTTTCTATTTCCAAAGTCAGATAGTGTTCATATAAATACAAAGTTCCCCCCGCCCCAAGACTGGCGTTATATGTATCTGAATCTCATTAAGTAACACCCATCCAGAATGTATTTTAAATTTCATTAGAAGCGTCACTAATCTGTAATTTTATTTCCGCACTTTGTTTCAAAACAGAGCAATCATAAATCAAATCCAACCTTTGTTAGGGTCATACATCAGCGTTCATAAAGTTCATAGCATCTTTAGCACACTGCATTGTGGCTAGATTTGTTGTGCAGTACAGAAACTGTCTAAAGAGCAGGTTTCTAGAAGGTAGTTTTATGGTGATGTTCATGTTAGTGGTGACATAATCTCGAACATATTCTGCTGAACCAGTTGCTTCATTCATTGGATTAGCCATTGAAATTGCTTCTGACATTGTAAGGCCAATGTGATTTCCTAATTACTTCCATGGAACAACTAAACATTGCAGACTAGAATATGTCTTTGGGCTTGCTTTTCCAGACCATCATTTCAGCTTTTTTTGCTCCCTTCTCCAATGATTCTTATCTTCCAGTTAGTTATTTGTGAAATTGTTTTCTTTCACATTAAGCTATAGATTTGCTGTGTGTACTTGTCATTTCTTCTCTCCCATATTTTAATGTTGCAGGAATTCAGCATAGCTGAAACCAAACCTCACTATCACTGTTCCTATTACTGCATTCTGAGTTGATTTGATCTCACGCTGGATATACCAGCGATAGACAGGTTTTATGAAAGTAACAAGGATATCTTGATTTTAAACCAGAGCAAAGAAGCTATCCAAAATTGCAGAATATATATATATATATCCTGACAGTCACTTCTGAAAGTAATTATTTCTGAATCTCGGATGTAATCTTCTATAATTTTGAGGGCCCAAGGAAGTGCTCATTTGTTTCTGAATTGGCTCAATCAATTTAACAGGGAAATTTGCACGATAGCATGGATTATAGCAGAGATAAATGTTCCTGAAAACTAGACGAAATAAGGCATTTTTGTTCTGTTCCTTATTGGATAGGAATTTATTACAATAACACATTTATGTAATCATTTCTATCAGCATACAATGGCTGAACTCACTGCTGAGCTTTTTATTTCTCTTAAGTGGTGCCAAACTGCAGCAGATGAACAATGAGAAATATCATGCTACATTTCCATCTCATATTTATAATATGCCAATCATAGTAGAATGGAGGCAATGAACATCAACAAAGAAAGTTCAAAATGAAAGAAAGAGTCAGCTATTTTTGCTCTCTGTTTTCCTGAACTGATATTCATGTCATAGTTTGCTTCATTTAAAAAATAAGCTAGTCATCAGGATTATCTGGGTATGGTTTTCTATAATCGGTCATTAGTTACAAACTCAGCTGACTTTGGATTTTTCAAACAGAGTTCGATAACATATATCTTCTGTTTGTTACTCAGATTCTTGAATAGTTTGGTCCAGCAACTATACATAGCAAATGCTAGACAGTGGATAAATTTCAAGATTTAGGTTACTTTGCTTAGCTTGCTTGCTAAGGCATTGATGAATATTTATAGCTTTTTGCTAGCATATCCTTGACTAGAAGTGTTAAAACATATAAAGAACTGTCACGAGTGTTTCCAGGATTGCTGTGGCTATCTGCCTACTCACAAACAGTATGGTTTTAATCAAGCCATCTACTGTTGCCAATTACCTGCAAGCCTTCCCCGCCCTGGATAATTGCAGGTTGACTCCTTACATAAGCAAGGACCTTTCGCTTGCTACTCGGGCCTAGTCTTCTAGGCCTAAATGCACAGCTCCTGCAGGAAGCTTGGTGCAATGCCGCAGATGGGAGAAGAATGCAGATAAGGACTCCAGATGTCATTACAGAGAGACTCCCACGGATGCTTGCCTTTTGCTGTTTTGTAGCACGCAAGCTATCATCGGGACTGCTGTTGCTGGACCTTCTTCCTCCCACAAGCTTCAAACAATGTTTGCTGTTTGAACTGTTTTTACTTCAGGTGATTTTCAGCTGTGAGGCTCGTGCTGCCCTCGTTATGATTGCCTTGATGATGTATCGACGCCGAAGCTGCTTACCTTTATGCTAGCTTTATTCTTTTGTGAACTGTTTTCGGTATTGTGGAGAGGGATCTAGGGAGATAGCCTTGCCTCACATACCCAGATAAGACTTTGTTTTTAATGTGCTTTCTTAAAGACATAGTGCTTTTTAAATGTTTTAAAGTAAATTATATTTTTACACAAGACGCCTCTGTCAGAATCATTTCAGTCTCAGTGTGTTTACTCAAGAGCTGGTTCACGGTCCGGGGTACCCCTCAACCCCATTTTTGTAACAGTTGGTAGCAGAGGATGGTTTAACGAACCTACGCTCATGTGGTAACGCGCTAGGCTGGAATGTCTGCAGTTGAATAGATGTTGACTAGGGCAGCAGCAGCAGCAAAAAGTATGAAGTCACAAACTGAACTGTCTGGGGCTCAGGCCAAAAATGTTTTGGCTGAAAAACCCCAAACTAATTGATTTAGAGAATAGTGGAGCTATAAGTTTTGGAGCAGAAGCCTCAACTTTTGAAGGGCCCAAGATAGTGAGTAAACCATCATCACCTAAAGAAGTAGAGACTGGAAGAACGCCACTTCGGGTCTTGAAAACAAATACAGAGGTGGATGATGAGTTTAGGAAGGCAATCCTTCAGTTTTTAGGTTTGCCCACAGTAAGTCAGAACCCAACTGCTGATTCTAGCGGATTATTAAAGAATCCAGCTGTGAAAGGAAAGAAGATCGAAGTCCTACAAAACACCGGATCGGTAAGAGACTTTCAATCTTTTCCTAAAACCCCCACCTCAGACCATAAGTGGAAAATGGGGGATAACAGACTGCCTGATTCGAATGTTCTTGCTTCTTTGTTAAATCAGCATGGCCAAGTTGATATTGCGCCACCTGCTGTAGAAGCCATCATAGATCAGGCCATAAAGACTTTAGCTCCCTTGATGACGTCAGTGACTTCTGGTAAAAATTTAAGAGACTCTCATGTTGAGCGTAAGGTTGCAAGTGTGATAGAAACTTTGGCAACCATTTTAGGCGATGGTTTGCAGGCACCATCGGCTCAACAAATAGTAGCTGCACATACCAAAGCACCCCTGATGTCTGCGATTAATTCAGCGCATGCCACGAGTGGGATATATCCATCCATGATGACATCGACATCTAGGACGGTTCTGGAAGCTGCCTCAACTGAAGATAGGAATTTGGGAGCACGTCCAAAAATTCCTAGAGATGTGCACCAGAGAGGACCCTCAAGTTTTTGTGATCAAACCAGGATGAGCTTTGCATCCGCACAACCTGAAGTTTTAATCCCTCCCATTGGGGAGGAACGATTGTCAGAATGCCTGATGGAAGACACTGTGCTGTGTGCTTCCATTCCAATGCCTTATTGCCCGTTCTAGGATGGACCACATTTTGAACATCAATTAATGTCTGTTTCCATGTTTAATAATGTACAGGTCCTTCCTCCTAATTTTAAAAGTTTAAGTGTGGGTGGAGGAAATTTTAAGGAATGGGTTAAGAGTATTCAAGTAATTTTAATGAGAGAAAATGTTTTATCGTTGTTGTTAAAACCCCCACCTAGACCATGGTCCTTAGAAGTTGATCTTTTACATCATAAGGCCTTTTGTATTTTATTGATGTCCATTGACCCTGCACTATATCCCAGTATACCTAGTAACCTGACCGTAACAGAAGTTTGGGTGAAACTGCATAAGCTATTTTGTTCAAAAAGCTCCCATGTTACAAACAGAGTTTATAGGGAGTTCTATTCCGCAAGGTTGAAGGCGGGAGTAGATATTAATGAACACTTATGTGAGTTAAACAGGTTAAGGCAAGAATTGATGTTGAGGGGGGAAACAGTGTCTGAACAAACCCTCATTACTGTTATACTCAATTCCCTTGACCCTAGCTGGGATAATTTTATATCGCAATTGGATAATGTTAGTTGTAATAACTTATCTTTAGAAGTGTTATCTGGCAGATTGATTGCAGAAGATAACTTGCGAAAATGCAGGGCGGCTTTTCATAAAAAGGAAAAACCTTTAAGAAGGCCCGATAGTTCAGATAGAGCATATACTATCGGGGAATGCTTCAATTGTGGTTCAAGGGAACATTATAGAAGGGATTGCCCACAAAATGTAAATGCTAGGGCAAGTGTAAAGATACCTTCTGATAATAAATGTAAAAGGAGGTCACTTCCTCCAGGCAGAAAGCCAAGTGGAGACGTTCCTAACCACAGAAGGGGTAAAAAGCCAAATGAAGGCAAGAAAGGGAACAAATCCAGGTTTAATAATGGCTCTGTAGGTATAGTGGAAACTACTGAGTCAGAGCTTACAAGGGAACAGAGAGAGCAACTATGGTTAATGGACAGTGGAGCCAGTAACCATGTTGTCAGTGACCGAAGGTTGTTTGTTAATATGAGAAGGCATCAATCCATGGTCAAAGTTGCAAACGGTAAAAAGGTCAATGTTGTTGGCATTGGAGATGTTTATATTCCTGGGATAGGAAAGATTCATGGAGCATTGTATGTACCAGAGATAGATCATAATTTGCTAAGCCTAATGAGGATATGTGAGAACCCCAGAATGGAGATTCTGTTCTCAGGAGGAACAGCTGTGATCAAAAACAACAAATGTGTGATTGGGGAGGTTTTGAAGATAGGTGGTTTGCCTTATTATTCCCCCAATACGAATGCTGTGACCTGCAGTGATAGCAATTATACTATCTCATTTGGTAGTAACAATGAATCACAGTTATAACTAGGTGATGAGGATCAAGACTTTCATCAGAGGAAGCCTTGTAAAGACAAATGTAAAGTTAATAAAAAGTTTTTAAATTTTAACTTAGAGTCAGATAGTAGGGAACCTGAAAATGCTAATGCAATTTCTATAGGAGAGCCATTGCACAATGAATGTGCTCACTTGATGCATCGCAGGCTAGGTCATGTGAGTTTTCCTATAGTGAAAAAGGTAACCGAACACTCAAGGGGAACCAAGATCAATGATTTTAACACATTTCTAGATTGCTCAATTTGTAGGAGTGCAAAGTTGAAGGTGAAATCTGCGCCCAAGAGGTCTCAGAGGTACTCTGAACACCCATTTCAGCTCGTCCACATGGATTTGGTGGGTCCATTCGCACCTTCTGTGGGTAAGAGACGGTACTTCCTTACCATAGTAGACGACCATAGCAGATTTGGATTCGTTTTTCCCCTAATGTCCAAGAGTGAAACGTTGGCTAAGTTTAAGGAATTTTGTAACTTAGTCCAGAACCAGCACAAGGTCAGAGTTAAGAAAATCTTAACTGACAGAGGAACTGAATTTAACTCGAATCAGTTCTCCAGCTGGTTGAGGAGTAAGGGCATAGTCCACTTATGCACCGCGCCTTACTCTAAGTTTCAAAATGGCGTTGCAGAACAGCGCAGCGACGTATTACAAACAATGATGCGGTGCGCCCTAGAGGATTCCGGACTAGACTTCGCGTACTGGGTAGAAGCAGTTAGATACGCAAATTACACCTTGAACTGAGTGTGGTCTAGCGTGGTGCAGAAGACCCCATACAAGGTGCTATACGGCCATAAGCCTAGCTTGGCACACCTCCACGTTTTCGGGGTGATGGCCGATGTTCATGTCCCGAAGGAGCTCAGGAGAAAGGGAGACCCAATCTCTGTTAAACTGAGATTTGTTGGTTATGAGCAGGGCTCCAAGGCATTTAAGTTTGCCTACCCTAACGGGAAATTAATGATATCAAGGTCTGCCACCTTTCAAGAAGGGGCCAACTGGAGTAAGATCCATGCCAATGAGATTCTTACTCAGAACCCTTCCCGTAGTTGTCATGGGCAATCGGAGGATGTATCGGAGAACCTACCCGAGGATAGGGATACATCTGGTTCTGGGAAGCGTGCATCCCAAGCACCCTTGAAAGGGGTATTGAAGCGTAAGATGAGGGTAGCCAGGAAGGATAGGCACCCAGCTTCTGAGACGCATAGTGATAGTCACGAGGTAGATGACTCATCAGACGACTCTGATGTAAGTGACTCTCCTAAAGGCAGACCAGTTAGGGCTACTAGGGGCAATAAGCCTAAGAGGTACAATGACTTTGTTACCTCAGTCAACCAGGTTTTGGCCACCCCTCAGAGATATGAGGATGTGTTGGCCTTACCTGATCATGAACGACAGAAGTGGCTGGCCGCTATGGATACAGAATTAGATAGCCTGAGAAGGCTCGATGTATTCATGCCAACAAGATTGCCCAAGGACAAGAGGGTGATCGGCACCAGGTGGCTTTTCAAGCAAAAGCCCATTGAAGGTGGGGGCTTTATTTATAAGGTGAGACTAGTGGCGCAGGGATTTTCGCAGAGATTCCCTGACGATTATGAGGACAACTTCTCGCCCACGGTGCGCCCTGAGAGCATGAGAACAGCTCTCACCATCGCTACCATGTGAGGCGAACATGTATATCAGTTTGATATTCAGACCGCGTACCTGCACGCCCAGTTAGACAAAGAGCTGTATGTGAGGATCCCTCAGGGAGTAAGCCATCGGGAAGACGATGTGTGGTTGTTGAACAAGAGCCTATACAGCTTAAAACAATCTGGTAAACGATGGTACGAGTGTCTCACAAAAAGCCTGAGAGAGATGGGCTTTTTACCATCGTCGGCTGACGAGTGTGTTTTTGTCAAGGAAGATCAGGGCATTAGGGAAACAGTACTGTTGTATGTTGATGACATACTATATATTTGCAGATCAGAGAACAGGCATAAGAAGTTCTCTGAGGACCTAAGTAAGAGTTTCGCCCTAAAACCATTAGGTCACATTAGCAAATTTTTAGGGGTGCAATTCGTAAAAACCGAGAAGGGGTTTTGGCTTTCTCAGGAAGATAAGATTCAGGAATTGCTTAAAAAGTGTAGCATGGTAGAGGCGAAGCCATGCGATACCCCTATGGCAACAGACTTCCTTAAGAACATGTACACTGAGAGCACAGAGTTTGAAGATAAGACCCTTTACAAGTCCATGATTGGGTCGTTGTTGTACATTGCAAATTGGACTAGACCGGACATTAGTCTAAGTGTAAATGTGTTATCTAGACATTCTGAACATCCCACACAGTACCATTGGAGCGGAATTAAACGACTCCTGAGATATTTAAAAGGTACTGTGAACTATTCATTGTTATTGGAACCAGAAGCAACTAGAGAATTAAGATTGAGTTGTTTTTCAGATGCTGATTGGGCAGGGGATGTTAGATCTAGAAAAAGTACCTCGGGGTACATTGTATACCTAAATAGTAGCCCCGTGTATTGGTACTCAGGGAAGCAGAAGTTAATTGCAACTTCCACAGCGGAAGATGAGTATGTCAGTTTGTCCAAAGCTTCCAATAACCTAGTTTGGTTTGACGATCTCCTGGTAAAATTATGGAGGCAGCCTATGCAACCTATAAAAGTCTATGAGGATAACATGGCTGCCATTAACATATCGGAAGCCGATGCTGTAGGCCAGAGATCACGCCATATTGATATACAAAACAAACATGTGAGGCAATTGGTGAAAACAGGTTTCATTAAGGCTGTGTATTGTGAAACCAAGGAACAGGTAGTGGATGTGTTTACCAAACCGCTGCCCCGTGACCAACACCTCTATCTCTTGGGTAAAATGTTGATGGCTATGTGAATGTACTTCCCATTGATGTATATATGTACCCAATGTAGAATGTATGTTTGTTAACGAGTCAAATAGCCGCAGAGAAGGGGATTGACACGAGTGTTTCCAGAATTGCTGTGGCTATCTGCCTACTCACAAACAGTATGGTTTTAATCAAGCCATCTACTGTTGCCAATTACCTGCAAGCCTTCCCCGCCCTGGATAATTGCAGGTTGACTCCTTACATAAGCAAGGACCTTTCGCTTGCTACTCGGGCCTAGTCTTCTAGGCCTAAATGCACAGCTCCTGCAGGAAGCTTGGTGCAATGCCGCAGATGGGAGAAGAATGCAGATAAGGACTCCAGGCGTCATTACAGAGAGACTCCCACGGATGCTTGCCTTTTGCTGTTTTGTAGCACGCAAGCTATCATCGGGACTGCTGTTGCTGGACTTTCTTCCTCCCACAAGCTTCAAACAATGTTTGCTGTTTGAACTGTTTTTACTTCAGGTGATTTTCAGCTGTGAGGCTCGTGCTGCCCTCGTTATGATTGCCTTGATGATGTATCGACGCCGAAGCTGCTTACCTTTATGCTAGCTTTATTCTTTTGTGAACTGTTTTCGGTATTGTGGAGAGGGATCTAGGGAGATAGCCTTGCCTCACATACCCAGATAAGACTTTGTTTTTAATGTGCTTTCTTAAAGACATTGTGCTTTTTAAATTTTTAAAGTAAATTATATTTTTACACAAGACGCCTCTGTCAGAATTATTTCAGTCTCAGTGTATTTACTCAAGAGCTGGTTCACAGTCCAGGGTACCCCTCAACCCCATTTTCATCACAAGAACAATTGCTGGAATTGGGTATGTCTAGTTTAATGAAAAGAAGGACTAGGGCTGACATGATAAAAGATTTCCAATATCTGAGGAGCTGCCACAAAGAAGAGGGAATCAACCAGTTCTCCACAGTACCTGAAGGCAGGACAAGAATCAATGGATGGAAACTAATCAAGGAGAGAAGCAACCTAAAACTAAAGAGAAATTTCCTGACAGTTAAAACAATTGGTGGAATGACTTGTCTTCAGAAGTTGCAGGTGCTCCAACACTGGAAGTTTTTAAGAAGAGATTGGATAACTATTTGGGTTTCCTGCCTGAGCAGGGGTTGGACTATAAGATTTCCAAGATCCATTCCAACTCTGTTATTCTGTATTCTGATTTGTTTGCACCATATTTGGTTACTGTTCTACTAGGGATCTCAAAGCAACGTTTTCACATATCCTTACAGCAAACCTATGAATAGGTTAGTCTGAGATTGTGATTGGTTCAAGATGCTTCAAATGAACTTCTCAAGATGTAACTACCGGGTTTTTAATCAAAACTGACAACCAATATAGTACAGGGAGTCCTCACTTATCAAGCGCAATTAGGACTGGAACTGCTAAGCAACATGGTTGTTAAGCAAAAACAAACAAACAAACAAACAAACAAACAAATAAATAAATAGTGATTGTGCTGGACTTACAACTTTACTTCCACTGTTAAGCAAATCACCACTGTTGTTAAGACATCACATAAATGCAATTTGCAATTTCATTTCCTTATTTTCCATTAATTCTGCCAGTTGGAAATTCACAAATAATGACACAGGACACAACAATGGTTATAAAATATAAATGTGTACCAAAAGCAAAGCAAATCACATGACCATGGATGCTACAACAGTTGTAAATGCTGTGATTGGTGGCAAAGCTGGTTCTTTTTTTTTTCAACCATCATAGCTTTAAACAGTCACCAAAAAAGCCAGTTGATAAGCAAGAACTCCCTGTGTATTATTTAATATTTGGAAAGGGAGCTTATCTGAATTTTCCTGCATTTCTTGTGCACCTCACTTTCAAAACGTTACCTCTTATGGATTAAGAAAAAGAATGGAGCCCTATTTAATTAGGAGCTTGCCCTCTCCCCCCACCCTGCAACTGGCAACACCCCTGCAAAATCCTACAATTTCTCCTCTACCCACATTTCTCCAAAAATTGTGTTACAGTTAACTTTCATATGTTGGTGTGAATTCTTTAGGATTAGGACGAATGCCAAAGATATCTTAACCTTGCGTTTCTGTTCTTTTTAACTTTGGTTGATTTTCAATATAGTTACTTTAGGTAGTTTAAACGGCTTCTTTTGTTACTGTATCCTATACAATCACTTTATTTTCTGATAATGTATGGCTCCTCCCAAACATATTATATTCCTTTCCTTTCCTTTCCTTTCCTTTCCTTTCCTTTCCTTTCCTTTCCTTTCCTTTCCTTTCCTTCCCTTCCCTTCCCTTCCCTTCCCTTCCCTTCCCTTCCCTTCCCTTCCCTTCCCTTTACTTTACTTTACTTTTCATGGGTGGGGGGTAGTAGTGGAAAGGAAAAGGATTGATAGACGAAATTGTCTATAAAATAATCCAACAAATCCTGAAAACAGTAAATCCATATATAGTAGTGTTGAAAATGCATTTTGTGAGAGCCACAAACCCATTGAAACCCACTGTAACACCAGCTTCTTTGGGAATATTTGTACCGTGTTTCCCCAAAAATAAGACCCTGTCTTATATTTCTTTGAACCCTGAAATAAATGCTTGGCCTAATTGCCATGCGCTCAAAAGCCTGATTGGGATTATTATTAGGGGAAGTCTTATTTTGGGGGAAACAGGATATGACTTTCATTATATCTTAATTTCTTCTTAGTTATGTTAAAGATATGTAGATAGGAGGAAGGAAGGAAGGAAGGAAGGAAGGAAGGAAGGAAGGAAGGAAGGAAGGAAGGAAGGAAGGAAAGAAAGAAGGAAGGAATACTACCCCAATCACCATCTTTTCTGTTGAGACTTCCCTGCTAACCCCATTGGAATTGGCCATTCTCTGCTCCAGACTAAACAGTGGGGAAAGAGGCTGGGTCTCAGAATTTTTCTTACTATCTGAGTGAACCAAGTCTAGTTTGGTCTTGGTATATTACAGTCTGTATACAACATTGTGATTTATGATTACCTGCTATAATAAGTGAAGCCAGTCAACAGAGCTGAATCAACAATTCATGTCTTCATAAAGAAAAAACCATGGCTTTATAAAGAACAAGTTACAGGCATAAAACTTAAATAGCTTAAGAAAACCAATGCATAACAGCAGGGGCATGGAAATAAAGAAAAAAGAAATAAGATTTGAACTCTGAAGAGGGGAAAATGTATTTTTCTTTCATCAATGTTATGCCTTTTTTTCCCCCCAAGCCCCAGACTTCCAGTGCTTCATTTTTCACCAGCCTCTAGATTTGTCACCCGGTCTTTTAGTTTATTGTAACAATGATCAGTAGCAGATATATTTGCTGATAAAAAATGCTATGAATGAAAGCTGCTAATGAAATATATGTTGGGAAAATAATGTGCCACATAACAAGCAGGAAATGGGAGTTTGGCTAATAAACTCTTAGCATGCAGATTAACTGGCAAAAGAAATAGAAAGATTGGGATAATGACAAGCCTTTCCAGGCCAAATGAATGCTATGAGGTTGCCCTTAGCAACCACAGGAGCCTAGATTACACCTACCCTTGTGCACAAACACATCTTTGTTTTTTAAAAGAAATAACCAAGAGGAGAAAGGAGTGCTTTTCAAGATCACAAATCTTTGCAGGTATCACACTTATAGCTCTCTATTCTTTCATTAAAATTTCAGAAGGTATCTAATTGGGTGTCAGCTGCTGGTAGACTGGCACAAAAACAAATGAAGTCTTGGATAATCCCATGGAGCCCTGAGTAAACATATTAGAAAAAAAATGTAGCCAGACTCTATCCTTCCCTGGGAAATGAGGATGCTAATCCTACAAAACGAAAGTCCACAAAAACTGCAGAGATTTTTTTTTTTTTTTAAAAAAATGATGGGTATCATCCCTTGAGACAATGATGATGATGGTAACAATAATAACACACATGAAGGTAAAAGTGAAGGCACCATAATATTAAAGGTACGCTTTATTTACTAAGTGAATTTATACATCACTTTGCTTTGAGAGCTAAAGGGTTTATTCATACAGTAGCAGTGATGGGATTCTATTGGTTCGAAATGGTTCAGGTGAATCATTAACTCTGACTTTCAGCCATGGGAAAACCAGTTTGCTCTGACTTTGAAATGGGCCTGCCTGCCCCTGCATTATACTCACCTATATTTCCATTTCTGAAGCCCAGCTGATCGGTGCGGCAGAGTGGATTGCCATGCCTCAGCTGTTTTCCTCGCTGGCTTCAATGTGGAAGGTGACTTTTCTCGAAAGTGTGCACACACACTCAGTGAACCAGTTGTTAAACTGGTAGGATCCCACCCCTGTACAGTAGATTTTATTATTCTCAAAGCAACCACACTGGGGGTGGAGTGGGGGTGGGGTGACCAGCTCAAAGTCTTTTGTGAGATTAGTGATAAAATAGAGGATTGAACTTTGGTTTGTAGTCCAAATCTAACTCCTTAAGGGCATATTATACATTTATTTTTTTAAAAAAATCTAAATAGTATTTATCAGAAATGATTCTAATTAGGTTCTCTTGCTTATGCCAATGGTGAAATCCAATTTTTTTTACTACTGGTTCTTTGGGCATGGCTTGGTGGGTGTGGTGTGGCTTGGTGGGTGTGGCTTGGTAGGCATGGCAGGGGAAGGATACTGCAAAATCTCCATTACCACCCAACTGTAGGGGAGTGGATATTGCAAAATCTCCATTCCCACCCCCACTCTGGGGCCAGCCAGAGGTGGAATATGCCAGTTCTCCAAACTACTCAATCGGTACTCCGCTACCGGTTCTCTGAACTGCTCAAAATTTCTGCTACCGGTTCTCCAGAACCTGTCAGAACCTGCTGGATTTCACCCCTGGCTCATGCCCAAAAGATGAATGACGGTCTAGATGAAGCAAATCTGTCTAATTTGGACAAAGCATCCCAAAATTATATGTGGTAGGAACAGAAGTCTGAGAAAGTTTCTCTCTCTTTCTTTCATCTATGACAAATGTGCACTTTGTTGCAGATAAGGATTTGATTTACTTTGATTTATTTGATTTATTATTTGATTTTATTTGTCAAGTACGTATTAGATAATATATATAAGTATAAGCATGAATTGAATGCATAAAATGAATACAAATAAAGGGAACATTACAACGGGGACGGTAGGCACGCTGGTGTTCGGAAATTACACTTTTCTTTCTTATAAATAAACCTCCTTCTCGTCCTCGTCCTCCTTCTCTGGAATCAACACGTGACAACATTGGTTGATGTCTGATGATGTCTCCAGAAAGTACTAGAAGGGAAAACAGAAATGCTGTTTTCCTGGTCTAACAATGGGAGTGATTTCACTAGTCAAGAATGAAAAGTGTAATCTTTGAACAATCTTATATAGAAAATCAAACCTGCCTATCCTAAGTCCAATTTAGCAAATTTCCAATTTACTAAATTGGGATATAAATGATGATCACAGCACAGGATATATTTTTTCTACCACTAAGTTCATTACTGCTCTTAGTCACAAATACTGTAGCTAGTCTGACTTTTATAACTCATTAGGACTTTTTCTCATGTACTTACAATTCCAACTTATTTCAGAGAGTTGCTTAAGGTTCACATCTGTAGAATCTATTCTAACCTTGTACTACAAAAGTAAGTTTTACTGGTGCTATAGGTGCACATTTTCTATGCTTTTATCTATTATATTCAATTGCTAGAAGCCTATTTCCAATCAGCTGAACCTAGGCAAAGCTAAATTAATAATCAGCAGAAGATGGAGAATGAAGAGGAAGGACATAAATTATTCTTATGTTCTTTATTCTGCACTTTTGGAAAAGGATATAGCATAGGAACAAGCAAAAAACAAAACAAAACAAAAACTCTACTGTGATTTTATAATTCCCAGGATAAAAGTCATAGCTTTTAGTTTCCTTAGCAACTGTGAAATTTTCATTTTTGTAAATTAAATGATATGAATTGTATAAACTTGCTTTATCTCAGCTAACATCATACCCTGCAGGAAATGTACAACTTTTACATTCTATTCACATCCACACCCACTCCCACACCCACATACAGAGAGACAGACAGACACATAAACACAAAGATACCTGTTATTGGATTCAAGAATATATATTCCAAAGGCTATGAGATTTAGGAATTTGGAACAGGACAGAAATTTATTTTAATTCATTGTTAGGATTTGTACCACATTCTAAATTTAAAAGAATTAGATTTTTTTTCATAGGCACATGTAAATCTTCTTGGATCATAGGACTTTGGAACATTGATCTGACCTATAGACATCCAGTAGAACCTACTTTGACATCAAATGCACTGTCACATGATATAAGGTAAAGGTTCCCCTTGCACATATGTGCTAGTCATTTCCAACTCTAGGGGGCGATGCTCATCTCCATTTCAAAGCCGAAGAGCCAGCACTGTCCAAAGACGTCTCTGTGGTCATGTGGCCGGCATGACTAAACACCAAAGGCACACAGAACACTGTTACTTTCCCACCAAAGGTGGTTCCTATTTTTCTACTTGGTTTCGAATTGCTAGGTTGGCAGAAGCTGGGACAAGTAATGGGAACTCACCCCATTATGCGGCACTAGGGATTCAAACCGCTGAATTGCCGACCTTTTGATTCACAAGCTCAGCGTCTTAACCACTGAGCCACTGCATCCCTTTTCACATGACATAGATTGTGCAATTCGCATAATTTTCATGCCAATGCCAACATACGTATAATTTCACACACATATACACCAAAGAGGTCCATGTTTTGACTACTGGAGTGATACTGCAAGCTGGAATGATAATTTTCTATAGTTGTTTTTAAAGAATTTTTTTATGTTAATTGCCACATTATTTGTTAATTGCAAATGCAAAATCTTGGCTTAGAATGAAAAGTTGAGTATTAAGACAATTAAAAATTATCACTGCGGGTTTTATTCTTAATAGTAATGGAATTGCCTTCTCAGGCAACTGATTCTAGTTGTTAAATTAAGCTGTAAGTGGTTGTTTGTTGCCTTTGTTTTTGTTTTCTTTTGTTTTAGGTTTAACAAGAGGAGGCATTCTGGAAATTTATTGCCTTGGATACCAATCATCCTCATTTGGCAGGCTTGTCTGTGTTGCCCCTTACATTTTACCTGACAAATACTTTGGATTCATAGATATATACATAAGATATGCTGGTGACTTTTGCACTTGTATCTCAAAAGCAATCAGACCAAGTATAAAAAGGAGAGAGTCTCCCCAGAATTGGCTTGCCAGCTGAAATTCAGATCTGTGTATTGGATTTAAAATCCTTACCGGAGCGGCCAAAAGTGCAAGAGAAGTGCTAAAAATTCTTCCATTTAATGATAATTCATTCTTTTCTTCTTTCAAGCTCCCCATGAAGGTCAACACCCTTGTGATTTACCTAACCCATCTAGAACTAGATGGGACAGTTGAGGCTTAGTAGCACATAGTTTTGTTAGCACAGCAAGAAGTAGTGGACGGAACTAGATTTATTAGTGGATAACTCCACACACTTTCAGTCTCAGTAAAAAGGAATGGGCAAGAACAATACAGAGATAATGTCTTTAAACTACCAGAGCAATTACAATTCCTTAATTAATTATAATTTGTGCAACATATTCAAACTCATTTGCTCAGCTAACACCTTGGCCAGAGAGAAGAGAAGAGCTATGACAGATGATAGATGCTCCTAAGAATTGGAGGTCTTCCAACTGAGTCCTGCACAATTTGTCCTTTTATCCTTTGCTAATACACCATCAGTTCCATGCCATTTCAACTTTTTTTTTTTTTAATTTGATTTATATGCCGCCCTTCTCTGAAGACTCAGGGCCGCTTACAATGCGTTAAGTAATAGCCTTCATACTTTTGTATATTTATACAAAGTCAGCTTATTGCCCCCGCAATCTGGGTCCTCATTTTACCTACTTAGAAAGGATGGAAGGCTGAGTCAACCTTGAGCCTTGTGAGATTTGAACTTGCAGTAATTGCAGGCAGCTGATGTTAATAACAGTTCTTTAGTCTGCTGCACTACCAGGGCTCTTTTGTTGTCCATTAGGTGACCTGCTCTATGGGATTTCTTATATTTGGTAGTTGTCATTGTGGAATTTACCTGATCTTGATGGATTATATCCCTGTGACCAGCTCCATAGTAGTTCTATTCTCTGGTAGTTAGTATCCAGATCTGGTTTTGTTGCTTCCTTGCATTTTACTTTCCTCTACACTCTTGCATTTTTCTTCATATTGAAATTCCATTCATTCGTTTCTCCCAATATTTTCGCTATTGTAGAAGAAAATGCATAAAATACTGAAATATTTGTGAAGAGCATCTAAATTACAAAATGGCAACTCCTTTAGTCTTAATGCACCCCAACTGGAATTAAGAGAAACTTTAAAATCACTAATCCCTAAAAAATGCTGTTTTTACTGGTTTGTAATATAGAGGTCTTCAAAATTCACTAACAATAGTTTTCTGATGTGTACTTTTAGAGAAAAGTTAAGCTTCCTATGTTTGTGTCTTTTCTAAGAAATCTGCCTTTTCTTTCAAATATATTTGGACAAAGTCTATACTCTGCTTCTAACACAACTATACTATAGTTTGTCTTCTTCCACTTCCACTTCTTCTCATTCTTCTCCTTCCGAAGGGGTATTTGCTGTTTATATGCTCAGTATTCTTTTAGTATTCATATGCTCAAAGTTCTTGCTGAATTCAAGTCTCCAATCACTGTATGGCTTTGAATGAGGAAAGACATGCAGTTGTCAATTTCTGCTTTATTCCAACCACACTGCTTTCTGCACACAGAGATAAACATATGATAAAGGCTGTATACCATGTGTTTATTTATGGATAATAATATATAACTGGAGCTAAGCAAAGTTGCAAATGGGTAATTAGTTTCAACAAAGCTGAACTGAATCATCCCTTCGAAGCAGTTCCATATATCAAAGTAGGGACCGTCTTTGAAGCAATGAATTGAAGCAGATGGCTCTGTAGTGCTTTTGAGCTTCCTAAAATACTTCAGAGATTTGATAGTTATTTCTGAGCTTCTTCTTCTTTCTGAGGATTCTTATATACTATATACAGAATTTTAACTTCAAAATCTCTGTCTCTCTCCCTAGCATGTATCTCTCTCTGTCTCTGTCTCTTTCTGTGTCTATCTATCATCTATTTATCTATATCACTTGTGTGGAGTGGGCATGAAAGTAATCTGACATTGATATGAACAGTTGCCAAATGAGTTTCACTGTTTTATTAAACTCTGCCTTTCAGAGCTCTTTTGAGGTATTAGGCTATCATTATTCTCAACTTTATTCATTTTCCCAGTTCTTATAACAAAGATTAGCTTTTTTCTCTTTTATGCCAATGAAATGTTACATATTTAAGCTATTCTTGCCAACACAACTGAGAGTACAGCTTTGCTTTTGAAACTGAAACATGACCCAAGCTGGATCAATCTCAGACATAATCTTGCTTTAATACTTTTGGGGAATAAACACAGTAGCTAGAACTAAAGTCTAAAAGTCACTAAAGCTGGATTTCTTCCTTCTTGGAATAATGATAATTAAGGCCATAACTCATAAATTTGCTTTAATCTCTCTGATAATGGGGGGAGGGGGTTGTGGAGTATTTATATTGGTTCAGCCAATTTCTCTATCAGATATTGGATATTCAACAATTTGAAAATTATTATATTGTCATTTGCTTACTCCTGTTATGTTCAGCATGTCTGGCCAACAGGTATGATTGATCTTTACCTATGCTGAACTTTCTCCACTGTAGCTGATGGACATTTCCTCCATTCTCTGTCCTTTTTTTTCCCTAGTATCTTGAAGGGGTTTGAAATAAATCAGATTACCCCGTACCACTAACTTCAGTAAATTCAAGACTTAAAATCTAACTGAATCAGGGCTGAATTGTACAAATATACATTCTTTTTTTTTCTAACAAAATCTGATGTTTATTTAAGACAGCACTGCCCATCTGATTGAAGAAAATATGTACATAGGGTGCCATTGGGAAAATATAGGCATCTGTAAATCTGTTTCACAAGTTATTTTTGCAGTTGAGATGAGTTGAGGTACTTTTTGGCAAGGCAAAAATATCTTGGGAGATTTAAATGAAGGTAGTTTCATTCAAATTTAATGACTCGTCCCAATATTTATATGCAATGTTCATATTAATGAGTGATTAATGCTTTATCAGTGATAACCCTGACTGGAGATTAGTCAATAATCTTCCTTTCATTTTGTTACGAAGGGAAAAATAGTCCTAAGAGTGCAAGCTAATACAACAATTAATGTGCAGTGGGTGCATTTGTGTAGAGATGTTTTTTGAAGTGATGTCCTCTATGAAATACAAGACAACACCGATGAGACTGTGCAAACTTTTCCCATGTCCATTGTGTTTATGTGAAAACTTCAGTGAAGCATATGCTACATCCCATCATTATATCACCAGGATAGTAAATCAACTCCCCTTGAATTTCTATATGTTATGACTCATGCTGCTGTTAAAATTGTCCAGCACTGAACAACAACGCTGAGCAGTGAGGAAAGAGAATACATAAATGAATCCAGAGCACACAAGGATACTGAAATCAGCATGTTGCACAGGTTTGCAATACTACTTACAGTTCAACATTCCTTAACACCTCCATGGGGAAAATATCAGCCCAAAGTTCCTCTAGAAAAACTGTTTGAAGGTGCATGTACATATAAAAGTCTAGGAAGAAGTGTGAACTTTTGCTGCATTTTGTAAAAACTGCACTGATGAATAGAAACATATGGCCAGTCATATAAAATAAATAAATAGCAAAGATAAAACTGATAGAATCAACTTTTGCTTGTTCAATGCATATATCTTTTAGAGAGGGGCTGGGGAATACAGCTGATACAAGAATCAGCAAAACTGACAGAAAGGATCTATAAATTAGCATCATCCTTTTTCTGTATCCCAAACTCTTAAAGCCTTGGCTGTATGTGTATGAGAACAGTTTGCCAATTTTAAGTCTAGGCCAGAAGAATTCAGATAAATATCTCTGACTGATTTTTGGAATCAAACTCCCCCCCCCACATCTGGTTTCTTAAAAAAAAAAACCTATCAGAGTTCAGGAGTAGCCTATATTTTCTCGATAGCCCATACATGACCATTGTTTTCATAAGATTGCTGGTGATTTAAGAGCAAATTGTAGACTCCTACTAATGTTGGTAGTCATTACCTACATTAATAGGTAGTCACCACTACAAATATTTTGCAACTCAAGCCTGTATTGTATATGACTCGGACCTCAATGTCTGTTCTACAATTTATATGGAAGCAGGAGCAAAACTTTATTTCCTGATTTCTACTCTTTTATGTGCAGAGATCACATGTTCTATTTAATGGCACAGCCAACACAAAACAGAAAAAGAGGAATATGTGAGCAGACAAACATATGTGGATCAGTTCCCAACATGGTCAAGGACAATGGGTATATTTTCCAATCATGGGAAATAACTTTATGTTTGGCCAGGATCTCTCGTATGTTACACTGGACATACAGATATTAGGGAAAAGCTGTGCCATTTCAGGACCATTACCAGTAGGTATAGTTTAATTTCTCCTAGATATCCATCCAAAATGGGCGACAGAATTAACATTTATATCTCATTCGTACAGTATCTGTTATATGTCAAGCTTCAGGGCTGCAAGCACAATGTCTCCTTTGTTAGAATCTGAAGTAGATTTATTAAAGAGTGATTCATAAGATGCTTTCTTCTAGAAGAATCATGATTCAGATAAACTCAATTAAGCTTGTTGACAGGGTAGAAGGATAAAGTGCCATGACTCAGTCAGACAAATCTGGCAATTTGCTGGTTCTAACAGCTATTAGCACATCTAGTTCCTAATAAATAGTGACGTTTTCCTCGACACAGCAACATCCTTGTACAAAGTCATTTCCTCTGTCATGGACACCTTCCTAATGCTGGACAACTACTTTGGCTTTATTTATTTAATTATTTATGTAGATAATGGATTCTCCTGTACACTCCAAAAAAAAGTACTCTTTAAAAAAGAGAGAGAGAAAACAAAACTGATATAAATCATGCTGCAAGATTCAATGGCTCAATGAAAAGTAGGCTTTGGGAGGCATTCATACAATTTTCCATCAGAAAATTCCATCATTAATCAGTCTGGAGCAGCAGATTTTTGGTGTCATTTAAAAGCACCCCATTGTTATTTGATTATTAACCTAATTGGACTCCTGGGATTTTCTGCTAATCATGACTGAAGGAATATGTAAATTCAACAGCAAATGCCTTGGGCTGGCCTTGGAAATACTCATGGTAGTCTGTGCTGAAAAAATTGCAACAAGTATTTTGCTTATAAAATGACTTTGGTTGAAATCAATTGCTGTTTTCCTCAAAAAATATATATATTTAGGATTGGAGTAAAATGAATGTTAGAAAGACTGGACTTGAGTTTTTGAAACACCACCATAGCCAGAATGTAGAAGGGTTAGAGAGAGGGGGATGGGAGGGGGGAGGGAGGGAGGGAGGTAAAGTACTTCCTGTGGATTTTACTCTGCTAATCATTGCTAACTATAGGAGTGGTGCTCATCTCCCTTTCAAGGCCATTGATCCAGCGCTGTCTGAAAACATTTCCTCAGTCATGTGGCCAACATGACATCATGAAGCAATGTTACCTTTCCACCAAAGTGGTACCTATTTATCTACTTGTATTTGTATGCTTTCAAACTACTAAGTTGGCAGAAGCTTGGACAAAGATTGTAGCTCACTCCATTGCATGGCATTTTGGGTTTGGAATGCAGGCTATTAGCTTTCAAATCAACAAACCCAGGATCTTAACCAGACATGTATGTGTGTTATATCTATGCATGTGCTCTGCTATCTTTCAACTCTGAGGATATGATCCCTGAAAATTTCCCATTACGTTCATGGGCATAATAATTGGGGGATTCTTCCTTATATTTCCCCCTTAAATGATTTCTCATGATCTGGGTCCAGAATCCTTCTGGGCCATTACTTGTGTTTACATGACATACACATAGCATATCGAAAAAACCATTTATGCAACCCTAATTTCCTATTCTTCAAGTTACACTGAATCATAAACCCTTCAAGCTGGCTTTGCTAGTCTAAAATGTTGTTTCATTTGATATGTGACCATAGTCATATGGATGAAAGAGGAAATAGGATTCCTCCAAATAGGGAGAAGTGTTCAAAGGAAAATATACAAATTATATATTTGAGGAATCTGATAAAAAAAATGCTTTGGGGGGATGGGAAATACACATTTTGTTAAATTTTGACTGAATACCTAATTTAAATGAAATGTTCAAGAGATATCAATCTATATAAGAAGTAAGTAGATCCAGGACAAAAATTCAGTTTAATTAACTAAATTGAATTCAGTTAGTTTGACTGATCCATGGGTGTATTATAATTTATTTTTCTGTCACATTTTAATTTTTAATTCAAAATCAGTTGTGTGCCTCATCTTATATTTATATGTAGTTAACAAAGCCATGCACTATAGAAGAATGCTTACAGCGCTTAACTCTCCTGGTTTTGAAGTCAGACAGGACTGACTGGAACATTGTTCTTTAACAAGAACAATGAAAATGCTTGTTAAATTTCATCTTAATTGTGACGTGAATTACAGACACAACAGGTTCTAATCAATACTGTTTTCCTATCTAATCATGCTTCAAGCCTTCTTCCATCCATAGATCTCAAAATCACCTTTAACTTTCCTTTTTGGTCTCTGTGGCTCCCTTAGGTATGGTTGCAAGCTAAAGAGTAAGTGTAAGTAAGAAAACAATGAAGAAACAAAGGTGATTTGATGTCAGCATTATAATCCAATGAAACTTGCAGAAGAGTAAAAGATAAAGGTTTCCCTTTCAGTCTTATCCAAGTCTACAGTATGGTGGTCATCTCTGTTTCTTGGCTGAAGACAATTTCCATGGTTATGTGGCCAACATAGCTATAAGCCAAAGGTGCACAAAATGCTGTTACCTTCCCATGGATGTGGTACCCATTAATCTATTGTATTTGCATGCTTTCAAACTGCTAGGTGAGCAGGAGCTGGAGCAAGAAACAGGAATTTACCCCTTTGTGCGGAGCTCAGATCTCCAACCCAGGCTGTCAGCTTTCCAGCTTAAAAGCTCAGTATCTTTAATGACTGAGCCATCGCACCCCCTGTGCAGAAGAGTACAGACCCACATTTTCTGCAATATTGATTTTTTTTTTAAAAAAAAAGGTTCATTATAGCTTGCTAATCTTTTTATTTAGTCATTTTCTTTGTATTTATTTTTCCATGTTAACTTGAAAAACAGAGCCATGCCATGATTTCCAAATTGTTTCAATGTCTGGATATACAGTACTTGGATATACTACTCCTCCAAAGATTTTATTGCACACTGGATTTGAATAAGCCATCTTGGTTCAGTTGCTGGTGCGGTATCAATCGAGAAAACAAGAATTGTGTTTCTCCTCCTCCTTTGTATAGTGTGAGTAAAATATATGGTTTAAATAGCTCTAAATTTGGTATCAAGACTAAAATTTACAAGGATAAAGCATTATGATCCAATCAATAATCTTAGATAAAATAATTAATTTCCTGTTCCATATTTTGATACCCAAACTTTAGGACTGCCCTGATTGCCAAATGAAAATATACACACAAAAAACCACAAACACAGGCCAAGCCCTATGCTTATAAACCTTAAAAAAAAAAAATCCCACTTCTAGCTAGAAATTTGGGGGGACCAACAATAGCTTACAACATTATTCATACCCAGCAATTTTTTTAAAAAAAATTGTAGCATATTCAGAGAAAGACTGCAGAGAGAGAGAGAGAAAAAAAAGACTTTACACTCTTTCTTATAGAGTTCTAACTTGAGTTCATTTATTGAAACTAAATTTTAGAAAGATTTAGAACTGAGAGAAAGAAATATTGTTTTACACAGCACGTAGTTAAAGTGAGAATTCACTGCCAGCACTTGCGGTAATGGCAGCCAATTTAGATGTTTTTTTTTTAAAGAATTGGACAGGTTCATTAATGATCAGGCTATCAATGGCTATTAGTATTGATGGGGTTTTAGTACCTCCTGAGTCATAGACAGCATGCCTAAGAAACTGGTTGAAGGAAAAGGAGAGTGCAAACTGGTTATCCCCCTTATGTTCAAGCTTGTGCTTATCCCAAATGCTCCCAGTTTACCACTATGTAACACAGACTGCTGAACAAGGTAACCTAGTTGAATGTAAATTATCATTACAAAGAATAGGGGGGGAAAATAACAAGTCCTCAAATTTACTTTTTGCCCAGGAATCATATTCTTGTTCTAAAGATACTTTCAGATCATTGCATTTAGTACTTCTACTTTGTAGCAGAGAATAGAGAAGATGAAATCCATTCTCCTGGCACTCAGAATATGGAACATATGTCTTGCTTTTTTTCTAAATATTATTTGGGGAAATATTTTGCAGGTTTAAAACTGGAAAGAAGAAGGAAGGAAAAGGTTAAATATCCTTTCTAGGTCTTCCAAACCTGTGATTTCCAGACCAGTTGTCCTGGTTGCTAATTTGTGAAACAAATTGCCATAATGTAAGAAAGTTGAATTAAGTATCTTCTTCATATTTCGCTTGGCTTTTAATCTGCCTTTTTTTTTTTTAAGAATGCATCTTCCATCCTTCAAATCGTACAGATAATGTTGTAAAACAGTACCAACAGTGTATAGTAAGGCTGTCAAACTCGTGGCCGCGAGCCAGATGCATCACGCGCTGCCCACGCCCATGCTGGGTTTAGCAAAGGAGAAAAAAAGTCACGATACGTCACGTGATGCCACCGTGAGTATGCGCCGTGGTGTATAGCAATAGCATTTAGATTTATATACCATTTCACAGTGCTTTACAACCCTCTCTAAGCATTTCACTGTCAGCATATTGCCCCCAACAATCTGGGTCCTCATTTTACCAACCTCAGAAGGATGGAAGGCTGAATCAACCTTGAGCTGTTCAGAATCAAACACCTGGAGTGAACAATGAGTTAACCTGCAGTACTGCATTCTAACCACTGCACCATGTATGCAAATAATTAATATTAATTATTTAAAAATAGGTCAACTACTGAAGCAGGATTACTCTTTTTTCTTTTCTATGGGCGGAAATAACATCTGTGGAGGTAAATCTCAAAAGAAACAAATGCTTTAGAGTAAAGTGTATTACAGCTTGCAGGGCATGATCTTTGTTTAGAATCACATAATTATTTTAAATGATCACCACATGTGGTCATTAGGTTTACCATACATACCATACCATACATTTACCATACATTGAAAACCCTAAATGTGGAAGAAAGGATGCAAAATGGATTAACCCAGACAACATTGATAGACGAAAGGGAGTACTGGCAACACCAGATTAAATTATTAGATCAAGAGGAATTAGCAAATAAAATAAAGTGGACTAAACAAATTTTTTTTGAAAGGGCGAATAAAACAGGAAAATGGTTGGCTTACCGGCTTAGAAAGGAGCAGGAACAACGGAGAATAGAAGGGCTGAAAGATGTAATTGGGAATTTCCATTGTACTAAGGAAGGCAAGAGAATGGTAGCTCAGGATTTTTTCACACAGCTTTATCAGAAAGGAGAGGAAAATATCTGTGAAATTCGGAAATATTTGGAAAAGACAGATTTGCCTAAAGTCTCGGAAACAATGAAGGAAATTCTTAATGCGGAATTTACGATGGAGGAAGTAGAAACAGTTATGAAAGCACAGGCAAATGGCAAAACCCCGGGTAGAGATGGCCTTCCAGTTGAATTATACAAAATAGTGTTTGACGTGATAGGAAGACACATGATGGATTTATTCAATGCGGTTATGAAAGAGGCTCAGGTTCCAGTATCTTGGACTGAGGCTTATATTTCTATTATCCCAAAAGAAGGAACTGATCTATCTCTTATTAAGAACTATAGACCAATATCATTACTAAACTCCGATTATAAGATATTTGCGGGGGTTCTTGCAGCTAGGCTTAGCTGCTTCCTTAACCAATTCATTCACTCAGACCAAAACGGCTTCCTTCCTAATAGATATCTACGAGATAATCTTAGAATTATCATGAATAGACTAGAATTTTTCGAAAATCGCCCGGATAAACAATTAGCTTTAATTTTTGTTGATGCCCAAAAGGCGTTTGACAGAATTAGTTGGGAATTTATGATTTCTCAATTGGAATATATGGAGTTTGGTGGGAACTTTATTCGGGCAATTCGAGCTATCTACCGGGAGCAGACTGCAAGAGTTCTCATAGATGGAGAGGAGACGGAGAGAATTCAAATTCGTAGAGGTACAAGACAGGGATGTCCCCTTTCCCCATTGCTATTTGTATTAACTTTAGAGCTCCTGCTTAGAGAAGTGAGAGGAAACACGGAAATAAGAGGAATGAAGATTAGGCAGGAGGAAGTTAAAGTTCAGGCTTATGCAGACGATCTTGTATTTATCTTGGATCAACCACTGGACTCGGGCCTGAAATTATTATGCTTGATTAGAGAGTATGGGAAGGTAGCGGGGTTAAAGATGAATGAAGAAAAAACTAAAATCCTAGTGAAAAATATGACTCAGATGCAAAGGCAACATCTGGAGCAGTTAATGGGCTTAAGAATAACAAATAAAATTAAGTATCTGGGTATATGGTTCACCGCCAGATGTTCCTCCATAAAGGAGGATAACTATCTTCCTCTTTACAGCCAGATGCTCAGAGACTTAGAAAGATGGAAAAATCTCCAGCTATCAATTTTGGGAAGGGTGGCAACCATTAAGATGTGCGTGTTACCCAAATGGTTATTTCTATTCCAAACAGCCCCGGTAAGGTTGAATAAAGAGTTTTTTACAAATTTGGATAGGAGTATATCTAAATTTATCTGGCAGGGAAAGAGGCCGCGGATTAGACTTAAAATGTTACAAGAACCCAAAAATAGAGGAGGATTTGGACTCCCAAATTGGGAGCTCTATCACCAAGCAGCGAACCTGATTTCGGTGAAAGAATGGATGGTCCTACAAAAGAGACGACTTTTGACATTTGAGGGAGCCAGTCTTCAACATGGCTGGCACTATTTTCTATGGCCAGGAGCATCCGGCCGTCCTAGACACTTTGATGATCACTATTTACGTAGGACGCTTGGGTACACTTGGGAAAAGGTTAGAAGAAGAGTATATTCAAAAGTTCCATGTTGGATTTCGGCGCAGGAAGCTCAGATTTACCCGACATTGTATAAAGGGGAGAAAACCTTGACATATGAAGGTTTCTTGGATGTTCAGGGTAATCCCAAGTCACGAGAATTATTAACTCTTCAAGGATATAAAATAGACTGGTGGTCTTACTCTCAAGTGCACTCCAGGTATAAAAAAGATTTACATAGTGAAGGAATCTACCGTAAAAGACAATAATTGGATAAGATCTTATTAGAAGGAGGGAAAGGGATATTATCTAAATGTTATGCATATTTATTGTCTCTGCAGATAGGACAGGATGTAGTGAAGGATTGTATGATAGCATGGGGGCGAAATTTTGGATATCCCCTTGACTTCCAGCAATGGGAACAGATTTGGTTGAAAAATATGAAATTAACCATGGCCTCCTCATATAAAGAAAACATATATAAAATGGTCTACCGGTGGCATCTCCCCCCAGCGAGATTAGCTAAAATGTTTCCCGGGACATCTCCCTACTGTTGGAAGTGCGGTTACAGCAATGGAACCTATTTTCACCAATGGTGGACCTGCCCGCAGGCGGTTAAATATTGGAAAAAAATACGGCAATGGATTTTGGAAATTACACAGATTAATTTGGAATTAAGACCTGAGATTTTCCTATTTACCTAGAATTTACCTGGGGAAGTAGTTTCAATTCAATTCAGTTCAATGGTAGGACATGGACACGGACTTATGTATATGTATAAAAGAAGAAGTTAGAATTCAGTTTCTAAATTGGTTATTTATTTAACATATTTTGATTCCACCATATTCAAAATGACTGTCAGTAGGTTACTTAGAAAAAGGAGGTTAGCAAAGACACAGCAGCACTAAAACAGTATGAAGTGAAGAAAAGGGTAGCGACATCAAAGCAAATCTGGGGAAGAATATCTGAAACAGCCCAGTCTTTCAACTTTTCAAAAGATCAGTAAATGTATTATGATGCATTTCGAGCATAAATGAATAATCTTCTCATCCACCATGTTTTGTATATGGCTGACAACATCTCCTTGCGCCAAAGGTTAAGCTAGTAAGAACTATTTTAATTTTAATAAGCATTACATATTTTGTCTGCTTTAAAATGTTTGTCTTTTTTCAGAACATGGAAGTAGAAATGGTATCAATTAATGCTGTGTTTGCAAACTGAAGCCTACATCAAATCTACACGATACATGATACATTTTCAAACCTCGAAGATGATGGCGTTTTCATGTCCAAGCAACAAACTAACTGAAAACTTCATTTAAAGAGTCAAGATTGACTGGGCACAGACAAAAGAATGATAATATGAAAGTGCTCACATGCCATTAGCCCAAGTTTACAACAGGCAGTTCATGCAAACGTAGCTCAAATAATGGGGTAAAAAAGATAAATTATTTCACTTTATTGAACAGATGCCGAATTAATTCACAGAAATCACATTTGGTATTGCAATCTTGTTTTCTTCAGAACCATTCCAAATCATATCCTGAAGAAGGTTCTTCTTCATGCAAAAAGACAGGTAAAAATACACCAAATACCATAGCAGGGTCTCTAGGCAGAAATGTGATAAAAGCCAAGATCAACATTCAATAAAGATCTAGGAAGGATCTGGATTTAAATATTATTATAGTAATCAATAAACCTGAGCACCTAGTTAGCCATCAGTAGCTGCCAAGGTTTATATCCTATAATAGGCAATAGCAATAACCTTGAGGAACATGACGGAAGAGTTTCACCAAGACAACAGTGGAAAAAAAAGGAATTTTAGTCTGTGGCTGAAATGTAATTTGAAAAAGCATCTCAGACTTGACTCTCCCTGGTTCTCTTGAAGATAAAAGGAGAGAAGATGGAGGTACATTCAAACTTGCAAGGTGCTGTTACTAGAATCTTTTAATAAAAGTAGTATCCATAGCTGTGATTTCCTAGCCTGATCTCCCTCAAAGGGCTGAAATATCTTTTGACATGAGCCCTCCAAAGAATTAGGCATCAGAGAGAGAATGTGTGCATTTGAAATGTGTATCTAGAGCTTCACCAGAAAAACTTGTGATAGACCTTTCTTTGAGATAGTGGAATCTTCTTAATCAGCCCAGGTACATCTCCCGGCTCTGAAGATTTTGAGTTTCTTAAAAGAGAATATTGACTGTCGGCCAGGAAGAGCATGCAAATTGCTGCAATGCTACAAAATTTTTCATTTGCATAAGAAAATTATGAGGAGAGATTCCGGACTTGGGGACGCCTGAGGGTTGGTTTTTTTGTTTTTTGTTTTTTTTTTTAAATATAAGCGCCTTCAATTAAAAAAGCAACTGCATAAAGCTCTATTGTGAGTGCAGTGTATAAATGATGGAAATATATTACTGAAATTATTAAACAGCCCAAGTAAATGAATGAAATATTATATCCTTGGCCCACACTTCAGTTTGAATTGCTTGAGGTTTATAAAACACTTACAAACAAATCACAATATGCAAAAATATAGTGTTAGATGATTTCAGTGCTTTCTGTGCTCTAGGTCTTATAGATTTTATGAGCTCATGATTGATATTTTCATTCTGTGATTGGCTTAGGAGGTCTAGCTGCAGCCTGGCAGAGTACAAACTGTGGCTCACTGCTGATGATTGGAATTAACACAAACGTCTCTTTTCATTGTGATAAAAAGGAACTGATGCTAAAAGAGTTGAGCATGTTTAATACTTATGTAAAACAAAATTCACTGAAATGTTGCTATTCTCCCGTTTCACTCAGTGTCCAATTATGCTTCAAAGAGGCTCCAAGGCTCAGGATTAGATGTCATTTGTACATGAAATGAGTACCGTTTCAAAGATTTAACAGATTTCATATAGGCTTGGTTGTATAAAAGGTTCCACTTAAGCTATCGGGGAGGGGGAGGCTAAGAAAGAGAAAGAAAGCAATTTGAGAAAGCTGCTAATGGCCTGCTTTTCAAATCATCAGCTTTGGGTGAGGAGTCAAAGATAGGACCAAGAAGGCCTATCACACTGGGTTTCAACAAAGGAACCTGGTAGATATAGTAGTAAGGGGTGCAGTGGCTCAGTGGCTAAGATGCTGAGCTTGTCGATCAAAAGGTCGGCAGTTCAGCAGTTCAAATCCCTAGTGCCGTGCAACAGGATTAGCTGTCCCAGCTTCTGCCAACCTAGCAATTTGAAAGCATGTAAAAAATACAAGTAGAAAAATAGGGACCACCTTTGGTGGGAAAGTAACAGTTTTCCATGCACCTTTGGCATTTTAGTCATACCGGCCACATGACCATGGAGACGTCTTCGGACAGCGCTGGCTCTTCAGCTTTGAAATGGAGATGAGCACCGCCCCTTAGAGTCAGGAACAACTAGCACATATGTGCGAGGGGAACTTTACCTTTAAGAGTAGTATAATAGTGTTTATGACCTAAAAAATGCTCCCATTCAAGGGATTTCCATAACATTATGTACAAAAATTAGAATACAACCAGAATGTCAGCATTTTATCGATATGGACAGCTGCTGGATTCATCATAGCTCAATAGAAATGTCACTGCTTGATTTGTCTGATCCATTCTACAGTTTCTCCCAACTTTGCTGGCATGATGCTGGCCATGGTTATGATGTAGCCACCAATTGGCCCCTTCTCTGCTCAGACTGCCCTAGTATAGCAATGATACTATGGAAGGAGAGCCTGGATGGATTTAGTGTGAGCCCTTCTTTCTTTATTGTTTTCCTCCATAAGACTTTAAGGCAGCATGAGGACCACAGAGGCTCCAACTTTAAGAGGAATATGTCGGGATGTGCCTGCATATAAATTTTTGTTGCATGGGAGAGGTTGCAGGTAAGAAAGGAAAGCATATGTGTAGTGGAGGATGAGACTAACATGAGAGACAGGAGGAGGAGAAGCTATAGCCTAGACCAGGGCTGTCAAACTCCTGGCCTGTGGGTCAGGTGCATCACACAGTGGCCACACCCACACCTTGTTTAGCAAAGGGGGGAAAAGTCCGGATACATAACTTGCCGCTGCCGTGATGATGTGAGTTTGACACTCCTGGTCTAGACTATGATCTGATTCCCAAAAAGGAATGGGAATGGAGAAAGTATCTGTCAGCCCCAACGCACGGCTGCATGTCGGGGCTGCCATTCTGGTGGGTGTGGAGGTTCTGGTGAAGCGGCGTCTCCCATGGCACCCTGGCTCCTCAGCTTACCTCCTGGCCACCAAGCAATATAAAGATCCCTCCTTGCCTGCCTCTTTGTCATCTCCTGGCCAGGCAGCAAGCTTTCTGAATGGACTGGGCAGCAAGTGCAGCTGGGAGCTGCTGACTGAGCAGCTGTTGGGGGAGGCTGAGAGACTGAGGATCACAGAGACGTTTGGAAATGGTTGTAATGATGGCTAATCTGGAGGAGTGTCAAGTTTCAAGGTCATCTCAAATAAAATGCATTTCAAACAAAATCTTTGAAGAAAAAACACGACATTGAGCACGACATCCTAACCTGACTCCAAACGAAGCCAACACTGACTTCCAGCCCCAAAACTCTCCCTTTCTGTTACCCACTCCCCTGCACTCATTGGCCATCTTCCAAGTCATTCTACTTCTAATCTACTCCAGCTCAAAGGAATTCCCCCCTACCATCTCATCTCCTTGGAAACATTATCTCCAGGGAAAATAAGTAGGTGAAAAGTCAGCCATCCATTTCCAGATGCCTTTGCTTCTCCTTCTTATGTCAGCACTAGAGTAAATGCAGATTGAAGTGCTGACAAGGAGTAGCCAGCGAGCTGGGAGCATGTGGGAGTAATGCCTAATTGCAGTATCTAAGGGAACAATGATTAATGAGTGGGGAGGAGCAGGGTTAAGGGTCACCTGGGTGATAAAGCTTTATAAGGTGGTGGGGAGAACAAAGCATTAGCTCCAACAAAATCTTCCTGTATTGATTTATGGATGTTAGTTCGTGCTGGTAAGGGATTCAAACCATCATTTGTGTGTGTGGAGTTTTCTTTATACACTGGAACCTGACATCATCTTAGAAGGAACCCTCCCCAGTTCTCTGGAAAGTAAAGGCAGGGGCAGAAGGAAAGAACATTCAGACTTGTAAGATTTAGTTACTGTAACCTTACAACTACAGCCAGTCAACAGCTGGTAATACAATGTCCTCCACTATTCCTCTTAACACAAGGACTTTGCAAAGTCAGCAATCTTTTTGAGTGGCAGTCAGTATGCTGAGCTGACAAAACCAAAACACCAGCCTGCAACAGAAGTCAACTTATTCTAGATTTCTAGAACTAGAATGGGTTCCTGTATAGAGTAGCGTTGGCTATACAATCTCATAGTGGGGAACTGTGCTAGCAGACTTTCTGGACATTCTTATGTCCAGACATTCTTTGGTAGCCTATTATGCAGCTTTAGGGAATGAAAACAGTCACACTCACACTCATACATTCTTACATGAAGCCTTGCTATTTCTTGAACAGATTACTGCTTCTCATTCTCTCCATGAAGAGCATTCTAGAGGCAACCATTCCATGAACATCTGGCCTTCACTTGGTCCCCCAGTAGAAACAATCAAGAACTTTCAGTTATTTTTGGAATACAAGATTAGTCTGGCAACAAATCAAGTAAAACTAAAAAGCAAAGTAAACATTTTATTCCACATTACATATCAAGAAGAAATGCAGAATCTCTCAGTTTAATATTTTGGTATTATAAGTGGCAATTACAAAAAATGGATAAACTTTTAAATATATAACTATCAAGTCTCCAGGGCAAGATTGTATGGGTAGCTATGAGTAAAAGCAACACTGAGAACTCTATTTTTGTTGAACGGAGGGCTACAAGATTTATGGTATTTACTTATCAATTTACTAAGAAATTTATCAGTTTTATAGTTATGTTGTATTTTTCATAAGTAAATTAATGTTGACTAATAACTCACTTAAATAATTCATTTGCATGCCTTTGGCACTGCTAAAGTCATAATCAGTCTGTCATATAAATGGTTTCAAGTCCCAAGCTACAATAAGCAGTTCTGTCATAAGAGAGGCATATGTCATGACACATGCATTTAATTTTTTTTCCTACACAAAGCAAGGTCTTTGTCAGCAGATTCTGGCAAAGATGAAAAGATAAAATAGCTATTAGTGTGATCTCATGTCATGGTGATCACAAGACAAGAGATGAAGAATCACTCTCCTACATGATTCTGAAGAAGCTACAGTGAGGAATATTCCTGATCATTTATTCATTACTTATTAATAGCATCTTATATCAACCCAGTCAAACCAAGAATCTCAAATAGTGATCCTCCCAACTGAACGTTTCAAGATGATAGAAACAAAAATACTTAGGAAGAGGAAAAAAAGTTAGGAACAAGGAGGATAAGTGTATATGGTAAATGGTGTAGGCCCATTTTCAAGCCCATTTCTCCCTCCCCTCATACAGAGATGAAATAGGTTCTCTGGATGACCTGAGAGGGTATACAGAATCATTATAGAGTAAGCAGCCCCTAAAACAACACAGTTCCAATCAGTATAGGACTTTCTGGATAATAGCAACATCAGTAGTTTCAGTTGGGTCTGGAAGCCTACTGATTACCATTATAAGCATTATATGACAATAACAGTTGTGGAATAGAAAATTATTCTGCAATGGCAGGATGCATGCATCAATTGTCCAGGCACTGCATTCTGGATCAGCAGCTTATCTTCAAATATATCCTCATGTGGAGTGAATTGTGGCCGTCCAGTGTTGTAATGAATGTTACATGTTAGATGATGATGATGATGATGATGATGATGATGATGATGATGATGATGATGATGATACTTTTAGATTATCAGAAGATTAAGCCACTAAATTTCAGCATTCAAGTCATGAGCCATGGAAAACAACCATCCAATGTAGGACTAAAGAGTGAATAAAAATAATGCAACAGTTAATTGGATTTAGCAATAAAGATATTTCTACTCCATCTTTATTTTGAATTAAGAGTTCTGGAATGTTTTTTTATGTTGCATACTTGACTGATTTTAAGATCTGAGAGAAAGGTTTTCTCAGTTTCTGAATGATGGAAGTAGCATGGCACCCTGTTCTTGTGGCATTTCTCACTTTGGAAAGCCCTTCCTCTCTAGCTTTTTAGAGTCTGTTGAAAACATGGGTACTTTATCTTGCAATTTGGACATAACAAAGCTACCTGTGCCCTTTTCTTTCTTAAAAGAAATCTGTGTCTTTCTACTACTGTATTTACCCCCTTTATTTTACTTACTTATGGTTTGTAATCCATATTGATCTCTTCAGGATGGTAGACAAACTATGGATAATATGATACATAAATATTTCATCTTCACTGCCTAGTTCTCTGAAGAAATGTTTAAAAGTTATGCATCTACTTTGCAAATACACAAATCAGGGCATTGAAAACATAACTAATAAAAACAAATAACTTTATGGAACTTGTCAAGTTACAGTTAAGTTATGTTAATTCAACTTAGGGGACAGATAGATTGCTGAGAATTCTTAATAAACTTCCAAGTGAAATATAAATGGAAAATATATCACCATGACTTTTTACAAAATCAAAGTTACCTTTCGTGTATTGCACTTTTTCAGCAACTTTATAGTAACCATCATCTCACTTATTTTCTTGATTCACTTGAGACACTTCCTGATACATGTTCCTGATACTATTTGCTAGTCACAAATAGTTTATTCTTGAATCTGATTCACGTCAAGCTATTTCAAGCATATAGCTAAACAGAGGCACTGGTTTTCAATCAGAAAAGCTCTGGCTAACTTCCTATCTCAATTCCATTAGAATTGGAATTCAACAATATCTGATGTTCTGCTTTTAATATAAAGCCATATATTTGCTGTTCCAAATATGAGAGTAATGTGTGGGAAATTTATCAATTAAATCTACAAAAAATTGATGTGCAATTAAGTCAAAAGCAAATAACAAAATAAAATGATGCATAGTAATGCCCTCTGGTAAGTAAATGTCATGTTCAATGAAAAATAATCCAGTCAGAATAATTATATCTCCAGATAACAATGTATCTTGGCCGGTCTACTGCCTGCCTGCCAACCTACCTACCTACCTACCTACCGACCGACCTACCTACCTACCTATTCACTTTATATAAGAACATACGTTGGTGTTTGTATGAATCTCTGTATCTCCTCTCTCCCTCTTTCAGAAATAATTGACTTTACATAAGAATGTGTATGTGTCTGCGCATGCTTGAATGTAAACCTATCTATCACATTTAGTATAACATTAGCTGCTTCACATTCATCCAATTTTCAGCTCCATCAGCCATTAGCAAGCACCTGCATGACACTTACATTTCATGATGAATGCAGATCATAGCATCTATTATTCTTCTATTCCAATCATTACTGTTGTTAGTGAATGGCTATTGCCTAACTGGTTGGGGTGGCAATATATATAAACCATCAATGCATGTTTGCAGTCAAAATGTAATGTATAGCTTTAAGACTGTAATGCTGTATTGCATCATACTGTATTCTGATTGGATAGCTCTGTAGCCAACGTACTTAAGAGGAAGCTTGAATCATGGCTTGTTGTTCTTATTACATTATTATTGCTACCTCTGCTCCTATCTGCCTGTTCTCTCTGCATGATCACTGTTTGATCATTGCTACTTGTTGTTTTCTACCATTTTACTGATTGTTTTACTGCTATACTTATTCCTGTTTGCAACTCCAAAAAGAACTGTTTTATTGCATATGACTACAACAACTGGTAAGAAGACTTGTTCTTGGAATATCCCTGGATTGACAATTTAACTATATTTATCTGTGAATGACCTGGATTGTTTATCGGACTTTGCTTTGCTTTTTCCTAAAAGTAAAAAAATATTACAACTCAGTGTGTCTGTATTGACAGTGTTGATTCACAATCACTCTCAGCCGTTTCCTCATGTGCATACCCTTGCTATTCAAGGGTTACTCTGTGCATATTCCTCAACAACTGTAATGTCATCCCCAAATCTTATCATACAGATAACTTTCTATTCTATTCTATTCAACCATATTCATGTTTATCACATGTGAAGGCCTTTCATGTGACATGAGCATTTTCTCCTCCGTTACGAAGCTACCCCTCAGACCACTTAATTATAGTTGCATGAGCTAGGCAATTAATCTACTGTGGTCCACTTTTCTAACAATTTCACCACACTTTGAAATTGCTAAATGGATATGGCTACCAACAGATAGAAAGTCAACCCAGATGTCCTGGATATCTGATTTTATTGGGACTGATTTTCTATTTTCTGTTATGTATGAATGATTAACTGAGGAGGTTAGCTCTCCAAATTCAGGTACCCATCTAATTTGGGGGGAGGGGAATTTATGTTTTTTTTTTTACAACCAGTGTTTCAAATCACATATGTCATGAAAGCAGGACACAAAGTAAAAAATATATATATAACTCTTCAGTTCTCCATCTCATAAAATACTTAGTGTTAATAATGTGAACGAATAATGCCTGAAGGTACAGATTCTAACAAAAGAACAATTTTAAAAGAGTTAGAGATTATCTTCCCAGAATTAAGTAGCAGCACCTAGATGGTTTTGGCTAATGCTCAAAAGTCAAGCAGGGTAGACTTAGTTTTCAAATGGAAGACAAGAAGGAGTTCCTAGAATTACATGGAAAATTAAATAATATAAAAGGCAATAGAAAACTATATCCATACTATTGCCAGGAAACATGAACATTTTCTTGTTTTGATTTCATGTTTTGACTAGAAATCAAGCTTGACTCAATGGAATCTTTTAGTTAGAAGAGTTAGAAGAGTCCTCTAACTATAATTGAGTAAAAAAGTCAAATGCAAAGATCTAGCTCTCTAGAAAAGGCTCTAATGCTACAAAAGTTTGAAGAAAAAAGAAGAGGATGGCCTCAGGTGGATGGCCCCAGTTACATTGCACTATTCAGTTAGTAACAATCAGTGGCCATTGGAAAAGCTGAAGGACCATGTTATGCTAGATCACCATGGAGAAGGGGCGTTGGTCCTACCTGATACACACCTTCTCGTTGGGTGGAGACAGCAGCCAGACGTGGGACATACCAAATTTCATTGTCCCAGCTCACGGGAGGGAACAGTCTGGGCAGAAGACTCCCCCCGCACATCAACACCCTGTAACACTCTCCTCCCAAAGGCTCTGTGCCTTAGGGAAGCAGGGAGAAAGGAAATAAACAATGATTCTGTCCAAAGAATATCAGCAGTCCTCCAGAGGTAGATCTGAAGAGCCCGCCGGACATCCAATGTGTGTAATTGGCTCTCCAATGGATTGGACGGACATGGGCAGAAATCTGGAAGAACCAGCTCCTGCAAACGGTGAAAGGGAGAGTTAATCTTTGGCACAAATGTAGGATCCAACCTGAGAACCACACGGTCCGCGTGGAACACACACAAATCATCCCTGATAGACAATGCCATGATCTCAGAAATTTACCGCGCAGAAGTTATAGCGACCAGGAAAGCCACTTTTCCAGATAAAAGACATAGACTTGCAGAAACCAGTGGTTCGTACGGAGACCCCGTAAGAGAGTCCAATACCAGAGAAAGGTCCCAAGTGGGGTACCCATGTAGTACTGGAGGACAGAGATTTGTTGCTCCGCAGAGAAATCTATGAATCAGTGGATGTTGCGATAAAGAATGAGTGGAATTGTACATCAGGATCAATGAAATAGCAGCCACCTGTCTCTGTAGAGTGTTGGGAGAAAGCCCTTTGTCCAAACCAGCCTGAAGAAACATAAGGACCTTATGGAGCTTGAAGAGCGGAGAACCCTTGGAGCTCACACCAAGAAGAAAAGGTCCGCCAAGTGGCCGAATAAATTCGGTCCGTCAATGACCGCTGAGATGCCTGGATAGTATGAATCACAGAAGCAGGGATGTGGTCCCACTGCAGAGTGTCCCGCTCAACCGCCAAGCAGTCATCTGTAGCAACTGAGGCTCTGAATGAACAATCGCCCCTTGGCTGAGACAATGACCTCCTTGGCCAATGTGGAGCTATGAGAATGATCTCCGCCTGTTCCACCAGAAGTTTTCGAAGGACTCTCGGGATGAGGGGAATTGGCAGAAAGGCATACAGCAGGCCTAGCAGCCAAGGGGAGTGCAGGGCATCCACAGCTTCCGCCTGGTGAGAATGGAAATGAGAGAAAAATCAGGGAAGCTTGGCATTCTGCTGGGAAGCGAACAGATCTACTTGCGGAGTGCTGTAGTGGTCTGTCAACATCTGAAAGAGGAGCGGATGGAGACTCCACTCCGAGTGATCTATTCTCTGGCAGCTCAACCAATCCGCCATCATGTTCGCATCTCCTGAAATATGATCGGCTTTTAACGAGGCCAGACAGTGTTCTGCCCAAAGACCCAGTTGTTTGGCTTCCTGCATCAGAGACCTGGACCTTGTGCCACCCTGGCGATTTACGTGGGCCTTGGCTGAGGTGTTGTTGGTTAGCACCATCACATGGGCGCCGGCCACCAGCTGACGAAAGGCCCGAAGTGCAAGGGAAATCACCCGGAGCTCCAGCCAATTGATACTGCGAGCAGCGTCCGTGGTGGACCACGTGCCTTGAGACATTTGCGCCCCGCAGTGAGCTCCCCAACCAAACTTGCTGGCCTCGGTGGTCACTATCACCCATTGAGGCTCCAGGACAGGGAGCCCTTGGAAATCGCCGGGGATCACCACCATCAAAGGGACGCTAACACCTCCTTCGGAACTGCAACTCTGGTCAAAGAGGAGCCCCTGCCAGCCTTCTGCAAAGGCAAGAGAAACCACTGAAGGTCTCTAAGGTGTAACCTAGCCCAAGGGACTATAGCAATGACTGAGACTATCTTGCCCAACAGTTTTGAGAGCAACAAGGGAGATGCCCTCCTATCTTTCAGGACTTTATCAACAAGGGATTTCAACCCAGCCTGCCGCTCAGGGGAGAGGAAGAGCCTGCCCTCAAGGGAATCAATTATAGTCCCCAAATGAAGTATCCTAGTCGATGGAGTCAGATGGCTTTTCTCTATATTAACAGCGAAGCTGTGCGAGGCCAGCAGCTGAAAGGGAAGTTGGACATCTGAAATGGCCTGCTGTGGGGAACTAGACATAATGAGGATGTCATCCAGGTAACACTGGAGATGTGGAGATGTAAAAACTGTGCCTGTGTGAAAAGCCGACAAACAGTGAAAGGCAGGGAGCATGAAGACTTCTCTCCGAACCCGGCAGCAAGCCTCAATCAGCTGGGAGTTGGCTCTGCTGATACAGCCGGCGAAAAGCCATGCCTGGCTGAAAAACCGACAAGCAGCGAGAGGCAGGGAGCGTAAAAACTCCACTATTGGCTATACGGATGGTGGTGACAAAATGGCCACTGGGAAGCAGCGGGGAAGGCAAGACTCCTCAAAGAGAAGCCGTTATGAAAGGGCAGAGCCCCACCGGCAAAGCCGGTGACTTGGGCCACCCACGCGAGCAGAAAGCTCCACCAACTCACAGAAACTGACCAGGTCGATGAAAGGATGAAATGGAAGGCTGTCCTCAACGTGGGCTTAGAGTTGTAATCTGAGGTAAAAGGTTCCACAAAAGTTCCAGCAAACAGACGAATAGTCAAGTACAAAGTCCAATGTCAAAACCGAAGAATCAGGTATGAATGAAAACACTCTAACGCTGAAAGCTGTCAGAGCTAGCTATCCACACAACCGTCCAGTCTGATGGACTGAGCAAAAAGCTGGGAGCCCCTAGCAACAGGGGCAGAATTTAGCTGATTTAACAGGCTCAATCCTTCATTCTGATCAATGAACACAACCCACGTCTGGCTGCTGTCTCCACCCTCAATGGAGAACATCTATTTATGTGCACACTAAATGTTGACAGAAACTTGATGGCATCATCAAATAAGTCAAAACTGTCTCACCTCTAAAATAAGCATTCCGGGGTGTGCTCTCATTATCTCTGAAGATTAAGTTTATTAATGACTATGGTAGTAATAGCTGAAAATGTTTTTTTTTCATATTAATTCAGTTTAATAGTAAGAGGAAATATTGTGATTAGACATAAGGCATAAGACACCTTTTTTTTTCCTGTGTAAAGATTAGGACTTGTCTTGGAGTAGCATTCAAGACCCATACTCCAAAACCAGTGGGTGGGGCCAAAATTTGCTTATCTGTACCCTTAGGTAAGTGGGACGTGGTGGCTCAGTGGCTAAGATGCTCAGCTTGTCGATCAAAAGGTTGGCAGTTCAGCAGTTCGAATCCCTAGTGCCATGTATCGGGGTGAGCTCCTGTTACTTGTCCCAGCTTCTGCCAACCTAGCAGTTCGAAAGCGCATAAAAAATGCAAGTAGAAAAATAGGGACCACCTTTGGTGGGAAGGTAACAGCGTTCCTTGCACCTTTGGTGTTTAGTCATGCCGGCCACATGACCACGTGACCACATGATTTTGGACAGCGCAGGTTCTTCGGCTTTGAAACGGAGATGAGCACTGCCTTCTAGAGTCAGGAACGACTAGCACATATGTCTGAGGGGAACCTTTACCTTTACCTTTACCCTTAGGTTGTGCATCTAAGATTATGCAATAGTCAGCCTTTCTTGTGAACTTTCCAAGGCTGCTTCCTTCTGGAAAAAATAATAACCCTGAGTTTTATCAGATCAAGAAAATCAATGCTGGTAGTTCCTTCTTTCAAATATTCTTTTCCTTTCTCAGAATGTTAGGATAGATCTGACTAGATATATATACACCTCTACCCACTATAATTTATATCTCTTTCCTGAAGCTACTTTTCTTTAAGACATCATTGTGACTATGGCCCTTGAGATGGTTAATTTTGTTTTATAGTTCCGCTCTCATTTCAAAGCTGATGAAGAGTTATAAGAACAAGAATGGTCCTAATTTGTGTGGCTCTCATGAGGCAGAGAAATGCTTCCTTAAACAAATGGTCTAGGCTGAGTACAATCCTGATTTACAGTGAAAGGCATTCATTTAGGAAGAGAGCTATTTAAGAGGGAAGATAGGATGATAACCAGCTCCACCATTTTCAGAAAAAAAATCAAGGATTTAAAAAATGGATATTTGAGCAATTTCTCCCCTTTTGGACATGGACCAACTTAGAAAAGAAATCAGACGGATGTAGTGAACATGGTAAAAGGGCAGAGAGAAATATATCCAAACTCTCCTGGTTTTCACTTTAAAACTTAATAGTATAAGAAAAGGACACACGGTGTACCTGCCAACTCTCACACACCTAGAATCCCTGTTAGTATCACTAAAGGATACTTTAGTTGTTTATTTAAGGTGATTCTATTAAGGAAACACTTTAAAGTTTCCTCTTAAAGTTTCCTGCTGGAAAGGATTTCGGATCACTGACCAATTTCTCATTTTAATGTAATCCAGATTTTATGCTAATTTAACTCAATTTGAATTTTCATACGAAACACAACATACCAATAGGGTTTAATCTTTACTTTTAGCCATGACAGAGTCAGGTAAAGGTTTTGCCATGAGGGTAATTATGACGTCTTCACTTCACTGAAAAAGAAGTGAGGATCTAGCAAATAATGCAGCATCTTCATTGGCTACCTTTTGTATATCCAGTGCAAAAGTCGTACTAAATCATCCACTAGTTAATTTGGTCTAATATATCTAAATATCCATACACAGTGCTCCAATTAAAATGAATAGACACACCTCTCCGCTCACATATTTAATGATTTTTCCTTCATATGCATTACAAATTTCAAGGTTTTATGAAATTTGGATGAACTCAGGGAGAGCAACATGTAGCTCTGGGATTTCAGACTGCATATAAGAATGTTTGTGGCTTATTGCACAAACCGTATTTAAGAGAAATGGGGACTTAACATGATGTATAAATCCAGCCATTGTGAAATTCATTATTTTACCCTAATAGTATTTTAAGGTACATTTTATTTAATCTCAGTTTATGTAGTAGACTGAGATAGGTCTGAAAAGGCAATTCATATAAATAACCCTTTTTAACATATACAGAAAGAAAATATTAGTCTAGGTTACTTAGTAAATTTCATATTCTATTAAATGTCATATCCTACCTTCAATTTTATTCAATTCTCAAAATACACCAATAAAAATGTTCCAAATTGTCCCAAAAATAGAAGATAATGAAGAAAGCCATAGATAAGCAGGGATTTCATTCATATCACCAATCTTTTCTATGTTTAATATCCCACTTTAGTAAAGAATTGGTTAGAGATTAGAATGCCAAATGATTCATAATGAAACTTTGCTTTGTCAAAAGCTTTAAAATGTTGTCTTCTGTTCTTATGTGTGTTAATCTATTCACAAAAGCTAAACCCATTAGTTGCAGATAATTCTATTAAATGATTTGTGTAGAAAGATGATTCAATACTATATCTTATTGAAATCTAGGCTGTATGCCACAATTTTCATTTTACTGTTCGCATATCCAAGATTTCTCCATAAATTTAAAACATTTAAATATTAGTAGTACACTCTATTATATAATGCACCAACTCCATTAGATATAAAATATGATTACAATAAACTTATCATTTGCATTTGTTCCTCACCAGGATTTTGGCATTTCTGCAGACAATATTGGAAACAACCAATAATGGGTTTTTACATTGTGCAGAGTGGAAGAGGTGTTTAAATAAAGAAATGAACAGTTTCTGGTGATGATAGATAGATAGATAGATAGATAGATAGATAGATAGATAGATAGATAGATAGATAGAGACAGACAGATCTACAAATTTCAGAATTCAGCAATATTGGTTAGAAGGGTGGATTTCAGATATCTTCTATCCCTAGTTCATTTATTCAGTAGGATCTGCATCACTGCAATCTTGGAAAAACAACACTTTCTCTCTTTTTATATGAGCCAAATATAACACAAAGGTTGTTAATGTCTGTGAAGATTGGATATTAGATCTGTTTCTTAAAGAGTGGTAATATGATGAATCTCTTCCCTGTTTTAAAATCCAGAGAGAGATGGGAATAGAGAGATTTAAGATCTGTGGCTAAGAAAACAAGCCTGACAGAAATTCTAATCCAAGAAAACTATCCATCAGTAGAGTTCTAATGCAAGGAACTTGTCCATTAATATAATAGGATTAGAAATAAGTATTAATTTCCAGCTTTTGTTTTCAAGTAACTGATTTCACTTACTATATATGGTTATATTAATTGTATATATCAATCAGATTTGAATAATCTAAATAGTGTGAACTACAATTAAGCGGGGGGGGGAGTTTTTAACTGTGGTTTACAGTTCTAAATTAGCTCAGTGAATGAATTTATTTAATAATAGATTATAGATGCAAAGTGCTAAGCCAAAGGCAAAGTAGTTTTTAGACTGTATGTTCCATATAAACCCAGTCTCTGAAGAATCATTCAACTCTTCACTATAATCAAAAAGCTTTAGACATACTGGTTTTGGACTGAAATATTAGCTTCATCAGCAAACGGTTTTCAGTAGTTATTTTTTAATTATTATTATTATCCCAGCTAATAACTGATCATCTTTGAATGTATAGTCAAAGTTTACTGAGGATTTAAAAAAAACAACAGATCTATATTTCTAACAAATGAGGTTCAGCTTAATGATGATTAATTTTTTATTGAAACATTTCAGCTCATGTCTACCAGATCCCAAAGAAACATCTAAAAGCTGCCGGTTAAATTAACAATAGTAACCTATTCAACTTGGTGAAGTTAACACATTTTAAGAAATGACTTAATCAAGAAATGCAATTAAGGGTTATGAGGCAAATTTTATCTTTTTGGGTTAGTACCACCTAAAAAAGATAGTAAAAGAAATAATAATTAATTAGAGAACAATTTAATCTACCATGATACCATTAGCCCATTAATCAGAGACTTAGGAGCAGTGGGATGAGATGAAAGGGGAGAGTTAATTTAGAATTGAAGATTAAAGAGAAGACATATTAATGAGAAAGGTAAAGGGAGAAAAGATATTGTACATACTAATAAATTTATTTTTTTCAGTTAGGGACCTTATACAGAAAAATTAAACATTTAGGAGACATCAGCAGGCTATGTGAAACTGGGAAGTTTTTTTTAAATTGGGGAAAGTGGAAAAACGAACCATTAGCAAGTTTATTAAACTGATCACAATTATCTTTAAATTTTAAACCAGTTGATGATGTTTACCTTTAAATGGATTGGAACCGTAGTTTTATGGAACACCTATTCTCAGTCTTCCTAACCATTAAGTTAATTGGATGAGACCATTCCCCACATGCCTTCCATAAGAAAAATGTGGAATAAAGCACAAGGAGGATAGTCTTTTATATGATAGCTTATTGATTGAATGAATTTATATAGCTGCCATCTCAATCTTGTAATTCTAAGCAGTAATAAACAAACAAAGCATAAAAGCAACATTACAAAGTAACTGAGGCCTATAAAACTCTCCAACTCTCTTGAGGGAACAGCAAGTTCTTCCAGGCTTTCTTGAAGTCTAAGGGGGTTGAGCCATCCAAATTACAAGCAGGAATTCTATTTCCTAGAGACTGGACTGGACTGGACTGGACTGGACTGATTGGACACACAAGGAATTTGTCTCTGGTCCATAAGCTCTCAATGTACATGCAAACAACATGTGATGAATCATGATCATAATCATAAAATACAACCATCATAAATCATAAGATACAACACTCAGTGATAGTCATAGGATACTAAATAAGCAATCAACATAAATTATAATAGGATACTAAATAAAAGCTATCAACATAAATAATAGATACAAACAACAAAGTTATAGTCATAAGAAGCTAAGGAAATAGGTAATAGGAAAGTTGAGAAGGATAATAGTAATACAGCCCTACTAGGTGGTTTGACATCCCAGGGCATAAAACAGTGTTGTAGGAATTAGTTATTTAGCACAATGTCCTTGTGTCTAGTTGTTTTTGGTGTTCAATACCCTATAGTATCATCTTGAGGGAAGAAGTTGAAACAGTTTGTGTCCAGGATGTGAGGGGTCTGAAGATATTTTCACAGCCCTCTTTCTGGCTCATGCAATATACAGATTACCAATGAAAGGCAGGCTGGTTGCAATTGTTTTTTCGGCAGTCCTAACTAGCTGTTGAAGTCTGTGTCTATCTTGTTTGGTTGCTGTGCCAAACAAGACAGTGCTAGAGGTGCAAAAGACAGACTAAACAATTTCTTTGTAGAACTGTATCAGCACCTCCTTGTGCAGTCTGAGCTTTCTGAGTTTGCACAGGAAGAACATTATTTGTTTTGCTTTTTTGAATCCTTTTTTGATGTCAGATGTCCATTTTAAATCCTGAGATATTATAGAACCTAGAAACTTGAAGGTTTCAACTGTTGATTCTGTGTTATCTAGTATTGTAAGAGGTGGTAGAATAGGTAATAGAATAGCATGACAAAGAAGGTACATTTCCTGGGTTCCATTAGATGGTACTGTTTCACAGAAGGAACCCATTGGATCTTGTGGGATGGATAGACATAATTAAAGACTGGCAATCCTACAGATAAATTATGCAATACAGAGTTTTATGGGTGAATACCAGCACCAGAAATTCCACCTGAAAGCTTACTGGGATTGAATGCAGTTTATAAAGCAATGGTATTAGAGAGACATACTGGGATGTATTCTTTTGTGGCTGAATTCTGGCTAACTGAGCTTCCAAAGCCATTCAAAGTATGATCAATGCCTGTTTCAGTATTATAAAAGCAGCCTGAAAAGAGTCTTAATAATCTGTTTATTCAGCAAAGCCTGGTGGCTGGATAATGCTACTCATCAAGATAAAAGCAAACAAATGGCATCATGGTGACTTCTTTCCTTCATGGACTTAAATGGTAGCCTCTTTTTAAATTTTTTTATTCATTTTGTTGCTTCCTCATTTTGGTCTCAAAATGCATACAGATTACAAGGTATGAAACAGTATTTTCACTATATCAATAAAGTACTACCTTCTATTTATTCTATGAATATTATGAGCTAATTTTGATCACTGGTTATTTGTCAATTCTATAATAAATAGAATAGTCAGGTTTTGATTAACAGATTTCTCTGAATTTTAAACGTTCCTAAATCAGGAAACACTAAACCATGGCTTCACCCACATTTTTTTTTTTTTTTTGGCTGACATTGTTTTGTGTTTTTCCTCCTCCCTGCTTTCTAACTGAGAAGGACAAGGTGGGAATCAGCAATTTCCAGACCATCAGTGACTTATGGGCTCGTATAATTACTGCTTGGAAAGGAATCCCAAGCCTTTTTCAGATATCTGTTAATTCAGAAAGTCAAGAAGGAGGCAGAGTGGATTTAAGCCCTTGAATGTAAAATAATCATTTTATGAGCAATCAACGGATCTGTATAGTTTCGTTCTTGCCTTACAATATTCTAATGTAGTTTATCCTTGTCTGGGAATCTTCTGCCAAATCAGGCCCAAGTCTAAAACTAAGCCAAGACATGTCAGGAGATCTATGATCTACTGTCAAATCCAGACTAAGAAAGTGTGATAGGATTCAAATATACAGTGAAGAAACAGTGGGGACCAGAGTGAGAAAAGGCTGGGGTTGAAAGTGCCTCTGTGCTTGAAAAAAGCAGCACCTGAAAATGATGATTGGAGCAGTTGCAGGCAGGCAAAAACTCTGCCTTCCTCCTTCCAAGACTAGACTCATCCCTTCATCTAAAGGGACATAAAAGTATTACACTCCTGGAAATCTGAGAGAAGTGCCCAATTCCTCCATTTTGCTGAGAGAACCAGAATGACTTGCAGAAACTCACCTATAGGCACCCATTTCATTTCATTTTCATTTCATTTTATTTTATTAGATTTCTATACCGCCCTACTCCCAAAGGACTCAGGGCGGTGCACAGCCAAACAATAAAAACACATACAATACAAAATTTAAAAAATAGAATAAAATCAAATTAAATAATTTTGGCCCTGACAAATTTAAAACCTCAAACTTTTAAAACCAATTTAAAATTAAATATATAAAATACTGCAAAATATTTTGGGACTTCCGGTTTGCTTCTTGCCGCCGCCAGACGATCCCTTGGGATCGCCGCCCCATTGCCTGTAAAGAGCCACCTTTACATCTGAAAGGTGGCTTGAAAAAACTCCATTCCCATATGGAAATGGAGAGAGAGCTGGCGGGGGCAGGTAGAGCTCTCTGCATAGCCCCAAGGGTTTTTTTTTACTTTTGAGGACGAAGCAGATGACGCTCCCTATTTCCCTTGCCGCTGCTCCGGGCTTTGGGAGACCTCTGCTTATGCAGAGCTAGGCGACAAGAACAACCCTACAAAAATTAACAGAACAATCAAAAAGGATATGAGCTGGACCTGTGACCCTGAATCGCAAGTATTTTACTTATTTTACAATAGTTATTGAAGAAGGAAAAGGAAAAGGAAAAAAAAAGAATCTTTAATAATGGTGACTGCTGAGGCTTGAGAAGGGGCTGAAAGGGAGAGTCCTTCCGTTTCCTATTGACATACAAAGTAGCGGAATAAATACTTCTGGCTACACTTGAAAATAAAGCTCTACTTTTGTGTTTTTTTTTCTTCCTGGAGATTTGATATCGATCTTGGTTGGAAAAAAGTTTTTTTTTTGCCTCTCTTTTCTTTTTTTTAAATAGTCTGTCTGTGTTGAAATATGGCATTAAAGCTTGCAAAGCCGGACAAACAAGCAGCGGGGGGGGATTCCCCCATTAATAAATTACATGAACAAGTTTTAAAGCTCCAGTCTCAGAAAACTGATTTTAATATAATTGAATTTTTTTTGGAGGAGATTGAAAGAAGGGATGAGATTGTGAATCAGAATTTTGAAAAATTTAAGCAGGAAATTAAAGAATTAGTGCAATTAAAGTTTGATACTCTGGATCGAAAGATTATAAAAATGGCTAATGGCTTTGCAGAATTTATGATCAAGTTGGATGAAAATATGAACGTATTAGAGTCCAAAGTGGAAAAAACAGAGGACAATTTGGACAATAGAATACAAAAAATTGAAAATGATTTGACAAACATTCAAGACAATAGCTCAAAAGAAAAACCTAAAATGGAGGCTGAACAAAAGACTTGTAATGTAGAAAACATACAACAACGGATTGAAAGAGAAGTTTTAATGATGCAATTTAATTTCACTGAATATGCGATTAGACTGAGAGGATTGCAGGAAAATAACAGAGATGATTTAAGAAAAATATCTTCTGAAATTCTGGCTGGGATTTTAAAGGTTCAACCTGAGGAAGTATTTTATAGGATCGATAGAGTTTATAGAATAAACTCCTGGATTGCAAAGCAAAGGCAATTGCCTAGAGATGTGGTGATTTATTTTACAGATAAAGAAATTAGAAATAATATTGTGCAAAATTCCTTTAACTCTACTTTGCAATTGTCTGGAAGAAAGATTTGGATTTACAAAGAGCTCCCGCCCAAGATGTTAACGGAAAGGAAGAAATTTGGTTTTCTGATGACTGAGTTAAAAAAAAAGAAACATTCCATTCAGGTGGGATGCCCCAGTTGGTATAATATTGAGATATCAAGGAGAAAGATATCAACTAAATACTATTGAAAAAGCGGAAGAATTTTATCAAAATTTTTTGAAAATGAACCTAACATCTTCAGGCACAATACAGGATAAGCAGAAGGAGTTGGGAATAAAGGGAAAACATCGAACTACAGAGGCTGCGGTAGACAAATTGCCTTTGGATTCTTTAGATACCCCAGCTGGATTATCTACAAATATGAGAGAAGTGGCATCTGACTCTAACGTGATGATTCATCAAGTCAAAGACAAGTATGGAAACCAATTAGCTGATATACAATTGGCAAAAAAGAAATATGAGATACAAAAACAAAACCAACAAGATCAACTTATAAAGCAGAATGAAAACCGATCAATTGATATACAACTTGTAGAAAGGAAACCAGGATGGAGATTAAACCCACAAAAAGAAAAGAAAAAAAGAAATATGTCTCATAAAAATAGAAATTTCTAAACTAAGCAACAGTGAAGCCAGTTATTTTTTTTTTTAAAAAAATGAATGAGTATGTGAAAAGATAGTGGAGGCGAAGTATTGGTTAATATTATCCTGAGGACAGTGACAGACCTCTGCAATGCCGTAATTTTGGGATGTGAAAAGAGCCTTAAACTGTTGGATTTGAATTATCTATTTTGGATTTCTTTTTTTTATCGATAAATATATTATAATTATCTTGAGCTATAAGGCAAGAGAGCTACGCTGGGGCATGCAGAAGATCTGGTTGTTACCCATTAGGATGATGGGATTTAATAATCCTGATGAAAGCCACAATTACAACTATATGGAATATAATCATAATGTCACTCGGGTGGTTGTTTTTTTCTTTTATATATATATGAGGATATTCATTACTGATGGGGGCAGATGATGACTGAAGATTTTGAACAAACTGTTGCACCAGGATGCTATGTTACCCTATTATGGATGATGGACTCAACAATCCAGTGAAAAGACATCAAAGAAGATATTATATGGATTATAAATTTAAAGTCATTGACTTTTCTTTTTTTATATATATAATGGAATATATATATATATATATATATATATATATATATATATATATATATATATATATATATATATATATATATATGTGTGTGTGTGTGTGTGTGTGTGTGTGTGTGTGTGTGTGTGTGTGTGTTTCTTCTAGCCAGGTTTTCCCTACGTAGCCAAGGTTAGGGAAAACCTGGCTAGAAGAAAAACACACATAGACCCTACGAAGAAGTAAGAAAATTGGTATATATATATATATATATATATATATATATATATATATATATATATATATATATATATATTATATTATATATATATTTTTAGCAGAGTGGGTAGTGGATTAAAGATATTAAGAATTCTTGTGCATGGCAATTTTGTATGAAGTGGGTGGAAATAGGTTAGTTTATTGATTGTTTAGTCTAAGAAAAGGGATGTTTAAGTGATATATTTAGGGGAGTGGAGCAAATGGATAGAGTTGAATAAATGTTAAATTAGGATTTATGGGGTAGGCTGCTTAGAAATGTTATATTAATATACATAAAAGATTAAATGTTAAAGTAGGATTTATTATATAGCTTTAATGGAAGGTTGCTTTGAAATGTATTAATATATAGATAGAAGTATGGAGGAGGAGAAAAAGGGCAGATTATTGCTAAATTGGGAGTTACAATAATACTATAAGTTATAAATTAGAAGTTACACAATGTTACAGTAGAATGTTATTTTGAAATGTATGGTAAAAGGGGGAAGTAAAAATATTAATAATATTATTAGTAAGTAAGGGTCAGTATTTAGAGGAGGGAGTAAGGGGATGGTAAAATTTATATAATCTGTTATGAATTGGGTTTTTGTTGTGAAGAAGTCACAGGGGGGGATGGGTGGTGAGGGGGGGTTAGGGTGGAGGAGGGGAGAAAAGTGGGGGGGGAATTTGTATTCAAAAACTTTTTCAATAAAAAAAAAATACTGCAAGATATTTAAAATTTTAAAAATCTTTTATAAAAGAGGGAGAAAATTAGGCCAGGCCAGCCTGGTGAAATAGTAAGGTCTTTAAGGCGCGGCGGAAGGTGCGCAGATCCGGGATCCTCCGTATCTCTGGGGGGAGCTCGTTCCAGATAGTAGGTGCCCTCACAGAGAAGGCTCTCCCCCTGGGGGCCGCCAGTTGGCATTGTTTGGCTGATGGCACCCAGAAGAGCCCCTTTCTATGGGAACGTACCGGCCGGTGGGAGGCTATTGGTGGTAGTAGGCAGTCCCGCAAGTACCCGGGTCCTAAGCCATGCCAACATCCAGAGGTGGGCGTCACATAATGTAACAACTGGTTTGGCCAGAACCAAAAATGTGAGTGTGTGCATGCGTGCGGCATCAAAAGCATGATTACATAGGATAGAATAGTGCCAGGATGGGTGGGTGATCACAACCGCTGGTCGGAACTATTGGTTCGGTCCAAACCAGCAGCAGCCCACTTCTGCCAACATCTCAGCTAATCATTCAACAATGTAACAACTTCCCAAGTTGGCTAGTTGAGTCGTACCCTGGCTTTTTCAAAAATCTGCTAGCATCTCTAGGCTACCAGGCTAGCATGCCCATGTCTTAAGCCTATAAAAAGGAGAAGGTAACCCAGAAGGTATGTGGGTGAGACAAAGAAGAAGAGAAAGGAAGAAAATGAGAAAGTAGGAAACAATGTCTGGGCAAGTGCAAACAGCTATAGGGGAGAAAGAAGGTCAACAGCCTTCAAGCCATGGAAAAAAATCCAGCTTGGCTTGATTCCTCTCTGGAGTTTGGCTTAGAAATCAACCTGGATACTCAGTAGAAACATTGTTTAAGAACAATAGTATCTCTAGTCATCACACAGATTGATGTACAGAATTTCAATTTGGAAAAAAAAAAAAACCTGCTCCAGAATGGGTAATAATTAACTCCAGCAACTACTCAGATTCAAAATTAGAGTGTAATATTGAAAGTACAGGCTTATTTTTGACAGAGAAATGGGAAAGCACACCTACATAATGAAAAGCTGGTGAACCTTTCATAAACAAATAAAACAATAATTAAAAATGGCTTACTGGAATACCTGTGCCTAACATACATTATGTTTCTTTCTGATAGTCTTCACAAAATAGAAAATTGGAGACTAGTATCACTGACTGAGTACCGGGGGGAGTCAAATTCTGTACAGACCTTTGGTTTAGACTCCCTGTTCAAATGCTAAGAAAAATGATACAACTTGCCTGCCCCCTTCCCTGAAGTTATGCTAATGCTATCTAATCAACAAAGATATTCACATTTATTTATTTATTTATTTATTTATTTATTTATTTATTTATTTGTTCGATTTATATGCCGCCCTTCTCCAGAGACTCAGGGCAGCTTACAATACATTAAGCAATAGCCTTCATACTTTTGTATATATCTACTTAGTAGGGCTTTCGCCCCCCCCCCCCACAAGTGGTGTCCTTTTTTATACAAAGTCAGCTTATTGCCCCCACAATCCGGGTCCTCATTTTACCTACCTCGAAGGATGGAAGGCTGAGTCAACCTTGAGCCTGGTGAGATTTGAACTTGCAGTAATTGCAGGCAGCTGGTGTTACTTAATAGCACTTTAGTCTGCTGCGCCACCAAGGCTCTTGAAGGCTCCCATTAAAGTGGGAATCCCTGTGAAAGTAAAAGTTTTACGTATTGCCTCTGTCTGCTAATTTCAATGCAAACAAATTTTTTTTCTACCATGATTTCTCTTTCAGTGCTATGTTTCTAGATGTCTTTCCTGATTAGATACTAACAGTACAATTTTCAGGTGTGGATCATGCTCTCATCATTTGTTAAGCAATTAGGGATTAGCCTTGGTACACGACTTTGAACCAAGGCACTGTGTTTTGTAATCCATGTTATATGTCCTACCTAGGACGTTAACCAGCTATACTACAATTAGGTAAACCTTGGTTTAGCAAACTGAAGTTCTAGTTGGGGCATTAAAATGTGAAAGCAATTCTACACAGTCTTTCCCATACTTTATAACTATCTGTGTATTAAATTTGTTTTTAAAAGTGCAAAGCAGGATTTTAATATTCTTAGCCTTAACCTTAACATAGATTTTATGTATCCCTATAGTATCATCTGTATATTTAACCAGTGTGTTCTGCTACTTGATTAAAATGAAGATTTTCTCCGAGGTTCAGAATACAAAGAGACTTGGGAAAATCAATTACCCTTTGCTCCTCTTGTTTTCCATTGATAAAACTTTCTGCATTTTTAACTGTTACGTGTAATTAACTCAGTTCTTTCTTTTTTACTACAAGAAATATGAAAATAAAAGGGGCTTGCCACCATCACCAACAGAAAAAAGCACAACCTCCCTTGAATATCATCATTTTGCTGATTAAAACTTTCTGATCTGGAAATCAGTAAAACTAGGGCTACCATGTCTTGACCACAAAAAAAATATAATATAATATAATATAATATAATATAATATAATATAATATAATATAATATAATATAATATAATATAATATAATATAATATAATATTATAATATAATAATATAAAATTATAAAATAAAAATAAATAAATAAAATAAACCCAGGTAACGACTAGAGGACAGCAAAGAGTGAGATTTTTTGTTTGTCATCCTTTATTGCTTGTTCAGATTCTTGTAGTCCACATATAGTAGATTTATTTTACTTTACACATACACAATTCAGTCTTTAAAGTCTTTAAAGGAAAAAATATATATAGAAACCAAAACGAAAAGAAAAAGTTGGGAGGGACAGGCCCAAACAAAGCAAAAATGTAAGGGAAAAAAAGGTGGGGGGAATATACTTATTCTATATTTATCAATAGTCAGTGATTTGCTCATAAACACACCATTATAATGTAATCAATACAAAATGTTTTTGTAAATGGTGGACCTTAATGTAAAGAAGAATACTATTACAGAGCCTGAAAATGGTGGTTCTGATATTATTCAGGGCACAACTGACTGTTGTCAAGTGCTGATTGTTCCCCAACTGCCATTTTTCTTTACAAATATCTAATCCAAACATTGACTTTTTAAATAAATGTAACAGTAAAAGAAGCCATTGGAAAGTCTGCAGTTACACTGTTTTTGGAGAATAATATTAATTCCTTTGCCCTCAAATACTACCAAATCCTATTTTGAAAAAAAATTGTAAAAAATAAGTTTTTCATTTTGTTAAAAAAAGTAGAATTGGAATGAATGCTTGCCAAATCACTCAATGTATCCATCAGGAACACTCAACAAAATATAAGTTGGATAATAAAACATCTTCTAGGCATCCTTAAGGTTACTTCCTTTTCTTTTGGTTTGCTTGTAAACAATTATCAGATCCAATGATACTTGATTCACATGATTCCACATTAAGGGACATAAGCTGATTTTGTTTGAGATTGGTCAAAACCAAACAAATCATATTATGGCTTAGTGCAATAATTCATTTGCTTTTTTTACTAGTCAAGGACCAGATTTTTTGGTTTTAGTTTCTTTGGTTTGTATTATTGTTGTGAACCTCCCAGAATTGTGTTAGGTGAGTGATCATATACATTTTTCAAATAAGTGCATGTATAATTATTTAATTTGGTATGTGAATCATTTTATGACTTTTCTAATGCTGAGATAAATGTTAAAATGGAAGCAGAATATCTAAATAGCCACATATAGAATTGTGCTGTCAGTCTGAAAAAAAAGCAACTGGTTTCATCATGCAACACTTTGGAATCCTGTGAAATATTAGATATTAGATATTTCACAGGATAAATAGAGATAGAAACCTATTTAAGGAAAAATAAAAACAACCATACACTTGATTTGGTTCACCAATTTCAGAATTTCCTTCCACTATTTTAACATTTGGTTACATACACATCAATCTTTCATATACCAGATTTTTATACCGAATTGTATATTATGTATCGCATAGAGAAATACTAATATTATAAAAGTCCTGATTCAGTAATGAAATAAATCTCTTTCAATATTTTCTGTGGATAGAGAGCTATATAGTGGTCAGTTTAGGAGAGTTCAGAAATATATTCCACAACAAATTAAAACTGGTGAAACTGGTTGTGATTTTGGATTACTTCCAAATGCAAATCCTTCAGGTGACATGTATGTTGATATAAAGAAATAGAATGTGTTACTGTTTGCTTTATTCTCAGCTATCAAGTGTTGGTTACCACCTTTAAAGCGTTCCATGGCATAGGACCTAGTTATCTTCGAGACCGCCTGCTGCTACCGACAACCTCCCATCGACCCGTGTGCTCCCACAGAGAGGGCCTCCTCGGGGTGCCATCAGACAAACAATGTAGGCTTGTTGTGGAATAATTAGACCAGCACAACTTTCCTAGGTTAGTCAGAGACAGTGTATTGCACAATAGGTTCAGAGCCAGTTTGTACATGAAGCTCTGAACAAAGACAGAACTTAGTTACAATGGTTTTATACACTTCTAAGACAAAGGATTCTGTTAACTCAGCAGTTTTATCATTGCAGACACTCATTACATTATCTTTGCCAAACAGTCATAATTCTTCTTGTAAATCACCGAAGCACAGATTCAAATTATCTCTTGTTGATATTTCATGTGGTCATCCTTGGTCTCTTTAACCTTCAAACTGTATATCACCAAATGTCTCTATCTCTGACAGCTGAGGGATCCCTCTTATAGAATGTTTCTACTTCAAAGGAATTGTCTGTCTTTGTACTGTTTCAACTGGATATAGTTGCTTCTCTCAAACAAGCACATTTTCTTTCTTACAATACTATGAATAAGAGGGCCCTTCAGTGATCATCTAGCTGGACCCGCATTACCTACATTATGCTGGTGACCCCCAGGGGGAGGGCCTTCTCTGTGAGGGCACCTACCCTATGGAACCAGCTGCCCCCAGAGATAAGGAGAATCCAAGACCTCAGTGCCTTCCGCCGTGCCCTTAAAACTTTCTTTTTTCAACAAGCCGCGCTGGCTTAACATATTTTTAAATTTTTAATTTTTAATTGGTTTGTCATTTTAAACTAGGGCCAAATTAATATATATTCTTTTAATTGTTTTTAATGTTTGTATTGTATGTTTTTATCTGGCTGTACACCGCCCTGAGTCCCTGAGAGAAGGTGCGGTATATAAATTCGAAATAAAATAAAATAAAATAAAATAAAATAAATCAAGTGCCAACATACATACCCACCCAATGCACACAAATATAGACATACAAGAAGTTCAACAATGAAACATGGAACAGTGTCCAGGACTTGCTAATCCACAACCCAGTGGCTGTATGAAAAGCTATCCAGGCATTTAACCTTTCTCGCTATTCAACAAAGGAGACTGTATTTTCCCATCTAAACTTTATTCAATACTGCAAGATCCGGTAAAACTGTAAAAAAATAAGCAACAATATATTATTACAATGTGAATAACAACCATGTGAATAATAGCCATGCTCAATAAAAAAGACCATATGCTCCTAGATATAATGTGGCCTATTTACTCCCTAGGCCATAGGTATCAAACTCACGGCGTCACGTTGCCATCATGTGACATTTTGCAATGTTTTTCCCCTTCACGGAGCTGAGGTGGGCATGGCCTGTGCATGATGCGTCTGGGCCATCAGTCTGACACCCCTGGTCTAGGCCCAAAATATAACCGCCTCTACACCCTCTCCTCCCCAGCTGCCTAAAAGTGTGTAAGGATATGCTGCTCACCTGCAATACCTTAGATGAGCTAGATTGCAGCTAAAAAAATTGAGAGTGGCTTTTCTGAATGGAAGATGGACTCTGGAATAGCTTCACTTCCCTTCTCTTTCCCATCAATGCTTGTAACAATGATGAAATAGAAAAGGGGAAGTAAGTAATAATCCCTGAATGCTTCCTTATGAAGGGAACATGCTGTACCAGTAGTAGGTTTCAATTTTGGCCACTACTGGTTTGTTCATGGGTGCTTGCATGCTCGCATGCGCAGAAGCTTCTGCACATGTGCAGAGACATTCGGGTGGGTGGACGGAGCCTCCCACTGCCACCGCTACAGATCTGATTGCTACTGATCTGGTTGCTACAGTGGTGGATTGCTACTGGTTTGCCCAGGTGGATTGCTACTGGTTTGCCCAGGATCGTTCGCCCGATCTGGGGCAAACCAGTAGCAACCCACCACTGTGCTGTTCTACTTTGGCCAGCAAGTTTAGGATTGCCAAATTTACCTATAAGCTAGCTAAACAAAAAGAAATCAACCCTGTCTTGCCAGAGCAGCAAATGCTATGGGGACAGAACAAACAGAAATCAGATTTTCCAGAAAGAAATGTTTAGAAGAATAAGAGAAATTATATCATTAGTTTACACACACACCCAAAAAAAGATTAAATTATGTGATTAAAGAAAAGATTGATAAGAAACAAGAGCAAAATAACATTGATGTAGTCTGTTCCAAACACTTTTCCCATATTACAAGGAAGATGATAACTGAGAGTGTTTGAAAACTAGAATAATACTGCAGTTAATAAGTTGAACATATATACACATTTATTGTATACCATCTTTGATTAATAGAGTAGCAGATGTTTAAATCTGTTTTAAAGGCTTCTTAAGGCACAACTGAGGCAACCATCATTTTAGAACTCATGCACATTTTATAACTTAGTTGAATGTTCTTGGTACAGCAGGTGAATTATTCAGTATAGTTAATACCACATTATTTAGGCAAGAATGGAAAGCTTTTCCCAGAATACTGAATCAAGTAAAATTTTACACTATCATCTTTCTTGGTGGCCCAGGATACATCAATGGAAGGTACAGTATCATAATTGACCTTATTGCACCAAGGGACATATTGCCTATAATGGATATTGATGCTTATTGCTCTGATGCTATGCATCGCAAAGTATATCAGTCTGATCTACCAGTTTACAAAGGCCACTTGTCCCAAGTACTCTGTCTCAATAGGGCTACTACATCTGGTTGCCGAAATCAAAATTTATTAAAAGAGGGTTAAAGTAGGCTTTAACAATAGCCATAGTTAAAACATAAGACAATTAATATTTTTTAAAACGGAAGTTTATAAAGGAAACATCACAAAAATAGTTTCCAATGTATTCAATCTGGACCATAAACAGAGGTAGTCTCACAGAATAACATAGAATAAGAGTTGGAAGGGACTTTGGAGGTCTTCTAGTCCAACCCCCTGCTTGAGCAGGTGATCCTATACCAGGGATGGCTACCTTTTTGCCATTGTGTGCCAAAAGTGGGGAGAGTGCGGGAGGTCACACACATGTGTGCCCACACCCATAATTCTATGTTCCCTCCACATATTTATGGGCAACCCCACACGAAGGCATGGTGGGCCTGGAAGCCAGTTTTTCGCTCTCTCTAGGCTCCAGAGCTTTTCTAGGAGCCTAGGGATGGCAAAAATGGCCTCCCCCCCCCCCCCCGCAGAGACCCTCCAGAAGCCGGAAACAGACTATTTTCTGACTTCCGGTGGGCCCAGAAGGCCTGAAAATCAGCTGGCCAGTGCACGATGGAGCTGAGCTCCCATGCCCATGCATGCCATAGGTTCGCCATCACGGTCCTATACCATTTCAGACTCACGTCAACTAATGTGAAGGGGGTGTGGGTTCATTCCACTTCCCAAAGAGTCCATAGATTATTTTGATTATTTGGGGGCTAAGAGCTCTTCAAGAGAAATGATGAAATGCTACATTGCTTTAAAAAATGAACACAACACACAAATATTTCTGCAAGGTTTCAAATCACCAATTTTCTGTTTATAAGGAAACAATTACATATAGCCATTGTGTTATAAGAGCTCTAAAAATTTATGGTAAACTTAACACAAGTCACTTGTGGTTACCATTGTTTTATTTATCTCAGGAAGTTCCCAAAATGAAATCTTGCTGTTTTAGTGAAAGTGTGATCTAGCCAGAAAAATTTGCTATTTTGCCTATATTCTCACAAGACGCTTCAACCTGGTGAAATGATGGAAAGGCAATTTCTAATGATCCCCCTTGTCCACAACTTCTTAAGAGGCCTCTTTCCAAAATTCTCCCCTTAATATCATGGAAGACTCTCTAAAGCAGGGATGTCAAACTGGCAGCCCACAAGCCAGATGTGTCATGCGCAAGCTATGCCCACCTCAGCTCCGTGAATGGGGAAAATGTCACAAAATGTCACATGATGGCAATGTGACGTGGAGAGTTTGACACCCGTGCTCTAAAGCAACAGGGAATCACTTGAGAAGCTGTAAGCGAAAAAGAGAAATTTCTGAAAACTATTCTCTTTCCTTCCATTGCGTAGAAGCCTCTGCTAAAAGAATTTATTTGTCAACAGTGGAGCATTCTTTTTCAATTTTAATGTGAACTTAAGTATTTATAGGGTTTTGATTTAAAAAAGGATTCCAAGATAGAATTAGAAATTTCCATTGATATATAAAAAGATTCAGATGGTTATATATTATTACAAAATATGCATCTGATTCCTTTTGTTCCTGATGCCAAACTTTTATGAAGTCTTAGCAGTCTCATTTTATCTTTTACCCACTGCAATATTGTTTGCAAAGTAAAGCACAACAATTATCACAAATCAGGTTCTGGAGAGACATTCAAGCTTTGTAGTTCTCTCTTAGTTTTAATTTTAATAATGTGTGCAGTAGGCAGAGATGTTTATTTTTGGCAGCATACTCATTGTGCTAAAACAAATTATCAGATTTCAGCACTGGAAAGGACATTTTGTTTGATCTAAAAAGTATAAATAATTCCTGCAAAAATATAAGAAGACATGGTTGTTAATGAAGAAACACTTCAAAAATGCATTAATACAGCTTTGTTATGGCTTTGCTTTGTCTTCTTTTAAAAGTGAGAACTAGAGAAGGAATTGGGAAGGAGGGTGACAACAGCATTCAAAATATCATTTGTTCCTTTGCTTTTTTAGGCTTCCTGCCAAAAGTTTCTATGTTAATTCATAATTATATGTTTATTAAAAGGAAACAGAATATTCATTTGCTGTAAATTAGTTGCCTCTAAATGTATGTGTGTGTATGTAGATAGATAGATAGATAGCAGATAGATAGATAGATAGATAGATAGATAGATAGATAGATAGATAGATAGCTGTTTTTATTATAGAATGTTCTAGATCAGGGGTATCAAGCTCAAGGCCCATGGGCCAGATGTGGCCCACAGGGTGCTTAAATCCAACCCATAGAGCTGGCTGGAAATATCAAAGAACTGGTCCATGGTGCCTCTGCTGGCCAAAATGGGCCATGGGCAGCCCCCCTGCGGCCTATTTTTGGCCTCCTCGGGCTCCAGCAGCACTCTTCCAGCCAAAAACAGGCCACATGGAAGCCCTATGGGGCCTCCACCTGCCCCCTTTTCAGCTGGCAGAGTGCTGCAGGAGGCCATGGAGGGTGAAAATGGGAGACGGGTGAGCATGTGCAGCCCCTTCCCCCAGGCCCTATTTTGGCCGGCAGGGTGCTGCAGGAGGTGTCTGTCCCACCTCCCTCCTGCTACCCCCACCAGCCCGTGGAGAACTACAGTGCTGACCTGGCCCTCGAAGAAATCCAGCTTGACACCCCTGTTCTAGATGGACCTATTTGTTGATAAAGAGCAGACAAGAACATAAGAAATTATGCAACATCTGTTTAAGAATGCATATGGAACTGTAGAGGTTGGAAAATGCTATTTTAAACTGACATTTTGCCCCTTGCCAGTTCTGTCTAGGCTTAGGGAAAAAACTACCTAGTTTACCCTCCTCTCTTATAATTTGTGTAGTATCTTTAAATGATAAGCTGTACTGATATATCGTAGATGGCACAGTTTTGAATTCCTAGAGTGAATATGAGGAGGGAGGAGGAGGTTTATGAAGTCTTCTGTCAAGTTCATAATAGAACTTATATAGTATACAGCTAAGAACTAGTCAGAGCAGCTTTGGTGTAGGACATCATGAAGAGTCATACATAAAAAAGTTCAGGATAATGAGATATCAGAAGGCATCTGAAGTCTCTCTCAATGGCAAGATGGGTGGATATATTTGTAATTAATTTTAATAAAGACATATTTCTGTGAGGCAGTCACAAAAATTAACAGAAAAACTTTAAAATGACAATTTACTTACTTTAATTCATGGCTGTACGCATTCTGTTTTCTTTTTATGCAGTTCCCAGCACCTCCCTTAACTGCTGCCAATTTAAATTTAGTAGTTTAACATTGTAGAAGATGAGAAGATATTGATATTGAATCAATTTATGGAAGCTATATGACTGAGGTTTTAAGAAAACATGATTGTGTCCTTTAAACATGCTTTCTTTCTCTTGTCAACACAGCTACGTTACCCAATAATTTATCCCAATAAATTTCTGTACATGCTTAGAAGTCATTCTCATATTTCAGTTGACCAATGAAATCTGGATGTGTCTCAACATTTTGTGGAAGCAGAATATCTCACAGTTTTGAACCGAAGTACCTCTGCACACTCCAAGAATATATTATGTCAGCTCCACAATGTAGACTAGACAAGAAATAAACTTCACAGAACTCTTAAATTTGGGCTAATATGCATGCAATCTTTGGAACTACTTTGCTTTACTTTACTTATGTATTGCACATTCTCTGTGTTTAAGGAATGAATTAAACCTTTCAGGTGGAAATATGGGTGGCCTAGTTATTGTTATTGTCTGGTTTATGCTTCTTCTCCATTTGTGTATGTAAAATATACAGTCATAAGTCATAAGTTTATTTTGTGAAGCATATATAAGATAACAGGTAAAAATATAAACATAATTTGAATACATGAAAAGAATAAGTAAAAAGGAATATTAGGACAGTCATTCTGCTCTGTCCCCATGACATGTTAGTCTGTGTGCAGCTTGACATGCAGATGAACCCACCTATCCTCCAATAAAACAGACCATGTGCACAGATCTGAATGCTTTATTGAAAGAACAGGATATGGTGAAGCTGGGGAAAATAGGGATACATACAATGAGAACCAAATACAAGATATACAGTATTGTGTTGTTGCTGAATATAACAATTAATAAATATTATTTAATATTATTTAAAACTCACCAGCAATATATGTGGGATGTGGGTTTGTCCTTGGATGATGATGTGCTACAGATTAAGATGGATTCTTCTGCCTTCTCCAAATAGTAAAGGAAATGGAGTCTGGCTTCCTAGTGTGCACTTGGTTTGAGAGTGGGGGCTGAAGGGTAAAATGAGTTGGGTCAGCTTCAAACAATATACTTGGTATTTGTCCCTACAGCCACTGGATGGGGCTAGAGCTATATAAAGGTCATATATTGGGGCATATTTGTCCCTCAGTTCACTAGATGGGGCTAGAGAGCAACAACAGTATATAAAGATCTTATGTTGGGGCATGACACATTCTTTATCTAAACTTTTAGATGGGATATCAACATTGGAAATAATAAAAATAGAGACCTTGAGCCTTAATGCTGTGCAGCTTACCTTGTTGTAATAAAACCTGACAGCAACAAGTCTAGGTAAGAGAATTTTGATGCTATAAGAAGTGACCGGCTTCCAAAAAAGGAATTTATTTATATATTTAGTCACAGGGCTTCTTGGGCAACAGAACCTGGTTGAAGTTTAATTAGAATGCATGATAAATTCCTTTATAATCCTCATAAATCCATCAAAAGAAATTCTACATTTTTAATGCCCAATTCTTAGTGGCTATTATGGAGACATAAAGATTATTAGAAAAACACAAACCAGCTGAATTTGACAACTGAATTATCAACCACTACAATACTGCCACCATTGTTTGTGGTTCTATTGGAGAGCGACAGAGTAAAACAGAGCAATGAAGAATATGAGAAACTTTAAATAGGGGTATTTACAAAACTTCATTTGCCAATTTCACATTTCCCATGTGTGAAGAGAAAACAATTATAACTTCTCAAACCCAAACATATTATGGGAAGTAAATGCTGGTAATAAACTCATTTCTATATTAATATTTCTTGTTAAAACATTTTGAAGGACATATAATACATAATGTATCTGCAAATTATTTTCAGTCATTAGAGAATGTAAAGTGATGTAGGTAAAGAATGTAAAGAAAGGGAAGGAGAGGGAAGTGGAGAAGAGGAGAGTGGAGAGAAGGAGAGGAAAAGAGAGGAGAGGGAAGAAGGAAGGGGAGAGGCGAAGGAGAGAGAGAAGGAGAGGGAAGTGGAAGTGAGGAGGGGAAAAGGGAAGGGTGGGAAGGAGAAGGAAAGAGACGGAAAGTGATGGACTGTCATTGTAAAATGGAAAATGTGAGTATTATAAAGGAAAATGTATAATAAAAACATTTTTTAAAAAATAAAGGAGGGAGGAGAGAGGCCCTGAGAGGCCCAGAAAAGAGACACAATCACAACACTAACACAATTGGCACTTGGGGCCCTTTTGGAGGTTATCAAAAATTACTAGATAAATTAATAAAAGTGATGAAATGTCTATATTTAAAAAAAAGAGAGAGAATGTAAATTGATACTCTAGGTGGGATTTTTTTTTTCAGGTAAGAGAGAAAGAGGTTAACTACTTGAACAATATGTCCTGTGCTAAATTTTAAATTCTCTAATCCTTAATTATATTAAATTTACAAAGCTAGTGAACAATAATATTTTTAAAAGATTAAAAAGCAACTAATCCAAACTTTCTTGCTACTATATCAACTCTATCAACTCTAAATTATTATATATTTAGAGTTGCTAATAATAAATAAATACTATATCAAAGCAGAGTTTGTTGAATTATAGATAGCATTTGAAATAGCCACACTGGCATCTTCAGCAAACAGAAATTTCATTAAAATGATGACACAGACAAGAGTGACAGCATGATACAAATCCCATCCTATGTGCTTTTATCTGAGTCTGATGCAAATATAAAAGTTGCAATATTTGCATCATGATTTCATTAAACAGGTTTTGTCACTTCACCCCTCCTGTCCCCCTTCCTATGTCCCCATTCCCTCTGAATAGATATTTACACAATTCTCCATCTAGAAGTGTATATATTTTAAATACATAGTTCCAGGAATTCTAACCTAAAGCTATGCTTTTGAGATACTACTTTATTATTCAGCCTCACAATTATTTATATGAAAAGGGCATCACACATTAGTAAGGAATAATTAACCTTGCCTCTAGCCTCCAGCATGACAATGGCCTCGCTTCTGAATATCTGTATGATGACATGCCCCTTTCTGAGAAAGAAATCTATATTTGTAGTGGTTGCTTATGCTTAGTGTTGTGGATGCCAAATAGAAGACTATCATAATCGAAGATCCTGATAATGTAGAAATGAACAAATTAGCTTTTTCTTTGTAGCAGCCAAAATAATATGTGTATATTCCAGAATATTGTGTGCTTCAAAAATGATTCTGAAGTTACTCTGTGTATCTCATATGGGAACAACTGCAGCACTTCACTAGTAATTATTAAAATAATCCAATGGTCTGTAGAGATTCTCAGTCATGCAGGTCATGGTTGTCCCAAAGGTGCTTTTTTTAGGAGGCAACAGGACTTTCTTGTTTTTTCTTTGAAGACATTTCACTTCTCATCCAAGAAGCTTCTTCAGCTCTGACAAGATAGTGCGGAATGGAAGGATTTATATTCCTTGCAGACAGTTGGTCATTTACATTCTTTTAGAGGGTTATTGAAGAACTTGGATGAGAAGCAAAATGTCTTTAAAGAAAAAACAAGAAAGTCCAGTTGCCTCCTGAAAAAGCACCTTTGGGACAACCATGACCTGGATGACTGAGAATCTCTACAGACTTTTAGCTATACAATTTGGGATGAACACTCTTTGAATGGTGTGGGAGTAGGAATGGATTTCCAGAGAAAGAAAGAAAAAATGCAGACTACAGGAACCAGGACCACTACTCAGGTGACCCTGAGGACACAGATAAATCACCAAGTGCTTCAACCTTCTAAAAGGATGCAAATTACCAGATGTCTGCAAGGAATATAAATCATTTCATTCCCCACTATCCTGTCAGAGCTGAAGAAGCTTCTTGGATGAGAAGCGAAACATCTTCAAAGAAAAGAAAAATAAAGTCCAGTTGCCTCCTGAAAAAACACTTTTGGAAAAAAATAGTCCAACCTTTTTCAGACTTCTGTTCCTGATAGAAATATACTTTTCTTAAAAATCAAAACTGCTTCTGCCTTAACAAATTCACACTGGTGATATTTAAAGCAGCAACAGCATCCTTTTTTTCCAGGCTGATGCAGAAATCTGAGGGAAAAAAGATGAATGCTTTAAGGAGTCTATGCATAGCTATGATTGCAGAAGTTCTTCTAAAGCATTTTTGAAGCTTACACTTGCCTAGTTCAGTGACTAAGAATAGAATCAGTAATATTCACACTCCCTATTGATTACACATATTGTGCAGAAATAGGCATATCACTGTTGGTTTCCAATTTGATCATAGAAAGCCAAAGGTCTGTTCTACTTCTTGGCCAAATTGGTAGTATCAAATTGCTGTTCCATATAAAATGAGCAAAATTATATTTTTTGCATATAAATATGCACAGTATTTTGCCAACTGTTACACAATTGCACTGATCAATTTCAACTCACAATTTGGTCATTTTCAATTTTAGCTCCATAATTCAAACATGTGTGGCTGGTAGATATATTTTTCCTCTGATTTCAGTGCTGGTGGAATGTTGAGAACTGGTTGGCTTTACTATAATTTCAAATTGTGGAGTACCTTCTGAACTTCACCAGGTGCGTAATTCTTTGCCAAAATATTTTGTGGAATTTGCTGCACAAAAGACCTAAAACAGCTAAACTTCAGCTCTTACATTTTGCATGAACAAATATGAACTTTAAAATGTCTAAGAGCAAAAAACCTGCCAGTCACTGGATAAACGTTTAAAGCTCTTTTTATTATTTTGCAGCTGGTGCCCTTTGCTGAAGGATATTTCCTTTGCTGCAGACTCAAAATAAAAACATTTCATTTTAAGAATGCAATTAGAAACACATCTGTTGTTTCAGGACCTTTATATTAAAAGTAAGTCCACATAAAGATTAAAATATCTATTTTTCTCAGAAAGGAAGCATATTTATTTAAAGACAACTTAAATTCAATACCAGCATCTGTCTAATTACAGTTCCATAGTATGAATAAAGAGAGCCATTCAAAGCAATGGAAAGCAATATCCCTGGATCTATATCAAACCTGGCTGGAGTTTTCAAATAGCCTTAAAAGGCAGCGAATGCATGCCATGTAGAAATTTTTGAAAGTAGAATTAATGTAAGATGATGCACTTAAAGAAAGAAAAGTATATTTCTATCAGTTAAGACCTAAATTCATACAATCCAAATGCATTGATAAATCATAGTTTCACAATGGTTTCCCTACTTCATGTTATCCTTTTGAGTTATTATAACCGCTTATGATACTGTAACTGCATTCAGCCAATCAGTAAAATGGATTCAGGGAAGTGCTCTTCCATTTTTTTTTCCCTGAATGTTGATATCTGAAAGAGATGTTCATCCCATGAAAATATCAGAAGAACATTAGCTTTGCTGGAGAAAATCAAAAGATTATTTCTAATAGAAGTCATCCAGATGCAAGTAAGAATCCCACAACAAATTTCAGCAGCCTCTCCAATACTGTTTCCCAGAAATGGTTTTTTGAAGGCATGCCAGTTCAAATTGTGAAATACTATGCAGTTTTCGTGATTTATGGTTACTGATTACACTGAATGCACTTTGTCTAAATTACTTTAAAACTCCCTTCGCTCATGGTGACTGCTGTGTCATGCAATACCAAATTCCATATTTCAACCACATGCCAAAACAACAACACCACCCTTTACTTTTTGTCTGTCCCAATCTTTGAACCCCTGGATGGAATTCTTCTGCATTTTAATTTAATAAGAAAGACACACTCCAATCATCTCACCCAGTTAGTTGCCATTGCCTACACATTTCAAATCTCCACAATATTATTTCTGACATGTAGACTAGACGTCTGCACATTATTATAAACCTTTTTATGCCTGGGGACTGCATTTATATTTGGGGAAGACAGAACACAACAATAAAGTGAAGTTGCGAAACCACTTTCCATATCTGTAGAAGGTCAGGCTTACTGGATTCACACAGCAAATGAAATCAGAAGAAACTTTATGGCTTAGAGTAGAAGTTTTGACTCAGAGCATGACCATTAGCAGGGTCCTGCTGCTTTTGCCACATCCAAAAGGCTTGCATTGCTGAAGGAGAGCCCCCTCAACCAAATGGTATATAACCTCATTTATACTGTACATTGCACTCTTATATAAAAGATATAATCATAAGGCCCTTTCTCCTACATCTGTACGTCTAAAAGGGAACTTGGCATTTGTAATCTTCTGCTGTAACCGTTGTAACCACAAAATGTACCAAGTTGTATGCCCTATGTATCACAAAACTATGAACTTCTGCTTTTGTACTTTTCCAGTGAATCTCCCTTAGAATTACCTATCTGTATGCACAATGTATTATCCATAAGCGGAACTGAATATGCTATGTCACTGTCAAATCTCAAGAACCTATAAAAGTCTGCCTTAGGGCGTGGTTCGGGGCTCAGTCCTTGGCAGGTGACTGCACTGAGCCTATTGCTAGCAATACTCAATAAACCTGTTTTCTCTGGATCTCCGTGGTCTTGTCTCCTGACTTATTTACAGGTACTGATTGGGATTAGTAAATCCCGCTTCATTTCTGGCGAGCCAGCCAGGAGGCAACGGAATTTTTAAATTCCTCTGGACCGTCACCACGCTGTGGGAGGGTCTCGGAGGCTCGGGGAACCATCCCAGGCGCCATCGGACATCTTTTAGTCTGAGGGACTTCCCTGTGGAGCCGGCCCCTTCGCAGCATCGGTTGACGCCTCCAAGAACCACTTGAGGGAGACCAAGAGACCAGGTCCACTTCAACCCAGCTGGAAGGAGAGGAAAAGACGCCTGCAGGCAAGTATCTGGGTCCCTGGGAAGAGGTCCCTGGGAAGAGGTCCCTGGGAAGAGGTCCCTGGGAAGAGGAAATAACCACTAGCCTGTAACAGGGAAAGGCCTGATCACCCTCCCCTAAAGGCTAAAAGTGGGGGACGTAGGACGTCCCTAAAGGTTAAAGGTGGGGTCAGGGGGACCCCTGAGGAAAGTTTGTCTTGTATGACAGGTGCAGGGGGCACCCTTCCCTAAAGGTTAAAGGTGGGAGGTTTGTCTTGTGTGACTGGTGTGAGTGTTCCCCGCGGTTCTGTTCAGTGGCCGTCGAGAGTCCGGGACTGGCAGCCGGGGAAGTGTGATTGAAATCCCTTGGTGTTTCTCTGAGAGGGAAGGACCCCTTACCTCCCTCTCAAATCCCTTTTCCTACTTGTCTTGTCTGGGGCCCGGGGAGGAAGATGGGTGGAGGAGGAGGTACGCCACTCACCCCCTTGGCATGTGTGTTAAAACATTTTAAAGATGCCTACATTAGCCAAGACTATGGCATAAGGTGAAGCAGGCAAAGGTTACGGGTTTTCTGTGAGGTGGACTGGCCAGACTTCAGAGTTGACTGGCCAGTAACAGGGTCTTTGGACCCAGGGGTTGTACTGCGAGTACACCAGGGGGTTTTCCACCCCACCAAAGGACACCCGGACCAAGCCCCTTATATCGATGTCTGGCTTAATTTGATACAACACCCCCCCCCCCCCGTGGCTACAAAAGTGCAAAGCCACAAGGTGCAGGCTATTAGTTTCACGCACCTTGCCACTCAAAAAAGGGAAGGCCCCATAGCTGACCGAACTCGTTCAAAGAATGCCGGACTGAGTGAGGAAGCTGATCCGTCTGAAGACGGCGTGGCATTCCTGAACCCCCTCAGAAGGGTGGATCAGTCCGTGGTTGAGCCAAACAGAGAACCAGTGATTGTCTCTGTGTTTCAGCACGTCCCTTTTACTTCATCGGACCTCTTAAACTGGAAAATGCATTATGGTCCGTTTAGTGACAAACCATCAGAGGTCACTGATTTGATTAAAACTATTGTAGATAGCCATAATCCCACCTGGCGGGATCTACGACAATTAATGGGTACCATCTTTAATCCAGAGGAGAGGGAAAAGATTCGGAATGCGGCTCTTAAAATTTTAAAGGGAACTATGCCAGCCCAGGACCTGACTTTTGATCGCTGGGTGGCTAGGAATTTCCCCTCCGAGGATCCAAGATGGGACCCCTATAAGATAGGGGACCTCAGGTCCCCTTGTTGTGCAGGCAATCCAGGCGGCGGGGAAACCCACCACCAACATGTCAAAGCCTTCTTTGGTGATCCAAGGTGCCGAAGAAGCCCCAGAAGCCTTCTATGCCCGGCTGTTAGATGCTTACCGCATGTACACTCCCATTGACCCCACACAACCCGAAAATGCTCGCATGTTGGCAATGGCCTTCATTTCTCAATCCGCCCCTGACATACGGCGAAAATTACAGAAGTTGGAGGGAGCTCTTGGGAAGTCGATGAGTGAGCTGATGGAGGTTGCAAGGAAGGTTTTTGCTAACAGGGATAAGATTGAGGAAAAGAAACAGGAGCAGAAAATGCATAAGAAAGCAGAACTGCTCGCTGCTGCCGTGATGGGAAGGCCTGCGGCCCGGGATGGGCCATGAATGGGCGGAGGCTCAAGGGGCCAGGGGTCAGGGGGACCCCTGGGGCGGAATCGGGGCCAGGGGTCAGGGGGACCCCTGGGTTGGAATCAGGGCCAGGGGTCAGGGGGACCCCTGGGTTGGAATCAGGGCCAGGGGTCAGGGGGACCCCTGGGTTGGAATCGGGGCCAGGGGTCAGGGGGACCCCTGGCGCCAAACCAGTGTGCCATATGTAAAAGGACTGGCCACTGGAAGGGAGAATGCCCCGACAGGGAAAAGGCACGTGTCAATGAAGGGAACCAGGGAGGCTTTGCCAGAAAAGACCACTGTGGACGAGGCAGACCCTTTCAAGGGAGGGGACGTGGGACGTTTAACGCCCCCCTCATTGGTCTAGCCGAAGTCGAGGAATGGGAGTGAAACAGACCGGGTTCAGCCCGCCTCCCAGAACCTATGGTCAGATTAAATGTTGGAGGCAAGCCTATATCCTTCCTAGTTGACACAGGGGCCACCCGATCCGTCATAACCAAACCCTTGGCTAAGCCCTCCCCGCATACCATCACGGTCCAGGGGGCCACAGGCCAACCAATTCAACGCCCTTTCCTCAATCCCCTAATTTGTCACACTGGGGGTAAAACAATAACCCATCAATTTGTGTATATGCCTGAGTGCCCCCTTCCTCTCTATACATTTTGGATCTTTAAAAATAGGCCAGCGCCTGCTGGGAGATCTAAAATAGATGGAGAAGTGTTTGGATCTTTAAAAATAGGCCAGCGTCGGCTGGGAGATCCAAGCTAGAAAGAGCTAGACAGAATGTCCCTTTTCTGTGGGCAGAGGACAACCCCCCCCCCCGGTTTTGCTAGCTATCAGACGCCCATTGTTGTCGAGGAGCTCCCTGCCAAAACTCCAGTTCGCCTTCGTCAGCGGGCCTACCCTAGGCACATTATGCAAGCTATTCAGGAAGTCATTGATCTCTATCTGGCTCATGACATTCTGGTCCCTACTGAGTCGGCCTGGAACACCCCTATTTTGTCTATTCCAAAGGGGGATGGCCGCTTCCGCCCGGTTCAGAATCTAAAACCAGTTAATTGCGCAACCGTGACTATCCATCCTTTGGTCCCAAACCCTTACGTAATTCTGGGATTAATTCCCCAGACTGCGTCATGGTTTTCGGTCATTGACCTCAAGGATGCATTCTTTACCATCCCTGTCCATAAACAGAGCCAGCACCTCTTTGCTTTCGAATGGGAAAATCCGGCTACTGGTCGCAAACAGCAGTATACTTGGACCAGGCTATCTCAAGGTTTTAAGAACTCTCCCACTCTGTTTGGTAATGCCCTTGCGGCTGATTTGGATGCCCTACGCCTTCCTGGGCCAGATGTCCTTTTACAGTATGTTGATGACCTGTTGGTCACCGGCCAGTCAAAGGACATCTGCTGGCAAAATACTTATGACCTATTGCTCCTTTTACAGCGCTTGGGCTACAAGGCTTCTCGGGAAAAGGCACAATTGGTTTTGCAAAAGGTCAGATACTTAGGCTATGATATTGAGCCTGGGAAACGCACCTTGGGTCATGAAAGGAAATAAGCCATCTGCCGTGAGCCACTCCTCTGGCACAAAGAGGAACAGAAAAGTTTCACAAGTTTAAAAACATGCTCTTATGCGAGCCCCTAGTTTAGGCTTGCCAGACTTAGAAAAACCTTTTCAGTTATTTGTAGATACTAAACAGAATGTTGCTGTTGGGGTTCTAACCCAAAGGTTGGGCACCTGGCATCGTCCTGTGGCCTATCTTTCCAAGCAGTTGGATCCTGTTGCAAGGGGTTGGCCTGCTTGTCTGAAGGCTGTTGCTGGCACTGCTCTTCTTACTCAGGAGGCTAGCAAACTAACCTTTGGGCAAGAACTTGAAATTCAAACCCCTCATGCCCTGAAGGCTGTCTTGGAAACAAAAGGCCATTTGTGGTTAACCAATCCCCGAATGCTTAAATACCAAGGCTTAATAACCCACAACCCCATGATTGTTTTAAAGCAATCCACTTCCTTGAATCCTGCAACTCTCCTCCCTGAGCCCGATCTTGACACCACCCATGATTGCATTCAAACTATTGAGGAAACATATGCTAGCCGCCCTGATATGTCAGATGTCCCACTTCCTCATCCTGATCACACACTTTTCACTGATGGCATTAGTTTTCTCCAGGATGGAGTTCGCAAGGCTGGATATGCTGTCGTCAATTTGACAGATGTCTGGGAAGCCGAGCCCCTCCCTCCTGGGACTAGTGCACAGTTGGCGGAACTTCATGCTTTGACTAGGGCCCTTGAACTCTCTAAGAATCTGAAGGTTAACATTTACACTGATTCGAAGTATGCTTTTTTGACTGTCCAGGTACATGGGGCATTGTATAAAGAAAGAGGACTCATTACAGCAGGGGGAAAGGACATCAAGTATGGTCCTCAGATCCTCCGCCTGCTGGACAGTGTCTGGGCCCCTCACAAGGTGGCCGTTATGCACTATAAAGGGCATCAGAAATCACCGTCAGACACACTACTGGGTAACCATAGGGCTGACCAGGAGGCCCGCCTTGCTGCTTTCAAACCTTTCAAACTGCGGGCCCACTGTCTCACCTTATGGAACCCCCCAACACCATTCAGCCACACTGCAGCGCACTTGAAATTGCCCAAGCCCATGAACTTGACTCTTCCAAACAGGGGGGCTGGTGGGTCCTACCGGATTCTCGCGTTTTCCTCCCGGGCAACCTGGCTTGGGATGTGGTCACACAAGTTCACCAACAGTTGCACCTAGGCAAGACTGCCTTGGCACATGCTTTGCTACGTGAACTGTATATCAACAAGGTCCACAGCATTGCTGCCAACGTCTGCTCCAGGTGCCACACTTGTGCAGCCAACAACCCTAGGACTGGACCCCAGCCTCCGCAGGGGCACCAGCCTAGAGGAGATTTTCCTTTTGACTCACTTATGATTGATTTTACCGATATGCCCCGCTCTGGTTCATACTCTGCTCTGCTTGTCATTATCTGTACTTACTCGGGTTGGCCAGAATGCATTCCCACTCGCACCAAGAGGGCCTCTGAGGTCACTAAGGCCCTCTTGCAGCTAATCATTCCTCGTTATGGCCTACCCTCTAGAATCTCGTCCGATAATGGCCCTGAGTTTATTCACAAGGCTACACAAAAAAAAATTTTCTACTATGCTGGGCATCCACTGGCGCCTTCATTGTGCTTTTCACGCTAGCAGCGGTTCTTTTGTAGAAAGGGTTAATAGGTCTATCAAGGATAAACTGGCAAAGATTTGTCAGGAAACGCACCTAAAGTGGCCAGATGCTCTGCCGATGGCTCTATTTGCTGTGCGTTGCACTCCTCGCAAAGATTTGCTTGTTTCCCCTTTTGAATTACTTTATGGGAGAATCCCCAACTTAGTCCGGCCCACTGTTTCTTCCGTCGCGCAGGTGGGGGACGCTATTAAGCTTAAACAGCTCCAATCGCTTAATCAAATGGTCCATAAGTTACAGGATTATGTTTTGTCTTCCCGTCCTCACTTGGTAGTAACCCCCACCCATAACATTTCACCGGGACAGGAGGTGTGGGTTAAGGAGTGGAAACGGGAACCCCTTTGTCCTAAATGGAGGGGTCCTTTCTCTGTAATTATGACTTCTCCGCTTGCTATTAAAGTTGCTGAAATTAAGCCTTGAATCCATTGGTCACGAGTCAAGGTTGCCGTGCCATCCACCTGGCTAGTGAAACCCCATCCAGTGCAGCCTTTGCGTCTTACCTTTCGTCGAGGGGGGTCCTCACCTCAGGCTACCCCTTCTGGTGACACCCCGGAAGCTGTCCCTCTACGAACGGGAGCCGAAGTTAGAACCCTTGCTAAGTCACACCGGAAGCTGACTTTCTACGCACGGGGGAAGATTGGATGAAGAAGGCCTCTTTTCTTTGCATTGAGTATTTATCTTCTTCTGCTAATGTGTTGGTTTTGCTCATGTAGGTGTGGATGCTGCTGCTGTGCACATTGTATTGACTGTGTTCTTTGTATACATTGTGTTACCGCGTGTGATGTAGTAATCATAGAAGAAGTATTATCTCGTTACCTTGTAAGTTGTCTAGATAAACCCTCCTATTATACTCTCAAGCTTAGCCCCACCATGCAGGCTGCACTGCTGGATGCCGAAAGAGCTAAACTAAGAGAACAGACAGCAGATAAGTATGCCTATAAAATATGGAAGTGGACTGAACATGGTTGGTAGGTTTGGATCTGAGTGGATGTGGATGAGCCTGCTGTTGATAAGGGTTCAAAGCAATTTGGTATGTGTTCGTTACACCCTGCGCTCTGGGAGGAAGGTCCCCTCTTCATAACCCTGATGGATGCTGCTCAGCATGGTTGTTGTTCTTTTGTTTGTTGGTATTGTCATTAACGCTCTTTATCTCTATTGCGTTCTGCTGGGAACAGGGGGGAAGAGAAGCTTGGCAGAATCGCCTTGCTTTAGATTATTTGTTAGCTAAAGAGGGAGGTGTGTGTGGCAAGCTCAATCTCACTAATTAGCACATGTCCCTGTTCAGACATGGAGAGGCTTCAACCTAGCAGATGCCTTCTTGGGATGGTTCCCGAAATTGCCTGGTATACAAGCTATCGTTGCTCTCATTGGCCTCATTGCAGCTGGATGTGTTATTTTGCCTTGCATTCTCCCTATCTTTATTCGCACAATCACCAGCACTCTATCTTTATTGGTTGAGAAGAAAGCTACCGCCCAAGCTATGGCCTGGTGGGAATATCAGAAACTTGTGGATATGGAAGAAGATAACCCCATATGTGAAACTTCGCAGTAATTGCATTACTTGGCTAAGTCTCAACAGGGGGGAATGAAGGAGAGCCCCCTCAACCAAATGGTATATAACCTCATTTATACTGTACATTGCACTCTTATATAAAAGATATAATCATAAGGCCCTTTCTCCTACATCTGTACGTCTAAAAGGGAACTTGGCATTTGTAATCTTCTGCTGTAACCGTTGTAACCACAAAATGTACCAAGTTGTATGCCCTATGTATCACAAAACTATGAACTTCTGCTTTTGTACTTTTCCAGTGAATCTCCCTTAGAATTACCTATCTGTATGCACAATGTATTATCCATAAGCGGAACTGAATATGCTATGTCACTGTCAAATCTCAAGAACCTATAAAAGTCTGCCTTAGGGCGTGGTTCGGGGCTCAGTCCTTGGCAGGTGACTGCACTGAGCCTATTGCTAGCAATACTCAATAAACCTGTTTTCTCTGGATCTCCGTGGTCTTGTCTCCTGACTTATTTACAGGTACTGATTGGGATTAGTAAATCCCGCTTCATTGCAACAATGTGGTTCTCGTCAAACTGATCCATTGGATAACCTCTCTGCAGGCAACACTAACTCATATTTTAAAGGTAAAAAGTAAAGGTTTCCCTGTCCAGTTGTATCTGACTCTAGGGTGCGGTGCTCATCTCTATTTCTTGACTGAGGGACACGACATTGTTCAAAAACATTTTCCATGGTCATGTGGCCAGCATGGTTATATTCCAAAGGTGTATGGAACACTATTACTTTCCCACCATAGTGGTACCTATTAATCTACTCACATTTGCATGCTTTTGAACTACTAGGTGGGCAAGACCTGGGCAGGTAACAGGAGCTCTCCCAGAGCTCCCCATTGCATGGTGCTTGGGTCTTGAACCCAGACTGTCACCTTTCCAGTTGACAAGCTCATTGTCTTTAATCACTGAGACATCATGATACACATGAACACACACACACACACACACGTACATCATCATCATTATTTTATCCATTGCCTATCCAACCAATATACAGTACTACATATACATATACATATACGTACATATACTACAATTTATCAAATTGTAAGTAAATATACAGGAAATAACCATATCAATTACATTGAAATAGCAGTAGCAATAGCACTTAGACTTATATACTACTATACAGTGCTTTACAGCCCTCTCTAAGCGGTTTTACAGAGTTAGCATATTCCAACAATCTGGGCCCTCATTTTACCAACCTCAGAAGGATGGAAGGCTGAGTCAATTTTGAGCCTGGTGAGATTCGATCTGCCAAACTGCTGGCACCTGGTGATCAGCAGAAGTAGCCTGCAGTACTGCATTCTAACCACTGCACCACCGCAGCTCTCAATTTAAATGTTTAAATAGTGTTTAATTTGTTTAATGTTTAAACAAATGTTTAATTTCATTTAAATAATGAACTAATGTTATGTAAAGAGAAAATGAAGTGTAGTTTAATTTTTGTCCCAGTTTCATCTACAATTTGGAAAATGGTCTCCAATATGCTGCTTCAGAGCTATAAGTCACTGTTGCACTGAAAACATTGTGAAAGTCAGTGCTGATCAATCAGTCTAATTTATATTGCATCATCTCTATCCATCTCCTTCTTTGTCTCAGTTGGCAAGTGGAGGGCATACCTCATAATATAGAATGAGCATGTAAATGAGCTCCAGGGATTTTAGGATCCTGCCGACATGAAAGAGTTGGCAACTGGCTCTGTTGCAACATTTTATAATATATGGAAACTAATCAAGGAGAGAAGCAACCTGGAATTAAGGAGAAACTACCTAACAGTGAAGACAATTAACCAGAAGAACAACTTGCCTTCATTTGTTTTGGGTGCATCATCACTGGAGATTTTTTAAGAAGACAGTCACTTGTCTGAAATGGTATAAGATCCCCTGCTTGAGTAGGCAGCTGGATTAGAAGACCTCCAAGGTCCCTTCCAGCTCTATTCTGATTCTGATTATAAATATATCTCGGTCAAAAAACTTATTGCTGTAGGGCTTTCTGAAATAATGTCAGACTTATTTTTCAAGTCTTGTAAAACCAAGTACAGGTGTCATGGATGGGATATAGGATATATGTTAAAATAGTTTCAGCAATTTAATGAATGTTTATTAGAAAGATAAGGAAATAATGAGAGATGTTCTCTTTATATTGTCTAACTATCAGGCAGCAACAAGAAACTTAATTGTACTTCCTTTGTTACATTTGAAAGCGAGCTGACGTGAATAGGATCTCTGAAATATTCCTGGAGCTGCTTTATTTTAAAATCAGTAGAATAAACTTGTGCTCAGATTATTATTTTTTTAAAAAAATAAAACCTTGATTAATACTTTCAATATGTGATGTTCAGGTTATTAACTCTAGAGTTATCACTTTTTTTCCCCATTGAAGTACATAAGTATTGGTGCTTTAATTAAACTCCACATCTTTCCTTTGCTTTAACTACAATGAAAGTAATGGGGGTGGGTGGACCAGGTTATAAATGGTAGAGGCAGAATAAACACATGAAAACATTGAATTTTGATTCTAGAAGAAAAGAAGTGACATCTATAATATCTGGGAACATGGTATGCAGTAATTTATGTGCAAGAGCACAAACACAGATTATTCCTGGCTCATAGCTTTCCATTTTAATAGCATGTACTGTACTCATTGTTTGTTGGACACTATATTTGGTAATTGCTTTGAATAATCTTAAATGGGAATCTGGAATGAATCTTTCTCAAGTTTTGAAGCTGGAGATCTAAGATGGAGCAACTGTCAATTCCGCTGTGTTAATCCATTCCAGTGCTTTCCTACTGCTTTTCCAAATTGTGGCTCTACTTTTTTTTTCCAATATTCATTGTAATTATTTTTTTTTTCACCTATTCAAAGATAGGCATACATATTTTTTTTACATTTCTCGTGTTTTAAGAAGGAAAACCCCTAAAATTAGATTTTATTTCAAATTCCTCCCATCTTTTCCTTTTATTTTGCAAGAGCCCATTAAATATCAGAGGAATGAACAGTCTACATACTCTTGCATCAGAGGTAGTATTCAGCAGGTTCTGATCAGTTCTGGAGAACCACTAGCGGAAATTTTGAGTAGTTCAGAGAACCAGTCAATACCACCTCTGACTGACCCCACCCCCATCTATTCTTGCAGTAACCTTCCCCTGGAGTGAGGAGGGAATGAAGATTTTATGGTATGCTTCCCCTGGAGTGGGGTGGGAATGGAGATTTTACAGTATCCTTCCCCGCCACACCCACTAAGCCACGCCCACCAAGCCATGCCACATCCACAGAACTGGTAGTAAATAAATTTGAATCCCACCACTGTCTTTCATTAAACCAGAGTTTAGTAGGCCATTCAAATAGCATATGTAATACAGGCAGTTTTTGGTTAACTACTGGCCTGTTTAGCAATCCCACACCATCTCATATCCCACCCCACACACACATTTCAAAAAGAGAAAAAGGTCCAGAAAGGAAGGAAATCTGAAATAGCTAGAAGAGGAGGATTGTAAAGTGGTAACCCAGATTAGATAGTTTTCTTTTTTTAAATGTTCTGATTAAAACAAGATAAATTGGGATAAACCATGCTGAGGCAGAGACTGGATTATTTTCATTGGAAACATTCCTCCCACCCTGCTGCTTGATCTATATTTTACAATAAGCAAAATAGTTTGATCTACTTACCTAAAGGCTGAGAGATACTTTTCACTAACCATACAGAAAATATTCCAGCACTGCCTGTGTGGAAAGATGAAAGGTCTTTTGCTGCAGGCAAATGAAACTACAGAGGCTTCAAACACTCACTGGTGGCTAACTTCTTTCCTACTTCCAACTCTAGGGAATGACAGCTGAGTGAATGTCTAAATAGCGGCAGAAAGATAAAAATATATATAAATGTGTTACCGGACTTAAAGAAGTTAATGGAAAGGGAAGGCTGGGGTGAGAAGAAAAGTCCTTTAGAGATTGAAACAATTTAAGAATTATGAGGATTTTATTTAAAAAAAAAAAAAAGCAGGCTCCCCTTTGGCTATTCTCTGGAAGTTATCCTTAAATTTAGCCAAGTGGTAGTCCTGAAACCTGGCAAAGAAAAATCGAGCTACTTGAATACAAATACAAGAAAGGACTTCTTTGTAGAATATATTGCACTATGCTATTTTAGAGCCGTGGTGGCACAGTGGTTAGAATGCAGTACTGCAGGCTACTTCTGTTGACTGCTGGGTGCCTGCAATTTGGTGATTCAAATCTCACCAGGCTCAAGATTGACTCAGCCTTTCCATCCTTCCGAGGTCTGTACAATAAGGCAGATTGTTGGGGGCAATATGCTGACTCTGTAAACTGCTTAGAGAGGGCTGTAAAGCACTGTGAATAGATATATAAGTCTAAATGCCATTGCTATTCCTATTTGTGCCAGACAGCCAGGAAAAAGAGACCTCCGCTATGGTCTTAAACAACCACAGTCAAGCTTTTGTAGCTGAGTTGTAGTGATTGTGAAGTTTTAGTTCAACTACTTAGAATACTGAGGCTATTCTCTCTGCTTAAGAAGAAGTGGTAGCATTTTTTAAAATTACTTTTTTCAAAACAAAATTGGAAAGGAATCTTTCATCTTCAGGTGGAAGAAATATACATTTGCAATCTATTTTGCCACTAATTATTTAATGATCCTTCTAATATGTGCTATTAAGCTTAGTGTTGTGGCCCGCCAGCAGCCAGCAGAGCTGGTAGCAGATTTGGACAGTGAAGAGGTTGGAGAGGAATGTGGGGCAGTCCTGGAGTCTGGGGAAGGCTCGGACGATGGCTCTGAGTCAGAGGCAGAGAGGGAGCCAAGGCCATTTGGTAGTTCTTTATTGCCTCCGGAGTCCCCTAAGTCTGACATCAGCAAGGCAGAAGAACAGCATGAGCCTGTTCCCAGTGTGCGCATGCGCAGAGCTGCCAGGAGACAGGAACAATTAAGGAAACAGAGTGGACTTGGGAGTAAGGTTTGGAGATGATTGGCCCCTCCCATAAGACATAAAAGAGAAGCGAACAGGACATAATATTTTGCAGGAAGCAATTAGATCATCTGGCTGATTCAAGATTTGAAAATTCTGTTTGTGACTCTGTGCCAAGTTTGGCCTTGCCCTGTGTCTGGAGATAGGTGGGTGTTGATAACCTTCCTCTGAAAGACTGTTTATAAGCCCTGCAGACTGTAAATGAAAGTAATTTACAGCTGTATGAATTAAAGAGGTTTGCCGGGACTAAGTTTGTGCTGTTTAATTTCTAAGGAAGTCTAGGTCAGAACATCTATACCCCTAAATATCTTATTGAATGCAAAACATTAAACAGTTCTTTAAAATGTATGCCTATCAATCACATTAAAATCCCCTAAAATGTGGGTATGTGTGAATGGGAGGACAATGGGCGTTCTGCCACTGGACTCATAATTATACCTGTATGATGGAATAGGAAAAGAAGCAAATTCAGCAATAATTCATTTTTTAATCCTAAGAGATAAAAAGATCCTAAGCGATACACACACACACACACACACACACACACACACACACACGATGCAAAAGAAGGTTAGATAACCATTCATTCTATAAGTATTTTCATAATGATTTTGTGCATTTTTCCTTTAAAAAGAAGGTGGTACGGACCCACCAAAAAGAGCAAGGAACACATGTGTATGAGCTTTGGGGAATGCAGAAGAAAAGAGCTAATGTGGATGCATTAATTCTCAGTGTTGAGCTGTGTGGCTCTCACTGCAATCTGAATTAACCTCACCTTGTTGAGAACTGGCTGCAAGCAATCTGTCCCATAGGATATGAGGGCAACATGGAGGTGGAGGAAAAAAAGGTGTGATTGAAATGTGAAGCAGTAGGAGTCTGATACTGAAGTGGTAATAAAACCCTGGTTGCCCTCCACTTTTGATCTTGGCTTCTTTGCTGCTAACCTCCATAGCTGATCTGACACTGCCCTCAGCAGTCATTAAGAGAAAGTAACAACCTTTTTAGAATCTCCACTGAGATGCCTTTTGCCTTGTGGTTTTCTTTGAAGTGTGTCTTTTTTGTCTTTTACCCAGGCTACCTATTATTGCTATGAAAAATGCATGCAGCCAGCAGGAGAATTTGATTTAAGGGAAATTTTTTCTTACTAGAAATGCAGCATCTGAAACTTCTCCACTCGTTTGTTGGAACTGTGAGATTGTGGATCAATTTACAATGTCAGACGTCTCCATAGGTTAATAATGACTGCATGGCTCTTGCCTGGCTTTCCCAGAAACTGGAACTGCCTCCATATCTTGGGATGCATGTTTGATAGCTTATATTGTCTAAATCTGGTACACTCGCCCCCTGCGTCACTTCAATTGATTAGTTACATATGTGCCACCAATTTGCTTTCAACTCCTAGTGATCACATATATATTTTTCCTCCATGATAATCTATCCCTAACCTAGTCTTCCAAGTCTTGGAAGACTCATTACCACTGTAACTAAGTGTCGCTTTGAAATGAAATGGGCAGGAAATAAATTTCATAATAAATATACTGAGTCCTTTCTTGCTGCTAGTCACCATTTCCTCTTTCTCACCAATTTTCCCTGCACTAAAGCCTTTTCCAGGGAGGTTTTTGCATAATGTAGCCAAAATACGATAATTTGAATCTGGTCATTTGTTCCTTGGGTGAGTACTGGGGGTTAATTTGTTTGATTGATTCACTTGATTTTTTTCTTGGATATCCATGATATTCTCAAAAATCTTCTCCAACACCAAAATTCAAAAGCTCCAATATTCTTCTTACCCTGCATCTTCAAAGCTCATCTGTCTAAATTAACTGTCAATGAAAAAAAAATGAAATAGGGAGTGGTACATGAATTTTAATAATGCAATCTTCTTGTTTTGTAGCATAAACATACCTGGTAGAGATTTACATTTTATCTTGCCCCTTTTGGCAGATAGAAAAATCTCACAAGAGATAAACAAAATCAAAGGTTTCTTTTTTTTTCTTTGTTTTGTTTTATCTCAAGGTAGTAGCAACATGATCAGAATATACAGAATATTAACATCAGTCTTTTGTCAGTGCCAGATCATGTTTTATTGTTTTCACAATAAGTTCACCCTAATTATGCTCTGCTGCACAGAGATAGGAACTGTTTGATCAGTGCTCCAAATGAATCCCACTCAGTTTCAGAGGCTATGATATACAGTTCTGGGGCCTGGTGGATCAGCAGACTGATAGCATTGTGATTAACACCAGCTGTCTGCAATTACTGTAAGTTTGAATCTCACCAGGCTCAAGGTTGACTCAGCCTTCCATCCTTTCTAAGGTAGGTAATTTTTTTTTTATTATTATTGAAAAGTTTTATAAAAGATACAAACATTCTGTGTGAGCATTTATCTGCCTTCAAATCTTGGCTTTGTTGATCTTGATTTCATCTGGTTTTATTAATTTGTTTAATAATTTACATTTTGTGTTATAGTTTCATTACTATTTTCTGAAATGTGCAAAGAATCTGACATTAAGCACCACAGAATATAGTGAACAAATGATATACTATATACACTTATTTTCCCCATCTCCTGATATTCCATTTTTACACTAATATACTATTTCTACTTTTTTAAAAAAGAGCAGTAAGGTTTAAATTACAATATCAATTTCTCGTAAAGAGTTATGGTTGTGTGAAGAAAATCATTAGCTCTGCATAGTAAGCTGCTTCCCTACAGCTATAGCTTTGTGCCCATAACACCCTCAAGCACTTACCATTATTTAAGGTAAAGGACCAAAGAACATTATAAACATTTTCAACTAATCTAAAGAGAAATCTCCCATTATTTCACTTGGGATGTAACATTCTTTTCATTAGCTCAACAATTTGATAATCACATCTTCTTTAAAGGGAATGCAATATTTGAATCTAACTGACCTCGCTACTTCTCCGTGTATTTATTTGTGGCAGATGTTCTGTAAAGTAAGTAGAACGCTACACATAATTTCTAGACAGCCCTATTTCACTTGAAGCAGTTGAAGTTCCAAGTCAGCATCTTTTTAATTAAAATATTTGATATTTTCTACTTGAGGTTCAAAACAAATTGATTTCTTTTCTCCTAATCTGTATGCTAATGGTGATTGAATATTTAGTGTAAATGTGTAATTTGCTAATAATGAGAGTTTGTGGCTATGGTTTCTGTTGAGCTTTTCTACTGCAGACATTTCAAAAGTAAAGGAAAAGGAAAACAAATTAGTATGTCTAATTGTTCTCTTCTTTACTTCAGGCAATAATGAGCAGCGGTTAACATAACAAACAATATTTTCATACCTAAGCAGAAAACACCATGCATACTAAAATATGATTTTCTATCCTTATAGATGACTGGTCATATTGGAAACTCTAGCTAGATTGGAGGGAGGGGTTAAGAGGGGCTGGGTTTAATGCCTTTGCATTACAGGAAACAGTACAGATTGACCTCCTCCAGAATCTTTGAAGCCTTATCTTTCATTCCCAAGCAAATGCAGTCATTTTGCAAGATTCTTGTAACATAGTTGACTAGCAATAAAGCTACTCTTGAGATTCTTCATGGGTGGTTTGTCGGTTTATGGACATCATGTGAAACACATTAGATTTTCATTAAAATTTCATTCATATTTTCTGAAATATATACATATACGTTTGTGTAATTATGGGCACAACAGTGATGGAACCTTCAAGCTGTGTCTCAGTTGTTCCGACTTAAAGTTCTTTTCTTTGAAAATTTGAAAGCCCGCTCCTATAAATATTTATTCTGTGAACAAATATTCACAGAATCCTGTTGGCATCAGTATGGCTTCATGGTTCCATTTCCCATTGGAAGTAATGACAACTAATCTGGTAGGGTTACTCTTAAGAGAATTCCAAGAATATATGGAACATTCCATACTGATCTGTAAACAAGCATAAAGGACATAAAAGATGTAAGTGCCAAATTGATTTGTGGAATAAGCAGAAGAAAGCATTTTGCAATACAAATGATTGGAATAGTTTGCCCATGAGACAGGAGTAACAGATAAGGTTGGGCAGGGTGAAAGAGCAAGGATTCTTGGCTATAAGGCAGTAAAATGCATCTGTTCTTTGGTAGCACAGAAAAGATTGTTGCTATTCACAAAGTTTCAGCTTTGAAGAAGCTTCTTGAATGAGAAGCAAAAACATCTTCAAAGAAAACATTCTTTGAAAAACCAGAAAGTCCAGTGGCCTCTTGGAAAAGCACCTTTGGGATAATGTAATGCATACCACGTTCTCGTCTTCGTTGTGAATGGTGCTATCAGCCATGAGAATTCCTATAACAACCATCACCAGTGTTACCTTCTGTACTCTGCAGTACAGAATCTGCATTTTGCAGATTTAGCAGTGCATAACTAGAGTACTTATATAAGAATATAATTCTTTATTTCCCACAAAATGCTTGTTATGAAATAAAAACTTAGCTGAATTAAATATATATTTTTCTGAGAAAAAAAATCTGAGTTTCATTCTTTTTTATTCCCTAAAAGGTCACTTTTTATAATTTAATTTGGAAAAAAAAGTTATAAATGTTAAAAAATGAAAGCATGGATTTTACTAGGCAGATGTCTGAAAAATAAACCAAGGAGTTTAGGTTGGCCTTCAGAAAATTAGAAAAAAAAAATATTTTTTTCATCCATTTCTATTCCATTTCTCTTTTGCTCTTCTAACTAGAAGATTTTTTTTTCCAATTTTTTGTCCTGATTCAAGTAAAATATTCTAACCCGATGAAATGAAATCATCAGTCTATAGCAGTTTTCTTGTTTCTCAGTATCATGCCTCAGTTTAGCTGTCTAATTCTGTGGTAAATCATTGATCCATTTAGTTCTCAAACTTTTTCAGTGGCTCTCTTACCTTCTTCTGCTATATTTGTCCTTATCAAAAGTGTTTTCCTATACTTCTTTGTGAGGTATTTTATAACACCTCAAAATTGTGTATTTTTTCTCTCTTCTTTTCAGAGAATATTGGTTACATAACAGTTCAGAATAGTTCCCCAAATGACAATTATTAGAGGAGAGGAACGGTCTCTTTGGTGTTTCTCAGGTTTTTATATATTAAAATTACATTAAATATCCTTCCCTTTTCTCTTCACCTTCTTCCCAGTGGATCTTAGAACAACTTAATAGCTTTTCTGCTTTTTTATAAGGCTTTCAAAATGGAGGAAAAGTGTTTTCTGATGCATTTTCCTATAGAATCAAGCAGAACAAAATATAAAGCCTTTATCTGACAGAAATATGTTTGTTAGCAGAAAAGGTGCCATTTAATTCAAATTTGAAGAATTCAGGACTTCCAAAATAGCATATGGGATGAATAAATAAAATCATTACATATCTAGGGCTATGCTGCATATGATTCTATTATTACATTGAATCATCAAAGCAATAATTGTGAAGGATATTGTTGAAATTACAGTTGACAGTAGGATCTCTGCCAACAGAAGAGGGAAGGAGAAATTCATCCTTGCCTTTTGGTCTTAAAAGAAAATTACATGCTCTTAAAATCTTCTCCAATGGATGACACAATTTTCAGGCGCCTAGTTGGACAGACAGTATATAGAGGAAAAGAAATGAGGGGAAGGGAAATGTCACCCTGCATGAATAACTGGGTTTCATTCAGGATATATTTGGATAGTAGGACACATTAGAGAAAGAAAACTATTAAAAGTGCAACAAATAATGTCTGATAAAAATTTAGCAGGTATATGAATTTAGAACTTATTGTTATGCATGAATAGGAATTAACAGACAAGGATCAGTCTATTCTGTTTTTCTATTTACTTCTAAGAAATCATTTCTGATCTCACAGATTTGTGGCTTGCTTTCAATTTAAAAATCCAGGTGAAAACTCACAAGGTCAGATCTGAGGGCAAGAATTGATGAAGTCATTGCTGCTGGTGATTTTTTTCAGGTAATGGAAGATGGGAGAATGCTGTTTAAAAATCTAAAATGTAATATATGGCATATATTAGTAGTAAAATACTTACATATGGCATTTTTAGCAGTAAAATACATAAAAGGGGAAGCCTTTAGGCCCAACAGCCAATTTATAATGTAAGTTCCCCCTATCCCCATCCTCACTGCTATATTTGGGGACAGGAGACATTGTTGCTGTTGTTAGTCATGAAATTGTATCCAACCCATCACGACCCTCATGGACAACTTTTCTCCAGGCCTTCCTGTCCTCTGCCATCCCCCGGAGACCATTTAAGTTCACCCCAACTACTTCAGTGACTCCATCCAGCCATCTCATTCTCTGTCATCCCCTTCTTCTTTTGCTCTCAATCTTTCCCAGCATTAGGCTCTTCTCCAGTGAGTCCTTAATTCTCATTAGGTGGCCAAAGTATTTGAATTTCATCTTCAGGATCTGACCTTCTAAAGAGCAGTCAGGGTTGATCTCCTCTAGGACTGACCGGTTTGATCGCTTTGCAATCCAAGGGGCTAACAGGAGTCTTCTCCAGCACGATAGTTCAAAGGCCTCAATTCTTTGGCGCTCAGCCTTTCTTATGGTCCAACTTTGACAGCCATACATTGCAAATGGGAAAACCATAGCCTTGACTATACACACTTTTGTTGGCATGGTGATGTCTCTGCTTTTTAGTAAGCTATTTAAATTTGCCATAGCTTTCCTCCCCAGGAGCAAGCGCCTTTTAATTTCTTGACTGTATAGTATCAACATTAGCTAAGTTTTATTCTACTTTGTGTTTATCCCACTCAGAATATTGTGGGAAGTAAATAGCAAATGTTGTTCCCACCAGGATTCAAGCAGACTAACCTTTAAACAGGACTGATAAAAATCAAACAGATAAAAAAATATATATTCTGGGTATACAGTGGGATTTTGAAACTATTTGATAGCAGATACTACCATTCCAGATATGAATATTACTTGTCTCTCCCATCCATCATCTCTCTTTTCACTAAAATATATCCATATTAGTATTTCCGTAATAGATGTAAAAGGCTGTTGATTTCTGAACTGTGACCATTCTGCGTGTTTATTTTTATCTCCTAATTTAATGTGCATTTTTACAAGCACATTTGGATACATGTTGAAATGCATTTTCATGAAGTCTACAATCCTGTAACTCTTGGGATTATCAGATTTCCCATTTTAAGATTAGAGAGAAGAATCAGGATTTGAAAGATAAATGCTCTTCTTAGATGCCTTTCCATTAAATCCTATTTGTGAATAGGAAATGTCAGCATTTAAATACTTTTAGGTATTTGCTTTCTATTCTGATGTATTTTTTATTCAGTTTCAGCACCTTTAATTACTATGGGTCCATGATTTTCCTTCCCATAAGAGCACTAGAAAGTCATCCTTATAACTTGTCTCAGTTGCGGTTTGTCATTCCTTAACATGGATAGAAAGAAATAAAAATGTACTCAGCATTCTCACAAAAGGCCAACAGTTTCCAATGCCTCATTTGGTATTCCCTGGTAGGATTTGCAACAGTTATTTTTGTTCAAGTCATCTTTGTCTGTTTATTTTTTTGCTTTGGAATTGTGCTTTCCCCCATAGTTTATACAGTGCTGGCTTACTTGTGTGAGCCATCTGGAGTGATTTACACTACAGGGGGGATTGGGAGCTTGGTTTTTTTGTTTTTTTCTCCCACTGCACCTGTTTCCTGTAGTTTATAGCTTGTGGCACACTTCCTCAGGATTGATCAGGAAGATCATGGCTAGAAGAATCAATTGCTAAAGTCTGAAATGTTTATAAAATCTTGACAGTCATTCAGAATTTGGTTTTCACCTGTCTGTACATTTGTATTCAGTCAAGCAATTTCCAAAAATCTGAAAATTTACATCTTGCTTCAAGAGGTTTTCTCCCCAACTCACATTTTCACTCACTCATTAATTCAGGATGTAGTGGGTAACATTAAGAGGCTTTAAATTATGAACTCTCTAAATCTGTATGTCTGTCTGTCTGTCTCTACCTCTCTCTACCTCTCATCTATCATCTATCTATCATTTATATAATATAGTATTCATTTCACCAGAAGTGACTCTGGAGGAGTACGATCTTTGCTTTTTTTCATTCTGCAGTCTGACCAGAGAGATAATGGGAAAGCGTCACATTATTCATCTCCTGCCAGGAAATATATTTCTAATTGTTTGGGAGGCAGTCAAGATGGCAGAATTTACATGTCTTCCCCCAGTAACATGTGTCCCTAAATTATCCATTTGCCAGCATGTCTTTTGCTGCCAAATGCCATCACTGTTCTTCTCCAAGGGTACTGTTCCACTGACACTACTTCCACCCATAAATCTTACAACTTTTCATTAGACTGAAATTGCCCATGAGAAAAAAAAAACTGACCACTTGATATAAATCTAAGAATATATAGCTGAAATAATTAATTATAATTTAAGCATGTTTTACAGTATATAACTTGAATACATAGGTATCCTTTATTCAGAAAATTAACGCTTTTAAAAATGCAACTTTTGTTTTTCTTCTGCTCTGCTTTCTACTCCTTCAGAATTTGTTATATGGCTATTATTTTCTGTCAAGTATTTGCAAGCCATTGGCACATGTGTCATATAGATACCAGTGGAGGCAGAGAGTGTCTCCACCCCTATGCTTACCCTGAGCATAAAACCCCCTCCAACTTTTTCCACATTGCTCTCTCTCTCTCCATCTCTCTCTCTCTCTCTCTTCTTATATTTGTTCCTCATGAGACTTGATCTCTGTTGTACATAGTTAATATGATTTATCATATGAATAAATACGTTTAAGACATTTATTTATGCATCTGCCTCTGAACTCTTCTATGCTCCTGGGTGATTCTATGATCCCAATTCCACATTTTCTCAGTTTTTTTCTTTCTTCACTTTGAATGCACATGTGTGAATGTGTTTGTGTATGCTTGTGAGAGAGTATGATAATACACTGCAAATGTGTTTATGCACATATATCTGACAATCTCTGTCTCTTTGTACTCTATTGATATGTATAGTTATAGTTTGCATCAATGCACATGTTAGTGATGTACCCATGCACAATAATAACCCATACAACAAAGATTTAATACAATTAATTCTGAATCCTTACACATGAAGCAAAAGCAGTTTTATTCATCTTATTTAGGGATGGCAAGCCATTAGGAATATACCAATGTCTCAGTACTGAGCTTTGCTGACCAATTATGTCCTTTTATAAGGAGGTGCTATCCATTAACCTCTGTGATGGCACCTGGGAAACCTTTCCACTGCTGTTAGTGTAAAACAGGTAAATGCCTTTGTAACTGTGTACTGGTCCTATAGAAGGTAATAAAGTTGAAAAGGGAAGTAAGATAGGCTGTCATCTTCTAACCTGTTACTTGCCAACTAATTGATTAAAAAAGAAGAAGAGTTATTTCTGAGTCCCAAAAAAATTAATTTGCACTAAAAGAAACATTTGCACTGAAATCTATTTAGCTTGCTTTAAAGTAAATTATTAAAAACATTGTTCAGTGATATTGATTCCACCAGGACCATGGTGGTGCAGTGGTTAGAATGCGATATTGCAGTCTAACATATTGCTCACTGCCAGGAGTTTTATCCTTACCGGCTCAAGGTTGACTCAGCCTTCTAACCTTCCAAGGTCATTAAAATGAGGACCTGGATTGTTGGGGGCAATATGCTGACTCTTTAAACTGCTTGGAGAGGGCTGCAGAGCACTATGAAGCAGTATATAAGTGCTATTGTTATTGATTCCAGCATACGGGGTCGTTGGTTAATTTAATTCTCATGCCAAGTTATAAAGGCTGTGATGATGACCTGGAAACCTGCCAGAATGAAGACTTAACTACCCTTTATTGTTCCAATTTTCCCCCAAAAGTCCCATTGTTCACTGCAAGTCCATGAACCAAGCTCTAAACATGCACCTCCAATAGTTCCTGACTGCTAATAGTCCAGAGGAGCAGCTCAGTTCTGAGAGCAGCCATAGTTCAGGGAAGTTGGTTCCAAAGAGTCCTCATCACAGAAAGAGTTCAGTGGTGCTGCAGCACTACCTAGAGTATAACTGTGTCACTCCGACTTCACACGTAGCCAGGCCAGGCCAGCATGGCAAATAAATCATACAAGACAAGCAAAGTATCCTGACGTCAGTAATAGCACACGATAGGCTATTGCTGAGCACATTGTAAGCCGCCCTGAGTCTTCGGAGAAGGGCGGCATATAAATCAAATTAAAAAAAAAAAAATAGCACACGAGGCTGGAAAAAGCAATGCTTGTTCCCAACAAATGCCCCTCCCAACAGTGTCTCCTTAAATCTCATTCCCCAGGTGAACCTTGTGAAGAGGGGCAGGGCACCCTCCTCCCTAGCCATCAGGTTGCCCTGCACTGATCCCACCTGCTCTCCATTCTCTGTCTTCAGGGATCAGGAGGGGGAGGTAATTGCTTATCTGATCCACTGCCTGCCGTCTCCGCCCCCCTCTCCGCCCCCCTCGCCTGGTCCTCTGTGCCCCCTCTCCCTCACTGATGACCCTGAGGAACCCAGGACTGCCTCATCCTGCTTCTCCAGTTGTTCTTTCATTGGTCCTAGCTCTGTCTCATCCTCCACTTCAGACTCAGGCTCTGACGGGGCGATGACAAAGACATTGACTTTTCACATGTTTCATATGAAAATGTTGGAAAGAGTGGGAAAGAATGTAGCATCATATCATCATTGCATTGCCTAATTAAAACATAAAAAGGAAACATCTGCAATAATGAAACATCACCTTGCAAAAAGAATCTTGATTGAGTCACGCATGTGATATCATTAAGATATATTTGGGAATTGTTTTATACGTGCATTGGTAATGCAGAGTCATGAAAATGCAAATGAAGTATAATACAATAAAAGCTAAGGCAAACTACATGCACAATTGTCACTGTACAATTCAGGAATAACAGTGAAAACATATAATTCATGTATTACTGGCAGTGTATAAACCAAATTAGGAAAATTTATAACATCTGCAAGCAAATGCCAGAGGGGAAAATTTCAGAATACTCTCCAGAGGTTCCTACCAGATAGTACACCAACCTCTCCCTCCATCATGAAAAATTACAATGATTATATTGCTATAAAATGATGTTAACTCATGGAGTAGTACCAAGATCAGGTGTGCAAATTACAATGACTGAGTTTAAAGCCATATGTGACAGACTATATAATCATCTTAATTGTGCTTTAATTTCACAGGTAAACTCAGCCTATGTGCTAGCCTTGGGCACTTTATCTAGATTTACTTTGAGATATTTGAACACTTATTTGGACATAGAGAGGGTTGCTCACTGTTACATCACAAAACTAGTTGAACCAGCAGTATCCATAGAATTGTGGGAAGGGGAACCAAAACCCACAAAATGAGTGAGTTACATTACAATCCAACTCCCACACCTTTTGTATTTGTGCTTACAAAAATGTTGAGATTTGGATCCTTTCATTTAGACAATAAGTGGTGTAAAAGTGCTCAGTAGGCATTGTAACTACTGTTCACCATGAACAATAGCAATAAGTTATTTCTCTGTTTGTATCAGTCCATATATGCAGGTAATATATAGTGATTTTTAAAAATGTGATACAATGTGTGTGTGTGTGTGTGTGTGCACGCGCTATGTTTTAAGCATGTTCAAAATGCTTCCCTTTCCTACAGAAAGCTTGATGGGCTGCCAATCAACCCTTAATTGACTGCTTGGGAGTGTGTGCATTGGGGGGTGGGAAGCACTTGTTATTCATGCTCAGCTACACCTTTGTTTCTGGGGCTGAGTATTTCTGAAAGTTGGAGAAGAAACTTGGGGAACGAGTTATTTTATTTCCTTTTTTTTTTCTTATCAGCAAAAAGGTTGTATAAAATTGATTTATATTATCTTTATACACAGAAAGTACACCTGAAACATTGTATTATTAATTCTATCAGGTTTTCCCTGTTTCTCCAGCATGCCTATTAGGCTATTCTCATCAACCTTTCCACTGGACTCAAGGGGCTATGTAATTTTACAGTTGAGAGGTTTACTAATGAGACAGGGGCTTTCTCTGGTTTAGTGCCCAATTCAGATCACCATAATTGCAGACACTGGGCAGACACATAAGAGAATGTCCTTCACTGCAACTTTTGACTTGGAAAGACTAACCTTGGATATAACTGGGCCACAAATTATGGTTCATATAACATTGAACTGTGTATGACACATGCAGTTTAGACAAGGGCCAAGAGCTTACTGCAGAGCAAGCTTTTGTATATTTCTGGCATGCAAGGTCAATTTACAAAATGCCAGGCATTCTGCATAATATAGAATAATATAAATAAAACTGAATCATGTTTTTTTTAAAAAAAAAAACTTTTCTGAATCGCCATGTTGATTGTTTTTTAGATTAGAAGCCCTGAGACCAACTAATGCATTAATAACTATGGATGTGGTAAAGTTTTCCATGACATTCTGAGGACACACACACACACACACACACACACACACATACACACAGGGATAGAGGGAGAGGGAGAGGGAGAGGGAGAGAGAGAGAGAGAGAGAGAGAGAGAGAGAGAGAGAGAGATCTGTCCTATTTTATCTAGTCCAAGAAGTCCTTTGGAGAAATAAGAAATAGAAATGTCATTAAATGAAATATTGGGAATGAGGGAACTAAGATGAAAAACACTGTATCTTTATGAGGGAGAAGTGAGAAAATGCTAGGTCCTTGCAAGTGGGAGAAAGAAACAGGGAGTAAAATTAAGGTAGATTCATTGCACAAAGTAAGAAAAGACATCTTCACTTGAAAGCTTTGAAAAACCCAATCTCTGACTTTGCAATCTGCTAGGGTCACCATTAATTGTGAAATACAAGTGCTAGCTCTCACTACAACACTGTCAAATACAAGAATATTACAGACTCTAATTTTTATGCTCCATATTTTATTCCTTCTGAAAAAGAAAATTATTTTTCAAATGATAGTTAGCAAATTCCCCAGTCCTGTTTTTTCAACAAATTATCCATTTCTTTATAACATTGAAATAAATAAAATAATAAAATAAAATCCCTTTCTGTTCCATCCCATTTAATCAGTAGCAAAAGCTGGACAAAATGCTCCCACAACAACAAACCACAGGGGAGAAGCTTTGTAATTTGCATTGATTTTGTTTGCTTTTATAATGCTAGAATGTGACTAAATGCAAATTGATAGGGTTTAGCTTATTTATTTGTTTTTTTTGTCAAATGCTGTGACTGTGATTTCAATTGAACAAAGTACAATGGTAGAACTGTCTTGTGCCTGAATTGCTGAAAAAAACTGGTAGTAAATTGCAAGGAACAAGGTTAGAAAAGTGATTGCTCTTCAAGAACAAAGTCACAGGTTTCAGGATACAAATTATGTAATCATGGATGAAATATACTGTTATCAGGTTTTTAAAAAATAAATAAACAGTGGCCAAAGACCTACCTATTTGTATGTCTTGCTGTGGATAGGAAAAAAAAAGGGGGGGGCATAGAGACGACCAGCCTTCCCTTGTTAGTTGCACTCCTCTAATTTATTGTAATCACATTTTCATTTTGACTACAAGAATTGAGGGAGAGGGAGGCTATAATCTGATTTGGCATTGTTGTCCTTCCTTCTGATGAGCCATTACCAATGTCCAAAGTTGTGCTTCCACATTTTCCTTTTTCAAAATGGAAAAGATGGCCTTGTTAGACAGAATCAAAATCAGGGGCAGAAAAGTGGATGAGTGTAAGGAAGAGTCGATGGCTGAAGTAATTTCAATATAAAAATATAAGACACTGTAATCTGTTCATTTTTCTTGTCCCAACTTTCTCCCATAAAGGGGAACATTGGCTAAAGAGCAGGGGTGAAATCCAGCAGGTTCTGACAGGTTGTGGAGAATCAGTAGCAGGAATGTTGAGCAGTTCGGAGAACTGGCAAATACCACCTCTGGCTGGCCCCAGAATGGGGTGGGGATGGAGATTTTGCAATATCCTTCCCCCAGGAGTGGGGAGGGAATGGGGATTTTGCAATATCCTTCCCCTGCCATGCCCACCAAGCCACACCACTCCCACCAAGCCACGCCCACAGAACCGCTAGTAAATCTGGATTTCACCACTGCTAAAGAGTCAACGTTCATCTGATTTATAATGAAGCTAAACTGGCCCATCACACAGTGGCACTTATGAATCTTATTTCCACAATATTGGCCCAGATAAAAAGGGACAACATGAATGCACTCAGGTACTTATGAGTCAATATAATGTGGTCAATTCAAAAGCATAATAAAATGATTGTCTTATGTGACATTTGTAGATGTGTCTCTCCCAATATACAATGGTCTAAGTATTATGATTTTGAGAAGATTCTCATGAAAACTTGGGAGGTGGCAGATGCATAATGTGAGGATTGCATGCAGTGGTTTCATTGCAGGTACTGTTTAATGCTAGACGAATCCCTAATATTTAATTCTTGTATTTGTGGAGTCCTTAACCCTTGCAGATGTTGTATATGGGACTTAAAAATCACAACCAGGCCAGGCATTAATGTTCTACATAAAAATAATTGATAGTCCATTGCTGATGATATTTTCTGTTTTAAATGTCCAATCATTTTTTAAATTTAACTCTATTTTATGTATTTATGGATTGCAATCTTATAATAGTATGTAGACTATAAATAGTTTAATAAAAATAATTTAATTGTTTAAAGAGAAAAAAGTCATTTGATCATGTTTACCTACCTGAAATTTGAGATGTTTAAACAAGTAAAGGTTTTTTATTTCTCCTGAAGATCTAAAATAAGTGTAATAGAATTCAGCATCTACAAAAATCTGCATATAAGTCCAAGTGAACTTAAAATCATATTTAAAAACCATGTTTCGGTCATCATTTTCATGAAATGAAAATTGAGTATATTCTTATCATTAACAAAAAACAAGGAATAATGAAGATTTTTGTGTGAGACCCAAAATACTATCAGTATACTGCATTTTGAGAGAGTGCACAATATTTTGCACCTTAAATTTGAACTGATTTCACCTAGAAAGATTAAATAGTTTTATTTACGGTACATGAAACAGACTGTCAGCAAAGAGCTTAGATTTTAAAGCAACACCTGTTTAGTAACAACAAGGACACCAGCTAATTTTTAATCGCTTTGGTTATTATTTGAAATCCTATCATCTCTATGAGCCTTGGGGAGAAAAAAAAAAGACACCAGATGGCTGAATAAAAGTTGTAAATGTTGATTTATGACTTTCACCCTTAGCAGTGGCATTTTCAAAGATCAGAATAATTATTCTGATACTACCTAGGCAAGCCAGCCATCATTTTGGTCCAATGGAAACTGCTAATGGTACAAGATACCACCTTCTGTACTCTTTCTTGGAATCAGTTGTCTTTATAATCTCTTCTACTTTCTGATTTGCATTTCCCTTAGGATGATACTGTTTCAAAATGGCTTTTCTGGTTATCAAAACACCTTGGCTTTCCTACCTTCCAGGTTGCCCACTGTAACAGCTTTGTTTTTTACATTATCATCATTCTACACAAATATAGGGCTGTTGTATCATCTGTGCATTGTTTTATTATTATGGACATTACTTTGTGCCAGTACAATGAAACACGATGGATGCATCCAGCCTATTAAAGACAAAGTGTTATCCTTGTTATACAAAACACTTATATTTATAGTTTTATTTCACTTCCACGTTTTATTCTGAATGTTTTGTTTGCTTGTTTGATTCGCCCTCCCCTGCCTTTTTCTCAGGGAGTTACAGAGAGCTCACATTGAGGCTGATTCATTTTATCTTCCAAACAATAAATCTGGGAAATAAACTGGGTATCAGTCCTGCCCCAACTTGATCCCTTTAAGCAAGAATGACCCTCAACTCCATTTGGATAAAAGGTTTACTCTAGTAAAGGCCAAGTAGATTACACTATAAAAAAGCCAGAACTGAGGTTCCCATGCCAAACTTTCCTGGTTAACTTTCCCCTCATTCTCACTTCTCACTGTTGATCACTCATTGTCCAATCATATTCAGATAAAATGTTCTGGGAGTGATCTCTTCAACTGTAGAATAGGCAGTGTAGAGGTATGTGTCTTTCCCAGCTGTTTGACCTTGAAGTTGTCTCCTTGAAGTTCATCTCTAATGATGAACCATTAGCCTTCCCCCAGCCCTCCAGCTCCCTCCCTCCCAAAGTTCATGGAAAACTGGCAACTATAGAATGTGAAGTGCAGATGTGAGATGGCAGTTCTGACACTGGGATAAGAGCAATCAGTCAAATGTCTTCTGGTGAATTTGTGCTCAAATGGAGATTTGAACCTGAATCTTCTGAGATTCTTTTAAACACCTTAATCATGACTGTATACTTTTTCTAGCATTGTGATTGTGATTCTATGTACTATTCTTTGGAGAAACTGATTTTTTTAACATTCACTATATTAGGGTAGAATATTTTACACTGAATATCTAATTCCATAGGATCAAATGTGTATAATTTTGCCGTTTGAAATGGAGAACAAAATACTACTTTCTTTCTATTGCATATAGATATGATTTCTTTCAACGGATCTAGATTCCTCATGACTTTATAGATACAGATGTGTGCCTTTCTTAGAAGTATCATAGGTGTTTTGTCCTTGCCTTTTTCCAACTTTCAACTATAGCCTTCAGCCTCAGTATCTCCATTATCTTTCAATGAAGTATTTACATAGAATCAACCCCATTTTAATTCTGAGATCAGTCAAGATTAGCTAAATGCTGCCACCTGGATGGGTCATTCCATATATAGAAGCTAACTGACCTGGTATATGAACCTTAGCTCAAACTTCACATAGAAAAATAGGGTGGATTAGTAGGCCCATTTTTCTTCTTTCTCTATAGTGTTAATTTTCTGGATCAGCTGATCTCATTTTGTTCTTTTCTGACTAATTAATATTGCCAAATTATTTTCTTCTGAATAACCAAAGAGGTTCCCCAAACTATCAACCCAAAATTGGTATTCTATATTCTGCAAACTTTTGTAAGACAGGTCAATATTTTTTCTCTCTTTCTGAGCAAGTTGCATGCCTTTAAAAATCTCAGCTGTTGCTTGTCATCTATGTTGAACTAGGTTGCCTTTATTTACTTTGTCTCCATAAACTTGGACCAACAAATGAATATCAAATCTCTGCTTATTTTTCCCCCAGAATTCAGCAGTGATACCCAAGAATGCAACCATTCATGAATCTATGAGTTCCAACATAAGTCTTTTATTATTATTATAATTACTAATATATGGATCAATCATGCAGATATACAAAGACTACTATTGTATAAACAAGTTATAACTGAAGCTTCTCATATGACTCTTAAATGGTTTTTAAACGTGCTACTCCTATAATACTGTGTAAATACTAGTATGTGATTTTTGAGGCCTGTTTATAGAAATTCATGCAATATTTGTTCAGAACATAATAGAAATTGTGGCCAGAAAAATATTTGATAAATTTTGTTTTTGTTTGGCTTTGCTTTCACAAATTTTAAAGTGAATAAATTATAAGTTTGATACAATTTATCAGGATGTAGGAGAAAAACAACACTATTCTCAAATTTTGTGGTCAAACTACATGTGGTCCATTATTTAAAGTTTTTTTTTCTTGTAATGTGTTTTTAAATTAATTTCAATATTTGTGAATGCATTACAATTAAAGAGTAGTTGTAGTGTATTTGTTACAATTTGTGTCTTATTTCACTTCTTATCCTGGATTTTGTATACTGGTAACCTGAGAGGAAACATTTCTTTTGTATTTTGCGTGTTCAGCAAAAATGCCAGCACCAACAATTCCATAGACTGATAAAACTTTATTTTGTCTTAATCAGCCACAAGAGTATATTTATTTAAAGAATTCTTAGGCTTCCCCAAGGCAGGCAGAAACAAGCAATAATTCCCAAAGATTTCAACAAATACAGAAACTAAACCTTATTGTAATTCATTGTAATTCAAGCCAGTCACAATCTCTGAGCAGATGGAAAGTAGAGAATTGATGCTCACTCCTGTTTTAAGCCTTTTTTGTTCTTTATTAGTGAACAAGTTGAACAAGGAACTTAGGGTAAGATTTCAAGAAATTTAATTAGATGGCTTTAAACTAGGAGATTCCTTGTAAATACACAACTATGCAATGTATAGTATCAAAACCAAAATTTTGACTAACAATTTAATAGCTGCTCAGACATAATTGTTATCAAATTTACATGCAAATTTAGCAATTGAGAGAGATTATTTTGGGAGTCTATTAGAAGTTCTCTTGTTTAAGTAGATCAGTAGGTAGAAGTTTGAAAATTCATACACTGGAATTCTAAGGATCTTCCTTCCTTCTTTTGCTTCTCTCAAAACAAAATTCAATTATGATATAAAATTTGGAATGAGATTTGAATGAAAATGGCATATTAGAAAAAGAGATAGTTGCTAGTGCAGGAGCTGAAGGACCATTACAGAGACCTAGAGATACTCATAAAAAGATTTAGTCATTTAGTATCAAGAAGTGTGTTAATCATTCTGAGAAATCACAAAACAGTTGAAGAGTGAGACCAATGAATTAAGCAGAAGCCCATGGAAGATCAAATTATTATTACATTTATTTTACTCCATAACTTTAATTAAAATTAAAAGGCCTCTCAGGGTAACAGTCATGAAATGCTGGTTATAGCAAATTCATGAAATTAACAGGTGGGGGATTTTTGCTGTGAAATATTAGCTTACTTTAAAATTCATCTTCATGGTTATTATTAAGCAGCTAACTTGAGAAAGCAAGATTGAGATAACAAAGCTTTTATATTGGTGATGACTTAATAAAAGAAGGGAAGAAGAATTGACATCATGGTTGTGTGCATGGTGTTTTAATAAATGTAAATTAACAAACAAAAACAACAGCAGTATAGCATGTTAATACCAGCAACAACAATACTAGAAAAAGAGAAAAAAGGAAGAGAATCCATATGCATTTCTTTTCACTTAAGTGATTTCCTTAATTGATCTCTGCGCTTAATAAAAGTTCTTCCAAAATTGTAAACATACATAGGCTTGGAGTGTAGTTCATTATTTTATGTTGTTGTTGTTGTTCATTAATAGTTAATTATGTTTACATTTTGAAAATATGCTTGTCCCCAAAATTGTGGAAACAATTTGATATCAGAAGGAAACCCAAATCCTGTAAGTCAAAAAAGCATCAAATTTATTACAAGCCCAACATAATATTTTGATATCCAAATTTTTCAAAATATTATTTGGGGAGCCCATATAAGTGTATTAGTGCTTCTAATAAATTAGCTTTTTTTTTCTTAAATCATAGGAATATTTAACATTTCTTAAATGTTTAGTATTTCTTAAAACTTGGACTTCTTGGTTTTCCAAAATTTGATATTCAAATTCAATGTTCTATGTGAAAATATTTAGACCCCTCGCATCCGGGACATAAACTGTTTTAACTCCTGCCCTCAAAATGGCGCTATAGAGCACTGCACACCAGAACAACTAGACACAAGAACAGTTTTTTCACAAACGCCATCACTCTGCTAAACAAGTAATTCCCTCAACATTGTCAAACTAGTTACTAAGTCTGCACTACTATTAATCTTCTCATTGCACCTATCTCCTCCTACTTATGACTGTATGACTGTAACCTTTTTGCTGTTATCCTTACGATTTATATTGACTGTTTCCTAATATGATTTGATTGCTTATTTGTTCCCTATGACTATCATTAAGTGTTGCACCTTATGATTCTTGACAAATGTATCCTTTCTTTTATGTACACTGAGAGCATATGCCCCAAGACAAATTCCTTGTGTGTCCAATCACACCTGTCCAATAAAGAATTCTATTCTATTCTATTCATAAATATTATCAATATTAATTTCAATATATGATTTATTTTTTTTCAAAAGGTGTCTTGTCAGGTATACTTCAGGAATAACTTCTCACCCATGTTATACTGCTGCTATAATGAGATCTATAAAGTCATTTAGTGACAACTCAGAAAGTACATTGATTCATAAAATGTAAACTCTTGATGGCTCTAAGGATTTTTTATTTTTTTGATTTCCCAATATACTATATTACCTCTATTGGTTTCTGTTCCAAGCATTCAAAGCCTGCTTAGTTTTTTAACAACCACAGTTGGCCAAGTGCTGCCATCTTCTGTAACCAATCTTTTAGTACAGAAAGGTAAATATGATTCAATAGGTGTAAAGAAACCTGGTGAAATGACTCTGTGATTGATGTGCAGAATGTAGTTTGCTTCAAAGGAACATGAACTATAGAAAGGAAGGAGTTGCATTGTTTATTACAAATATCCACACCTGCTGAAAATTCAAAGTGAATGAATTTGGCAATGCTATAGAGAGCATCTGGGTTAAAATGAGTAGAAAAACACATAAAAACAATAGAGTTATTGATGCGTATTATTGTCATACAATCACAGACAAGATGTGGATGATGCTTTTCAAAAGCCAATTACAAGTCTTTCAAAAAGACAGAAAGTGGTATGGATGAGGGAGTTCAATCACCTCAACATCTGTAGGGAGACAAAATCTGCCAAGTATGGCTCTTTCAGGAAATTCTTGACCCTGTCTAACTGACAGATTTCTCCTTCAGAAAGTGGAGGAAAGCACAAGAGTGTCAAATAACCTTCACTTAATCCTAATCAATAGAGAAGACTTAGTCAAGTAAGCGGAAATAGCAGAAACATTGGGGAATGTATAATGGTTTTGATGTTAAAGGAAAGTAAAATTAAGTGTTTTAGTTAATTTTAAAAGATGTAGAGTTTAATAAAGTTAAAGCTCTGATAAGTAGGATTCCATACTAAAGGAGGAAATGGGAAAAACAACTCAAATGGGAAATCTTACCTTAGAAAGGAGATATGAAATTTCTGGTGCAAACAGCTAGAATATCGGAAGAATAAATGGGAGACAGCAGAAGAAAGTAATGGGGCTTCATGAAGAAATCATAATCAGGGTATATATTAATACCCTAAAATTGTAGAAATGCTAACTGGAAAGCAGATACTTACAATGAAGTGAGTAAAACATTCAATGAGTATTAAAAAGGCTTCTTGGGATATATTGAAAGTGGCAAAATGCAAAATTACTATTTTTCTTTAATATTTGCTTAAAATGGAGAGAGAGAGAATATCAGGATATTATAAAGAATGGGCTTAAAAATCAGGATTGAAGCTTTAAGATATTTCTTTTTCATAAATAAGGGCAAGTTGAAGGAACTGTTTGATGATAGAGAATCTTGATGTACTTGAGAAACAGATTACTATATATCTTGGAGTCAGTGGTATAATTGGATGTCAAATCGAGCTATAAATAGAGATATTGGATAAGCATGTCAATTGGTATATGTAATAGACTTTTGTACATTATCCTATATATGTAATGGGACAAGTTTATTTTCTTTTCGCGTTGTGATGTAGACCACTATAGATTTAATGTTTGTTGGATGTATAAGATAAAAAAGAGAGAGAGAGAGAGAGAGAGAGAGAAATAGTAAAAAGCTAGTAAAGTGCCAATCGATTGGAAGAATGATTGTTGCCCCCTATTTTCAAAAATGAAGGAGGGAAAATCCAGGAAATCACAGGCCAATCTGCTATTAATATCAGATTTATAGACAAGGTTATAAAGTGAATGATCGGTAGGCAGATTGAAAACAATTTAGTATATTGTTTATATTTTTACTTGTCTTGCTTATTTCAGAGCAAATGTTGGTAATTAACAATATAACATGTTCAATAAATCATCATGGAAACACAATAATAAGATATTAATTTGAAATTCATCAGTAATAGGCTATTGCATTACATACCAACGGTAGTTTCTGAGTAGTATTCAAAGATATTATAAGAGAGTACATTATGAGCCACAGTGGCGCAGAGGTTAGAATACAGTACTGCAGGCTACTTCTGCTGACTGCTGGCTGCCTGCAATTTGGCAGTTCAAATTTCACCAGGCTCAAGGTTGACTCTGCCTTCCATCCTTCCAAGGTGGGTAAAATGAGGAGCCAAACTGTTGGGAGCAATATGCTGACTCTGTAAACTGCTTAGAGAGGGTTATAAACAGTGGTGGGTTGCTACCGTTTAGCCCCGGTTCGGGTGAACAAGTAGCAGCAGTGACGGGAGACTCCACCCACCTGCCCAGATGTCATCAAATATGATCTGCGCATGCACATGCACATACAGGGTCCACGTGTGAGTGAATCGAGTGTGCATGAGCAAGCAAACTGGTAGCAAAGGTAAGTGAAACTCACCCCGCTGTAAAGCATTGTAAAGCGGTATATAATTCTTTTTTTTTAATTTGACTCAATTTTATTTATATTTAAAATTTATGAATAACAATGGATATGATTGTTCTCCTCAGAGATACTAATTTCCCCTTTTGTCACATAAGTTTGCAGATTGTTACATGCAAAACTTTCAGAAGCCACACTTGAAGTCTCAAACACTAAAATTATATACTAAAATCATATTCTTCAAAAAAAAAATCTCAATTTCGCAGTATATAAGTGGTCCAACGAAGTTATAATAATGGAATGAATAATTGCTGAAAAATCCTACTACTTGTGGTAGGAACACAATAGATGTACCACCAGGAGATGGGCAAAGGCCCACCTGACTGTGTTCTCTGCCTTCCATTTCTGTCAATATGACAGTCTCCAGACATGGACCTGCTGTCTCAGAGGTATTATTTCCCTCTCAAGAGACAACACTAGGGTCAACAGACTACAGTGATGCAAACTAGTAACTCCATCTGACTTCCACCTATTTCATCCTAACCAACCAAACACTAAAACAAGACAATATTGCAGACTCAGACCATAACTGATGATAGCTCAGCCCAAAGTGATAAATGACCTGTCTGAGACAGTTCATGTTTTTAAAAATTGTGAGGATAAGAAACCCATCCAACCCCAACCCACACATTTCTTGGATGGTATAAACTGAACAACAGGTTTTTCCTAACAGTAAGAATCATACAGTGGGGGAACAGTCTGCCCAAGGAAGATGTTCTCTGGAGATTTATAAGATAGCCACCTCTCAAGGGTTGTTTAATTTGTTTTCCTATACTTTGAAAAGAATTGGATAAAATATGTTGGTCACTTCCAATTCCATATTCTCACATGATTCTATCATTCTTCCAATGAAGAAATGACCACAAAGCTGAGTTCTTATTATCTATTTCAACCAGCTGGAACTGCCCACGTAGGTAGGAGTGGAACTATTGCAATATAGTGCCCTGGTTGCAATGGGGAATGGATACCATGGTTAATGGCCTTGAAGGCAGCCTAGAGATGTAAAAGAACCAAGAGGATAATGCTATTGTAATGCAGGTCCTGTTAAAGGTCATCTGCCATTATAAGCAGTGAGGTTTCAGCCTTTACCTCGATAATCCTCCTCTCCTCATATATTCTGCAACTGATTCACTTCCAATAATCTTGAAAAAGGTTGAGGATTAATTAATAATTGTCCAATATGGTCAGAATGGCCTCCGGAGAAGGGGGCATTCCACAACCTATTCTAAGGCTGTAGACATTTCCAAAATAATAAACTTTCTCCATCCAGAACAATATATATACACCCATACTCATACTCCAATATAGCCCTCTGCTTCCCTGGCTGTATGTAATCTCCAAAGACCATAGATCCATAGGCTCCAAAATGTAATAGAACAGTCCTTTCTTCCATAGCCATAACAGTCATCACTTCACCCCAGAATGCAGGACATACAATAACTCATTTAAATTATGAATAGGCAGATTATGATTGAATCTGTTTTTAAAGCTTTCTAACAGTAATGGCACTTGTGCCAGTAGGAAAAGTTTCCAAGGCCATTCCTCCCCTAGATAAATACAAACATAGACTAGGCTTTTATCTGTTGGAAGTGTGAGGGAGGAATTCATGCACTGATCTAGGAGTTAGGTTCAGTGCAGTAAATTTCAAATCCCATCGCTACTGGTTCCCTCATGGGTGTGTGTGTGCGACACTTCTGCGCATGTGCAGAAGCGTCTGAGTAGGTGAGAGGAGTCTCCCGCCACCACTACTAGTTTGCCCGATCTGGGGTGAACCGGTAGCAACCCACCACTGGTTCAGTGGTCTTAATAGCCTCTTTACAAGTGTTGATTCTATTTCTTTATTCACATTAACTCTGAAATGACAGATATTCATGTAACAGATTAGAATGGTTTGTTTTGCTTTTTGGAAAACTATTTTCATATAAATGAAACAGGAGCCTTGTATTTGCTAGGATGACACACAGCTGAGGGAGCTCAAAGTTCTACTTCCTTCATATCATGGACTCCGCTTACTCTGATGTTCCAACCTACTGTGTGGGCAGGATGACAAGTTCTGCATTTTCATCCTCTACCTGCTGTTCTTACATGTTTATTTGCATAGCCCTTCTGTCTTTACCTCACACAGCCTCAGTGCCAAAGGGATTGCCAAGATTTCTGCACATGCTGGGATAAAGATGTTGTGTGTCTTGTAATATTAAGTTAAATTATTATTATTATGGTAATCTCTGACAGTGATAATAGCAGTGCTTTTTACATGGTTTCTGCTTGTTCTTCCTGTGGCTTCGCTCAAGTTCCATCACTTCTGATATAAAACGCTGCAAATGTGAAGCAATATAATTTTAAGAGAAAGAATGCCTAGATGAAACAATCGGAAGAGGATCCATATCAGATGTATTTGGATAAATTCAGGGTAGACTAATTTTCCTGAAGAACGAACATTTCTGGATCAATCTGGGGTGAAATTTTTTTCATCATGCTAAGGAGAAATCTGATACTGACAGCAGGGATTAAGTCAGATGGTGTCTGTGCATTAGGGTGGATTGGTTCATGTGAGAAGCTAGCAAATCATATTAAGGGTTAACATTAATTGTGTTCATTAGTGTTGCCTACAGGAATCAGAAATTCATAAACATTTGGTGTGAGGATTTCCTACTATAATCTAAATATCTAACCATGTTTTCATACATAGGAAGGAATAGGTTTTCATTCAGAATTATTTCTAATATGTACTGCCATTAATTGGATAGGGGAGTGTTATAAACCTACATTTATGAGAGACAGATCTTAGAAAGGCTACATGTATATAATTATACACTGTGTTAAAACTACTCTATCCAAATTATCATGCATAAGATGAGAACGACAAATTTTCCCCTTCCCCTTGTCAAGGCATGGGATGTCTTAAAAGCATATTTTAATGAAATACTTTCTTGTCAGAACATAGAACATAGACTAATAACATTGAAAGGGACCTTGGAGATCTTCTAGTCCAACCCTCTAATCAAGCAGGAGACCCTATACCATTTCAGATAAATGGTTGTCCAGTCTCTTTTTGAAAGCCTCCAGTGATGGAACATCCACAACTTCTGAAGGTAAGCTGTTCCATTGTTTGATTGCGCTCATCATTAGGAAATTTCTCCTTAGAGCTACGTTGTGTCTCTCCTTGGTTAGCTTCCATTCATTAATTCTCATCTTGCCTTTTGGTGCTTTGGAAAATAGCTTGAAACCAGAGGTGAAATCCAGCAGGTTCTAACAGATTCTGGAGAACCGGTAGTGGAAATTTTGACTAGTTCGGAGAACCGGCAAATATCACCTTTGGCTGGCCCCAGAGTGGGGTGGGAATGGAGATTTTGCAATATCCTTCCCCTGCCACACCCACCAAGCCACGCCCACAGAACCAGTAGAGAAAAAAATTTGGATTTCACCCCTGCTTGAAACCCATCTACCCCATCTTTGCAGGAGCCCTTTCAACATTGGAATGCTATCCTAAAACTGTTAATTAAAACTCTTAATGTTTTGATTCTGGGTGCAACTCCAGTGACAGAAGTATAACTTCAAGAGTACAGAACCCCATCCAGTGCCACAAAGAACTACATGGAATAGGCCCAGGTTATTTATTTTCTAATAATTATGACAGAGAGAGATACTGAAAGATGAAGGTTGGGGAAATGATAATTTTGATTATAAATCTAAAATGCATAGAAAGCCTCAAGCTAGTTGAGAACTCTGTTGTATAAAATAGCTACTGGGTGTGATATCCAAAAAAGGTTCTAAAGGTTTTATTAAATTACCATAAAACCACATGTAATTCAGAGGGCAACATGTCTCTAACTGGTAATGAAACAGCCATTGGTTACAAAACCCAGTTTAATATGCATCATTTTTAGGATTAAATTTGGTGTGAAACAGCAAAAGAGGGAAATAGAAGCTACCTTGTTCCATGTATAGGACTAGTATTGTTATTCAACAGTTTTCAAAACTCTTCTTACTCATGGGGCAAGAAGATAATCTAGGAAAAGAAAATGGGTACCCTTAATGAAAGCATTGACGTATACTGGAAATCCTGAGCTAATGCTAGATCATAAATGTTTCCATTCATCTTTCAAATTATTTTCCCTTTTATTTTTAATTTATGAATGATGCATATGCAATAATTAGGATACAAATTCTTTATTATTCAATAATAAGACATGGAAATACCAGTGTCTTGATATTTTGACCAATTCCTGAAGCACATCATTCAAAATAATTGCACTACAGTCTGATACATAACAAACATCAATATTACATTCTTGAGTCTGACGATATAAAGTCAATGGTACTAAAAATAATCAAGCCTAAAGTAATTCAGCTGTACACTTGAGTAAAACATACTGTATATTATTAGTTGGCTACATCAAGAATCTAGGTTCAATTCTTCCCTAGGTCTTAACTGTTTTCCTCAGTAATGGTTTTTGTTTTATATTAGCATATTTCTATCAAGTCAGGAACCAATATTTCATTAAAATTCCCTCCTATTGCCACTTATAAAGGCACTCATTCAGCTGTTGAAAACATTCATAGGGCATAATAGGGGTATCAAAATTAGATCTATAAACATTAAGCAGAGCTATTACAATCCCTACTGCCTATATATATATTACTAAAACCCTTGTGTCTATAACCTTTAACTGAATAAAATGTTGCACCATAGTGCAAAACATTTTCAACAAAGTACTTCAAAGAACTTTTAAAATGACACCTGAGGGAATGAAATTTGAAGAAGTTGTGGCTGCTTAGGTTCTTATTGCTGCTTCAGCACCAATGTTGCCCTGCCATGTTTATGCGTGGTCACATGATCCTCATTTTCAATGTTCCCTGACAGCTTCCCACAAATTTCATGGAGCACCAGTTCCTCCATGCTTCTACTAAATGCTCTCATTCTCACTTACCTGCCTGCTGGGAAGGCAAAAGCAAAGTTTTTTTATGCTCAGTGACAGCTTCCCCACATCAAAAGGGAATGGGAGCCAGAACAAATTTAAACTTTCTGTTATTTTCCCCACAGATATGGAAAAGATAATAGAAAGTTTGAATTTTTTGCTCCCGTTTCACCATTCTGTTTCTCAGTTTAGGTAAGGAAATATTTCTGAAATGATGATCCAATAGACCAAACGTTGTTTTCAAAGTACCTGTGTGGTAAACCCATCCTACCCTAATCTTTCATAATAGAGAGTTATTTATCTTGTTCTACTAAATGAGTCTCTTGTAGATAAGCAACATCTGCCCTGAACAATTTTAAATATGTTAAAATTATTTTCCCCTTAGATTCTCACAACCCTTTTACATCAAAACTATCTATTAATTTTGTTTTGGGCCCATTTATCAATATTCTCCCAAGAACTTCTAAATGAAAATGGAATGGATAGGCTATAGAAAATAGGGCGATAAAAGGGAAACCCAACCAATACATCAATATTTTTTTCTGTCAATAGATCATGTTCAAAAAGTTGATATATCATCAGCTAGCCAGCCCTACATGCTAGCTTTCTAGGAAAGGAAAGACTGATACAATCTGTTTGCCACTTATTCATAATTATGATAAATAATCCATTAATGGGCAAAGTCTAATTTAGACACAAAAAAGAGATAGTAACTTTGGACAGAAGCCCTGGAGGTATCAACATGGCTCAATTCATGAATTCAGAGGTTAAAAAAAAACAACTTTGGGCAGATCTCCTATTGTTACCAAAGTTGTGTCCCAAAGATGTTTTCTACAGTTATCTTTGCATGCTGATCTAAAAGAAAGTACATACAATAGCTGCTGCCTTTTAGGATTAACTATCAATAGTAAAGTAAATCTTAACAAGAATTATGCTTCAGACTATGATAGCTACAGACTTGGTATAGTAGCCTATACCTACAGACTTGGTATAGTATCCATGAACACCTTGGAAAAGATGTTATGATGTATTTATACCTATAGTACAAGGATCAGAATAGTGAAACATTCTTGTTGACACAATGTCAATCAAAAATTCTTGAAATACACTCCTTAAAGCAAATAATTCACAATGAATTCACACATGACCCTTCTGCGCATGTCCAAGATAGCGGTGTCTGCCTGAATCGCGGCTTGAGGATGGTGGCCTATTCGCCTTGTTAGTCCTTTAGGGGGTTGATTTGACAGCTTACGACCCCGGGCCCAGCTAGGGGAGCTCTTTGCCAGCCGGGTGGGGTCTTCCCCCCCAGGGCATCGTGGCTGGACGAGGGTTGTGGCGGCAGCGGCGGCAGCGGCAGTGAGGGCTAGGACGGCAGCCGGCGGATCGCTTCATTTGCACCAGCTGGGCGGCGGCGTGGGCGTTTCTGAGTTGGAGGCTTTGGAGGCTGGAGCGGCAGCAGCAAATGGGTCCGCTGGGGCCATTTGCAACTTGGCGATGCCCCTAGCCTGGGGGGTTCCCCTGGTTGTCTTGGGGATTGCCGGATTCCCTGGTGAGCTCTGGGACGCTGCCAGAACTTTTCGTCTGGCAGTGGGAGTGGCAATGGCAACGGCGGTTTCGGCTGCAGCTACAATGGCTGAGATGGTGGCCATCCAACGATGGCGAGGAGGAGAGCGCCCGCGGTCAGCACTACTGATGTGGTTGATGGCATACAAACATCTATTGCCCGGGATTGACTGGGATCTGCATGAGGGCTGCCCAGTTGATGGGTCAGTCCCTTGCAGACTTTGGGAGGCCCCTGCTGTATTTTGGAGGTTGGGGGTTGGAGAACATCTCCCCCCCCCTTATTTTCCATCGTTTTCCCCTTGTTCCATGCCTATTCCGGATTGGCAGCCTCTTTTACTGACTTTCACTGACTTTCTGACACCGAGACCTGGCTTATTTTTATCTGAGCCTTCCCCCTAGCTGTTTGGGGGGGGGGGGGAATTGTCAAATACGTTGGGATGCCATGTGAGCCGGTGTCATTCTTCCATCTCACCAGCAGAGGGGACTGACCATCAGACCGATCCACCATGAGAGGGTGGTTTGGCTTGAGCCCCTCGGGCTGAGTCGTTATGGTTTTGCTCACCATTTGTAATTTGCCAGCAGAGGGGATTGACCATCAGACCAATCCACCATGAGAGGGTGGTTTGATCCTTAGCCCCTTGGACTGTGTTTGATACTCTGGCATTGGTTCACTACTTCCATCTCACCAGTAGAGGGGACTGTCCATCAGACCAATCACTGTGAGGGAGTGGTTGGATTGTATCCCCCTTGAACTGTGTCGACTTGGCAAGAGACTTTGTCCACTGTTGTGAGAGGACAGTGGCCTTGGACCTTAGACTTTGGATGCCCCCATTTTATTTGCTCCCCCCTGGACTTTTTTATTCACCATCTGGACCCTTGGGACCCTTGTGACTTGGTCACTTCATCCTCTTGTAGCAAAATGTATTCGGCAGCTGAGCTTCTTGTTCTGTGAGACTCCCCCCTCTCACAGGTTTGGCCCTCCACTCTATCGAGGGCCTACCTTGATGACGGGTTTTGGAACCCCGAGAGGTGGCATGGTGCGAGAAGGGGGTTGAGGAGATTTTTAGCTAAATTTTTAATCAAAATTTTAAGGGGACATGGGAGGAAGGGAGGGGGTTGTAAAAGTGGACCCGTGGGGGGGGTCAGATAGTGACTGAGTGGGGTGATGGGTCAATTGGCTGCAACAGAGGGGTCGTGAAAGGAAATTTAACCGGGGAGCAGGGGGACAATAGGAAGGGCAGTGTAATTGAAATAATGAGTGGGAGGGGCAGGTATGACGGGCGCAGGGGGCCATATCATGTGCTGGGGGTATGTACATGCTGTTTACGAGCAATTATGCACTCCGGTCCCCAATGCATGACTCGTTTTCTGGGTTGTGCAGAGTCTCAGGCCCAGGGTCCGCGGCTCATGTTGTGTAATGCCAGGTCGGTTGTTAATAAGGCCCCCCTCATTTGTGATCTTATTTTGGAGGGGGGTGCCGACCTGGCAGGTATTACGGAGACCTGGTTGGGCCAAGAGGGGGGGTCCCCCTCGTTGAAATGTGCCCACCAGGTTTCTGTGCATTTCATCACACCAGGGGAGGGGTGGGGGAGTGGCAGTGATTATTACGGAAAGTCTTTGTCCGAGGGAGACCACTGTTCCTCAGATAGCTGGATGTGAGTCCCTTTTTGTGAAGTGGGGCCGTGGGGTACAGATGGGTTTGCTGATTATGTACCTGGCTCCCTGCCACATGGCAGCAACACTGCCCAAGCTACTCAACGTCATTGCCGGGGTGGTGGTTGATACCCCCAGACTTACTGTCATGGGGGGATTTCAACCTTCCGTCTGCAGGTGAGGCGTCAGAGGTGACTCGGGAGTTCATGGCTTCCATGACGGCCATGGACCTGACCCAGTTAGTTCAAGGCCCAACTCACATAGGGGGACACACTCTGGATCTGATTTTTGTCTCTGGTCAGTGGTTGAATGATCTTGGTAGAGGGGACCTAGACATCAAACCCTTGTCATGGACAGATCATTCGCTCCTCCACTTGGACTTTCCTACCGCTTCCCCCCGCTGCAGGGAGATGGAACCAACCAGATGGTTCTGTCCCAGGCGCCTGATGGACCCCGAAAGGTTCCTGACGGAGCATGGGCCATTTTCTGAGACTCTGGCACACGACTCGACTGAAGAGCTGATGGCCGCCTGGGAGAGTGCGGCCACCAGAGCTTTGGACCATGTCGTGCCTTTGCGGCCTCTGACCCGATGCCGATCTCAATTGGCTGAGAGAGATGAAGTGTCGGAAAAGACGCCTAGAGAGCATTTGGAGGACTAGTCAATCCAATTCCGACCGGACACAGGTGAGGTCTTATATCAAGACCTACCTAGTGGCGATAAAAGCGGCAAAATCTAACCATTTTTCTGCTCTTATCGCATCTGCAGAGAACCGCCCAGCCACCCTTGTTTAGGGTAACCCACTCCCTTCTTCGAGGGGAGTGCGGGAAGATCCCTTGCAGGATCGTGCTGAGGATTTTGTGCAATTCCTGCATGATAAAGTCGCTCGGATTCAGGAGGGCTTGGACTCTGATTGGAAGAGTCCACGGGAGGAGATGAGGGCAGGTCTTGAGAATATTATCTGGGAGGAGTTTGATCCTGTGGCTCCCGAGGATGTGGACAGGGTTCTGGGTAAGATTAGTGCCACCATGTGTTTATTGGACCCATGTCCCTCCTGGTTGGTACTGGCCTCCCGGGAGGTTACACGAGGCTGGCTCCAGGTAATTATAAGTGCTTCTCTGAGAGAGGGTGTCTTTCCTGCCACCTTGAAAGAGGCGGTAGTGAGGCCCCTCCTCAAGAAGCCTTCCCTGGACCTGGCTGAATTAGCTAACTACCATCCAGTCTCCAACCTTCATTTTGTGGCGAAGGTTGTTGAGAGCGTGGTGGCACGACAGCTTCCCCGGCACCTGGATGAAGCTATCTATCTGGACCCATACCAGTCGGGCTTCAGGCAGGGGTACAGCACTGAAACGGCATTGGTCGCGTTGGTGGATGATCTCTGGAGGGCTTGGGACAGGGGCTGCTCCTCTGTCTTAGTCCTATTAGATGTCTCAGCGGCTTTTGATACCATCGACCATGGTATCATGCTGTGGTGGTTGACAGGGTTAGGAATAGGGGGCACCGTTTTGTGGTGGTTGTCCTCCTTCCTCTCCGACCACTCGCAGTTTGTGTTGAGAGGGGGCAGAAGTCGACCTCGAGGCACCTCACATGGGGAGTGCCACAAGGGTCGGTCCTCTCACCCCTTCTGTTCAACATTTATGTGAAGCCGCTGGGTGAGATCATCCGTGGTTTTGGGGTGAAGTATCTTCTGTACGCTGATGATACTCAGCTGTACATCTCCACCCCTGACCACCCCAACGATGCCCTTGAAGTGATGTCTCGCTGCCTGGAGGCCATGTGGGTCTGGATGGGGAGGAACAGGCTCAGACTCAACCCTTCCAAGACTGAGTGGCTGTGGCTCCCGGTGTCCCGATATAGTCAGCAGGTGCCATCACTGACTATTGGGGGTGAATCCCTGTCCCCCACAGAGAGGGCTCGCAATTTGGTTGTCTTCCTGGATTCACGGCTGTCTTTAGAAGAGCATATGACGGCTGTGGCCAGGGGGGCCTTTTATCAGGTCCACCTGATTCGCCAGTTGCAGTCCTTTCTGGACCAGGACGCCTTGTGCACAGTCACTCATGCCCTTGTCACCTCCCGGCTGGACTATTGCAATGCTCTCTACATGGGGCTCCCCTTGAAGAGCACTCGGAGGCTCCAGCTGGTCCAGAATGCGGCCGCGCGGGTAGTTATGGGCGCAACTTGTTGCGCCCACGTGACACCCCTTCTGTGCGAGCTGCACTGGCTCCCAGTGGTCTTCCGGGTGCGATTCAAGGTGCTGGTCACCACCTTTAAAGTGCTCCATGACATAGGACCCAGGTACCTTCGAGACCGACTTCTGCCACCAATAGCCTCCCACCGGCCAGTTCGCTCCCACAGAGAGGGCCTCCTCAGGGTGCCATCGGCCAAGTTATGTCGGCTGGTGACACCCAGGGGGAGGGCCTTCTCTGTGGGTGCCCCAGCCCTGTGGAATGAACTGCCCCCGGAAATAGGTAAGATCTCCGACCTCCGGGTATTTCGTTGCGCACTCAAGACCCTGTTGTTCCGCCAGGCTGGGCTATCAACGTAACAATTTTAAATTGGGTTTTAAAATTCTGGGGTTTTAAAATTCAGCCGAATTTATTTAATAATTTTAAACTATTTTAACTGATGTTGTTTTGCGTTTTTAATAGGCTGTACACTGCCCTGAGTCCTTCGGGAGAAGGGCGGTATAGAAATATTATTATTATTATTATTATTATTATTATTATTATTATTATTATTATTATTATTATTATTATTATTATTATTATTATTAAAATTACCAGTATGAATCAGATAATGTAATATCTTCCTCTTGTCACTTGTTACACTCTAAAATGGGTAAGACTATCCATATATTGGTGTGGGATTATGTTGAAATTCAAGATTTAGAATTTATAAATTGGTATATGGTGTCAAAGCTTGGTAATTGCTGCATTGTTTATTGTTTTCTTATTTTATTATATTTCTTGGGCTACTTATGAGGATAATATTTGTTATTGATGCTGTAAAGTTCTCACTAAAGTTTGTCTCACGGTTTTTTCTCTGCCTCTCCTACATTGAAGCAGATAGAAATCAAAGCCAATCAGGTCCCCTTGGAAGATCCTGCCATCAATAATTTTGTCTGCTGTAAGATTATGCATGGATGACTCTTGCCTTCACTACTCACTCCAAAATGGGAAGTAAGAAGACATATATTGCTAGATCGTAATGTGACACTCAATTTCTCCATTGGCATTTATTCATATGCCAATTATATACAATCCCAATCCCAATCAAAAAAATAGCTGGTTGACATCCTTCCTCCCCCTTTTTTTTTCTTTTCTTTGAGAGTGGGAAAAAATAAGCGCTGTGAATGACATTCATATTTTAAATCAATTTTAGTTCAGGTTTTTTAATCATTTGTGCTAATATAAGAGAAATTAAACTACAAAAAATCAGATCATTTCTTGAAATTGCAGTTTAGCTTTCACGTCTAAACCACTGAAATATCATTACTAATTGGAATATATTTTAGATATTTCAATCCATTTTGTGCATTGTTGCTTTTACTGAAATATCTGTAATCTCTTCTCCTTCTTTTCTTTCTGTTGTTTCCTTTCTTTTATTCTTTTTGCATAAACAGTATAAATACATAAGAAGAAAAATCAATATCACCATTGATTAACAGGTCTCCTGTGCCATCATTTTAGTGGTCTTATCATGGGGTCAAGAGAGACAGAGATGATAGATAGATAGATAGATAGATAGATAGATAGATAGATAGATAGATAGATAAACACAGAGTCATATATACACATACACATAAAGACAAATGTATCAATCATTCAAATCTTTGAAATCCACTTTGATACAGAATTTAGGTTAGAAGAAAATCTGTCTGCTTTGGCTCCAGAAGCATAATGCAGAGGACATATTTAAGAATCATATAAACATTTGAATATGTAGCTGTAAACACTCTGAATATGTAGTCATAACACTATGTTAATGCCTTCTAGCCAAATGAACAGTATTTCTGAAAACTGTAAAATTGCTACAGAGCAATAATTTGTATAATTTAGGAAAATATAATTCACCATTTACTTACTGACAAAGTGTACTGCTGGATTTTTCTACAAAAATAGACTATGAATTTGTAATCTGAGTTTATGACAGAGACTGACCCTGAATTATAAGCAAAACAGCCTTCTTTGAATATTATTATAATTCTTCACAGCTATGTGAAATGAATAAACACTTGTGTGTCCCCCCCACTTTTTTTTTACAGTAGTTTGTATTCAGTAACCACAGTAAAAAGGAAGTAAGTAAGTTATCTACTGGACACAGTATTGTGAATGAGAAGACTGAATGGCTGGCTGGAGTACTGAATAATCCATGAAGTCATCCAAAAGAGCTAATCTATACACAAATGAGGAAGAGATGGGACTATGCTGCATCAGGACAATGAAGAATTTGTTTTCATCAGGCACAGATATTGAACTGGATTAAAAATGGATTTTAATGCAAGCAGACAACTCTCATGTTTTCTCTCACTGTGTTTTCCTTTGTGGAGATAACATTGTAGACTTTTGGTCTCAGACTACTATTACCTGGTGCTGCATAGATAAATTATCTTCTTCTTGTTGTTGTTTTTCCCTGTCTCCTCTAATTCAATTTAATGAAGGAGAAGTTCTCTTAGATTTTTTTTTTCCAAAGAAGGATATAATGGTTGAGAATTTTTGGGAATGACTTCTTTTACTTACATGGGGTAGTGAAAGGTTGGATGAAGGTTGAGTTATGAGGTAATCAAGAATTGTATCTTACTGTAAATGTTTACACACACAAGGAGATACAAACATGCCCATATATATTTGCGTCTTTTCAACAAAGACAATATTCTCCTCAGTTAAAGTTGCTAATAAGTATATAATTTCTACCTCCATCCATTTCGGAATAATTCAAGGTCCCTCCTAGTTTTTTTCTGACTTGACATATATACTTCAATTTCAATGTTCACATGCTAGATATGATCAGTGCATACAGATTGCTGGCTCCTCATCGTGCCAAGCAATATTCTAAAACTCTCACTGATTTGTAACATTTGGATTCAGGCTGTAGGCTCGCAAAACTTCTCAGACCTTTGACTGCAGCATCACATGGGATATTTTGGGAACAGGCTTTTATATTTGGTGACATAAATCATGAATATTTGTTTAAACACACATATGTGGAAGTAAAGGTAAAAAAAACTTCAGGATCTAATAACAGCTAACTATCCACATGCAGAATTTATGCTGGATTTTTATTTTACTTTCCACTTCAGTTGGCAAAACAATTTCAGGCAGCATCCAAAATACAGGTAATCCTCAATTTTCGATCATGGTTGAGCTCCAAAATTATGTTGCTAAGCAAGACATTTGTTGAGTGAATTTTGACCTGTTTTAGTACCTTTCTTGCCACAGTTGTTAAGTGACTCCCTGCAGTTGTTAAGTTAGATCACATGCCAAGCATATGAATTTTAATCACATGACCATGGGATGCTGCAATGGATATAAGTGTAAAAAATGTTCATAAGTCACTTTTTTCAGTGATTTTTCAAATTTTTATTTCAAATGGTCATTAAACTTTGTAAATCAAGGATTACCTGTGACTGGTTGAACCTAAAATAGATTCAACCAATGAGAAAATATAATATATATATCAGGGGTGAAATCTAAAATTTGTTACTACCAGTTCTGTGAGCGTGGCTTGGTGGGGGAGGGGGTAATGTGACTGTGTGGCCAATTTTTTTTTTTTTTTTTACTTTTAAAACCATTTTTTACATGTAAAACCATGTTAAAAAATGCTTTCAAAAGGCTCTGACGATCCCAGCTGAGTTTCCTGATCGGCAGGCAACTGAGCTGGGATTGTCAGAGCTTGGATCATCAGAGCTTGGCTCATCAGAGCCATTTAAAAGAAAAAAAAGGCTCTGATGATCGCGTGGCTCAGCTGGGCATGGGGGGGCAGGGGCAGGGATTTTTGCTACCGGTTCTCCTAACTGCCCACTGCCATCACTACCTACTTGCCCAAGCCGGTTCGAACTGGGAGCATTTCAGCCCTGATATATACCCATGTTGAGCAACAACAATAAAGCTGATAACAGCATGGTCACAAATCACTCTATTTAAGATCTGTTGAAAAAACCTAATTTTTAGACGTTTACAGCCCTCTTTAAGTGGTTTACAGAGTTAGCATATTGTCCCCAACAATCTAGGCCCTCATTTTACTGACCTCAGAAGGATGGAAGGTTGAGTCAACCTTGAGCCATTGAAACTCGAACTGCCAATAGTGGGCAGTCAGCAGAATTTGCCTGCAATATTGCATTCTCACCACTGCACCACCATGATATTTAAACAGTGAGATCATAAATTCTAGTCCTGCCTTAGGCATAAAGCCAGCTGGCTTGTGAAATCATGCCAAGAAATTGCAGGGACAACCAATTGTCTGAAATCTTATAGGTTTTCCTGATTGAACAGGGGTTGAAGTAGGAGACCTCGAAAGTCCCTTCCAACTCTGTTATTCTGTTAATTGCCAGTAATTAACACCTAACCCACTCATGCAGATGGTCCAAAAGTGTAACCGATGCCATATCCATTCCATATTCAATATGGAATATGAGATACTGGATGAAGACTGTTCGGTATGATACAACCAACTCACTGAAAAAAGAATTAAACACTGCCAAAATCCACTTAAATGAGTGTTGTGGTCTGCCAGCAGCCTGCAGAGCTGGTAGCGGAGTCGGACAGTGAGGAGGCTGGGGAGGAACATGGGCCAGTCCTGGAGTCTGGGGAAGGCCCAGATAAAGGCTCTGCATCCGAGGCAGAGATGGAGCCAGGGCCACCTGGGAATGATGCGCGGACTCTGGAGCCTCCAGAGTCGGACAGCAGTGAGGCAGAGGAGCAGGAGGAGCCTGTTCCTAGTGCGCGCATGCGCAGAGCTGCCAGAAGGCATGAACAGTTAAAACAAAAGGGATGACTCAGGAGTAAGGCCTGGAGATGATTGGTCCCTCCCATAAGGCTTAAAAGAGGAGCAGAGGCACGTGGGCACTTTGCAGGAAAGCAATGTTGTTAATTCTGTTCCCAGTTGGCATCTCTGTTTGATTCTGGAATTGGTTTGGCTTTACCAAATAAGTCTTTGGCAGAGTGTCAAGGGAGATAAAGGTTGGTGATTATCCCGAAGGACTTCTCCCAAAGGACTTTTTGCAACTAATTGGGACTCAGCTGTGAATGAACGTAATTCACGGCTGTTGCAATAAAAGAGGTTTTTGGGACCACTTGTGTGTTTTAATGACTCGGGAAGTCTAGGTCACAACAGACATTCCTTAGGGGCTACTTTCACAGTCCAGGAGGGGTATGGATTTAAATAGCAGGTGGCTAAAGATTGATAGAATTTACAAAAGGGCAGAGGTGGCATAGACGCAACTTGATCATCTACCTCCGTATCTGAAAGGGCAACCAAGTTTTTTGATGGACTATGCAGCAGACCAACAATGATTATTCCAGCCACATTTTAGTGTGGATGAAAATATCAAACCACAATGAAAGCCTTATCAGATATTTGTCCAGCTCTCAAAGATGAATACATTTTTGTAACACATAGGAGACAGTTTGGGGCTTTTTGTTTGAATCTTTTTTTCTTTTTTTCAAAAAAAAATCACAGGTGTCCTGTCTCAATCTCAACTGAGGAATTTACACAATGCTATTCAATTTTACAATCTGAACTCAAAGTTAAAAAGAAATTTAGAGTAAATTGGAACCAAGTGAGATGAGATACCAGCCAAAAGCTGCTGATCAATGTCACATGTCTACGGCCAAATTAAATTAATAACTCTAGCTTTTAATTTCTTTTAGTATGTTCTTCCAGTTCTATTTCCTGAACTATCATCTGGCAACAGCCATTTCATCAAGCTGTAAGAGAAGGTGATGAAATAGGAATTCCATGAGTTCTGCTGAAAGATTAGTTTCATCACATTTCTTCTGTCCTTGAATGTTTTCTAGATAATCATTAAAAGAATTCCTTTCTTTTTTTCATTTCGGATAATTGTGACGATGAGCACAATTGGATGATGAGGATGAGTGTGAGTGTTGTCCTGATTTTATTGACCATAGATAAGGCTCTGCAATGGATCTCAGAATTACAACTGAAGTGCATTATGACAATTGTACACATATAAAAGAGAGTAGAATTTCAATCCACTATTTTGACATTGCTGATACACACAAACATGGATACACTTGTTAAGTCGAGATTTTTTTCAGCAGAAGCACAGGACAAAATTGCTTTAAATAAACCAAAAAACTTTTTCATTTTTATTACAATATGAAGTATTACTATAAACACACTCTCTAGATAGATAGATAGATAGATAGATAGATAGATAGATAGATAGGTAGATAGATAGATAGATAGATGGATGATAGATAGATATAGATATAGATATAGATATAGATATAGATAATGTATATAATCTTAGTTTATTTTAAATCATATTGGCAAATGTGATGTCTGTCCATGTACTAGCTCTCAAGTATAACTTGCAAACCTTAGGTTTATTCTCAAAACTAACATAAATTGTGCAGCAGGTATAACTTAGCATTCTTCCAAAGTTAAATTATATGAATATAGTTTGAACAAACACATTTTAAAAATAATAGTGAGGTTGGTGGGATGGGAACCAGAAGGAGAAGCAGGAAACTGAGTCAGAAAAACATCTGTGGTTCCTAGAAGATAAGCACTCCATTTCAAAATTTCTAAATAACAGAAATCTTCAGTTTGCCTACTGCAGTCAGCAGACATGTGAAACATTTACAGGCATTCCTTAGTGAGAATTCCAGGCTATGCCTCAAACTGCAATTTGGAAATATGATAAATCTCTATTGGGAAAAATCTAGTTCTTCTGCAACTTTTCCAAATGAAATCAATTGATCTTGTGCATATTTAGTTAGCATAATTAGCACAGTTCTTGTCACAGAAGGAAAGTCATATTTTCCTTCCTGACTTTTATCTTCCTGAATATTGCACTTATCTCCTAAATCTCCAGCATTTTTTTTTTCTTTAAAAGAAATTAATTCTAAAAAGATGGTTTCAGATGTCTGGCTGGGCCTCCTTCTTTTCGTTTAAGCTATTTCAGGCTAATGATTAATTGCCATAAATGGACGGCAAAAGTTTTGTTACCAGATAGGTGGTAGAAATAAGTTCAAGCATAGCATTGAAAATGGGCTTCTTAAAACATAAAAAAACTATCCAAAAAGTCATAAATCTTTCCAAAACCAAAGTAAGCTTTTAAAAAGTCATGATTTTTTTCTTACTTGAGGGGAATTTCACTCAAAAGATGTTAGATAGTAACATAGAAGTACTGAAAAATGAACAAATAAAAAACCCTGACGTGGAAAAAGAAATTTCACAAAATTCCACCTTGAAAAAAATACAGAAAACTCAAGACTTATTCACATGCCTGGTGAGTAGAAATATGTATCAAGCTAATATTCTTAGTAATATACCAGCATCATCTAAATGACATCAGCCTCCCTAAGACTGTATGAAAATCTACATAGAAAAAAGATATGTTATTTTATCAAAGATCAGTGTTCTTTTTATATGGATTCAAGGACAATAAATAAGCTAACATGGTAAAGTATATAAACTTCATTGGCTAGAATTTACAAAAGACTTATCTACTGACATGAGGATTTATGGCATACACCCCCTTCAGTTGTCAGGAACCCATGGTGAACAACAATGAATGAAGCTTTTCAAGAGGCCAGCCTGCAATACATTTCAGACTGTCTTGTCTATATCAAGGTCCTTTTAGGGAAGTTTCATGGGACTTGCATGTTACAGGGAAATAATATAGTCTGAAGTTTCTTTGGCTCTGTTCTTTTTGGAGTATAAAACACATTTCCCCACCCCCCCCCAAAAAAAGTGGGTGAAAATTGTGGTGCATCTTATACACCAAATGTTGCCAAAGCCCTGCCCACCCACCGGCCCTCACCCTTCGGCCATTTTTGGCCTCGTGTTTTCAGTCTTCACACACTCCATTTTAGATCCATTCCAGGCTGTGGGGATCACTACAGCACATTGCCGGGGATTGCCGCCTCCAAGCATCCCATTTTTGGCCTTTGCACACTCCGTTTTAGACCCGTTCCACACTGCAGGGATCGCTACAGCACATTGCTGGCAATTGCTGCCTCTGCGTGTCACGTTTTCAGCCTCCACACGCCCCCATTTTTGCCTCCCACACATCACATTTTTGACTGGTTCTAGGCAGCAGGAATCGATGGATTGAAAGATGCCCATGATAAATATTTCCAGTTCTTGAACCTTTGAATAGGGCTCACTATCTGAGATAGTGTTTGTACTTATTTATTTTATAGAATGTATAGATCACTCCAGTCCAAACACATTCTGGCCAGGTCATTGTGTGTGATGTATGCGTAAAGTTATAAAATGATTCTGTACCTTTCAAATTGTTTCCTATCTATTTGTTAATACATTTGTTGGAATGTAATCCTTCAGAAGGATATGCATGTAAATGAATTCTTTCAGAAGGATATCTATGTGACAGGCAACATCACCCCCCTTGATAAGCAAGCTAGAAGGAAGGGAGGAAACAGTAGGAATCAAGCCTCCATCATCCAGCACGACGACAGCAAAAACAGCACAGCTGATTACAAGTGGGAGATGGCTGGAAGGGCCTATTACATACGCAAGGGCTAAATTGGTTAATGGTTTATAAAGGCAGAGATTTCTATAATGGTAGTTAAATACTCTGACGATGTCAGCAGATGGCTGATGAAAGCTTAGTAAAATAAAATCTTAATTCTTTTAAAATTTTAAAATTTTAAGTTCCGGAGTTTGCATTATGTCTGCTTCCTTTTTTACTAATATACCTGGAACTCGTATTTTTAGAATAGTTTGTAATGCATGCAAGGATATATATTTGTGCAGATAGAAGAAAATATATTTTTTTCTATTGTATTTTAGAACAATGAAAGTTTTCCTGCAATCAACCGTATTATTTCAGATTCTTTTCTTTCTTAAAGGTATGATCACAGGGGTATCTTCAGAGAAGGCAAAAAGGACAAGATGGCAGATGTGAAGACCTGAAATTTTTATGTGTGTTGCACATGCAGTGAATGAAAAAAAGAAAAGCATGACTTTAACTGTGTAATAATGGATGCTGTTTTGACTTTTTTAAACCAGTTCTTCAGATGCCCCTGAATGATCATAACATAAATCCCCTACATTCCAAAGAAATGCTGTTTTAGATGACTTGGTCTATCTGCAATCCTTGTAATTCGGATGGAACCTTTCCTCCTAGGAAAATTGTTTATTTAAAGATAGAATCAGGGTACTATGAATGGATAATAAAGAAAACTTATTAATTTTAGGGTGGAAGGTTTAACTTTAATTAACCATCAAGAGCTTTTGAAGCAGAAAGGCAATCTGTAAATATTTAATCAATAAAAATAAAATATGTAGTTTTGTCTACCTGCAGTTGAAGAAAGTATAGGGAACTAATGGGATAGTAGCAGGGAACAGAGCCAGTGCAGTTTAACTGGCTGTGGCAGGGGAGACATAGATTTTAATCTATCCTGAGTGGTGTTTTGCTTATTTGAGAAGTGGCAACTCTTCATTGAACAAATTCTTTCAGGTATAGAAAGACACCATGAAGTAGTCTTTCTCTGAGTTTGCAGAGTCAAAATCAAGCAAATGCTCTAGCTAATAATAATAATAATAATAATAATAATAATAATAATAATAATAATAATACTTGGTACTTGGTTAATACCTAGGATGCTGGCAGCAATCCATATCAACCATTAGCACCAGTCAATGGTATTTGTGATGCATTTTTGAATGTTCAGTTGACTGAGTTTCATGTTTAATGAATACAGTAAATAATAATAATAACAACAACAACAACAACAACAACAACAACAACAACAACAACCTTAGCATGGACAGCACTTGAAAAACATTGAACAAAAATGTGATGACAACTTTACATGGACATGGCTTAAGATGGGAACCATCAAGAAAGAAACTGAAGGTTTAATACTCGCTGCTCAAGAACAAGCACTACAAACTAATGCCATGAAAGCAAAGATACAAAAATCCACTGACAATCCAAATTGCCGACTTTGCAACAACAAAGTCGAAACTGTTTCACATTTAGTATGTGAATGCACCAAAATTGCACAAACTGATTACAAAGCTAGACACAACCAATTTGCTAAATTAATCTACTGGTCATTATGTAAAAAATACGACTTACCTGTATCCAGTGGTGGGATTCAGCCAGTTCGCACCACTTCAGGAGAAGCAATTGTTAACTTTCTGAGCAGTTTGGTGAACTGGTTGTTGGAAGAAATCATTAGGGCAGAGAACCGGTTGTTAAATTATTTGAATCCCACCATTGCCTATATCCAAAATGTTATGGGAACATAAAGTGGAAAATGTTGTAGAAAATGAGAAGGTGAAAATCTTGTGGGAGTTTTGAATATAGATAGATCATCATTTGGAACACAACACAACATGTCGAAAACCGAAACATACAATTTATTGAAATTGCGGTACCAGGACATGCCAGAGTAGAAGAAAAAGAACTGGAAAAAACCATGAAATATTGCGACCTGGCCATTGGAACTATATGATTATGGATGAAACATGTAACAGTGATACCCATTCTCATCGGGGCACTTGGTATCATGTCCAAGAATTTTATAAGATACATCAACAAATTGCAGGTTCCTGCAATAATACCAGCAGAACTGCAAGAAACTGTGCTACTTGGAACATCGTACATCTTAAGAAGGTACTTGGTTGATACCTAGGATGCTGGCAGCAACCCGTATCAACCATTAGCACCAGTCAATGGTATTTGTGATGCGTTTTTGAATGTTCAGTTGACTGTGTTTCATGTTTAATGAATAAAGTATAGTATAATAATAAAAGATAGAATGATAAAAACAGTTTAAGAATGGAGCTCATTGTCTGCAATTATCATTAACCTTAAAGAAATTTATCTTCAGAAAAAATATAATTAAAAAAGAAAATCTGTTTCATATTTCTGCTAATATTTTGTTCAACTTTGGGTTCAACACATCACTGCAAAAATTGCTTTTACAACACTTGTTTCATATGCATCTTTCATTGTTCTTCCATATATCTAGAAGGAATTTCCCAATTCTTTCCCACTTGCATGAAAAAAAAAGTATCAGCCATATGTTACCATTATCATTACTGTTGTTATCCAGGCCTTAGATTTCATCTGCTTCCAATTCAGCAATGTTAATGTCATTAGTCTCTGTGTCAAAGATAATTTCATATTCTGTTAAGAAATGGAATTTGAAATGAAGTTAAGCAGCCAAGCTTTCAGAAACCAAGTTTTTGTCTCTCTCAAAAAGGTCAAGTAGTTGTAAATCATTGTCATAACTGAAGCAGCACAAATGCCTAGTACTGTCAGTGGTCCAGAAACTCAGTGAATTTAATGGCTCAATAATGAAGCTTAGGGATTTCTGGATCCACAAAAGGAGGCCAAAAGCTGGAACTACACATCAACATCACAGAATAAAAATTGCCCTTAATTAACTGATAAATGCATGATTGTGGCCTCTTGGGAAAAGATGACTTGCTGAGAAATGTGTTACAATATCTTAAAGAGTGATTTTTTTAAAAAAGATAGACTGCCCATTACTACTGAATTTTCAAACATAATAATGGAAGCATAACAATATTCTAATTTGGAGAAAAGATGAGAAAGGCTTTCTCATGACTCATGCATATTCATGAGAAGAAATACTTTTTAACTACATACTACAAATCTTGTCCTTGAAGAAATATTGTAATAAGCCATGGGCCTTCTTTGAAGGTAGTTTTCACATGTACACCTGGAGAACTTCTTGGCATTTAGCCACACACATATCTAATATAGGTGAGTGAGCACCTGTTCACGCATGCGCCCAGCCTTCCGCACATGCACCCAGCCTCAAAAACATGCCTAAATAGAATGGCATAGATCCAGGGTGGGCCCACCCCACCCCACCCCCACCCCACCCCCACCCCACCCCACCCCCACCCCACCCCCAACCGCCCCACCCCCACCCGCGATTTCTGCTACCAGTTCGGGCGAACCGATCCAAACTGGCTGAATACCACCTCTGGTTAATATTGTTCATGACCCTGAAGATTCCCTCTGAAGAAATATTTTGCCCTCTTCTTATCATGGAAATTTGTCTTTGAAGTGGGAGAGAATAATAGGAGAGATATGCTTTTAGATCTTGCCACTTTGACAATCACCTTGTTATAAATACAAAATAATGGGGTAGAAAAGTATATTTCTACTATTTGGAAGAATGTACATCTCTCATCTGTAGAAAATTTTCCTTTTTGCTCTAGCTATTGTGTTTCTGGGATTGGAATATGAATGATGTAATGATGTAACCAGACCCAAGTTGAAAGAAAGAAAGAAAGAAAGAAAGAAAGAAAGAAAGAAAGAAAGAAAGAAAGAAAGAAAGAAAGAAAGAAAGAAAGAAAGGCAAAAGTCTCTTAAAAGTAGGTCATATTTCCTGTCATCTACAAAATCAATTGTCTATAAAAGTCTATTGACCAACCAAGATAAACCCTTTTAACTTCATCTCTATCCTGCCTTATCTCTCATGCAGAAAATGACTGTATGTTTAAGATGGTTTACTCAGGTCAAGCAGATTTCTTCCTTGTAACAATTCACGTATGGATTTTTTTTTTCAGTTCTAATAGTAATTGTTTTAAATGAAGGAATTGGAGAGTAATGCTGGTATCTTTTAAATACAAACCATCTGCTTTGTTACTTCCAGGACTGACTCTACCATGCAGAAGAATGAAGTACTATGTTTCAAGCTGACCCTAAAGAGCAGGGCTGTCAAACTCGTGGCCCGTGGGCCAGATACATCACAAGATAGCCACGCCCATGCCCGATTTAATGAAGGGGGGGAAAAGTCATGATGCATCATGTGACACCGCCATGATGACATGAGTTTGACACCCCTGCTAAATAGAAGCACAAACACACAAACACACACACACACACGTGTAAATGGCATAGCAAAACTTATTAAAGCTGAAGTATATAATGCATGTCCTCCTCTCTCTCTCATAGAGAGGTTGTTCCATTATAATTTGCCCCAAATGTTTATTCTTTAATGTGAGAAAAAGGAAAACCTATGATCTGAAGAGCAATCACATTAATTTCATATAATCAATACAATTTTGGGTTAATTACATTTACATTCAATCAGTTTAGCTTTTTGTCCTGGCTAATGCAATTTCTTGTTTCATCCTGAAAAGGAAGTATAAAATTCTGGAAATGGGGAAAAGCTTATTGATGGCTTATATCAATGCTTCATTTGCTGCTCAGGAGGAACAATTGTTTAACTCTATTCCCACCAGTAATGCCTTTTAGGCAATTAATTTAAACAACAAGCCAAGCATGTCGCCTCAATTGCTGGCAAGCACATTTTGATATGCAGGATTGCCTTCATGAAAGGGCAGAGATGAGAGATGAGTTTTCATGCCCTGGCTCCCTTTCTATTCAGTATGATAGATGTATGCATAGGTGGTCCAAACATTTATTAATTAAAAGTAAGTATTGATTTGCTATTTGTTTCTTTACCCAAAGAGCCCAATTCCATCACTATGATGGAGTTTTACAGCCTTCTAAGGGCTTGTCCTCATGTCCCGTAACTGCAGGTTAAATATGCCCTTTTAATCATGCTTGGTTTTTGTTTGTTTGTTTAAAAGCCAGATCCTTGTGAAGTAGTTATTCTCTTCTTATCTTTAGCCCACAACTGAAGTCAAATTTAGATGTTCCAGTCTTAAAGGACCTATTTTCCCTCTGCTCTTGGCCCTGTTTCTTCCACACCACACCACACCCATACAAGTACAGTCTAGCAGACTTCATCCACAATGTGGCTGCTGACATAAATCAGAAATGGAATCTTCCTGCTGGCCACTTAGAATGCTGTAGGTACTTTGCTTCTTTTCAGTTTTGGGGAACTACCCTCTGTAGCCCGTGTAGCTTTTATTGCCCAAGACAAGTAATGTTTGAGCAATGCTTTTAAAAGGGTATCTCGGGTTTACACAAGCTCTTTATAAATGTGGATATATAACTTCTCCTTTGAAATCGTATTTGATCACTGAATAATAATAATTCTAATTCTAATCGGCATTAACAAAATCACTATCAATCAATTGCAAAATGAGGCTTTATTAAACACCATATATATTTAACATATACATATTTTTCAGAGTTTAAGACACACCTTTCCCCCCCAAAAAAAGAGGGTGGAAATCTGTGTGCGCCTTATACTCTGAATGTAGCCCCGCCCAGCTTCAGAAAAGAAGCCCCCAAACAGCTTCAGAGACTTTTTTTTTTCTGAAGCTGTTTCGGAGGCTTTCAGAGGCACAAAAAAAAGTTTTTTCTGAAACAGAGTTTCAGAAGTTTCAGAGGCACAAAAAAAAGCAAAAAAAGAAAAAAGAAAAAAGGAAGAAAGAAAGAAAGAAAGAAAGAGCAAGCAAGGCACAGAGCTCACAACCAAGGAACCTATTGCTACAATTTACCTCTGGGAACAGCTGATTGGGGGTATTCCAGGAGGCCGATCCACCTGCCAATCAGCTTTTTTCCTATTTTCCTCCCCCAAAACTTATACTCTGAAAAATACGGTATCTAAACCATCAAATAGTAACATCTGCCTATCCCATCTGTGGAAAAGCCTCGACAAAGAAGACTACTACAAATACTTGGCCATCCTTCAAACTGACAATATTTAGAACACTGAAATCAAAAGAATGGTTAGGAGTGAATATATCATGAGAGTAAAGATTTTAACACCCAAATTCATCAGAAATATTCATCAGAAATATCATCAAGGCAATTAATACCTGGGCAATTCTAGTTATAGCTGAAATAGTTGACTAAATACAAAGAGAACTAAAAGCCCTGGACTAGAAAAATAATGACATTGAATCATGCCGTTCAGCCATGCAGTCATGTTTTCCATGTAAGGAAAATAGACGGGCATGAAATGTTGTAAGTACACCAGATGGTTGAAGTAGAAAAAGGGGCATTGGAAGAATATCTGAAGAAAAGTGAAGAAAATACACTGAAGCTAGTATACCATGTGGGCTTACTGAGTTGTAAGGGACCAAACTGGCCTACAACAAAGACCAAATGAAGAATAGAAAAGAGACACAGCAAGGCAATGTATGATATGGCCAGGACAGAAAAGAACTAGCAAGCAAAGCAGATAATATTTATTTATTTTATTTATTTATTTGTCAAGAACGTATTAGGTAATAAGTATAAACATAGACTGGATATATAAAATAGATACAAATAGTGGAAACATTAGGACAGGGACGGAGGCATGTTGGTGCTCTTATGCACGCCCCTTACAGACCTCTTAGGAATGGGGTGAAGTCAACGACAGTCTTAGGTTAAAATTTTGGGGGTTTTGGGATGAAACCACAGAGTCAGGTAGTGCATTCCAGGCATTGACCACTCTGTTGCTGAAGTCATATTTTCTGCAATTGAGTTTGGAGTGGTTCACTTTAAGTTTGTATCTATTGTGTGCTCGTGTATTGTTGTGGTTGAAGCTGAAGTAGTCATTGACAGGTAGGACATTGTAGCAGATAATTTTATGAGCTATGCTTAGGTCATACCGAAGGCGGCATAGTTCTAAATTTTCTAAGCCCAGAATTTCAAGTCTGGTGGCATAAGGTATTTTGTTGCGAGCAGAGTGGAGGACTCTTCTTGTGAAATATTTCTGGACATGTTCAATTGTACAGTATTAATGTCCGATATGTAGTGCAGGTTCCAGACAGATGAGCTGTATTTGAGAATTGGTCTAGCAAATGTTTTGTATGCACTGGTTAGTAGTGTGATATTACCAGAGAAAAAGCTACACAAGATTAGGTTTACAATTCTTAATGCCTTTTTGACGATGTTGTTACAGTGGGCTTTGGCACTTAGATCATTAGATATGAGTACTCCAAGGTCCTTGACAGAGTGAGGGTCATCTACAAGGTTGTGTCCACTTAGCTTGTATTTTGTGTTCTGGTTCTTTCTGCAGACTTGGCAATTGTTACACAGGAAAGTTGAAGAAAGAGACAAAGGGGTGTATTCTAGCTGCACAAGACCAAGCCATATGAATAAATGTATTCAAAACCAGAGATGATAGAAGCAGACATCAAATACTACCTTGGCATAGAAGCTGAAAAAAAACAATGGACCACCTGGTTAGCTGCTGCAAGAAGATTGTACACACTGACTACAAACAATGGCATGACAAAGTAGTAACACAGGTGCATTGGAATATCTCCAAGAAATACCATTTGCCTGTAAGCAAGAACTCATGGGACCACAAATTAGATAAGGTAATAGAAAATGAAGAAGTTTAAGTGGTCTGGGACATTAGAATTAGAAAGACCAATAGCTACCACAAAACACCGGAGACTTAACAATTGTTGATTAGAAAGACAAAAACTTTGGATAATAGACTAGAAGAGAAAGAATTGTGGGGGGGAGGGGTTTCACAAAATACAAATAAAACAACTGTGCAGAAAACCACACCCAAAGATAGTAGGGGTCTTGGGTACAAATCCAAAGCAACTAAAACACCACGTGAACATTATCAACATTAATAAAATCACCATAAGTGAATTGCCAAAGGTGATGATACTTTTAATATTATTAAACATCTGTTGTCCAAGGTACCTGGGAAGGCCTTGATATGTGGACCAAAATGCAAACCCAGCTAAACATCTGACTGACTAGTCAGACCAACTATATTAGACTAATACTAGACTTCATTCAGTGTTCCAGTTTCTTTTCTTTGGAAAATGCTAGCTCTTAGTCCTGTACAATTTGTAATTCTTGGTTAATTCTTCTGCTAATATAATGTGGCCTTGGGCAAAAAAAAAAAAAAAAAAATACAGCATTGCTTTCCTAAAATTTAAGAATTCTATGCATAGCTAATCCTCTATTGTTAATGCATCCCAGACTGATAAAATATTAATAATAGTTAATCTTCAGTTTGATGTGATCCACCACTGGCAAAGCAGTCATTTTATTCTAATAATAAACTAATGGGAGATAATTGAGGTATGAAAATAATGGAATATTTTATTGCAACAGTAATTCCATTTACATCTTATTCTTATGTTAAATTCACTTCCGCTGTTTTATTCCTTTTTGTTTCCTATATAATTGCCAATGAAGACATTTGCTTCCAGTAAAGCACAAGAATGAAGGCACATCAAGCACATGTTATTAATTGATAGTGAGGCATATCTGTGATGTAACCCATAGCATATTTAATTTGCAAAGAGATGTAATATCTAGAAATAGATTTTGCCTATCAAGAAGGTATTGAGAAGTAAAATCAAATCAAATGTTATCGAATCATAGTTTTTGTTTTTTTAAAAAAATCACTATATTTACACAGGGAGGCGTGCTTATGTGGTTTCATTTAACCAGCCATTAAAGATGAGGAATTTAAAACATATGAAAAAGTTTGCTAAAGTATGAAATAATTGTAAGTATAAAAATCTATGCATATGCAAAAATATGATTACAATATGATTGACAAACGATTTGTTAATTGCAATTTAAAAATATTTTGACTAAATTCTGAAAAGACTAATTTATTGCCAATAAGTGTGGATCAGGGAAAGCTGTATGGTTCAATCACATATTATATCACGTTTAACATATTTTACACACACACACAAACACACACACACTATATTTATGCACTTTTATAAGTAGTCTTCTATAATCTGTATTTTTATAGTATAATCCCTAATACTGTGTATACTTTTCAAAGTGCTATTGTTATGCTATTTATCTTTTCCAAATATATATTACATCATAATATTTTGCTTAAGCAGACAATAAATGGAAAATGGTCTTCAGTACTATGATATTCAATTTTGAATTAAATTGGCTGGCCTTTGGCATCTTTTTCTTATTCACAATATTTTATTTTAGGTCTCCATATCCATTATATTCTATTGCATTTATTATTTTGTTTACTATTTTAGTAATTCTTTAATTTACCTGCAGTATTTTGGATAAGAAGGTAAATTAATTACTACCATTATTATCTTTCACCCTAATTTACTGCAGATATTGTGGGAAAATATCTTTCCCCAACTAAAATTTGTACTTTTTATAGTTGTCCTGCCCAAAACTGAACCAACATCAATAGGATTTTCAGTCACTCAACAGAAAACTTAAGGTGAGTGAACTATAGCTCTCCATTTTGGTTTGGTTTGTATTAGCAGAGAGTTTATATTTCAATCTTTTTACCCAATTATAATATACATGGTCATATACAATGTTTAATTAAATAGCTGTTAAGGAGAGTAATCTCATATATGCATAACAGATTATTATCTCTTTTATTCATTAAACATGAAACTCAGTTAACTGAACATTTAAAAATGTGTCACAAATACTGGTGCTAATGGTTGATACGGGTTGCTGCTAGCATCCTAGGTATCAACCAAGTATCTTCTTAAAATATATGACGTTCTGAGTAGCACAGTTTTTTGCAGTTCCGCTGGTGTTATTGCAGGAAGCTGTAATTTGTTGATGTATCTTATAAAATTCTTGAACATGGTACCAAGTGCCCCGATGACAATGGGTATCACTGTTATATTTTTCATCCATAACCGTGTAGTTTCGATGGCCAGATTTTTTCCAGTTCTTTTTCTTCGTCTCTGGCATCTCCTGATACAGCAATATCAATAAACATAATTTTTATTATTATTATTATTATTATTATTATTATTATTATTATTATTATTCAGAGAAATTCCTTCAGAAGCATTAAATAACTTTTCCATAACATTCATTCTCTGCTAGATCATGTCCAATTTCTTTATCAAGCTTCATCTGTTGCTATGAAACTTGCTATTAAATGACAATTCTTATATTTCAATGTCTACATTGAAACATATTTTCAATAGCATTATTGGAAGTGCTCAATTGTATTATTTGCATAACGTACTGTGTAGCAGAATAAGGAGTTTATGAAAACTATTTCATTTGTTTTTAATGACTAAAGCCTTCTTATTTCATGTATTTGTCTAAACAAATCTCTAATGTAGAGTTTCCTTTTCTATTACAGACATAGTTTTTGCATATCAATGAACTCCAGATAAATTACCTTTCAAATGGAACAAAACTATAATCCATTGATATTAAACTGCATTCTGCAAATAGTAATTACATTTCATTTAGGATTTCCTGACAGATACCATGTTTTTTCCACTTTTTAGCTTGGTTATCATTTTTTAAAAACACAGGCTGTTGATAATTATTGTTGTTGTTTAGAATGTACAAATGGAGGTTTCTCTTTTTCCAGTTAATAATTCTGTAAAAGGCACATAAATATTATGTATTATATAGTTAGTATATAAAATAAATATTAAGTTTTTAATTAATTAATTAATTTTGGCTTTAGTATTTTTACAAATAACTCAAGGCACTAATATATCCAAAACACCTTAAATATATAGATTGTTTTGCATGTTTGCAATCTTTTGGCTCTATCTTCATGGTACAGTATGGATTGGTCATTCATAATAATTGAGTTTTGCAGAACATCCCAATAAATTGTGCCCAAAATAAATACTAGAGGTTGAAATCAGAATGTAGGCATATTTAGCACAATCAAGATTATCTAAACTTCTGTTGATTTCAAGGTATCTACTCCGACTAACTGATCTATGGATTACTTTGCAAGGAGTTCTTAGTTACGACTATATTTCAAAAACAGTACAAGTAGGTCCATGTAATGTGTGCATCACAAACTGCATCTTCTATCAATTCCCGAATCCTGTCCTATATATACTTTTTCCTCGCAAGAGTCTCCTGGTTTTCTCCTAATGCTCGGGATTCTTTACAACTTTTTAATTTCTACTATTTGATGGGATTTTTGCAAATTGGTAGAGGCCAATAGTGTAACTCTTACTGTATACCACTTCATTCCTTTGCAATATCCAGGGCTGCCCATCTGTTTCATGATCTAAAGATGTTCCACGGGAAGTGTTTCCTCATGCCATCTACTTATGATTGAACCATCCAAGTATGGGGAAGCTTGGATGTTGAAGACCATAGGAAAAACAAATGTAAAAAAATAAAGGAAGGTACATGCCAGAACCTCATTCCATCCATGGAAATGTTTCTGACTATTTTTTAAACAAACTGAGTTTAATAAGGCAGTTGATTGTTATTTGGATTTAAGATCATTAAATTCAGTCAAGATCATCAAGTTGCTCCCTCAGTTCTTCCGTACATATACATAAGTGGTGAAATCCAATATTTTTTACTACTGGTTTTGTGGGTGTGGCTTGGTGGGCATGGCTTGGTGGGCATGGCAGGGAAAGGATACTGCAAAATCTCCATTCCCACCCCACTCTAGCGGAAGGATACTGCAAAATTCCCATTCCCTCCCCACTCCTGGGGGAAGGATATTGCAAAATCTCTATTCCCGAATGGAGCACCCATTCAGGGCGCTTTCTGAAAGGCCCTGAACACTTATTTATTCCAACACGCTGGCCTAGCTTAAATGGTTTTAATGGGTTTTTTTAAATTTTTGATTTTATTGATTTTGAGTTTTAAATTGGGAACTTTTCAATTTTGCAGATCTGGGATTTTAAATTGGAAATGCCGATGATTTAATTTATTTTAGTTTTTTCTTAACTTTTGTACTATATGTATTTTAAGTTTGGCTGTCCACCACCCTGAGTCCCCCTGGGGAGAAGGGCGGTATATAAGTTGAATAAAATAAAATAAAATAAAATAAAATAAAATAAAATAAAATAAAATAAAATAAAATAAAATAAAATAAAATAAAATAATAAAATAAAATAAAATAAAATAAAATAAAATAAAATAAAATAAAATAAAATAAAATAAAATAAAATAAAATAAAATAAAATAAAATAAAATAAAATAAAATAAAATAAAATAAATAAATTCCCATCCCACTCTGGGGCTAGCCAGAGGTGGTATTTGCCAGTTCTCCGAACTACTCAAAATTTCTGCTACCGGTTCTCCAGAACCTGTCAGAACCTGCTGGATTTCACCCCTGATATGCATACACACACAAACAAACACATACTATGATAAATTTATGCCCTTAAACAACACACTATTAAAGCAACACATTGTTACCAGCCTCTGACACTTTTCTAGATCATATGAGCAATTTGATGAAGCCACAGACAATGGATTAGATTCGACTGACTATTAAAAGAAAGAAAAGGAAAACTTTCAATGTTTCTACTGGTGTCCTCCAGTTGCAAGGACAGATGTGTGCAAAGTGATTTTCCTAATTTTATCCTGTGAAGCAGGACTCTTGATTCCCAATCCCCTGTCCTTGCCAGTGAATCAAGCTGCCAAAAGCTTTCCTCATTTTTCATTTTTCAGAGTAATTTAATTCACCTTGAATCAGAACACATATTGAATGCCTATTAGCAATCCTGGACCAAGGACAGAATTTATAAGCAGGAATTTTTTTTCCTCCTAAAAAACCTCTGCCGGATATCTTAGAAATTTAAAGCCATCTGGTTTCACAGTAAACTTACAGCTGATGAACTGGTTAAGAATTAATTAGAGGCACATGCTAACTGTTGTGATGGTAGAACTATTGACATTTATCTACTAAAAATGAAGGAAAAAGGGAGAAAGCTACTGTTCAAAATAAATACTAAGACATTGTAGTTATTGAAAATAAATTAGGTTGCTTTAGGATAGTAGCCCTTAACTTTAAAGGTACCAATGGTATAGTTTTCCAAAATTGTAGAACATACACTAGTTATTAATAAAAGCTGTTATAAGGTAACAGATAAGCCCCAATCCTACCAGCATTAGTCAAATTATGTCATCACACATATTTACAGGATAATAGACTTTGTATAAAACCCAATTCTGTGCATGTTGGCTTTTCTCCAGTATTCATTCTGAAACTGCAGTTATCTACAGGAGGCTAACATTATTTGAACAATGGCAGGGAATGTGTTTATCAGGAACAACTCTTGGGAATATTGCCAATGCTGAAGCAGGACTATTTTTATTTCTTATGTCTAGTCCTTGTAAAAGAGAAAATGTCTGAGAATAGTAATAATAAAAAAGGATGTATCGCAGTATCATTAAGCATGTGGTATCATCACTGTGGAACAGTGATGTACCACAGTATCATTAAGCATTCTTGGCCAAGTACTTTTGCCCCATCATTCATGCATATACTGGAACCCATAAAAAAAAAAATTAAATGTCTTACTGAATGGACAGGTTGCTGTAGATTCACCTGAGCCCTGGCTGACATTTATATGAGATATTCAGAAGTGCAGTTGGCACACAGCAGATTTGAACTTCGCTCTTCTACAAAGCCAGAGAACAATTATTTCTTGTAATATTTGTAATAGGTTGTCCACATACAAGCTTGCAAATACAACTTTAATGTACACCTATGTAGATATCTTCTAGGGAGAAAAAAACATGGTTTTGGCTTGCATACCATCCCAACTCTGGGTGGCTCTGGTGGTATAGAAGTAATTAAGCAATAATCAAAAGAAACTATATATACCACTAACCCAAGCAAAACAATAACATAACAATAAAAAACAAGAATAATATGGCTGCATAAGTCTGCACACCTTCTTATAAGTAGGGATGTGGCTATGTTCAGAATTAACCAATCACATTCAAACTGATGATAAATAGTAATCAGTACATACCTGCCATCAATTAAAGTGACTCTGATCAAGCCAATATAAAGTTCAGTTGTTCTAGCAGGATTTCTTTGACATTTACTCAGCTGCCTCTTACAACAATAACCATGGTCTGCAAAGACCTTACAAAGCATCAAAGGGATCTTATTGTTGGAAGGTGTCAGTCAGGAGAAAGGTACAGATTTTTTTCCAAGGATTAGATCTACCATGGAACACAATGAAGACAGCCATCAACAAGTGGAGAAAATACAATACAATAGTGACATTACCAGGAACTGGATATCCTTCCAAAATTGATGGGAAAAACAAAAAGAAAAGTAATCCAAGAAGCTGCCAAGAGACATACAGCAATATCAAAGCAGCTACAAGAGTTTCTTGCTGATTGTGCACTACATGTGATAACAATCTCTTGTCTTCATATCTGGATTGTGGGGTGGGGTGGGAAGACAGAAGCTTTTTCTTACAAAGAAAAACATCCAAACCCAGCCCCATTTTGCAAAAACCTACATTAAGTCTGACAAAAGCATGTGGAAAAATGTATTATGCTTTGATGAGATCAAGGGCCATAATTCCAGCACTTTGGTGCAAAAATAATGCTGCACATCACCAAAAGTACACCATACATACAGTGAAGCAATGTGGTGGCATTGTTATGCTCTGGATGGCTTTTCATCAGGTGAAACTGGGGCTTTAGTCAAGATGGAGGGAATTATGAATAGTTCCCAAATATCAGTCAATTTTGATACAAAACCTTCAGACCTCTGCTAAAATGCTGATGATAAATAGGAATTTCACCTTTCAACTGACAATGACCCAAAGCAGACCCCCAAATCATTGAAAGAATGGCTTCACCAGAAGAATATCAAAGTTTTGGAATGTCCTAGCCAGGGCCCTAGACCTGAATCCAACTGAAATTCTGTGGAGTGACCTAAAGAAGATGATGTCCTTGTAATCTAAAACTTTGAAACAATTTACAAGGAAGGTGCATGTTTTGTTAAGTTTTCCCCCTTAAAAAAGATTTCAAATTGTTTTTAAATTGAATTGTACAGTTTATACTATATGCTACATTCAGAAAAAAATCTGAATTGATTTATCTTGGTCTGATTTATATGTCAAAAACCTAGCAATTTAACAGGGGTATGTAAACTTTCTATATCCTTTGTACATATAGAAATAATATATAATACATGTCATATTTACCATGGCTATAGCTCTTTATCATAATCACATGTATCATTGTTTTGAATAAAAAGAAATTATGATATTTCACTAATATCTTTGAAAGCATGAATCAGATATTATAAAATGTGGCTTCCTCTGAGCAGTAGCTTTTAGCCAAATCATCCATTTTCAAACTGTATTGTAAATAGAATTTCTTTCCTTTCAACAGTGATTACCCTTTTACCAATCTGGATTATTTTAGGAAAGTCTTATAATTACCGAGATTCATTAGTCACCAGAGCAATCAATGCACAGCTCTGAAGAATAGAAAAATGTTAAAAATCAAAGGCTGAAGATTTTTGAATGGAGGAAATGATATCTGAGAAATCAAAGCACTTGTTAGAACAAGCAAAAATATGAAAATGATTTTCTTATCATTAGACATCTTTTGTGCAAGTATGAAAAAGGTAATTACTCTTTTTCATTAGAACATCTCTTTAAGTTGGTTAAAAAAACTTTAAGTGCTAATTAGATATGAACCCATCAAAACTAAATTAGGAACAATTAGCACTCATACTCATTACCAAAGGAAAGGAGGAGAAAACGTATTTGTCGACATTAAGACATTACGTGGGGCGTTTTATTTGGGATAGGAAATTGTACCAAAGCAATTGATCTGTTTAGATCAGCAGTCACTAACAATTCCCTTTGGTGGGGGGGGGAACCCTTATGATTTCCTTTCATGGTTAAGAATATTAAGGTTCAGATAAAAAGGAGTCATACTGATAAACACTGGATTCTATGCACTTTCCTGAAAAAGCCCATTTTGATACCACTTTCTTTGCCATCACTGGAGAGACAATTTGAGCAAAACATTTTGGCTAAGATCAGAAACAGATAAATACCAGAAGATGAATGGAAGATTGATAGACAGACAGACAGACTCGAGTTAGATATTTTGAATTTAGGAATATATTTCACAGAATAACCATAGTTTCTCTACATAAGATGTATTATTGATTTTACTATTTTCAGAACTTATAATATAAAAATAATATGAACAGAGCAGGGCCTAAATTTATTGCCTGAGTAAAACGACAGAATGCCAATGTTCCACTACTATATTCACAACATTAAGAAGCTGAGTGGACTGGAAATTAAATCTGTTTAATGCTGAAGACAAAAGACTAAACCAACCTAAGGGAACATGCAAGCTATATGACAAGCTTCTTAATTTGGGGTGGGCGATGCGGGGTGGGGAGAGGGTTAATTTGAGTTACCAATAAAGACAACACTGTATTTGAAGTATTTTTACCAATTATAGGAATACACACACACAAAATGAAAATTCAGATAATAAGCACTGGTACAATACCGAAAACAAGATTCCAAATTATTATGTTGTCTTCTGATCTAACTGTGATAAGATACTAGCATAAATACTGCTACTGATTCTTAATATAAGCTTGTGAATGCTCAAGGAATCAACAAAACTATTCAAAATCAGTGGAAAGTAGTGTGAGCCAAACTACAGGTAGGGCATCATTTCAAACATCCAAAATATTAAGTATCTTTTAAAACAAGCAATTTAACCAAAGATTACCATTATAGATACTGCATTATGAGCTAAAATTAATGAAGATGATAGCTGTGCACATTCTTTACCCAGTTAGGTAGTCCTTCCTTAACAACCAGTTGTTTTCAACCATTCAGTTAGGATAGACCCTCTAAAAAGTTTTTACAATCTGATTTCAAAGTTCTACTGAATGCAACTGCCTGCATTCACATGATCATATTTTGGATGTGTGGTAACTGGCTCACATTTATGGCTGTTTGCAGCAGCCCATGGTCCTATGATCATATTTTCTTTTATCAATTGTAAGCAAATTCCAGCAATTTCCAGGAAAAAAAAAAGATCCATGGGGTAAAACAGATTTGCTTAACAATCACAGCATTTTCTTAAGGATAGTAATGTTTATTTAATGACTGGCACAAAAAAGGTTGTATAATCAAGCATGATCACATGGTGATCTGCTTAATGATCACAATGATTTACAACCATACTTCCAGGCTCAGCTCTGATTGTAAGCAGTGGTGGGCTGCTGCCAGTTTGGACCGGTTTGGGTGAACCGGTAGTTCTGATGATCAGTTGGCCCCGCCCACCCACCTCCGCCTTATCCTGTCCTATATTTCCTTCTTTCTGGCTCAGCTGATTCGCACTGCAGAGCTGATTTCTGCACCTCCACTCTACTTACCGGGGCTGCCTTACAAGGTAAGCAGCTGAGCTTCAAATTGCTGTATTTTGAATGCTGCACGCAAGCACGTTAGGCCCGTGTGCGCTTGAAATTGTTAAACCGGTTGCAGCCCACCACTGATTGTAAGTCAAGGGCTACCTGTAATGAAGGACTTGAGCTGCTCTCTGAGCTCAACTTCTTTATTTTCCTCATGGATGCCTCTCCAAATACAACATAAGCTGATACGGGTTCCCACCACATCTAAGATGCATGTACTGTAGCTCTCACCCTATTGGTGATCCAAACAGAAGTTTTTTAAATTTGGCTGCTCTCTTTATAAATTGTAACCTAAATGTACAATAAACTTCAGAAATTACAGAAACAAAAAACAAAGCATTGCCTTGACATACCATTTCCACATTTGGAACTTTATTAGTATCCTGAAATTGGATATTCAATATTCCGGCAAAAATGTAGGAAAAAATTGAATAATTTCACATGCTAAATGGAGGTCCTCGAATTTCTAAAATATATTTTCCTCTGCAAGATTTTCTGGGTTTTTTCTGTTTAGTTTCTTTTGATCAGACAGTTGAGCTTGACTAGACTCCCGGTGATCTAAATTAAATTAGCCTGATCTGCCAAAGCTCCAGGGTTTGACACTCAAAAAAAAGGTGCAAATCATTTTTAACAATGATTGCATAGCAAAAGAGCATTCAGCCATGATATCAAAAATCTTCCACCATATCCATGAGAATATTATTATTTTCACCATCATCTCCATTTTGAATAAATTTTTGAAGGCATTTTTCTTATCAAGTTTAATGAGAATAGGAAAAAAATACACTAAAGAAAAGTTCAGCACAGCACTAGTGAAAAATTTCAGCAAAGATTTTTTTTTTAAGTTTATTGAAAAATCTTACATTGTCTAAAATGTCAACTGGGAGGAAATTGCAGAAAAGATAGATGGATGAATAACTAGAAAAGTTAGCAGAGGCTAGATAAGTCACTAATAGTTTGAGCTGTAAGGACATTGATCATTGTAGCATGACAGTGGTTGTATTCTTTTGATCTAGTAAGGTAAATGCCTTGGCAGAGATGCAATATCACTTTAGGATCTGAGGCTTTAGCCCTATCAAAATAAATATAAACTGATTTTTTTTAGAAAGTGATCTGAATAGATGAATGTCCCCATCTACAGTGATAGAAAAAGTGATTTGGTGACCACAGGGACTTCTTCATACATCACACTGTTAAACTATAGAATTTACTTCCACAAATAACAATCATCAGCATGTAGAGCTTTAAAAGAGATTGGGACACTTTCATGAAGGACAAATGTCTAGATGACCAATAGTAATGATAGCTAAGTGTGCTCTCCGGTATCAGAAGAAGATGTTGGACTATAGAAATGACAATATACCCCCTAATCCTAAGGGACAAAGGACTTGGAGAAAAAAATAGAATTTTGTTGTTATTACATGTTGACAGCAGTGAGAATGCTTTATGCAGAAAAATGGACAGTTATATTAATTCCTGTATCAGCAATAGCACTTAGACTTATATATCGCTTCATAGTGCTTTGCAGCCCTTTCTAAGCAGTTTACAGAATCAGCATATTGCCCCCAACAGTCTGGATCCTCATTTTACAGATTTCTGAAAGATGGAACACTAAGACAACCTTAAGCCGGTCAGGATCAAACTCCTGGTAGCGGGCAGAGTCAGCCTACAATACTGCACTCTAATGGAACAATAATTGGAGAAACTGATGGAACTAGTGGAGATAGCCAAATTAGCTGCTTTAATCAAAGAGAAAAATATATCTAACTTTGTTTCTGGATTTTGTGCTTGAGATAGGAAAAAAAAATGAACCTTTTTTTAAAAAAAATTTTTTAAATTTTTTTCTAAAAAATGACTTTTAGATTTATTGATTAGAGTTTTTTGTAATAGAAATGACTAAACAGAATATGCAAAGTAAAATGTTGAGACTATAATATTATGTTCATTGTAATGCACTGAAAAGAGTCAGAAGTGAATGTTTTCTCCCCTTTATCCTATACTTCTCTTTTTCCCTTTTCCAATTTTCCCACTATTTTCATTGTCATTTGTATTTTATACTCTAATAAGTTTAATAAAATTATGTTATAAAAAAAGATGTCCCGTATTCCTGAAGTTTCAGTTGTATGATTTCACAGTCATCTGACTGTACAGTATTGAACAGAAAGTAATGAAACAGCTCTTTAATCTTTACACGGCCTATTTTTATGTTGAGTTTCACTAGTACTGTATTCATCATCTTGAAGCAGAAATCAGAGGTTGATACAAATTTGAGATTTACAGTTTTTGTTTATAAAAATTATGTAATACATATTTTTTTAAAAAAAGAAAGAAACAGTAACAGATATTGGTAGAGCCAAGAAAGCATTTTCAAAGAATTAGTAAACCAAGATAGAACATACAAATTTAAATATGATTTATTCTAATTGTGTAGGTTTTAAAAGGATCTGTAGAAAATCACCTTCATAAAATAATGACACTTGCACATTATGCTAGCTAGATTACATACTCCATAGTGCCTGGATTTTCCCTTGGAATCAATGTATATGAAATGATTGAAATGATCAAAACAAGCAAAAAATGTATCAACATTCTGATGAATCAATTGTTCTCTGAAGAAGAGTAGTAGTGAATGAAGCTCAGCAATGAATTTATGACATGTTAAAGATATTGTTGTGTTACCAACCAGCAGAGTAAGTGCACAGAGAAACAGTACTGAGCACAATGAATACAATACATACAAACTTGTTTAACAAAGTTTTTACTTTGTAGTGAAAAACAATTGCATAGTCTTTTAATCAATCCAAGTCTTTAGCCATTCAAATCAGTCCGAAGTTACAGATATTTTCTTACCAGACAAACAGCAGTAATTCATGCTCGTAACAAATCACGATGGTAGCATATCCATCCATGATGAGAACTCCTTCACACGATGGTAACAGTTCCAACAAGAAGTCAAGCAATGATGAGAGCAGGTCCAACAATGACTATAGCTCAGCTTCCTTCCTACTAGTTTACACTAGTAATTATCCACTTAAAATAAGTGTAGTCAGCAGTGCAATGACTCAACAGTACAATTACTCAGCATTACATTTAAAGTTATAGAATACATTTAAAGTGATAGAACACATATATTGCCTGGACAACTTGTTAGACTTATATTATATCCTAACATGACTCATGACAAGAACAAAATTCCAGGAAATATTTCACACTTAGCTCATGTACAAGAAACAAAGGATCAGAGGTAACCTGAATGTATCTGAAAGCTCCAACAGAAGAAAGACAAATATTATTAAAAGGGTAAAACATCCAACTTTTATTGATATAGCTTTTAACATCCATTTATCACAAATCATTCTTTGTTGATACAGTTTGATTTACTTCCATCTGTAATCTGTGGTTTTATCAAATTAATCAGTCTGCATAACCTAAAATTACCAACTGCTTGTAAAGGATTTTTTAAAAAGTATTGTATTAGAGAATACTACACACTTGGGAATAGCACAACATGTTCTGAGAACTACTGTCTGCCACTCATCCACCCACATTAGATATTTATCTAAATGCACATGATAGATTGGATATCATTTAATGAAAGGCATTTAACATAAATGGCATATATTTCACAGTCTTGGGAAATGTGATACTTCATAAATGTTTATAAGTACAAATAAAAACATTCTATACTTGTTATTAACTTTGCCATTTACCCAACTTCCATCCAGTCTTTGATCACAATGACTTTGAAGCATTCTAGAAAAGCATGCAACAATTAAGAGCACTTTAATCACTGTTATAAACCTCCTGAGAGTAGGCACTGTAATAAAATTGGCATATTAAGGATATGAAAAAATAATTGCAGGTACAACTAAACATGATTAATGATCAGACAACAGCCTAAACACGAAAAGAATATTAAGCAGTCTAAGATACAGGTCAGAGCAAGATCATTATTCTACTGGCTGATTTTTCCAGTAATTCCAATTAATTCCATTAATGAAATACAGAGTTAGAACATAATGATGTCATATGGTTGGTGGACACTGACTTAACAGGGCAGATTAAAGGACCAATTGGCAAGAAGAAGACCTGGTACATTAATAATTTCACACCTAATCCAAATTGGCCAGAAATTTAGGCCACAGGCCAATGCTTACTGAACTGTACATAATATTATTTCCTTAATTCTGCTCTGTTGGGGCATAGCTGTACAATGGGGAAAGATGGAATATAGAAAGAAATAATTATCTCAGGGGATGTGATATGTCGCTGCCACCTTGAAAAGATAGGGCATTTTTTTTTCTTACTTTCAGATATTTTACAATAACAATCCTCTCTGGTAATTTGCTTTCTTGCTTTCTACTTCAACAGATGAATATATCAGTGGTAGGTCTCACATACCTTTGCTACTGGTTCGAACGCTCTCACACGTGCCATTTCTGCACATGTGCAGAACATATTTGATGACTCTGGGCAGGTGGGCAGAGCCTTCCACCACCACTGCTACTGGTTCACCCGAACTGGGGCGAACCAGTAGCAACCCACCACTGATGAATATATTTCTCCTTGCTGGTTTATGAATTGGTGGATACAGAAACAGCGGCATCTGATCTGTGAGATTGGGTTAGGTGAAATTATGAAAAAAGTTGCAAAGACCAGGAAAAGGTTTTACTAATTCCTGTACCTTAGGCCAGCAGAGGGACACTGACATTGCAACTTGTTAAATGTGCCATTGTCTGCATCATCAACTATATGCCAACCAATGTCATTATTATCACTCTACTATGACTTTGCCACTAATTATATCACCTTCTTTAATTGGTATTGGGGATGGGATTTTGTTATCCTTCAATTAAATCTGCTTTTCTATTGGCCAGAAAATGGTTTGGGTCTATCTTTCCCCCTACACATCTAGTCAAGTTTATGCATAAGGAAACTGTATATTAAAATTGTCCATAATTTGAATCAAGTATGTTAAGAACACAAAAGACTGGTGCCACTTTGTGCAGTTAACTTCCCGCTGGTTGTTTCAGGATGACAGAAGGCAGTGTGATAGAGGTGATGTGAAAAGGTGTCACTGGAACCATAATGTAATATACTGTACTTTAATTTCTTTTGCTGATTGAAAGATTTGGCATGTACCTTCTGTCAGAAAATGCTTTGCAGATAACCTCATCTGTTACTTTCAGATGGATGATGTTTTATACTGTCATTTTGAGGCTGGATTGTTCAACTGATAACTATTTAGAAAAAAGTTTTATTTTATAGGGCAGGAGTTAGGAAAGGAAAAAGTTTTATTTCTTGCAGTAAGACACTTCTTTAGACCTAGTTCACTTAAAACTTAGTTGTAGCGTAGATTATGAATGAGTTTGAAATGAGTACACTTTAAAAAAAAAACTATATAAAATATCAAATATTTATTTCCTAGAATGAATTCCTTATTTTTCCCAGGACAAATATTCATTTCAAATTGAATGTACATTCTGCTCAGCAGTGGTGATCTTTATAAGTCATCTGTGTTTGCTGCTTATGGAGGGTCACATGATGTATTCATTATATGGCTTTATAAGAACTTTGTTCAAGAATCCAAACAGGAAACAGGAATCGAAACATACACATATTGAAAATAGTGGATTTTTTTTTTTTAAGAAAATGCAATCTATAAAAAAATCAATTGTGATTAAGGTTTAGGCCTGTACGATGTGATATGGATTTGTCTCTCTGAAGCAAATTTGGCAATATTTCCTGCCAACATTATGAACCATATCTAGTTTACAAATGTGCTAAGGGTGGAGCATAGTGGTTGGGAGGAAGCAAATGGCATCTTCAATGTAGCAGTGGCCAAAATGTTTAGGGAATAGTCCATAGGTAGTTCAGGCTGGACAACTTCAGCTAGTGCTGTGGTACTATCAAAGCAATATCAAAGCTGATCAGTTTGAATGTACAGGTAGAAGTCTCCTTTCAGACTTCTGTCACAGTACAAACTCTGTGGGGAAAACTCTGAAAGGGGTTCTGAAGCAATGTAAGGTGAAACAACATGATTGTTTTGCTCTATAAGGCTTCAAAAGGGACCTTCATTTGAAACTTCACCAAAGCAGGACACTTCTCTGCACAGTCCTGGAAGCAGAATTGGCGCTCAATACATCAGAAGGTTTCAGTTTCTATAGCTGCTAATAGAATAATTTGTTTATATAGTCTTTCCTATCCTTTCTGATCCAAGCCATTTCAATTTGCCCATTCTAAGTCCAGACCCTTTGTGCATAAATTAAATAGCAAATATCAAAGGAGTTTCTGAGATCAGGTGTTCAGACACATCTTAAACTTAGAGTCTGATAAAAATGATTCTTGAGTAATTTTATATTTCACTGTTCCTTTATATGCCTTTCCAGTCTTATAATTATTTGCAGAAAAAAAGGATAAACTATGTTGTCTCATCTTTATAGGAACCCGAGGTTTCAGAAATGGCCATTGACTTTTTTATAGGTGGATCCTTGCCTGTCTCATTGGAGCTTCTTTTAGTTACATACCCTACTTGTGGAAACAGTTGTTCTAGTGTGAAATTGCAAGATCCTGCTATTTTTTTCATTGAATAATATCACACTCTGTTACTGTTCTAATATACTCAAGAATGCTGAAACCATATGTTATTTCTATGAGAATATTGTAAAGTTACAGGGCAACCTATAGTAATATCTCATGACTGTATACATCAGGGGTATCAAACTCGTAGTGTCACGTTGTCATCATGTGATGTATCACAACGTTTTCCCCCTTTGCTAAAATGGGGGTGGGGATGGCCAGCGTGTGATGCATCCGGCCCACAGGCCAGGAGTTTAACACCTGTGGTATACATTGTTAAGACATTTAAGCATTTTACTTTGTATTATTCTCTTTCTATTTCTAATCAAGGACAGAACCAACCTAGAACCAAGGATAAATTTCCTGATAGAACAATTAATCAGTGGAATGATTTGTCTCCAGAAATTGATCGTGCTCCAATGCTGGAGGTTTTTAAGAAGAGATTGGACAACCATTTGTCTGAAATGGTGTAGGGTTTTCTGCTTGAGCAGAGGGTTGGACTAGAAGAAATCCAAGATTCCTTCTAACTCTGTTATTTTGTTATTCAATCTGAGCTGTGCTAATTAATCTGTACTTTATAGAGGGACTATCTCCTCAAATATCTTGCACAGTTACATTTCATCCCAATATATAATCACTATATAAAAAGTAGAAAATGTAATTTTCATTTTGTCTGGTTGAAGTAGCCACTGTGCTTACTTTAGCTAATGTGACACCATAAAGTAAGAAGCCTGCTTTATCCATTTTTTCAATCATCCTCCAGAGATTTTGACACAGGCCTTTGATTAGAAACCAGATGCTGTCCATCATTTTCTGCCAGAACCATTATCAGTGTTGAAATGTTTTTATGTCTTTCTTTAATTATTTGCTCAATCCTGGCTTTAAGGTATAATTTGACATGCCAGATTGTTCTAATCAAAAGCATCACCACTTACTGCCAAAATGAAAGGAGAAAGGGGGTAAAAGATGATAAGTGTAGAGAAAAGACACTCATTTGGAACTACTAATACTTATGTAGATAGATTGTAGACATAATAATAAGCTGTCGAAGTGAAGGAGACACAAACATTGCTTTAATGGAAACAGAAAAGTAAGTGATTAACATGGCATGCTACCCACAGAGAAGAGAGAAGATAGAGGTACATATAACTACAATGACATAGAAGACATTCTATAATTTATCCTGTTCTTCCAAGGAAGGAGAGAAAAGAATACATATCAATATAACAGTTTTCTTTGTGTCAATTAAGATGGAGTATTGTTTCACTTCCTTTGAAAACCATTTAATTTTGTAGAGGTTCAAGCTTCCTTTTGCTTATGAAACAACACAATATACAGACTGAGAATGACTGTAAATACATAGATGTACCAGCCCAGTTTTGGAATATAGGGTAAAATATCCCTAAACCATGGGCCATGTCCAAGGGACATGTTTTCACTTTAAATTAAAGTGAAAAAGATATACATCTTTTTCACTTTAACAAGGGTTAATATAATACTCATGGACAGTAAAATTAAATTAAAAATGGGAGGAGGATAGTATATTAGGCAGTAGCCTGATTAAATGTTTTACATTTGGAGATACATTTGGGGAGGGGGGAGATATAATTGGTCAATGTGGAACTATCTTCAAGACCGCCTTCTACCGCATAGCTCCCAGTGACCAGTAAGATCCCACAGAGTTGGTCTCCTCCGGGTCCCATCAGCTAAACAATGCTGGCTGGCAGGCCCGCAGGGCAGGGCCTTCTCTGTGGCTGCCCCAGCTCTCTGGAACCAGTTACCTCCTGAGATCTGGACCATCCCCACCCTATTGGGGTGAAGCGGTGAAGACTTTTTCAGCAGGCCTGATCTCGCTGTTGTGATCTGGTGAGATCTGGCCATGAATGGTGTGAATGGGTTTTAACTGTTTTTAATGTTTTAATTTTTAATGTTTTTATATATGGTTTTTAAATGCATTATAAGCCGCCTTGAGTCTTCGGAGAAAGGCGGCATACAAGTTGAACAAATAAATAAAATAAATAAATAAACTTTCTGAGAAAGAGTGTTTTTATTATCTCAGCTACATAGGAATAGCAGAATGCTCTCCTTATTCCAATACTATAGGTTTTCTCCCCTTAAAACAACATTTGAGGTTATCATAAATCATATTAAATTATATAATTATAAATATATTATAAACATATAATTGTAAATTAATTTCACATGACACAATGATAGTATTTTAAGTTTAAGCTGAAAGAGTACTTGATTATACACCACACTCTCCTTTTTTCCCCTCCCTCTCTCTCTCTCATTTTTATTGTTAGCCTCAATCAATCCACTGAAGAATGAAGGAAAATATGTATATCAAACTAACTTGATAGCTTTCCCTTCTGTTTCAAGTCCCCTCCATTTAAATCCCAATATATAGAATTCTGTTTAGAAATTAAATAATATTTACTTTTGCAAGAACTCTAGTTCTCTTCAGGCACTAAGCTGATGAAAGTATTTAGTTAGCACATGGTGGCACTTTATTGTACTTGCCTAATCTCAAAAACATGTAAAAGCTGAACAGAACAATAGAAAGTTCCTGGATGGGCTGGGAAATTGAAAAGGTATTTATGTGCAGATAACAATGACAAATCAGTCCTGTATCTTTGTCATTGAGATTCATCTGGAATGCTTTTAAATCACAGGAATATTTTTAATAGTAAGATAGCAATAGTGGGATTTTAAAGTAAGATCTATATATTTACTTCCATATAAGTAGGGCCACGGGTGTCAAACTGATGGCCCATGGGCTGGATGAATCAAATGCCAGCTATGCCCACCCCAACTCTGTGAATGGGAAAAATGTCACAAAACATCATATGATGACAACATGATGCTGCAAGTTTGACACCTGTGAAGTAGGCAGCTGTGAAGAGGATAAAATCTATTTTATTACAATGAGAATGACACCAAAGAATGTAACTTTCATTGAAGAGAGAAAACATAATAACCAGCACGCAATAGACCCCTATAAACTTTGATGTTCAAGAAAAATATGTTTTATAAAAGTTTATATACCTTGTTCAGTCATACCATTTGGAAACAACTTATTCATAAGTGCTTCTAACACTACATTAAGATTACACTACATACTGAGTTTGTGGGTCTGTGTAGGTTGATCCTTTGAAGTCCAATTTTTCATGATTAAATATGTTATCAACTACATTACAGAAAAAAAGTGGAAAGTAGTCACAGGCAGTTGGTTACTTATTTTCTAATGAAAGACAACTGAAATTGAATGTCTATACCCTCTCATTATCTAGAATGGTCACTAAATGTGTATGTGACACACACACACACACACACACACACACACACAGAGAGAGAGAGAGAGAGAGAGAGAGAGAGAGAGAGAGAGAGAGAGAGAGAGAGAGAGCGAGAGAGAATACTGTGTAGATCACTTGAGCTACTTTAAAAATATTGACCTTAATTAGTTGATTAATCTCTTCCAGCTCCCTCAAATGGCTGACTGAAAGTGACCAGACTTTACTCAGTTTCTGAAGGCTTTTGTTGTTAAGTACAAAACATTTGGTCATAAATGTGTAAACTGGTTAGAAAAGCATTTTTTTAAAATTATCATTTGGTCGTTAACTCAGGTAATCCGTAAAGGAGAAGTGGCAGAATGGATAACTTAAAAAACATCATCATTCTTGACAGGATTATTTCTGTGGTATTAAATTGAAAGAAGATCTCCAAGTAAGTCACCTTGAACACCTGGAATGAGAAAGGGTATACAATGTTTATTATTTTGGAGATAATATTTCAAACATTTCACATACCTTGAATGTAGGCCTTTGATTGACAGATGCAAAGATAGCCAATGTTTCTACAACTTTAACAGATGTGTCAGAGAAAATTTCAGTGGGGTCAATTTGTCTTTCATGGATGAAAAGCACTGTATCTGCCAAAATACATAAAACAGAACATGTTTTTGGTAATAATTTAAAAAATAAAAGTAGAACTTTATTGTTCCATATATATGGTTAATATCTTGTGCTAATTGAATTTAAGGGGAACAAGAATAATTTTATATCTGGTCATTTTAGAAATATACATTTTCTATACATTTCTAATCTGTGATTGCTCAAAACATAAAGTGCTCATTTCCATATGTGTAATTGGACATCACAACTACCAGTTTATTTTTTTGCTGGTATAACTCATCCAATTGCCCTTTCTTTTTATGTATTTTAATTCTTTGACTGATAAACATGTAACATTAATTATATTGAAAGTTTTATTTGCAGAATCACCTCATCTGACAAACTTCTTGCTATCAAATGAAGAAAGCATTTTGGGGGTAAAGATTCTAGGAAGGTAGGAATGGGCAATTTTTAGATAGAAGGCTAAGAAAAGGTTAATAACATCTTGTTTTAACAACGCACTAAAAATTAAAAATGTCAGTATTGAAATCTGAAGAATAGTGTATATGCTTGCTTGCTCTTTATTATTTCTATCCTCTAACACATTCATGCAATGTATTAAAATGTTCTGTGTCAGTCTTAGGTAATTAGGACCTGGTTAATCAAATTTGCGGCACCTCATTTTGATGATAATGTTCTGCTGAAATGGATCTTACCTTTGACTAATGGATGATAGAGTTGATAACTGGGGACATTTTAATCACAGAACTCCAGTGATAGATGGCTAGCCTAGCTAATTGAATTATTTGACAGTACATTGTGGGTTTTTTTGGCGGGGACTTGAACATTTTAACACCATAGGCAGGAGGCATATTTGTTAAATAATATGGAAATAATGCTGAAATAGATTATTTGTTTGGACTGCAATGGAAGTTATGTTGTTCCTTCCCACCCATACCCAACTTTGCCTACAATAATCCTATATGGTATCAATGGGGGAAAAAAGCTACAATTTTCAAAACTATACTTAAGCAATTGCTTAAGGACTTGTGATGAACAACAATTCTTAATAGTAACAGAAATCTTCTGATCTTTCTGATCTTTGTTATCTCTGATCTTTTGACTGTCTCCTTTTTTTATTTACACAGAATTATCTGCACAGTTGCCTCCAATTCACAGAAAGATCTCAGATTCAGCAGAGACTTCCTTCAATGTATTGGGAAGGAAGACATGTTCTGCAATTTACTCCATTTCTTATGACTATCGCAAAATCTGCTCCAGAATGTTAGAGTCTATGGGACACTACACAAGGCTGACTTCCTTCCTTCCTTCCTTCCTTCCTTCCTTCCTTCCTTCCTTCCTTCCTTCCTTCCTTCCTTCCTCCCTCCCTCCCTCCCTCCCACAGGAGCATATACTGATTAAAATAGAGCCACCAGCAATTAGTTTACATCCAACATGGCAATAATTTTTGCAGTGGCTCTCAGACCCACAACAAAGATTTCATTCATCTGCTTTTAAATATAATAATGATTAAAAAAAGTATCATTACCATCATCATCAATTCTTCATAAACACTACAATATTGTATCCCTACTTCTTCACTCACATTATAAATTCCCCTTCTCTACACCACAGGAAGTTGGAAGATGCCATGCTGGAAGTGTAGGACTTTAGGAGATTCCCTCAGTAATTTTTAAAGACTCTAAAATCATAGAAACATGGGACAGCTTTAAAACTATTTTGTGTTGATTGCATCATTTTGCTTTCAAAAGAGAGGTAAGGAAATGATGGGAAAATTAGGGGGAGAACAGGATAGATAAATGTTTCTAGTTCTTCATTTGCATATTATCAGCTGAAGAATTGGCAGTACTTTTAGTATCCTGGAGTGTCCCATTAACTTGGATTGCATTATAAATTATGGGGAAGGGGGTTTCTTTGCTCTAATTTTGTTTTGCTGACAATCTAAAATGCCATCAATGGATTTATTGATCATTCCTTTTTTAAAAAATTAACAAATGGACAAATATAGTACATGCAACAGAAAAGGTTACATAGAAACAAATACTGTCTGAGTTGTTTTATTTATGTATGTGTGCTTGGCTCAAATCCATAATTTCTTTTCTTTTTAAAAATGCTAAACTAGCAGAAGTTAACCATAGATAGGTATCTTTTTTTAAAAAAATTTTTACAGATCAAAATTTGAAACTGCCCATCTCCCACAGAGAGGTAGATAGATAATAATAACAAAAATAATAATTGTGATCATAATTTAAAATATGACAGAAGGTTATGTCATAAATAGCACAGTTAAGCAGATTAAGCAGGTTAATTTAAGTTACTTTGAATAAAAATTTCAGTGCCTAATTAGAGTAAATCAATGCTTTATACAGTATTAATTTAATAAAAGCATGAAAAAAACAATATAATCGGAAATATTATTAACTGACAGCTAAAACTGATGAATTATTATACAATATAATTTCATTTTTTTAAAAGGGAAGGGACAGTAACATTTTGCACACTCTAAACTTCTCTAGTTGCATTAAACGAAAGACAGATCCATTAAATATATTATTAATAGAAGTGCTATTTTTTTTATTGAAAAAGTTTTTCAAATACAATTTTTCCCCTTTTCCCCCCTCCTCCCCCTCCTCCCTAACCCCCCTCCCCCTCCCCTCCCCTCATGGCTTCTTCAAAACAAAATCATTAATATCAAGTTAAATAATACTTTACCATCCTTTTACACCACCCCCACATACTAACCATTTCTTTCTAACATTGTTATTATATCCCCCTTATGATATACATTTCAAAGCAATCTTCAGCTATAAAATTTTATAATAATTCCTAATTTGGCATTTATTCAACTCATAATCTACCCATTTCCTCCACCCCCATACATATATCTCTTAATTCAAATCTTTTACATATATTTATATCTAAACATAACATCCCTTTTACTAAGCTAAACAATCAGTAACCTATCTCCACCCAATTTGCTACAGGTCTACCATACATGATATTTTAATATCTTCGTTCTTCTGCCCACACCACACCACTAAAAAATATTTCCATATATAAACAGAATCCTCAGATGACTTTAAGTTTGTAATCCATATAATATCTTCTGTAATGTCTTTCTGCTAGATTGTTAATTCCATCACCCATATTAGGGTAACAACAAGTTCTGTTTCCAACAGTATATTCAGTATCTTTGATATCTGCCCCCATCAGTAATAAATGTTGTCGTATATAAAAAACCACCCGAGTGACTTTATATTTATATTCCATATAATTTCTTCTGCAATAGAAGTGCTATTTTAATGTACAAGGTTTCTATACCCAGAGAAGGAATAAATTGTATGTTCTTTCTAGTGCAGCTGAAACTAAGGAAAAAGTTATCATGGATGCTGCAATATCCAGGGGAAATGTTCAGTCTTGGAGTTAAGCAGGTTGTACTAGTTCTTTTCTTCAAAATAGTTTATTGAGATATTTCTAAGCTATTGTTTTGAACAAGAGGACTCAAACAGCAGCACAAAGGTTTCAATATTGTATAAATAATTATTAACTGTGCAAATTCATGCACTTTCTCAAATAAAGAAAGGCAGTTAAGACCCATACCTCTGTTCTAATTTAGTTAAAAAGGAAAAAGGAAAAGAGGGGAGTATTGTCAACACTTTGAGAATTCAATATCTTGACAACAAGGCAGAAAAATCTTCTGAATGTTTGCAAATGAGCAGACAGACTTGGAAAAATGGAGAAATCTACAGTTGTTGTTGGTTGGAAGGATAGCCACAACAAAAATGGATATTTTACCAAAACTGCTATTTTTATTTCAAGCAATTCTGATAAAACTAGAAAAAAAGTTTTTTGAGGACTTAAACAAATTGATTTTAAAGTTTGTCTGGCAAGGCAAAAAACCAAGAATCAAACTGAAAAAGTTACAAGATATCAAAAATAGAGGAGGGGAATTGGACTACCAGATTGGGAGCTGTATTACCAGGCTTCGGTGCTTACATGGGTGAAAGAGTGGATAAACTTGAAAAACAGAAGAACGTTGACTTTAGAAGGACACAATTGGGGTGGCACGCATTTACGTGATATGGGAGGCATTATATCAGGAATGCTCTGCTCTTAGTATGGAGAAAAAATCAAATAGAAACATTACATGAAAATACCAGTCTGGCTATCCACGATGGAAGCGGTTATACATCCAAATGCTCTTGAACTGGAAAAAACTCCTAAGCTATAAAGATATCCTAAACGAACAAGGGAACTTAAAATCAAAACAGGAACTAAAAAAATCAAGGAATCGATTTGGACTGGTGGCCATATATCCAAATACAAATGAGATACAAGAAAGATGCTGAAATATATAGATTCTATAAAGAAGCCCTAGAACTAGATCAGATATTTGTAGGGACAGATGATAAGATAATAAAGAAAATATATAGCTACTTATTGAATTTTAAAATGGAAGAAGAACATGTAAAAGAAACCATGATAGTATGGGCCAAAAATTTTGGATATACTATAGAATTAGACAATTGGCAAAAACTTTGGGAAAGAAACTACAAACTAACAATGTCAACAACATATAAAGAAAACCTTTACAAAATGTTCTACAGATGGCATTTGCCACCAGCAAGAATGGCAAAGATGTTCCAAAAGACATCGCCAGCGAGCTGGAAATGTAAACAGATACTGGGTTCCTATTACCATATGTGATAGACCTGTCCAAAGGTGAAAAAATATTGGTTAAAGATAAAAAGGTGGTTAGAAGAAATGACAACACAACAAAAAGATTTAAAACCAGAATTGTTCTTGCTAGGTATATTACCGGGAAAATATAATAAAAGAACTCCATATTTAATATTACATGTGATAATGGCAGTGAGATTATGTACGCAAAAAATTGGAAAAACAGAAATATACCTATAGATGAAAATGTAATAAAGAAAATATAAGACTGTGCTGAAATGGACAGGTTAACAATGAAAATTAAGGATAAAGAGGAAGTTGAGTACTATTTAACTTGGGACTTATTTTATAAATGGTTATATATGACACCTGGTCTACCCCAGCATGTGGGAGGGAACATACTGCATCCCTTTCACCTTTCAGCTCAAATCCAGGAGCCCTCAAGCAGTTGCATTCATGACAAACCATTTTATACCAAATTTATATTTTGCTGATAAAGAAATAAAGGGAGACTAGTATAGATCTATTTCAAGCTATTTAGCTGATGAAAACTTACATAAACAAATATATATATATATACATACATACATACGTACATACATACATACATACATACATACACAATATTATTACTGGATTATACTTGATTATAGATTAAATTGTATCGGGTGATCAGAAGGGAAGATTACATTGTATGTATTATTTTCATATTATGAGAAAAATGGTTATAATTATGGTGTGTATAAAACTGTGTATTTAAAAGAGATGTGATATAGTGCACAGCCATTGCAGAAATGAAAACGTTATGTATAACAAAGGAAAATGCATAATAAAAACAATTTTAAAAAGGAAATAAAACAAAACAGTGTAATGTTCCCTGATGACTACATTCAGCACAATGGAACACATTTCACACAAATTTATTCTTCACAATTGGACCAATCAGACACACAAAAAAAAAAAAAAAAGAAAGAAAGAAAAAGAAAAAGAAAAAAAGACAATCCTATCCAATTCAATTCCGAGGTAGTTTGGAAAGATTTCATCTTATACACTATCAAATGCCACAAATTATCAAGGTCGCATTCCATATTTTGATTTTCAAAAAAGGTTAAGTATAGAAACCAAGCAAAGCTTCTCTGATTTGGTGCCAAACTTGATTTATACAAATCTTAAGAGTTGGTTTTCTGCCAAAATAAAAAATAAAAACAAATCCTTGCTGCTGATCCACCAACATTTGCTTGAGAATGTGTCAAAGTACAAAATACTGGAGAGTTTGTAATAAGGTATATCATAAAGGTTGACAAACCCTTTATATATAAAAAAAATGAACCACTGCTATGTTTTAAATAAAAGCCCTATTTATAATGAAATAAAGGTTTAAATTCTTGTGCCTTTTTCTCACACCTGCATAATATAAACTACCGTATTTTTCAGAGTACAAGACACTTTTTCCCCACTAAAAGAGGGTGGAAATGTTGGTGTGGCTCATACACCGAATACAGCCATTTTTGGCCTCTTGAAGCCCTACCCTGCTCATGCCATTTTTGTGAAAAATGGGCCCATTTTTCACAAAAATGAGGTGCACAGAGGGTTTGGGAGGCCTGCAGAGTGCTCCTGGAGGCTGAGGAGGGCAAAAAGACACCCATTTTTCACAAAAGCGGGGCCTTTTTTGCAAAAACAGGGGTGCTTTTGCTCTCCCCCAGTCCCCAGGAGCACTCTGCAGGCCTCCCAAACCCTCCGTGCACCCCGTTTTTTGCAAAATCAGCCAAAAAACAGGCTATTTTTGAAAAAAAACGGGGCGTGCAGAAGGTTTGGGAGGCCTGTAAAGTGCTCCTGGGGATCAGGGAGGGCAAAAACTTTTTTTCTTACTTACCTCTTCGAAAACCTGGTGCGTCTTATACACCAATGTATCTTATAGTCTGAAAAATATGGTACTTTTTTTAAGTGGGAAACTGTCTTCTATAAGATCCTACCACATGTATTGTCCAGTTTGGGGAAGAACCCTTTAAGAAAGATTGAGAAAACTGAATAAGTGCAGTTATTCCAAGTGCAAGGAACAATGAGAATTATTAGGGAAATTAAAACAAAGAGTTATAAGGAGACACTGTGTATGCTCAATCTCGAAATGGGAAATCTGGATTGGTAAAGTGTGGTGAAAAATATAGTAGCATTTTTGAAATAGGATATATTTTTAAGTAGTTATTCAAGTAGGATATTGAAATGATAGCCCACAGAAGAAGGTACAGCTTCTTAAAGTTTGGCTCAGAGAATAATGGATTTAAGTTATAAGACAGATTCTGTTAGAGAATAAAAAATTCTAATACTAAGAGCAGTTGAACAGTTCAACCAATTACCCAGAGAAACAGTAGACTCTCTTTTACTGAACGTTTTGAAGTATAAGTTAGTCATCTATCAGTTAAGAATATTTAATTTGGATTCCTGAGCTAAAAAGAAAAAGAAGTTGGGGTCAATGACCTAAGCATTCCCTTAGGGTTCTATGATATGATTTTGCTGCCACATTTTTATATTTTGATGATGATACTCTGGAGAAACTCTAACATGCTCTGGAGAGACATTCTTTTAAAAGTATCTGTTCCTTCAAGTGAAATAGTTAGCTTGGAACTTTAATAACTTTAAATACTAAATAACTAATAGTCATCTATTCAAGAAATCACTAATAAAATAATATTTTTCATTAATATTTCAGCTTTTAAGCATGGAACCATTGACATTTATTTGGGCACAAAATTATTTATTTTCCTGAATTTTTAAGCACTTTTTTTATGCTTAACAGATATTAGCTGGATTTTACCGATAGATGCTAAGTATATTGTGGTCAATTTTCTATTATTTGTTAGTGGCTTTTCTATCAGTTTTTTACATACATTAAATGAAAGGTCTTGTCTTGTCTCATTGTACTTCCTACTCATTATATGGAAGACAGAGCAGAGAAAAATCTTCTATCTGAAACCATTTCCGGTTTGTGACATAATGAGAAATCTCTAGGAAAGATTAACTTTCTAGAAGAGTTACTTAAACCTTATACTTTTTAATCTTTCAACCATAGTTACAGTAATAAGGAGAAAAATAAAGTGTTAGTAATTACTCTTCTTCTGTAGTATCAGGAAAGACAAATGGTAAATTTGTGTTTGTTTCTTTTGCAGTCTGATATCTGAATTAAAAGATCAAGTCCACTGTATGTTGGATTCAGTTATAGGAAATAATGTTCAAATCCATCCTTAGCAAGGGATTAGGGTGAACCATTTCCTCCAAATTATTTATAAGAAATACAATGAACATATCGGATCAGTTTTTAGTAATAGACTTGTCAATTGTAGTTTTAAAAAAGAGTAATTGAGGAAGCAGTTAATGTAGGCTGCAGTGAATACGTGTGCATATATGTCAGCATTCAGGAAAGGCAGAAATAAAATGCATAGCATTCAAGTAACCAGAATTTTAAAAGTCAGCTTCCATAGTGCAGGACAATAGAAAGTAACCCTGTGAGCTTGATTCAGTATGAAAACTTTACATCAGATGATAGAAATAGATTCTCATTTTAATGTCACTGAATTGCCTAAACCAAGAATTTTCTGGACTAATTTCTCATTGGCAACAGAAACTATGGTTTTATGCTCAAATTCTATAGTTCAGTTCTGCAGCACTTGACACTGCAAGTGCCACAGTCCATGGCAAAGTAATCTTTAATTTGGTGCAGTCTTTTTCAGCCTCAAGCAACTTTAAGAGGAGTTGACTTCAATTCCCAAAACATACCATGGTGGCTGGGGAATTCTGAAAGCTGAACTCCACATATCTTAAAGTTGCTGAGGTTGAGAAACACTAAGTTACAGAGACAGAACCTGTAGTTCCGGGGTGGCGGGATGGCCCACTAAAATATTGTATGGTTCCTAGACCCCTTCCAAAAGTTGCTTTGCTAAATTATAACTTTTTCAGAGGATGGTTGGGGAACTGTATAAAAAGTGAAATAACGTGATTTAACTGTTAAAACTAAACATATTTATTTTTTGTCTTGGCCAACTTTGTTGAAGTCTTTGGCTTGAAAAATAAGTAGCGTATCCTGCTCTGTCATTCAAATTTAATCCAAACTGCCTCTGATATTAATACAGTGCAGTGCAGAATGCAAATGAATCACAGCAATTTCCTGTTTTTCCATATTTAAGTTTTACAGATGTCTTAAGTATTGCTTTATATAACAAAAATTTATATAACAAAAATTGCAAAAATTGCTCCTATTTTTCACGCTCACTTTTAAGGAAAATAGACTATAGGACAACCTGTCCTTGATAAAAAAAATGCTTTCTACTTTCCTGAAAAAAATGTTCTGGCTACAACAATGTTCAATTTTGATGAGAACCTAGACAAATACACATTTGAAGCTTGGATGAGGCATGATTGGACCCAAAAACAGCCAGCTGGGTTGAGGCCATTAAAAGCAAATCCTGGCACATTTATGGCAGGGGACATCCTGTTGGCTTTCAAATTAGTAAATTGATGTGAAATTATAAGTAATTAGCTCCAGCATTTTAGCAGACCCAATGAAAATTATTAAAAAACATCTAACAGCTGCTGGCTAATCAAGAGAAATAGTCCAGCAATTGTGAAACATTTTAAATGCTCCTAATAAAAATGTTAGCATTTTGTGAAGGGTAGATTGTTGGGCTGTGGGCATAGTAGGAAGAAATATGAAATTCTGGTAAATAGCATATGGGATATTTAAAAGACAAACCAAAACTCAGGTTGGTTGTCCATAATCAAACAATATTATGTACACTTCTTGTTTGGAAAGAGGAATATTGATTGCTCCTCCATTATTTGTGTGATGTTTTGGCACAAACACAAAAAAACATGGATATTTGTAAACTGAAGATCTTAAACTATATTTTTTTCCTTAGGACAGTTTGTTTCAATCATCTACAACAGGGATAGAGAATATTCTGCTAACATCGTGTATAAAGGGTACTAATATCCTTTTGAGGACTTTTGACTAGGTCCCCAAAGTGTAAAACATTTCATAGGATTGCAGAAACACAAAGAATCAATTTTAACCATTAAATGCCCTAAATAAATTAGGCATATTTGGGTTGCTAACTCTGCCTACTTGTGACTGTATGCTATTTCGTGCTATGAAAAGCTTAATGTAGGCTTACTGCTACCAGATTTCTGACCTATACAGTCCATCTCAAAAGAGAATCTTGAAGATAATGCTAATTACAACCCATGTTATAAATGCTCCTTGGGCCTTGTCATGAATTATCCAGAGAATTCAGATCCATCTCCAGTTCTTCCTCAGCAAATCTACTTCAAAAGACTCAAGAAGAATGCAATATGTACAGTATGATTATGGATTCATACAGAGCTTTTAATTACATTTCCCATCTGAATCCCAGTAAATTTTATGTATACAAACTTACTGTGTACATTGCAATATATAAGCATAGTTTTATGCCTCTTTCACTGTCTACTCATCCCCATCTGAATTATTGAAGTGCATATGTGAAATGCAAAGAAAGAAAGGTAAATAGAAAATAGATGAATCCTTATGTAAGATCACATCAAAGCTTTTCTGTATTTTCCTGTGATCTCCAGTGATTAAAAGCCCACCCCACGCCCAATAAGGAAAACTTTAGTAGCATATCTGCAAAATCAGCATAAAGGCATTTGCTCCATATGTTTCAAATTGTTTGTGATATGTGTGAAGGACTGGGTGCTATCCATATAGGCTGCACAGTCTAGTAGTATGTGTGAAGGACTGGGTGCTATCCATATAGGCTGCACAGTCTAGTAGAAATTAGATTGAGGTATAAAGGGTATGTAGCAGTAGTGATCCAAATTTTCCAAATTTTTTTACTACCGGTTCTGTGGGCTTGGCTTGGCCATGATGTGGCTTGATGGGTGTGGCAGGGGAAGGATACTGCAAAATCCCCATTCCCTCCCCACTCTGGGGCCAGCCAGAGGTGGTATTTGCAGGTTCTCCGAACTGCTCAAATTTTTTTTTTTTAAATTTGATTTATATGCCGCCCTTCTCCGGAGACTCAGGGCGGCTTACAATGTGCTCAGCAATAGCCTTCATCCTTTTGTATATTTATACAAAGTCAGTTTATTGCCCCCACAACTGGGTCCTCAATTTACCTACCTTAGAAAGGATGGAAGGCTGAGTCAACCTTGAGCCTTGGCGAGATTCGAACCTGCAATAATTGCAGGCAGCTGGTCTTAATAACCAGCTTAATAACAGGGTGCCTTAGACCACTGTACTACCAAGGCTCTTTCTGCTACCGGTTCTCCAGAACCTGTCAGAACCTGCTGGATTTCACTCCTGGTATGCAGAATATTGAAAAGAATGTTTTGTTTCACTGAAGCTTTGATCAAAGTATCTCTTCAAAGGAAGTTGTGAAGAAAAGTAGTAACTTCCTTCTAATCTTTGGAGCACAGCATATAAAAACTGGGAGGGTCAACTGAGATAGATCAGTAATTTGCAATTTATGACAGAATTCTGTAAATAGGGTATGGGAGGCACACCAGTTTTGAACTCCTCAAGTGTTTTGATATTCTCTATATATTTTGTGAGCAGAGAAAATGGGTGAATTGATTCTTCAAATTTCTCCAGGAAGATGTGTCCCTCCCTCCCCCCCCTCTCTCTCAGTGTTTGTGTGTGTGTTTGTGTGTGTATCAAGTTGTAAAGGACTGGATACCCATTTAATTTTGACAATAGCATTTCTGAGTTTGCTTGGGATTGAACCAGAGACTAAAAGCCAGAGAGGTTATAGACTGCTGGAGAGATGATTGTACAATGAAGTACAAAAGTGCACATACCTTTAAGCTATCTTGTAAGCAAGAATATCATCTTCAACCCATGACAATCATTCTGAAGTTATTTTCTCCTTTCACCTTTAAAATTGAGAGAGAGGGAGGGAGAGAGGGATGGAGAGAATAGAGAATAGATGATAATAGATAATAGATGCTAATAGATTGATAGATAATAGATAACAGACTGACTGACTGGCTTCTCCTTTGAAATAAATGTCAAGAAAAGGACCTTTTCTTTCATCAAATTGAGGACCGGTAGGGAAAAAAATGCAGTGGCAGAAGAAATGTATGTGTGTATAGCAGAATGGTAGGGTAATATGCTCTGACAGCTAACTGATTTTTTATGACAGATGATGAAATCATTAGTGATGTGGTATGCAAATTCTGTGGTCCATTCTGGCTTCAGCAGTTAGTGAAGCTGATCACTCATCCTCTTCTGCTTTCATTGGATCTTTGGTGCTCTTTCTGTCCTAAAGTATAGGGCACTGTTATTACTATTAATTACCATGGCATTAATATCGATGGGCTCTCATGCTCCTGGCATATGTACCATATATCTATAGTCAGTCTTAAATGCAGACGTGTGAGGCAGTAATGAGCATTTTTCATTACACCCATGTATCATTGCTGCTACATGAACCAGATTGTCTAACAGTTGGCTTCCTGGTGCAATTCTAGATGCTGGTTTTTATCTTTATGATGTAGGATCCAGTTAGCTGAAGGACTGGCTTTCTCTTATCATTTTAAACCTAACCTGATAGGTTTAGGCAGACTGGTGCGCTCCAGATTGCCTCAACATTATCAGCCTCTGCTGATAATGCTCTTTTCTCTCCCCCCCAAACTCCTATTATGTATAGTCCTAACTCTTTTAGGGTTCTAGAATGCCCTTAAAATTCTGGCTCTGTTCTCAGACCTTGGATTAGTATGTTAGTTTCATGGTTTTGTTTTGTTTTGCTTGAATTGTTTGTTTTTGTTTAGGTGGTGGTTCTAAGTGGTTTTATTTTCAGTTATTTTTAATTGTATGTTATTTGCACATGTATGTATAAATGAGTAGCTGAATAGCATAGTGGTTGGAGGCTAAGATCAAAACAACAGAGAAAAGTTAAATCAACTGGTAGAATGGCAGAAGGCTATGGAGAGAAAGGATAAGATTCAGGTACTGAAAAAAAGTACCTGACTCCCTCTGAAGCAAGAGTGTCCAACCTTGGTAACTTTAAGAGTTGTGGACTTTAACTCCCAGAATTCCACAACTAGTATGCCTAGCTGGAAAATTCTAGGAGTTGAAATCCACATGTCTTAAAGTTGCCAAAGTTGGATACTCCTGCCCTAGAGACTGCTAAACAAAGACTGGCAGTACTGGCTACCAAGCTAAGGAGATTTACTAGAGAAGCAAAGGCCAAGAAACTAAATACTCTTTTCTTCAAAGAACCATTTCAATTTTATTTAAAAACAAAGCTAAAAACTAATAAAAATTAATATAGAGTGAGGAAGAAAAAAGAGAGAAATCAGAGATATAGGTAAAAGTGCAAGAAAGAACAAAAAAACATAAAAGTAGACATGAAAGGAAAAAAGACATAAAGAAGTGGCTTCCAATATTCTTTATAACAGTTATAGGTATAATTAAAAATTTACTTCTTTTTCTAGAATTACATCATGACTCCCTTCTTCATATAATCTATCCTCTAATTCAGGGATCCCTAACCTCTGGGCTGCAGCCCGTTACTGGGCCATAGCCTATTTGCAACTGGGCTGTGCGAGCAGTGGGCTGGCACATACACGCATGCATACAGCTTACTTACACAAGTGGCAGACTGGTGCACACATGCATGTGCACATCTTGACTAGTCTAGCTGCATATGCATGCACATGCTTGCCAGTCCGCCACTCTTGTGAGTTGATCTGCATGCACGTGTTTGCACACCAGCCAACCACTCATGCAGTCTAGTTCCCATCTCCCTCCCAACCGGACCACCAAGCGATAAAGGTTGGGGGCCACTGCTCTAATCATCAAAACCATAATTGTAAGTTTATTTTTTAAGTTTTATACAAAAAATGCATAAGGGGTTCCCAGTCAGCAATAAACATAGATATTGTCTTTTCTCCAATTAAATCAAATTATTTTTAGTTGTATATTGAAAGTTATAAGCTGCACAGAGTCCTTTGGAATAGGATGACTATAACAAAATTTATTATTATTATTATTTACTTTATTCACTAAACATGAAATTCAGTCAACTGAACATTCAAAAATGCATCACAAATACCATTGACTGGTGCTAATGGTTGATACGGGTTGCTGCCAGCATCCTAGGTATCAACCAAGTACCTTCTTAAGATGTACGATGTTCCAAGTAGCACAGCTTTTTGAAGTTCTGCTGGTGTTATTGCAGAAGCTACAATTTGTTGATGTATCTTATAAAATTCTTGGACATGGTACCAATGCCCCAATGATAATGGGTATCACTGTTACATGTTTCATCCATAGCCATGTAGTTTCGATGGCCAGGTTGTAATAATATTATTATTATTATTATTATTATTATTATTATTATTATTATTATTATTATTATTATTCAACAACAGTAACCACTATTCATATAATGTGTGGTATGCATATAAATATACAATATATTTTCTAAGTATATGTAAATATGCTTATCATATTTTGTTCAATATGGCTATTTTAGTGTAATTCTTTCTCATTTTTGCCCATTTTCAATAATATATAACAACTGTCATAGAGATTTGAAAGCTAGAAGAATAACAGGGGATCAATTTGTATAAAGGTACTAAAATGCAGACTAGGCAGGTTCATATGCATCGTTCTTGTTATATATTATACTTTTTATATATAACATATTTTCTCCTATTTGCAGATCCATTTCTCAATGAAGTCATAAATGTATAGAATGGATAATTGGGCACAAACATTCCCCTAGGAGCTTTTTTCTCATAACTTGCTTAATTCAATCTGAAATCACATTATTACTCTGTGCATGTCAGCAGCCGCTGTATATTCTCACCAAATCCCACTTGCGGAGTGCCAATCAAAAGGTGCTCATGCTGTGATTGTATGTACTCTACTTCTGTCTAATTAAATGGGTAACTCAGGAGAAACTTGTTCCTGAAAAATGAGAGCCCAACTTTTTTCATCTTCAACAGACACTTCGTTTCATTTCAGAGCAAGTATTCTGATGAGCATTCAGAGAATTAAACTACCAATGTACAAATGACTTCTTCCATTGGCTTCTTTGGTTCTTTAGTATTTCTCCTTTCTGATTCAGTGCTTTTGCCTTACAGCTTTCACAATGTCATTAAATTGCCTAAAGATAAAGCTGGAGCATGCATATGTATGATGTATCTAAATGGACTTCCTTGATCTCTGATTACGAAAACCAAACATGGAACTATAATTCAGCTGACTTAAAGCAAACTGTTCTTAAAGCTGAATTAGGCTTTCAGCTTTGTATAAGGGTTCCAAGCTACAATCTGATCGTTTCCACACACAGTAGGTTCCTATTGATTTGTGTATGAGAATGAAGTACGAAGTTAAAACCTGTTAATAGGAAAGAAAGAAAGGATCCATAAGTGAAATTTCTCAAGGATTTTACCTATTATCAAGGCTTCTTTTTCATCTAAAGCCCAAGGTAGGATTTTGTAGCCATGCCTACTATCCGTTGATAATCCTATCTTCCACACATTTGTCCAACCGTTTTTGAAGCCAGGTGTCTGTAACTTCACGTTTTATAATAGTGAGTTTCATTATCAACTATACATAGATCCCCCTTTTTTTGTCTGTCCTAAATCTCCATCTTTCAATTACATTGAAGAATCTTTGTTTGAATCCTTAGCTATGGAGTACTGTATGCTAAATTGGGCAATATGCTAATTTCCCCTGAATTCTATGGATTGATTTAAGTGTTACTAAAATAGTATGAAAACTCTAATAATTTTCCTACATAATTATTCACTGATGTAGTTTTGACTATTGCCTATAATGCAACTGAAAGGTATTTTTAATTGTCACATCATTTTCAACAAAAGGTATATTCTTTACTGTTATTGCACTGCATCTCACTCTGGACAGTAAAAGGATTAATGATGATGAATGGATGGATGGACGGACGGATGGACAGACAGGCAGATGATAGATAGGTAGAAGAGAGAGAGAGAGAGAGAGAGAGAGAGAGAGAGAGAGAGAGAGAGAGAGAGAGAGAGAGAGAGAGAGAGAGAGAGAGAGAGATTTAGACCAATAAGAGATATCCTATGTCAAAATTAATGATAGTGCCTTCTTTCTTGTGTCTTCAGTTCTTCTTCCCTATCTGTGCCAACATAACACTATTCTCCCTGAAAAATCTATTCCTGTGCCAAATCCTCTTTGGTGGTCTTGAATTCCCATTTACTGGTACATGTCTTTTGCGTACATGGTTTCATATTTCCTTGACTTTGTTACTTTATATATATATATATATGAGGTCTTTGTGGGAACATTAGTTTATTTTTCATTCAGCTTGTTACCTCCTAGGAAGAGATAACACATAAAGTAAATAAACCACTAAAAGTAAATGAATGCCCAAAATAAATAAAAATGCATTTTTAGGTAGTCAGAGTGCTGACATAATCTATTCTGGAAGTGAAGACTTGTAAATGAGAAAGACTATATTTAACCTCATCTGAAAGAAGGAATCTGAACCATATTCAAAAGTTGATGGTGTTATAGAAACTGCAGTATTGGCTTTTGCCCAAAATTTAGTTAATACAGCAAAGTTATGCTTTCACAGGTAGTGTATTAATATGCTATCCATATTATTTAAAACATTTAGATCTCACTTATTCATACGCACCTGAAAGAAGTTGAAGCCTAAGCAACTATCTTATTAGAATAAAAGATGTTATTCTAAAAAGATAAAAATCCATTTTTTTTAAAATGTATTGGAGGAAGCAATCATTGCAGAGCTTGATAAGGATGGAATAGGAAAATTCCAGCCTGTCCCACCTCCTCCATTGGGCTTATATGCAGTAGATTTAAAGATAAATGCCAGTAAGACTGTTCCATCCTATTGCAAAAATCTGATAGTAAATGGCAGAAAAATTAGTAAGGGCATCCAATCCAATCCAACTCTACTAACAAAAGTAACAATGATATTAAACTCTAACAGTGTGAACTAAGCAGCTTCAAATATGAATGAAATATCTTTCAAGTAAAGCAGGGTTCAGAAGGTATAATGCCTTTACCAGTGAACAGCTAATGCATTTTCATTTTATTATTTTTTAGAGTTCCAAGTTCAAGCTTTTTATAGAAAGGGACTATCTTAAACAATAAATAATAATTTCACCAGCTGGAACTATTCAGTTAATCTCTAGATGGTGGAAACTATATCCAATTAAAATTGTACTCTGATCAAAATAGACTGAAGCTTTATTTATTTGAAGCAAATGTCCTATTACAGCATCTTAGAAGTTTTCTCATAGGCTTCTGCTATGGTTTTTTTATTATTATTATCCCGAGACTACACATATGTTGACTGTTGAATGTAATGTGCATGTGGCAGAAGGATACAAAACTCACCCGAGTCACATATCCTGCAGATATTTCTTTGAAATGCAAATCAGGGTTGATGTTTTAATTAATACTGCAAAGGTAGGGACAGTAAAGTAAAAATGAAAATGAAGAGAAACACTGACCATAAAATCACACATAGGAAAGGGTTTTGTTTTTTGCTGAATCATGTATTATTTCATGGATCTGTCTTTTTCATTTCCTTAGTTTTGGCATGGTTTTGGGTTGGTTCTTGATACTAACTTTGTATAATACTCAATGTCCTTTCCTGTTTCATCACCTTTTCCTACCAACTCTTCCTTGGCTGAGTTTCTTTTTTTCATTTTATTTCACTTTCAACTTCCCTAGCTCATTCTACTATTTATTGATACAATGTCAGCTTTGCTAATTATGAATTATAGTGATGAAGGACCAACACTTGCCCTCTCTCAAATGTGTACACGTTCTATAGTTTACAGAGGAACGATCCATTCTATTGATAGCTTTCTCAATGACAGATTCAAAATTCTTCATTTTCCTGAGGTGACAGTTATTTATGAGCTCAAATTTCTTGACATACAGTATGTTAATTTGTTGAGTCCCAAATAGTAAAACAAACAGAGAATGAAATTTAAAATGTTCTAAATGGTATGCATTCTGAATTGTCACTAGCTAAATAGCGGAACTTGATTTTTGCTTGATTCTGTTTACATTTATTCTGCTGAGGTCAATTAAAAAGTTATATATTTATTAAGGAATTATTCTAGTTACCTTAATTTTTAAATATGTTCATACAATCACTATCATCTAGTGAACTTTATGCATTTCAAAATTTAGGCTTGTTCAGTGGTGGGTTCCAAAATTTTTTACGACCGGTTCTGTGGGTGTGGCTTGGTGGGCGTGGCATGGCTTGGTGGGCATGGCTTGGTGAGTGTGGCAGGGGAAGGATACTGTAAAATCTCCATTCCCACCCCAATCCAGGGGAATGTTACTGCAGAATCCCATTTCCTCCCAATCAGCTGGGACTTGGGAGGCAGAGAATAGATGGGGGTGGGGCCAGTCAGAATTTTTACTACCGGTTCTCCGAATTACTCAAAATTTCCGCTACCGGTTCTCCAGAATTGGTCAGAACCTGCTGAAACCCACCTCTGAGCTTGTTCCTCTAAAAATATTATAATGCACAGACTAGAGGTTACAAACAATAAAGCAATGACCAGTCTATTTCAGTTAGTATGATTTGGTTTCTCCATTTACTGTATATAAGCAGCAAGAAGCACATTACTTCATCTTGCCAAATAATTGATATTAACACAGAGGTGCAGACACTGGGACATAAACACATATACACAGAAAGACACGCACAAACTTTAATAATTATCTTTTGGGGTAAAAACTTCCATTATTTAAAGTCCAACTCCCCAAACATGTGAAAAATAAATCCTAAAACTATACCATACTGAATCTGGTAAATAAATGTGTATATTTCTGTTTTTATTAACAAATCCTGAATATACTATTAACAGATCGTGAATATATGGTTTGGAAATTTGAAGAAGATTTATACGGCTAAGTTTAAATAAAAAGTGGGGAACTGGATTCAGTAAGAAATTGAAAGCATTCTTCATTGGTCTCTATGGCTTTCTGCCTACCTAAAATGTCTTTTGCCTCTGGAAAAGTGTACCCCACCTTTACTGGAAAGAGCGATAAAATGTTGTCCATTATGAAGGGACTGAGAGAGTGGCAAATCTTTAGGCAAGCCTATCTACCTTCCAAGGGTAAAAATGTGGGCTGAAAAGAGGTCATCCTGCTGATAGAGGATGAGCTGGAAATGGTAGTTTTGAAAATGGGATGGGACTCCACTCAAAATTATATTGTTTGGATGTCCTGATCTGAACACAGTGGAAAGTGGAGCTGATGAAGGAATTGGTTCCATAAATTGCACTCTGGAGAAGGAGAAGACTTAGAGGGTTCCTTACAGATGCTCCCCATGATGACACCATAAAACCTGTCTCCAACAGGCTTTATGCTCTGGGACTTCGTAGAAATCAGTGGTGGGTTTCAAAAATTTTTACCTTTGGTTCTATGAGTGTGGCTTGGTGGGCGTGGCATAGTTTGGTGGGTGTGGCAGGGTAGGATACTGTAAAATCTCTATTCCTCCCTAATCCAGGGGAAGCTTACTGCAAAATCCCCATTTCCTCCCGATCAGCTGGGATTTGGGAGGCAGAGAATAGATGGGGCGAGGCCAGTCAGAATTTTTACTACCGGTTCTCTGAACTACTCAAAATTTCTGCTACCGGTTTTCCAGAACTGGTCAGTACCTGCTGAAACCCACTTCTGGGTAGAAACAGATTTGTCCAAGTTGTGTTTTTTAATGAAAATGACTTATAAATTGCTTTTTGGACTAAAACTTACAGAAGGACAAGTTCTATTACATCTTGTGATTTTCCTCAAACTAGCAGTGAAAGAAGATTTATATACGTTAAAACTTAAAAGAAAACCTTTTTATTTGGAAATAAGCAGTGAAAAGCTATTAGAAGGTTCATTTTTTTGGAGAAAAAATAAATGGACTAAAGGGAAGTTTGGGAAGCAAGACTTTGAAAACCTTATAACAATGTTTCTTTGTTTAAAATCCTTTTAAAATAATTGAAGATCTGAGTTTACAGTAAGTGTAAGATTTTTTTTTCCCCTGAAATGTTCTGGGTGAGAGAAAAACATGATAAGAAGAGACTTTGAGGATTACTAGAGGCAGCTTCAAAAAAATTAAACATTGTAATTAAAGGAGAACTCCCACTAGTTCAGAATGGAGAACCATTTGGCAACTCATAACTAGCTCTTTAGACTGTCTAATACAATCAAAATGAGCTTGAAAGAAAATCTAGAAAAGGATCTCAAGCTGTTTTGGATACAGATTTAAAACTGACAGGATATAAGAATCGTATTGACAAAGATGCTGCACAAGATTAAAAAATTGAAACTGGCTGAGGTTTCAATGGTTAAAACGGACATACAATATACCAGAACAACTTGGATGCATGGAACAAATCAGAAAAGTGACTTGGATAATTTTCTTACTTTCAATTTACAAAAGAGATGTATGAAGGGATTCCTGAGAAAACCAAAACTAAGAAGAAATCAGCTTTTGGGACATTACTTAAAGTAATAAATCAAAACCCTTAAAACTAAAACCATGGTTCACAAATTGGACATATTTAGTGAAAATTAAACTCTATACGATCCTCTCTTTTCTAATTATTTTTAATGGTTTCTTAAGACTGGATGGGGAGGTTTTAAAGTTTTATTTATGGATAAGATATGGGAAAGAATGAGTTTGTTGTATTTTTAGAGAAAATGACAAGCTATGATATTGCAATTGAGTGGAAATCAAGAGGAAGATGATACAAAATTAATTTCTGAGACAACATTTGAAGGAATTAAGATTAATATTTTCAATTTGTTGCTCTTAGTAGCTTTAATGACATTTTTCTTGATTAAGTTTGAATGATGATGTTTTAAAGATTTGTTTTGAGATATATGATAAAACAATGGAGAAATTCAATTTTTTTTACTACTTCTATGGGAGTGCCTTGGTGGGCGTGGTGTGCCTTGATGGACTTGGCAGGGGAAGGATATTGCAAAATCTCCATTCCCATCCCACTCCAGGGGAAGGATACTGCAAAATCCCCATTCCCCCCCACTCCTGGGGAAATGATATTGCAAAGTCTCCATTCTCACCCCACTCTGGGGCCAGTCAGAGGTGGTATTTGCCTGTTCTCCCAACTACTCAAAATTTCCTCTACTGGTCCTCCAGAACTTGTCAGAACCTGCTGGATTTCACCCATGATAAAACATTGGAAGAAGAGTTTTAGAGAAAATGGCAAGGTATTATGTAGAGTACATGAAATAATTGGGAGCATGTTAGCTCTGATTAGGACACTGAGTTGACAAGCATCAAGTCCATGTTTGAGACCAGTGCTGCCTTGAAATGGCATGAGTTCCTGTCCTTCATTCCAGCTCTTCCTGGGGACATGAAAGGATTTCCCACCTGGGTGTCTTGCAGACAGTGGTGATTACACTGGCTAATTCTTTCAACCTGGAAGCACCTTGGTGCTTCTGACATCTGAGTATGATGCAAGGAAAGAATTAGTAAATTGATTTATATGTTTAAAGTACACATTACACAGACACACATACATACATGGTTATTGTTATTTCAAGCTCTTAATGGATCTGCTGATTAAGATTGAAAGATGAACTGGTATTATTTGCAAATACATAAGATATTGAATATTGAATGAAGAGAGTCTTGGTTGAAATATTAGAGAAACTGTTGAAAATATTTATAATTGTGTTTATGAATGAGGAAATTATTTATTTCTGTATTTTTGTTGTTGCTTCTATACGTACATACATACCTACCTACCTACATGCATGCATACATACATACATATATGCACGTGTGTGTATATGTGTATTTTTTTCTTGTTTATATTCACCTTACCGGTAGTTGTATTAGTTTTCTATTTTTGTAATTTTAAACTTCAATAAAATTATTATTAAAAAGGGAGATAGACATGTTCAGGCTTTAAACGATCTCAAAACAATGGTTAAGATGATCAGTTAGTGTTGTGAACTGTGCATTAAAGTAACCATATAAAATGGCTTAGCCATAATCCTCCTTTCAATGACTTACAATTGGACACATTATCTTGTTGTATCAAGAAAAATGGAAACTCATTCTTTTCCCTTCCTGCCAACTTTTTTTTTATATAGACAGCAGTGTCAGCTGCTGAAGATTGTATTTCATAGATAATCTGCCAATCTGTTAAAACTATTATTATGTTCTTGAGGAACAAGTTTTCATTTTGGGAATTATTTACCAACCTTGATTAATAAAAGTTTGAGTTTCTCTCTTTCTCAGTGGAATTTGACAGCAATTCTCTCATGTGTGAGAGAGGCAGGAACCATGTCCTTGAATACCTTTATTCATTATTTTGAAGAATTAATAAAAATTCTGCCCTTTTCAGATAAAATAAAATGAAATGAAATGAAGCTGACATAGCCCCCAAGGCATAGATGTGTTTGCAAGTCTCAGCTGAGCTTTTAGACACCATCAATGCCAAATTAACTTTTCTAATATATTGAAATGCCACATAGCACAGAAAAACAATGTTGAAACAGAGATGAGGCTCTAAAGGGGATTGTATCTTTCATTTGGTTTGATAAAGAAATGGGAATAATGAAAAGTTAGCTCTATGTTTCCTCTGATGAACAACTTGACATACAACTTAACACTGGCCTTCAGTGATTGCAAGGAGGACACATTCTTTGGCAGCTGGCAGAGTAGAAAGACAGCTGGATCATTTGAGATTATTACAAGTATCACCTTCTTTGTGTAATATTCCTCTATTGGAGCAAGACACTCAAGAATTGTAGGCCAAGCGTAAAAAAAAATCAAAGAAATAAACCAACAGCTATATATTGAGGTTCTCTCTTTTCCATAGTAACATCTAGTTTAACATTCTTGCTCGTGGGGAGAAAAAAGCATTGTTTGGGAAGAGAAGGGTTTTCAGGTGTCCAGAGGAACCCCTCTGTCTTCCAAACTCCAGGCAAGGAGAAACTAAGCAAAGGACATTAGAGAACATATGTAAAAGGCTGATAATCAGCCTAGTTTGGGGAGATGATTACAGAGCATAGTAATCAGACCCTGAGAGCACAGGACAAACATTTTCACGGGAGTTATAACATTTTCTACTGATACATTGAATAAAATGTCAGTAACCCAGCTGTGACTTTAGAAAGTACAGCAAAAGTTGAGTTTCTGCTCAGAAGAGCTAACAGACTACAATTCAGTTAGCGGCAGCCAATGCACATCAAAATGTGTCAAGGCTTCAATTGTGCAGTTACAAGTTCCAGTTTGACTTTTTCACTCCCTGTCCAAACATCCTTGTTCTTCACTACCACCCTTCATTCCTGTGCTTCTTCCACCTCAGACAGAAACTAGGCCTGATTATCTATGCTACAACTCTGAAATTGTGTTTGCAGAAGGCTTTTAAATTAGACTAAAAATAAATAAGGGGTCAACTTTGTGGTTTTAGATTTAAACAAAACAAGTTGTTGTTTTTTTTTCCTGGAGCTAACAAAGAAATGAAAAGTTCAAATCATAATAGTACTTGTTGCTGAAGGAATTGTCATTAGCTCATTTTTCTCCTTTCTATTCTCCCCACTGTGTTTTATATTATACTCTAATTCTTAAAAAAAAAAAAAATAGAAAATGAAGATGCCTTAATTAAACCTGAGACCTATATGCAAAGCATTGAGCCTTGTTCTTCCTTTAGCTAAAGCAGGGCTATCAAACTCGCGGCCCACAGGCTAAATGCGTCATGGGTTGGCCACACCCATGCCCGGTTTAGCAAAGGGGGAAAAAATCCCGATACATCACATGACGCTGCCATGACGACACAAGTTTGACACCCCTGAAGTAAAGGAATGGAACTTAAAAAAACACTTAGAAGGGTGAATAAATGAAATAATGATATTTAGAACTTCTAAAGTGAATACAAGCAAGACTAAGAAACAAAATATATCCTTTTGAAAGTTCTTATAGCATAGAAGAAAAATATGAATGTGGATATGGCCTTTTAAATCAGCTGGCTAGAGAGATATGGCTGGGAGGGAAGCTAAAATAACAAACATGATAGGAAGTTAAATGAAGTAACTAGAATGCGGACATTGGTAGGCAAACCTATTTCCCTTTTGACTTCTTTGGGTATTTATTCTGCTGATTGTTAGAGACATTACATTTTTTTTTTAATTTGATTTATATGCCGCCCTTCTCTGGAGACTCAGGGAGGCTTACAATGCGTTAAGCAATAGCCTTCATACTTTTGTATATTTATACAAAGTCAGCTTATTGCCCCCACAAACTGGGTCCTCATTTAACCTACCTTAGAAAGGATGGAAGGCTGAGTCGACCTTGAGCCTGGTAAGATTCGAACCTGCAGAAATTGCAGGCAGTTGTGTTAATAACAGGGTGCATTAAACCACTGTACTACCAAGGTTCTTCCTAAAGTCAATCTGAAATGTGATTCCAGTCTAATCTAAGGTAAACAACTCAGCAATTTCTATAGAAACCACAACAGCTTCAAAAAGAATAGCACAGTTGCTTCAGGAGCTGTAGTTGCTTCCTATTGGTAGAAGCCCAGAACTGAAACAAACCATGAATTATCTGAGATTGCACGATGTTTTACCCATAATGGAATTACTTCCTCTAGGCTTTGTGTTCCAAATGTTTTACTGACACTGACATTTAAAATTAAGTGCTTCATTCATTTTATTTTCAGGAGTGCATATTAATGTGAAAGATAACATGTACTTACTGTTACTTCTTTCCTAAAAAGCAGTTCTATACTGAATGTGCAGACAGTCAAAACAAGTTTAAAAGAAAATAGAACAAACTAATAATTTAAAGAGATTATGGGTTCCTGGGTGCTCTTTGAGCTTGGTTTTTTTCTTGTAGAAATATTTAATTACCAAACTAGGTAACATCATCAATGCTAGAAGGGAGTGGTATTTGCTTTCATTTTATATATTAGTGGCACTGACACATACTAATTGATGAGACTAACATAATATATACATACATACATGTACACACTGCAGATTATTTTTTTGCATTTCTTATGAAAGGCTCATGTGTGATGATTAAAAAAGGATGAAAATTAAAATGCTTTTATCAATGGATCATTAACTTTTCCAAAATGTCATTTCTTGACCTATGAATTACTTTTTATTTCCTCTTCTTCACAAATAAAAACTTTTTTTCCTCTCAATATGACATATGACTTTTTGAGTATGGGAGTGTTTCCAGATTTATTCCTCTGAGTTGAAATAATAAAAAGTTCAATTTTGCTTAGAACAAGTCACTTAACATTGTGAAAGGTAAAAAATACTATACAGGTTGATACTAATAATGGAATCTGTTAAACCAAAATTCCCAGAAACCCATATAGCAACCATCAAAAGGGCAATATACTGACAGATGGAGGACCTGGAATGCCATAGTTCCATAGCTCTTTGTTATCAAACACTAAAATTTAAAAATCCCAACTTGTCTTCTCATCAGGAGTGAAATCCAGCAGGTTGTGATAGGTTCTGGAGAACCAGTAGCGGAAATTTTGAGTAGTTTGGAGAACTGGCAAATATCACCTCTGGCGCCAGAGTGGGGAGGGAATGGGGATTTTGCAGTATCTTTCCCCTGGAGTGGGCTGGGAATGGAGATTTTGCAGTATCCTTCCCCTGCCATGGCAACCAAGCCATGCCCACCAATCAACCACAAACAACGCCCACCAAGCCACGCCCACAGAACCGGTAGTAAAAATAAATTGGATTTCACCACTGCTTCTCATGTATTAATCTACTATTTATAGTTGAGTATTATGTTCCATATATCTCTGAGTTCTCAGATTATGCCACATGTGAAGTCCGGACCAAATCTCAAAATGATCTTCCTGAAGAAACATCTAAGAAAGCTTACCTTCAAAGCAAGTCCAAGTAATTTCAATAAACAGAAACATTTCTCATGTGGGTATTCTTCATAGTCCTTAAAATGATTTTACTTCTTTTAAAAAATAGAATCTATTTTGGAATAGATGACAGATAGATGATAGATAGATAGATAGATAGATAGATAGATAGATAGATAGATAGATAGATATAGATATAGATGATAGACAGACAGACAGACAGACGGACAGACACACACACACACACACACACACACACATGAGCAGGGGTTTGGACTAGAAGACTTCGAACGTCCCTTCCAGCTCTATTCTGATTGATTGATTGATTGATTTAGATAAGATAGATCTGCAAATCATCATAAAACCGTTTCTTACCCAGGTAGATTCAAATCATATTTGAAATGATAAGCATTTTTTTAAAAAGATGTTGAGCCATCTACACAACCTACAATTCCCCAATGCTGTCAACAGTGCAGTACAGCTGGAACAGGTTGAGTTGTTTCATGAAGACTTAATGATTAATGAATATTATTTTGTAAATCTAAGTACTTCATGTAATGCTTCTGTACAGTATGTTTAATTCCTCTGATTCTGTTATTCAGCTAAATCTTTTCAAAGCTCATTAGCACATTGCTGCAGATATAATTATAATTTCAGTCAGCACAGCATTTTCCTACTGATTGTGGGGCAGAAAATAGTTCTCTTTGGTGCCTTTCTCTCTCAACTGGAGCAGAGAACCTAACTGCTGTGATCACTTATATGACAAAATTGGCAAACAGAGGACCCCAGATGGAAAACTCTCCAATCTGTATTTCTAAGAGGAGCATCTGGGCCTTTGATTGGCTTCCTGGCTTGATCCTCCTTAGGAGAACCCTTGCATCGTTCAACTTCATATTTAGCTAGACATCATACAGAATTACGATGGGAATGAAATAAAAAAAGGGTAACCGGAAGAGTATTTTAATGGGAGAAATATTAATTATGATGCCTTTGTTTCATTTTTAACAAAGGAGGTCTTATGCAATGTCATAATTAGTGAGTTGTGCTATATATCCTTACAACCTTATGAAAAGACACAATTTATGATTTTCAAAAAAGCAGTGCTGTAGTACAATTTCCTTGAATCTTATTCCTTCCCCATTTAGGTCTTGCTGTGCTGTCTCATTGTGGTATTATGATGCTCCCAGAAGTGTTGTTGAAGGTATGCAGCTCATAGGACTGAGGAAGGGCTGAGGACCTTTTTCAGGTACTAATTATATTTATGACGTGCTTAGATAAAAACCTTGGGAGTGAGTAGTTGCTGATGTTGCCAATGACACAGAAGTACAGTGGGATCGTAACATGTAAACAGCATGTAACTGTAACTTCAAGTGATGGAAGATGAAATAAATCAACTGCAATTGACATCTTAGATATCAGCAAATTGAAATGGATTGGAATTGGACACTTTCATTCCAAACATCATACTGCACTAGTGCATTTAGTTAATGCACTAAAACAAAACAAAAAAACAAAACAAAACAAAACAAAACCCAAGCAACAGCAGCAGCATTGCTTTCATGGTCAGAAAGGATAGTAAATGTTGATCCAGTTCAACTACAGGTTAGTTGGTTCAGTTCAATGACTGTATAATATGAATGAGACTTTCCTGACAATCCTTTAACATAACAATTATCCAGGTTACAGTCCAACCACCTATACAGAAGAAAAGGAGGTTGACAAATTTTATGGTCAAGTTCAGCATAGGTTTTTGCTTCATTGCTAATACAGTCTTCAAATAAACAAAACAACACACACACACACACACACACACACACACACACATACACACACACACATATTTATATACATACCTATATCCATGCATACAGGCATGGGTTCTACTTACCTTTACTACCGGTTTGCAGCGGGGCCGCGCGCATGCGCAGAAGCATTTTGATGACATCAGGGTCGGTGGGTGGAGCCTCCTGCCAGTTTTACTACCAGTTCTATAGAACTGGTATATATGTGTGTGTGTGTGTGTGTGTGTGTGTGTGTGTGTGTGTGTGTAGGTCTTTGGTTATTTGGGTCTTCTCCCACGTAAAATTGGAACACTTCCAATTTTACGTGGGAGAAGACCCGAATAACCAAAGACCTACATACAAACACCTGCGAAAACCTGAGTTAAAATATGGCAAGAGGCTGACTGTGAACAGTTCATGGACTTTTCATGTACAAGTTCCAAGGCAAGCTAAAACAAGAAAAGAAACCCAACTATTTTCCATGCTATGATTTTAAACATGTATCTACCTTTTTCAAAGAGAACTGCACTGAAATTGCATTGAAGTCCTGAATCTGATTGATAGGGGACCAGAAGAATTATGGAATTTATTTATTTATTTATTTATTTTATTCAATTTATATCCCGCCCTTCTCCAAGTGGACTCAGGGCGGTGCACAGCCAGAACTAAAACACATATCAATACAAAATTTAAAATTATTAAAAGAATTAAATAACTGTGGCCCAAAAATTTAAAACATTGAAAACTAAAACTCCTTTGACAATTTAAAAAGCTAAAAACTAAAAAGGAAGGGGGGGTTCACACCAGCCCTGCTTGATGGAAAAGAAAATTTTTTAGGGCATGACAAAAAACCCAGAGATCCGATATCCTTCGTATCTCTGGGGGCAAATCGTTCCAGAGGACAGGAGCTGCCACAGAGAAGGCCCTCCCCTTGGGGGTCGCCAGCCAACATTGCTGGCTGACGGCACCCTGAGGAGTCCTTCTCTGTGGGAGCGCACTGGTCGGTGGGAGGCTATCGGCGGCAGAAAGAGGTCCTGCAAATACCCAGGTCCCATGCCATGGAATGCTTTAAAGGTGGTGACCAATACCTTGAAGCGCACCCGGAAGACCACTGGAAGCCAATGCAGCTCACACAGGAGAGGTGTCACATGGGAGCGGCTCCTTGCTCCCATAATCCCCCACACGGCTGCGTTCTGCACCAGTTGGGGCCTCCGGGTGCTCCTCAAGGGGAGCCCCATGTAGAGAGCATTGCAGTAGTCCAGGCGGGAAGTGACGAGTGCCTGAGTGACTGTGCATAGGGAGTCCCGATCAAGAAAGGGACGCAACTGGTGAATCAGGCGGACCTGATAAAAAGTCCCCCTGGCCACGGCCGTCACATGCTCTTCTAAAGACAGCAGTGCATCCAGGAGGACACCCAAGTTGCGAGCCCTATCTGTGGGGGCCAATAACTCGCCCGCAATAGCCAGCAATGGCACCAGCTGGCTATATTGGGACGCCGGAAGCCACAGCCACTCGGTCTTGGAAGGGTTGAGTCGAAGTCTGTTACTCCCCATCCAGGTCCGCACGGCCTCCAGGCACCCGGACATCACTTCAAGGGCATCGTTGGGATGGCCTGGGGTGGAGATGTACAGCTGAGTATCATCAGCGTACTGATGGAACTCCACCCCAAAGCCACGGATGATCTCACCCAGCGGTTTCACATAAATGTTGAACAGAAGGGGCTAGAAGACCGACCCCTGTGGCACCCCACCCTGAATTAAGTCAGTATAGTTATTAAGATGAATGTGAAAAGAGATTGTAAAAGACAAAGGAACTAATCTGGGCCAAATAATTTAATTTGATTTTATTGGGTTTTTAAATTTTGTGTATCTATGTATTTTATTGTTGGCTGTTCACTGCCCTGAGTCCTTCGGGAGTAGGGCGGTATACAAATCAAATAAAACTAAAACTAAACTAAACTAAACTAAAGAAACCCAACTGGGTGTCAGAACAGATGGTAAGTATTGCTAAGAGAAGTCAAAGCCAAGGAAGACGAAGATCTCAGAAAGGCACTTAAAGAATTTCAGAGAGCTTATAGGAGAGAGAAGAGATAAGAAATACTATTACATCTGTAAAGTTATCAAAGATGGAAACAGGCATGGAAAAACAAAGAATGTCTTCCAATAGATATCTGAGCTCAGAAAGTCATTCCAACTTCAGAGTGGTATATTAAAGGATGCCAACTGACAAGAGAGTGTGTGCCTGATATTTCTTAGAAATATAAGGTTTGTATAGTGTCTGAAGTTGTTTTTATGGGCTTACGTCATTGGTATCAAACATCTAATGCTGTAGCTTTATAAAGTATCAGTTACTGAATACCCTCTGTTTTTTTCTGCCAGGATTTAAAAAGGAAAAAAACATAAATCAGACTCTAGGGATAGGACCAAATGATGAAAATGATGGGTGTTTATTTATTTGCTTGTCAAATTTCTACAGTCCAGCTCCACAATAATTCTGGGCAGCATAGAATATATTTTTAAAAAAATTGAAAGCACTATAACCAGAAAAAAAGAAAAGAAAAAAACGAGAGACCCAGAGAGAACAATTAAGTGGTACCTCTCAACCTCTCATAGTATCAAAGGGCCAGACCTGAATCCCTAACCCAGGGCCTTGGAAAGGGCCAAAGAACTAGATCTTCAAGACTTGCTTAACAAGGCTGGTGTAGGGCAATCAAAAATCCCCTAGATGTTAAAGATAATACAAAGATTAACTATAAATTTAAAAATGCCTTCAATATAAGAATGGTTTAAGTTAGGACACATCTGTTGGATTCTTTGTCATTAATATGGAAATGATTTGCCACTGTTTTCTTTCAGTATTATATGGAATATTCTCACCCAAAGTCAGGTTAGCTCCATCCCTGCTACCATTCTGGAAGTCCCTCCAAATTCCTTCACTGAATTCTTATGCCCCATCCAATATTAACACACTCAGTTCTGTTTAGTTTCAGAACTCAGAACAAATTCACAATACTGAAATACTAAGTGTATTAAATTAGTTGATTATAGAACCTGGAATAATTTGCAATTTGCTATATCAGTTATATTTCTTATTTATAAAACATTATATAAAAATATTCTCCAGTATACTAATTTACCAATGAGATACTTTGAATAAAGATTCATTTTCATAATTTTCATTGTATAGAATCAATGTTACTGAGTCGACACAAGGAAAAAAAAGCACTATGACTGCTTTTCACAACTCAGCCGGAAGAATTGAAAATAGTGCCTGCCACATTCCCTATTTTTATGGGAGCTTTTTCCTTTTACTATCACTAGTTTGAGGTGATACTAAATCCCTACTAGTAAATCCCTTTGAGGATATAGAAATTCTTTAAGGTAATGCAAGGTAATGTAACCAGAAGGAATACAGGGAAGATAAAGGATAGCCAAGGCAGCCAGTTATCATAGGGTCAATTAATTTTAAAATGAATTTTCAAACTTGCCGTGGTAGCGCAGCAGACTAAAGCACTGTTAAGTAATACCAGCTGCCTGCAATTACTGCAAGTTCAAATCTCACCAGGCTCAAGGTTGACTCAGCCTTCCATCCTTTCGAGGTAGGTAAAATGAGGACCCGGTTTGTGGGAGCAATAAGCTGACTTTGTATAAAAAAGAACACCGCTTAGGGGGGTGGCCGAAAGCCCTACTACGCAGGCATATACAAAAGTATGAAGGCTATTGCTTAACGCATTGTAAGCCGCCCTGAGTCTCTGGAAAAGGGCGGCATATAAATCAAACCAATAAACAATAAACAATAATAATAAACAGGTTCACTTATTTTTACAGTTTACTTACACCCCATCCATACTAGCTTGTATTTCATTACGGTACCATTTTCAGAAGATTTATTATTGAAAACATATGGAAACTCTGCTAGATACTAACATTTGTTCCATGCTGAACATAGCACAAAGTAAACCATTCATCTTAAGCCAAATACCATATCAGTATATATTTTTGTCCTCTGTGGCTGATAGGATCAGATTTAGCTTAGGGAAAGGGCAAGGAAGAAAAGGGTTGAAATTCTTGGACAGAAGCAATCATTTCCCCCATGTCTTTAAAGCAGCAGATCCATACAATCTGTGGGAAAGCTTAATCATAGATAGTTGATATCTTATCATTATTAGCTTAAGGCCCGAAGCTTGCTGAGTAACTTCGGAAAAATCACTTTCTTTTAGGCTAACCAACTATAAGCTCAGTATGTGTGAGAGAAGTTGAGCAGAAGGGAAAAGTTGCACATCTTATCCCAAACTTCTTAAATGTTGGCTAGTGTGTGTGTATAATCTAAACTGGGAAATGTTTTTCAGTATCTTCGCTTTACATGAAGAAACTATTTCACAGCATCTAAGCCTTTGGCAACTTGCTTAGGTGAGTTCAGTGTGTTTCATAAATGAGTATTTATATTAATGACCAAGATAAATACCCTGATAGCCATACATACTTTAAAAATATTCCAGGGCTATTCTGTACATGATTAGTGTATATACTATTCTAGGAAAAATAGTTTTTCCAGTACTGCTCGACATGGGCTGTATGGCCCTCAGGAATCCATGCCATATTACAAGGCATGCCTTAACTGCCAGGTATATAATCTAATTGTCATAATTTTCATATCTCATTACCTGGGCTAATTTCAGCAGCGTAGATATTCAAACTTACTATGGTTTAAAATAAAACATCTATCAGCCAGCAGTGATTTTGAGGTACACAAAATCAATGAGGTTCAGTAGGGACCTGTCAGAGTTTGTTGCAGAAATTAAATCTAGAAAGCACACACAGGCAGACTTATGCAGCAGGATTCATTAATTTCTTTATAGACATAATAATACATGAAGTAAATTTACAATACCAATATAGATTCTTCTTATTTATTTATTTATTTATTTATTTATTTTATTTCTATACCGCCCTTCTCCTGAAGGACTCAGGGCGGTATTAAAAGCACAAAGACAGACAACATTTAAAAATAATTAAAATTATTAAATGATAGGCCCAATTATAAAACCCCAAATTTAAAATCCCATTTTTAAAAACCAATTAAAATTTTTACATGGATAGCCCAGCCTGGCAGAACAACAAGGTTTTGAGGGCACAGCGAAATACACGGAGATCAGAGATTTTACGAATTTCTGGAGGCAGTTCATTCCAAAGGGCAAGGACTCCCACAGAGAAGGCCCTCCCCCTGGGTGTCACCAGCTGACATAATTTGGCCGCTGGCACCATGAGGAGACCCTCTCTGTGGGAACGAACTGGCCGGTGGGAGGCTACTGGTGGCAGAAGACGGTCTCGAAGGTATCCAGGTCCAATGCCATGGAGCGCTTTAAAGGTGGTAACCAACACCTTGAATCGCACCCAGAAGACCACTGGGAGCCAGTGCAGCTCCTGCAGGAGGGGTGTCCCATGGGCACAACGAGTTGCGCCCATAACCACCCGCGCAGCCGCATTCTGGACCAGTTGGAGCCTCCGGGTGCTTTTCAAGGGGAGCTCCATGTAGACAGCATTGCAGTAGTCCAGTCGGGAGGTGACAAGGGCATGAGTGACTGTGCGCAAGGCATCTGGTAGCAGTTACAAGCAAGAGGAGAGAACAGTTTTTAGTTTCATTTCAGCAGAGCAGACAAGCCCAGGCTTGTTTCATTTCAGAGCTGAGCACAGAGCTTAATACAAAAAGAGCCTCCTCTATAAGGGCAGTTCAGCTTCTGCACAGACTCAGTTGCCTAAGCCACGCCCAGACTTCTAGCTTAAGTTTCTGTTTCTAAACAGCCTTCGGTGGCTGAGTCTGTTACCATGCCTATTCATTGGCTGACCTTGTTACCATGTCTCCATTCAGTCCCCATTGGCTGATCTATTCCAGTCCATGAATATTCATATTCTGACAAGACCATGAGCAAAAAAAAAAAAAAAAAAAAAAAAAAAAGTTTTAAAACCTCTATTCTATACCATCATATGAAATCTGGTCAAGTTAATAGAATTATAAGGTCAGCATTCCAGTTACTTCACATTTGTTATTTGATTGTGTATGAATTCCCCCCACTTTTCTGTCTATTTCCACTAGTAAACAGTTGTGGCCAGAATGTGCTATGTTAATAGTTCGCATATAAATACCCATTGATGTGGCTAGCAGCTGCTAGGTGTATTCATATTTTACAGATGATCCTAACAAAATAGAAGGGGTATTAGAGAACTATTCTCTCTTTTCCTGGTGGTGAAAGGGCAAGGGAGAAAACTGCAGAGGAGCAGAGACAATCAGAGGATCAAAATTCAATAAAATTGTATCCAGAAAACTCAATTCTAGATTTCGGCTCTTAATTTCCAGCAGACTAGGCAAATCCACAGTGAAAACTTAGTAATTAAGAGATATCCACATTGATAGTAGTTATATATTTCTCTTGAAGGTGCTTTTGCTGACTCCTGGCAGAAATGCCAATTTTCATACTTCTTTAAGTACAGGTAGTCCTTGACTTAAAAACTTTCATTTCATGACTGTTTGAAGTAACAATGACACTGAAAAAAGTGACATGATCAGTTTTCAAACTTATGACTGTTACAGCATCCTCAAATTCACTTGATCAAAATCCAGGCACTTGACAATGACATGAATTTGTGACAATTGCACTGTCCCAAGATCATATGATCACCATTTGTAATCTTCCAGTCAACTTCTGACAAGCAAAGACAATGGAAGAAGCCAGATTTGTTTAATGATCGTGTAGGAGTTTCCAGCAATCCAACCAGCACACAAGTAAATAATTCAGCAGGATTCATGTATAAAAGAAACTTCTTTATATATAATAATATCAATAATGATGCATATATACAATACCCACGCAGCAGAACTCAGAATCCAGAAGCACAGAATCAATATAATCACAGAAGCAATAATGCAAGGACAAACCAACTCTTTTATACATAACATGGTGTAGGGTTTCCTGCCTGGGCAGGGGGTTGGACTAGAAGACCTCTAAGGGTCCCTTCCAACTCTGTTATTCTATTCTATTCTATAACAATTAAGCTAAGCCATGCCCAGGCTCCAAACTGTCTGAGTCACCAAACACCAAAGCTGATCTGTTGTCACCAAACATTGGCTGATCTGTTGTTATGTCTATTCCAATTCATGAACTCTTATACACTGACAGATCATGTGATTCACTTAACAACTACAGTGATTCACTTAACAACTCTTTCAAAAAAAATCACAAAATGGGGCAAAACTGCCTTGCTCAGCAACAGAAATTACACTTACTACACTTACTAGTGTAGTAAGTTGAGAACTATCTATATTTTGAAATTGTTTAAATGTAGCAAGAACCTAACAAAAAACATTTATCATGTTTATAATTTTATTTGAGGGGGTGCCCTTGATTTATTATTAACAAATGCAGGTTTCTTGAGAACATTTTAGAAATGATTTGCCCTTTCTTTCTTTTAGGGCTGAGAGAGAGAAAGTGATTGGCCCAAAGTCACCCACAGGCTTTCATGCCTAAGGCAGGACTAAAATTTTGTATGTCCCATTTTACAGCCCTGTGTCTTAAATCCCTACTCCAAATTGGCTCTCAGCACTAAAAATACTAATATTTATTAGGAAATACAATAAATTAAATCAGAGTTGATAATAAAGCATGTAAAATCCATTGACAAATGAGATTGATGCTCTGCAAAGGTCAGCATCCATAATGTAGCATTGTTTGTATGCAAATTAATTAAATATTGGCTAATTAATGTATTGCAATAGAAGCTATAGCTCCAGGCAAGAATATTCTGTCAAAGAAATTGTTTTCAAAGTCAGCCTATTTTGTTTGTAATACATGAAGCAAAACAAGATAAGCAATTAATATTTCTGAAATTAGCAGAGAAGTGAAACAGCTCAGATTCTGATCACAGGTGTCATGCACAGTTGTCATTGTTGTTGTTTTTCTCCAGAATATCAATATGTGAATATGTCTTTTACATTTGTAAGTAAAACAAAGGGGACAAATATATATAGTGGAACCGTGGTGGGTTTCAACCGGTGTTACCATAGGTTTGCTTCGTGCACTTGCTTTGAGCGCACTTTGAGCATGCTTTGTGCATGCTTTGTGCACGCTTTGCGCATGCTTTGTGCACACTTTGCGTCTGCTTTGTGCACGCTTGCTCACTTTGCTTGCATGCACACCAAATTTGCACTTCGCACAAGCGCATTGAATTTCAGAACAGCTGAGGCATGGAAATCCACTCTGCTGAGCCTATCAGTTGGACTAAAAACGAACGAATATAAGTAGGTATAGCGCAGGGGCTGGCAGGAGGGCCCAACTGATGGTCGGAGCGAACCGGTTCGCTCTCACCTCACCACCCCCGCTACTGGCTCGCCCAAACCGGGGAGAACTGGTAGCAACCCACCACAGTAGTGGAAGAGATCATTGTAGTTATTCTTGAACACAGGGTATAGACCAGTGTTTTTTAAACTTATTTTTTTCTCCCTCAGGAACTCTTCCCACTTTTAAAAATGATGGAGGAACCCAAAAGAGCTTTCATTTGTATGGTCTTACAGTTATCAATATTTACTGCAATAAAAATTAAAATTAATATACCTGCTACTATTCTCATGATTGTTTCATGGAATTTTAATATTGTATTGTTTTTCAACATAAGAGTACCAAATAATGTTCATTTTATAGATTCCTGACAGGTCTTGAGGTTCCCCAGGGCTCCCAGACCACACTTGAGGAAACAGTGGCCTAGACTATTTAATAAAAGCAATATTTATACTGTAGCTGTTGATACAGAGCAAATCCCTTTACTGACTGTGCTGACAGAGATTTCACAAACTGGTAAATAATAACAATAAATACACAGTATTCATTATTGTTCTATTAACAAGATCACAAATGAGCTCACTGAAAAGTTTCCTTTCTGTAACAACTGTTTCTCTTTCAAAGTTTCATGAAGAGCGAATTTTCTTCAGACTCTATTTTGATTTTGGAAACATTAATTTTAACTTTATAAGGGTTCTTGTTAAATAATGGATTGGACGGAGATAGCAATTGAAGTTTCAAGCAGCAGGGCATGAGCTAGCTTTGATCTACTCTAATGGGCAGGAAGATGTTGATCTGTGAAAGAGAAGTTTTCCATCTCTTCTCCTGTCATGAACATATCACTTTGCTCAGATTTAGGATTGCTGGAGCTATTCCCTTCTGCAGAGATAGAGATTTAATAAGAAGTTAATGGATTTCAGGATTTCTGTGCACAGTGACATTTAGGAAAAAGCACTGTCCCTTTATCTTGAGGAGGGAGAAAAATGATATAGGAAGAGAGAGGGCAATATTTTAAAACAATTGATTATTGAAAATAGTTCCAGCCTCTGAAAGAGGATGCAGTTTGACAACTGCTGGGTAATGTTGCCAGGTGTCCACTATTTGAGCGGACAGTCCGCTTTTTTCACATTATGTTCACTATTTTTTTTCACAAAATAGTGGACATTTTTTTAATTCAAAAGCTTTATGATGAAATTAAAATGTAATTTAATATTTTACATATTATTATAATATATTTGATGTTTTGAATTTTAAGTTTTAAAGTTTTGAAGTGATTATTTTAGTACGTGTTAGAAAATATATAATTTAATTGTAATTTTTTTTTATTTTTTTACTGCTTAACACACACACACCCCGCTTGTCCGTGATTTTTTGGAAGCAGACCTGGCAACCCTACTGCTGGGAAAAATAAGTGTAGTTTCTAAAAAGTTACATGTGGTAGCCAGACTTATTCATACTCACTTGGCAAAGGGAGATTTTTCCTGATATATTTCAGTTAGAGGTTTTCTTTTCCCCTGGTTTTGATGCTTAACCTCTGAATTGGATATCATATGATAAGAGAGAGAAAAGGGAAGGGAGATTTTGTTAACTTGATCAGTTTAGATAAAATGGAGATCCTGCTGATAAGTATCTTATTGATTGATTATATGCCATCATGACAGTTCTGACTCTTAGCAACCACATATATAGACTCTTCCAAGATAATTTTTTTCCAGACTTCTACATGAAGCCTCTATTGACTTCTACATGAGCTCATCTATTGCCATGGAGTGAAGACTCATCACCTGGTAAATTAAGTGATGCCATGATCATCTTATCCTGATGCCTGAAGGCTGTGAGGCTCTAGAGGGGGCACACTGGGTTTCAGATGAACCCTGGTGAGACAAAATTGCTTTGGTTTTTGGTCTCATTGGTTCAAGGACTATGTCATCTTTGTGCTGGATAAGGTTACACTACCCAAGAAAGACCCAGTGTGCAATCTGGAGATTCTTCTAAACACAAGGAGCAAGTGGCAATCATGGCTAGGAGGTCCTTTCTATTTAATTTATATTGTGCATCAGTTGTGCCTGGATTGGCAAACCTTGCTTACAGATATTCATGCCCTAGCCACCTACAGTTTGAACTACTGCAATACACTCTACATGGAGCTGTTGTTGAAGAATATCCAACCTTCATCTGGTAGAGAATGCAGAAGCACAGACAGTTTTCGTGTATCTAGGACAATACATATTATACGTCTGTTCTGCAAGTTGCATTGATTGCCAGTTTGCTTCTAGGTCCAATCCAAGATGGTTTTAACCTTTAAAGCCTTTTATGCTATGGGACCAGGCTATCTAAGGGACCACCTTCCCCCCTTAAATCAGCCTGACTCATCAGATTGCACAGGAAAGGGAGGCTGCAAGCAGATATTTGGCTAGGGATCTACATGTAGTGGGTCCCAGAAGACATGCTTTCTCTGCTGTGGTGCCCACATTGTGGAATTTTCTTCCCACCAAAATTAAATTGGCCCCATCCATTTTATATTCACATTCCCTTGTTTTATTACAAAGGCTTGGCACCTTCGATTTCAACCAAAAAGAAAAAATCAATTTTAAATAATATAAAAGTTATGTAACCAGCTGCCATTTTAATTTAGAAGTTCAAGGTCAGTATAACAAACAATTTTTGCAATTGTTCTAAAATATGGAATTGTTGAATCCTTTGTAAAGTTGTGTAATGATATTGGAAAACAAAGAACACCTTTTGGTACCTGTGCTAGTTTTCAAACATAAACTATTTAAGACTGCTTTTCATTCTGTCTTTGGACTTTTATGTATTGCCTATTGATTATGCCATTAAAAAGTCTGATTTCATTTTAAATATAAAAGCAAATTTTACAGACATATGCAATATATAGGCTTATATGATTACTGTCGACTACTTTAAGTGAACTTGGAGAAAAATTCTGTTTTGCCTCTGCATAATGTGTAAAATTGAGATTAGTGATTTTAGGTTTTTGACTGTAATCCCACTAAGAATAATTGGAGTGTGGAAGAGGATATGTTGGGGAACTTCTCAGTCAGAACAAATATAATTAGATAAAGACACATGGGCATAGCTATGAAGCTTTGCAGTGGTATAAAACAATTATGTCACATCAGAATGCAGATTGTGTTCTATACTTCAGAAGGTGAAATATGTGGCATAAAGTGATAAAGGCATATTAGTTTTCTGAATAATGCTATCATTGCAATAGGGTTTTATATATTTTGTATTATTTATTCATTTATTTTGTTATTTATTCCAACTTAGATGCCACTTGACTCTAATTGACAGTGGGTAGCTCACAACATAAAATTGTGAGATTTTTGTGACATGAATAGTTTCACATTCAGAAATTTGACTACTGTCATAGGAAGTATTGTAAACATTGTGTTATAATTGTCTATCTATCTATCTATCTATCTATCTATCTATCTATCTATCTATCTATCATCTATCTATCTTTAAGAAACACCCATCTCCATCACAAAGGGAATTATGTATGTTTAATTTATAATGGATTCAAGTCACTTGATCCACTGGATGTCCAGTGTACTCCTCACAATGGGCCACTAGATGTTTTTGCGGCCTTTGCCTACCTAGCAAGGAATAAATCACTATATACACTTTATTACAGCACTCCTAGACATCCCACTGCAAGGTGATGCAGTGGTTAGAGTACAATACTGCATGCTAGTTCAGCTGAGTGTTAGCTGCAGTTCAGCAGATCAAATCTCACCGGCTCAAGGTTGACTCAGCCTTCTATCCTTCCGAGGTGGATAAAATGAGGACCAAGATTGTTGGAGACAATATGCTAACTCTGTAAACTGCTTATAGAGGGCTGTAAAAGCACTGTGATGTGGTATATAAGTCTAAGTGCTATTGCTATTGCTATCTCTCAGATGAAATCTTTAGAAATCAGTCCAGCCATTGGAAGAGTTTACAGAGGAGCAACACGAGCTAAGGCTGTCATCACCTATTCATTCCAGATGAGATGAAAGCCTCAGTTGAGTCATCTACCAGATACCCAGAAAAAGTCCCAAGCTCCCTTGGAAACCTATCAGCATCTGTTAGCCACATGGGGTGAAACAATCTTATTAGACAACCTAACATCTCTGCAAGAAGGGAGGCAGAATCTGCAAGTCAAACAGTAACCAGAGAGTGAACTGACCATGGCAAAAGACATGATAATCTCCTCCAACTTCAGATAACACTACATTGTCTTGTGATTTAAAAAAAAAACAGCTTTAGAGTGGGATCAGCTACCCAAGACTCAACCATTGGGTCAGGTCCATAACTGCCATTATGGCCATGAGCTCCTAAGCCACTCCAGACTCCACTACAAATTACAACCAACCTAGCAGTGGAGTCAAGAAGTCTAGGCAGCCAACTTCAGTCACAAGATTTCATATCCAGTTATCTGTGAGACATTGTCTGTGAAAACCTATTAATTCTTCCCGGGCAATAGCTGATATCCCCATCTCTGCTCTGCAGGTGCAGCTGTTATTGCACTCAAAACTAATAGCGGACACTATCCACACAAGCTGCTTTTGCCTTGCTGCACTGAGCTATTGGAGGGCAAACCTGTACAATATGTTTTTTATGTACAATACAGGCATACAGTAACACGGCTGCACATGCAGGAGTAAATTATCAGGCAGTTACAGGGCACGAACAAGACTAATACTCAGAATTAGTCAAACACATCAACACATCCACAGGTTGGGGAGGAATGTGGGTCAGTCCTGGAATCTGGGGGAGGCTTGGACAATGGCTCTGAGTCGGAGGCAGAGAGGGGGCCAAGGCCATCTGGTAGTTTTTTGCTGCCTCCAGAGTCTCCAGAGTCTGACATCAGCGAGGCAGAAGAACAGCATGAGCCTGTTCCTAGTGTGAGCATGTGCAGAGCTGTCAGAAGACAGGAACAATTAAGAAAACAGGGCCGACTTGGGAGTAAGGCTTGGAGATGATTGGCCCCTCCACTAAGACATAAAAGAGAAGTGAACAGGATGTGAGCTTTTATAGGAAGCAATTAGTTCATCTGGGCGATTCAAGATTTGAAAATTCTGTTTGTGACTCTATGACAAGTTTGGCCTTGCCCTGCGTCTGGAAATTAGTTCTTTGGCAGCGTTCCACAGGAGATAGGTGGGTGTTGATAACCTTCCTCTGAAAGACTGTTTATAAAGCTCTGCAGACTGTAAATGAAAGTAATTTACAGCCATATGAATTAAAGAGGTTTGCCGGGACTAAGTTTGTGCTGTTTAATTTCTAAGGAAGTCTAGGTCAGAACGCTGGCTTGTTGTACTCTTCAAAACATGGACCTCCATTTCAGTAAATCATTTGTAAGGTACCTAACGAAAATCCTACTCAGAAGCTTATATAGTCATTGCTGGAAGGCTCCTGGCTCATTCTCAATTGTTCCCCAACTATTCCAGTTCTTCACAACATACCGTTCCATTTCAGTCCTGTTCCAGTTCACTGCTCCCAATTCAACTGCACTCCATCACCACAGCCATTTCAAAGATTCTGTCCATCAAAGCAACCTGCCAACCAAAACACACGAAACTTATCTTCTGCCAACCAGCACCATCATTTAACTTCACAAAATTGAGTCATAGTTTTTAAAAACTGTTTCTGAGAAAGAGATGGATCATTACAATGTGGGATATTTACTTTTAAAGATGGAAGGAGAGAACAAGAGGATCCCATGTTCAATTAAATATTGGAAGAGTTAGACCAGTCATTTGCATCCTATCCATTCTTTGTTCCAGACTCCTGCCCTTAGAGTTAATCAGCTGGACCTCACAGCTTTTGAAAGTAGAGCTTTCAGAAGGGACAATAGCCAAAAATAGAGTCTTTGCTTGATGCTCAGCAATGATATTATCTATTCCCCTGATTTTAACTTTCACATAACATACAGACCCATAAGAGATATAGGTCTGTTCTTTGGGCATGAGCAACAGTGCTACAATGTTTTGATAGCATTGATTATTTAGATGAACCAAAATAAGTACATGGGACACTAAAAGGAATTTGACAGCAATGTGCTGTAGGCAAATTGAAACAGAAGGAGAAATTAAGTCTCTTATATCGTACTCAAAAACTGTGGGGTGATGTAAAGTCTCTTCTTTGCTTTAAAAAGAAAACTATTACCGTATTTTTCAGAGTATAAGAGGCACTTCCCCCCCAAAAAGAGGCTGAATGTAGCTTTTTCAAAGCCTTTTTTCAGCCCTAACAAGCGAAGCAATCTTCTATGCTTTGCCTGCTCCCTCCGACTCTCAATTGTGCTTTAGAAGCTTTTATTCAGCCCTAAGGAGGTGTTAGCAAGTGAAGCAATCTTCTGAGCTTCACCTGCTTTTCTCATTGCTTCTCTCTCCAAAGATCAGATGTGCTTTAGAAGCTGTTTTTTATCCCCAAGCAGGGGATAAAAAGCATGCGTGCATGCTCAAAACCAGCAAACCAATGTGCTGAAGCTGACCAGACTAAGGATGCTAGCCAGATGAATACCTGGTAGGCAGATTTTTCCCCCTATTTTCCTCCCAAAAACTAAGCTGCATCTTATACTCCAGTACATTTTATACTCCAAAAAATACGGTATATCTCCACAGAGCAAAGCTCCACATTCAGAATTAGTAATAAGGATTTAAAATAAAAAATACAAGTGTTGTACTTTTTCATTGCCACACACCTTTTGCATCTCAGAATACCTTTCGGAGCAATCTTCCCCAAAAGCTGACAGGCTCCTTTTCTCTTGACCTTTTGAAAATGCTTTAAAGATACATTCCCCCACCAATTACTGGTATACTATGAAGCTGGAGCACAGGAAAGCTCTACAGTTTCTATGGATATGTGGATCTGTTCTCTGAAGCACCAGAAGGGGGTTTTGTTGGTTCTTACACTTTTTACTGTTTTTATTATTTTATCATTGAGCCATCCAGGGCTATTACAAATGTATTACTATTCAACAAACCAACAAATACCTAATGAAAATGTTGCTGTACAGAACTGGAATAGGCATTTTTTTCCCCAGCCTGGAGCCCCACTTTGTACTTGTAGCCTGCATGAATTGGAGTTACACAGTGTGTAGCTGGGGACCCTTTTAATCACTTGGAGTGAGCAGGGTTATTTTAGTTATTTAATATTTAGAGAGAGAGAGTTTGACGTAGTAGTTAAGATATCAAGCTAGAAAGCAGGAGATTGTGAGTTCTGGTCCTGCCTTAGGCACAAAGCCAACTGGTGACCACCTCAGGCCAGTCACTTTGAGCCCTAGAAAACAGGCAAAGGCAAACTGCTTCTGAGAAACATTGGCAAGAAAACTTCAGGGACTGGTCCACGCAATTGCCAGGAATCAATACTGACTTAAAGGTACCAAAGGGGAGCGGGGTGGAAATAACGTTTAGGAGGTAAAGTGGATGATTTAAACCTTGTAAATAGAAATAAAAGCCCGACTGGTTCCTTTTAAAAGATGTGGATTTTTTTTCCCCCTGAAACCTCTGCAAGCTTTGAAGTTCCTACTTAGGTGACTGAAGTCCAACAAAATCTAAGAAATATCTAAAACTTCACTCTTGATCACTCTGGGTGCTCTCGGGACTTCAAATCAATGATGTGCATTGCACATGTTCTACAAGTCATCTCTTGTTCATCTATATATAGAGGGAGAAGATACTTTTTTTTCTTAATGATCAAAAAGTTATAAGATTGCTTAAAAGTCATTATCTTTGTTTCTCATTTCTTTCTTCTATAATGCATCTCCCTCAGTCTTTGAAATTTTCAATTGAGGATTGGAAGCAATGCACTAATAGAGGTTCTTTTCAACAATTACTATGGTTGAATAATGGCCAGCCATCATTATTTGCACTTCACACCTATTAAGATCACAAAATGAGAAATATATTTCTGTTACCTTGTTTATACATTAAGCTGGAACAGAAACAGCAGATCAGTAATATAAAAGAGTTGCAAATATTTGGCAATAATTTACCAATTGAAGCTTCACTTCTGGGATCAAATACTATTATTATTATACTTTTTTATTTATATAACATTATCAGTATCACAGGACTGGTATCTCGTATGTAGCTTTGTAAGAACAATATCTGCTTGTAAAATATAGTTTTATGAATAATGAGTTTGTACAAATGCCCAAATGGATCTCATCTTTGGAAATAAGAAAGAAAAAATATTGACAATTTATAATTAAAAAACCTTCCATTTTGACTTGTATGGGAGTGGACTGGGGGGGGGGGTACCTTTGCTCAGCTTCAATTCATGCTTCATTTGCGCTCTAGGTGGAACCTTAGAACCGCACACTGGTGCCCTCTTGTCCTCATTCCCAGACCAGTTCAATGCACGCCTTTTGAAGACCTTCAAAAGCCTTCCATGGGATCTGGATGCAGTGGCTAACTGAAAATAATTTTAGATCTCAAAACCTGGACATGGAAGAAAGAAAATTTGACACTGAAGCATCCAAGATGCTTCACAGCTATTAACAGTCTGGGATTTTTTTCCTAGTGTTTTTCAATACCTCAATAAGGTTGACATTTTATTCGTAGAGGCTCCTCCTTTATTCAGGAGTTAATGATGCTCTGTACTCTAGGAATTGTATATCCAATGAATGTGGCCAGAATAAATGAGTGGAAATTCCTTCCTTGTTGCTTTTAATGCAAATTTATCATAATTGGTGACATTCTTTGTGAACAGAGAAATTGAAAATTACATATTATATGGAAGAGAGTAATATTTGTCTGTCCCTTTTTTTAATTAGTTTCTTCAATTCCATGCTTGGACACCCTACATCCCTCTATCTAGTTGCGACAGGAAGATACGTTATTGAATCTATAAGCACAGCTGGTTTTCCCTTCATTTTATGCTGAAATTGCTGATTTCTATATCAGCAGTTTCAAAGTAATTGTTCCAGAAATGATCTTTATGTTGTTGTATAATATGTCAATAATTTTTGAGCAAAATATGGTAATTATTATTTCATATACATTTTAATGTAGTATATCATTTATATGATGCATTGTTTAACATTCTGAAAACAGAAGTAACTATTTTAAACAGTGGGGAGGGAATCAGAGCTTCTTTATTATTCATATCTTCACACTCAAGAGCTGTGATTACTAGTTTAAACCTAAATGCTTCCAATAAAGGGGGTATCATATCAAATTTGGTTCTTAAGGACAGCCATAGCAATAGCAATAGCACTTTCACTTATATACCACTTTGCAGTACTTTACAGCCCTCTCTAAGTATTTTACAGAGTCAGCATATTGCCCCCAACAATTTGGGTCCTCATTTTATCCACAAGTCTGAGTCAACCTTGAGCTTGGTGAGAATTGAACTGCTGAACTACAGGCTGCCAGCAGTCAGCAGAAGTAGCCTGCAGTACTGCATTCTAACCACTGTGCCACCGTGGCTCATAGGCAGACAGCACTAAGAAAAGCCTACTTTTAGAGGGTCTGGAGGATTCACAAAGTATTTGAAGTTGATCTGGAGCTCCTTGGAGATTCTCCTTGGAGAAGACCCTGTTGTTCCGCCAAGCCGGACTATCAACACAATAGTTTTAAATTGGGTATTTAAATTTATTGGGGTTTTAAATTTGAGCCACCTATTTAATTATTTTAAATTTTATACTGTTGTTTTGTCTGTGTTTTTAAATAGGCTGTACACCGCCCTGAGTCCTTCGGGAGAAGGGCGGTATAGAAATAAAATTATTATTATTATTATTATTATTTTTGAGCCACCTTCGGTTACTACTTGCTTCAGCCACTTTGAAAACCTTGAACTACGCAATTTGCCTCAAGTCAATCCAAGCTAGCCAGCTTTCAGTATTTAATTAAAACTGATAATTTACTTTTTTTTTCTCAAACCAGAAAAGCCTTGTGTCAGCCCTCATTGTTATGCTGAATCTCAAGTTAGCTTGGTTGCTTGCCAAAAAGTTAAGCAACTGTGACCTCTTCAGAGAGTTTTATTCACTGAACTGGAAAATACAGTGCAGCTAGTATTTAAGCGAGTCAGTGATTTTTGCACGTATAAGGACTGATTCTGCCTTATAAATTTAATACAAGCTTTATTGCTGGCTTCCAACAGATAAAGAGACCCCCCCCCCATATTGCTTGATTTTGGAAAAAGGGACACTTATTGTTTAAACAATAAGGGTATCAATCTACATACTGTAGATTCCCAATAGACAAGACATACATCAGCCAAGTCTTCTGTGTATTTACCATGCCCACATAACCCTAAACCCTCAGCAGACTATTGGTTAATCTTAGTCCAATAGTTCTAGTATAGAACTTTTTATTGTCATTGTACGTCATATATACAAGGAAACTGGTTATACAACAAAATCGTTCTCTCTCTCTGCCTCTCTCTGCCTCTCCCTCTCTCCCATTCTTGGGTTTTTGAGTAGAATCTTGGGATTTTTGCAGAACAGAAAGTGACAAAGATGCTCCTGGATTATAGAAGGAACAGGGATTGTGCACTGTTGACATCTCAGCACTTAACAATTTCTAATCAAGTTTCTAAGAATGCAGTGAGTAGTGGCTCATCTCATGGAAGGCTGCACCAGTGGAAACTCATAAAATGCAAAGGCTATTTAGTAAATGAGTGAATCATTTACTGTGACATCAAGAGTCTTCTATATCAATAACAATATTCTCAGGCGATATTCTCAAGTGGTCATGTGATATTCTGCTTGATTGCGCCAAGAACACAATATCTTTTATCACAATTTAGTGAAATAGATACTTTTAGAAAACCAATGAGAGGGTTACAAATACAAATTCCTCAGCCATATTTCCTGATAAATATGTCTTAGATGCTGAAAATTCCACTTAGCCATCATGGCAAATTACTGGCCATATAAACCAGAAATCTTAACAGAAGTTGGTATTCAGTCTGTGAATTCTAGTGAATCATATAAATACATTCATGAATTATTCTAATATCTTGCCATGTCACCTACAGTACATTAGTAGCCATTCAACATCATTTGAAGCAGCAAATTATGATATTCATCTATTTGCACACAAGACAATTTTTCAGAATTTCAAAATGTTTTAGCAATAGAGGTAGAGGGAAAAAAACATTTTTACATGCTGAGCAGGAGAATACAAGAAATGTTGAATAAGATTGTAGATATCCTGGTGAAAACCAGAAAGTAGAATAGAATAGAATAACAGAGCTAGAAGGGACCTTAGAGGTCTTCTAGTCCAACCCCCTTCTTAGGCAGAATATCCTATGCCACTTCAGACAAATGGTTATCCAATCTCTTCTTAAAAACTTTCAGTGTTGGAGCATTTATAACTTCTGGAGGCAAGTTGTTCTGCTGATTAATTGTTCTGTCAGGAAATTTCTCCTTAGTTCTAAGTTGCTTTTCTCCTTGATTAGACTCCAACCATTCTTGTCCTGCCCTCAGATGCTTTGGAGAATAGCTTGACTCCCTCTTCTTTGTGGCAGCCTCTGAGATATTGGAACACTCCTATCATGTCACCCCAGTCCTTCTTTTCATCAGACTAGACATACCCAGTTCCAGCAACCATTCTTTATAAGTTTTAGCCTCCAGACCCCTAATCATCTTTGTTGCTCTTCTCTGTACTCTTTCTAGAGTTTCAACATCTTTTTTATATCGTGGCAACCAAAACTGGATGCAATATTCCAAGTATGGCCTTACCAAGGCATTATAAAGTGGTATTAATATTTCACATGATCTTGATTCTATCCATCTGTTTATGCAGCCTAGAACTGTGTTGGCTTTTTGGGCAGCTGCAACACACTGGTGGCTCATATTTAAGTGATTGTCCACTAGGACTCCAAAATCACTCTCACAGTTACTACTATTGAGCAAGGTACCACATATACTGTACCTGTGCATTTTGTTTTTCTTGCCTAAATGTATAACCTTACTTTTTTCACCATTGAATTTAATTTTATTAGATAGCGCCCAATGTTCAAGTCTATCAAGATCCTTCTGTATCTTGCGCCTATCTTCTGGAGTGTTGGCTATTCCTGCTAGCTTGGTGTCATTTGCAAATTTAATGAGTTCCCCATGTATCCCCTCATCCAAATCATTGATGAAGCTGTTGAAGAGAACTGGGCCTAAAACAGAGCCTTGGGATACCCCACTACATACTTCCCTCCATGTAGATGCAGTTCCATTGAGGACTACACTTTGAGTGTGGTTGGTCAGCCAGTTATGAATCCATATGGTGATGACGCTGTTTAACCCACATTTTTCTATTTTATAAGTATGAAGTATCTTTCTAGCATTTTTTGTTCTTTTCCTAAGATATGGATGCTATTTTAAATCTTATTAACTCGAGAGAAAGCTTTGCCATGCATTTAGCGCTGACCTGTCATGGAAGACTTCAGCAGGTGCTACTCAATTGAAACCACAAAATAGCTAAGTAACAGCCAATCAATGGTCACGTTTTTGCTTCAAATCTGACAGTTATTGAGTGTCCTCCTGCTCAATCCCATGTGCTTGCAGCACTGCGTGAAATGAAAAGAGAAGCAAAAAAAAAAAAAAAAAAGCACAGTCATTTCCCATGGTACTATTCTGTCAGTCCATTTGAAAAGCATCATCCTAGCAATCCTGCTAGTATAAAACTTGACAAAAATCTATCTGAGATTTTTTTTCCTGAGTTGGCCAAAATAGAGGAAGAAGACCATGCCAAATAGTATACAATGGGTATATTTATCTGTGAGGGGAAATGCCCAGAAATATACAATATCCACTAGAATGTAAAGTTTGCCTTTAGCAGAAGTGCTCAATAATGAGAGTAGTTTTCAAAAAAATGCTGAAGTAGTAGTCTTTTAAGCCTTTTTCTGGAGCCAATTAACTAATTTAGCATTGAATTCTGTGATAAACTGTTGGTTGAGAGAAACATGTTGGTGAGATTTTTTATCAAAGATGGGCTATTTGAATAAGTAAGGTCAAGGAAGAGACTAAGGCTGAAATATGTAGCATAGTTATTATCAGAAAGCACTTTTAATATTGATGACTGATGTTTGACTTAAACATTTTAACTATCTTCTTTTTACAACTTGAACGTGTAATGTAATCTTAAATTACTGCTACTTTCTTTTAATTATGATATCTTCGGAACACATATGACATTAAAGCATGTAACTCTCATTGCTTTAGTACAGTATCAGCATTTCTCACTGTTCATTGCCACTCTAATATTAACAGCCAGATGTTCCTTTCTCTATTGCTTCCCCCAAGCAATATGTTTGTTATTCACCAGTGAACTACATTTCATACTACAGTGCGGCTGTCTGCTAAAACATCATGAACCAGTGGTGAGGGGATAGTAATGGCAGAACCACATTCTGCTTTACTATGTCATAACAAAGATAGAAGCAGGGAGGGTCTGCTGAATTGAAAGTGATTAACATCAATCATAAAGCAAAATATCCAATGTTTATGGCTAAACGAGGAAAGGATGCGCAGTCATTTAATACCAAAGTACTTCATCACTCTACTAAGTTGATGAGTTTTTACTCGGAAAATGTTTAGGGAAGATCAATGCCACAGGCAAGACAGTGCATGTTTACGGTGCTATGGAATAGGAAGGATGCCTGCCGTTAACAGTTAAAGAGATCACAGCCAGTAGAGGGCAGGAAGGTTCAAGGTATTTTGGCCAACGTGAAAAGGTGGGAGAAATATATTGAGTGAATAGCTTATTTACTTCTAAGGCAAGCTGATTCAGCTCCTCTGAAGACAAACTTTCTCAGAGGTAAAAGTAAGATGATAGTACTGGATTGTGAATTGGGTCCTAATTTCAAAGTACTCTTCCTTCTGTATTCTCTGGTGTGAATTTCTTTCTCCCTGTCCACTCTTGGTTAATGTGGGACTAATTATTTGACTAGGTACTTCTCATTCCTGGGTTATAAATGCCAAACCTTGATTAAAATTGGAGTCTTGTTCCATTATGCAGCTCCAGGATTAAAATATAATTAGGATATGTAAGGCTCAGTAAGATGTGAAGAAAGGAAGGAAGGAAGGAAGGAAGGAAGGAAGGAAGGAAGGAAGGAAGGAAGGAAGGAAGAAAGAAGGAAAGAAAGAAAGAAAGAAAGAAAGAAAGAAAGAAAGAAAGAAAGAAAGAAAAACAAATTCAGCAAAATTTGGAGAGTCAGAAGTTCCTTATCTTGACATAATCCTATTTCATGGTAAAGTTAAAAAGAGGGGCAGCCTTTCTATATCTCACAAAAACGGGTATGCCACTCATTAATACAAATCTTCATGAATTTTGTGCCAGCAAAAGCTGATTTCCCTGTTGTAGATTGCTATGGTAAAACACATATGGATAGCTTGCTATCATGGGCCACAGGCATCCCATTCCAAGTTGTCAGAATCTTGACATTTCAAGCTCATATATATCATTCCCCAGTTGAGGATTAACCATCAGCAAGGGGAGAGGACTAGATTACAATATTTCCAGTGGTGAAATCCAATTTTTTTTTACTACCGATTCTGTGGGCATGGCTTGGTGGGCGTAGCTTGGTGGGCATGGCAGGGGAAGGATACTACAAAATCTCCATTCCCACCCCACTCCAGGGGAAGGATACTGCAAAATCCCCATTCCCTCCCCACTCCTGGGGGAAGGATATTGCAAAATCTCCATTCCCACCCAACTCTGAGGTGGTATTTGCCAGTTTTCCGAACTGCTCAAAATTTCCACTACCGATTCTCCACAACCTGTCAGAACCTGCTGGATTTCACCCCTGAATATTTCCACTGGTAATAGAAGCAAATGATCAGCAGTCATGTTAAAATTGAGGAAGACAGGAGGTTCTGCTTCCAATAGGCTACCTTATTGAGTACTGTGGTAGTAATCTGTGGACATCAGATAGCCTTTGAAGGATACATCCTAACACTTTTGCCTGGCTTCCATGGTCTGGGTTTCTTAGAACCTAGTGTGTTGTTATCCCAAACTCATTCCTATAATGTTGGAATCAGATTATATCAGATCATACAACTCCCCTTTCAAAAATTATATTTAAACTAATGATGTACAGTAGATCATAGGTGGCTAGTATATAGGTGTAGATTCTGGTCGAGGAACATTTCCCTTAAATTTTTCAACCTGGGGATGAACAGGAAGAAAAATATTTTTTCTAATAATGTCACTGTTGAGGATTGTTTTTCCCATCCCTCCATCTTTTGTTCTTTCAAATGGCATGAAAGGTTGCCTGATGATTGGGATTTTATGAAAGCTTATTAGGGAGCTGGGCATTGGTCCAACTTGAAATAAGGAGAATAATTGCTCACAAGAGCTGATGGAGGAATACAGAAAGCTATATTAAAATTGAAGATAGGAATAAATAGATATTGAGATAGCATATACTGAGGAAAGGAGAAATAATTCATCTAGCATAAAGCAAAGGGAGTTTTTAATCTGACTGTTAAAGAGCTTCTTAAAATTGAAACAGAAATCGGAAGGTTAACATTTCTATTCAGGAGCTACCTGTGGCACCACAAATAGATCATGATTAGACTTTATGTTTCAGAGTCAGAGAGAGAAGCAATGATAGAGAAAGCTATTCCTTAAAAATAACTACTAACTACTACTACTACAACAACAACAACAACAACAACAACAACAACAACAACAACAACACCTAAAACCAAACTAAGCCAATATGTACCGTATTTTTCAGAGTATAAGTTGCACCTTTTTCCCCCAAAAAAGAGGGTGAAAATCTGGGTGTGTCTTATACTCTGAATGTAGCCCTGCCCAGCTTCTCAAATGGAGGTTTCAGAGGCTGAAAAAAGCATCAGAAGCTTCAGAAAAAAAGCCCCCAAACAGAGCTTCAGAGACTTTTTTTTCTGAAGCTCTGTTTTGGAGACTTTCAGAGGCAGGAAAAAAAGCAAAAAAAAAAAAAAAAAAGCTCACAACCAAGAAACCTAGAATTCACCTCTGGGAACAGCTCATTGGGAGTATTCTGGGAGGCCTGTCCACCTGCCAATCAGCTTTTTTCTTATTTTCCTCCCCAAAAACTAAGGTGTGTCTTATACTCCAGTGTGTCTTATACTCCGAAAAATACGGTATCTAACAGAGAAAAAGAAAACAGACACATTCCTAGAAACAGGGACTGCAGTTCCTCTACTGTTTTAGTAATAGAATAATGCCATTTCTCTTCAGTTGAGGTCTGTAAAATAATAATCCCCTAAAATATATGTTATGGTTATTATTTCTCTTGGAACATTGATGTTTATCAATGTTTATATGATAGGTGTTTTCCTAGTTCTTTCTGCATTTAGAAGTTATCAGAAAAAAGAAATAATCCTATTATGAACACCTTATTCCATTCAAATCATTTCTGGAGAATTGCATTGAGATTTCCTCTAGAGTTGGAGGAAATTTCAGGCCTGCATCCATTCAAAACTCAAGAAAGAAAACCCCCAACTCCATTGAATTAGAGAAGAGGTACTTTTACTAAGTTTGAAATGATAGCAGCAAAAGCAAGGCAAGTTCTGAATCAAAATGTGCAAAGATTATACATTAAAATTCATTCCAAATCCCTCTCTCCAACACTGAGAATCCAATCAATATCCAGTATCATGTTGTAGGAATTTCATGCATCTGGAATCTCGGGACGGTTGGCCTTGAAAGACTATAAACAACTCCACTCAGCAGCACCATAATTCATGAGTTTGGACTTGAAAAGTGTGCTATATTATCCATGCATTGAGGAAAAAATAGAAAGAATAGAACTGGGAAATGGAAGCATAGTGAAAGGGTGACGGTTACAAATACCTAGGCATATTGGAAGCAGATAATATCGTGAATGGAAAAGTCAAAGAGTCAACGCAAAAGGAATACATCAGGAGGATCCACAAAGTATTAAAATCAAAGCTGGATGTTGGAAACATAATTAAAACCATTAACACATGGGCAATTACAGTGATATGCTACCCAGATGGAATCGTCAACTGTACTTTGGCTGAACTGGAAAACTTGGACTGGAAAACACGCAAACTTTTGAATATGTACTACACTTTACATCCACAAAGTGATATCAACAGGTTGTACCTGCCAAGAAGAATAGGGGGCAGAAGGCTATTGCAAATCCATCAAACTGTAGAAGAAGAAAAACTAAGTTTGAATGACTATGTGAATCAAAGTACAGAAAAATTGCAAGCTGTGAAAATTGAGAACATTATAAAAACAACAGAAACAAAGGCAGACTATAAAGAAAAACAACTGGATGACAGATTAAACAGAAAACCAAAACTTTACATGGACAGCACTTGAAAAACATTGAAGAAAAATGTGATAACAACTTGACGTGGGCATGGTTTAAGATGGGAACCATCAAGAAAGAAATGGAAGGTTTAATACTTTCTGCTCAAGAACAAGCATTACAAACTAAAGCGAAGATACAAAAATCCATGGACAATCCAAACTGCCGACTTTGCAATGACAAATGTGAAACTGTTTCACATTTAATATGTGAGTGCAGCAAAATTGCACAAACTGATTACAAATCTAGACATAACCGAGTTGTTAAATTAATCCATTATGTAAAAAATATGACTTACCTGTATCCAAAAAAAGTCATGGGAACATAAAATGGAAAAAGTTGTTAAAAATGAGAAGGTGAAGTTCTTGTGGGGCTTTCAAATACAGACAGATTGTCATTTGGAACACAACACACCAGACCGAAGAGTACAATTATTGATATCGCTGTACCAGGAGATGCCAGAGTCGAAGAAAAAAAACCTGGAAAAAAATCACAAAATATCACTACCTGGCCATCAAAACTACGCGATTATGGATGAAACATGTAATAGTGATACCCATTGTCAGCGGGGCACTTGGTACCATGTCCAAGAATTTTATAAAATACATCAAGAAATTGCAGCTTCCTGCAATCATACCAGCGGAACTGCAAAAAACTGCTACTTGGAACAATGTATATTTTAAGAAGATACTTGGTTGATGCTTAGGACACTGGAAGGAACCGGTATCAACCATTAGCACCAGTCTCTCATATTTGTGACACATTTCTAAATTTTATGTTTAATAAATTAAAGAGATGATGATGATGATGATGATGATGATGATGATGATGATGATAATGAGGAGGAGGAGGAGGAGGAGGAGGAGGAGGAGGAGGAGGAGGAGGAGGAGGAGGAGGTGGTGGTATTTGGTTGATACCTAGGATGTAAGAAAGTACTTGGTTGATACCTAGGATGTAAGAAGGTACTTGGTTGATACCTAGGATGCTGGTGGCAACCCGTATCAACTATCAAGTCAGTCAATAATATTTATATGTTTTTAAAAGTTCAGTTGATTGACTTTCATGTTTAATGAATAAAAGATTAATAATAATAATAATAATAATAATAATAATAATAATAATAATAATAATAATAATAATAATATAATCATCATCCTCCCAAGCATCTTTTGCAAAGATTCTATCTCACAATATAATTTTCAAGATAATGGTAAAGCCAAAATATGCTATCTAAATTTGTGACCAAATCAAATTTAGCTACTTCTCATAATTTATTGTTCTAAAAAGAAAGGTAATACTAAATATTCTCGGCTGCCTTTATCATATTATTCTGATCTGCTTACTATCTCTAGGAGATTTGACTTGCAATAAATCTGATTCTAGTTAAATTCTCCAATCTAGAAATAGTAGCCGAGGTCCTATTTATTCCCTTTCAGCTTTCTTCACATTGTTTCAGTATTTAAAAGGAACAAAACAGCACCTTGTAGATCTGATGGGGTAAATTTAGATACATCTTTCCAACCTTGCCTATATACTGTTTCTACAAAATCCATATCATATTAGTTTTCATTCTAATATAATAGAATTCATATGACAGCAGGATTAGTCAAAGGAGGGGTAAGGAAGATGGGAGATAAACAAAATGTCACATTAGAAACAAGGCATGTATTTTATCTAGTCTGATACCATATCTGCAACTGTCAGATTTGCCTGAGCTGACTTGATGGTTTGGCTCCTGCTGTTAATTTCAAGAGATGAAATATTTTTATCCTGTACTATTTATTGCTTCCTGCTATACTGCCTCCCTCAAATACAGGTGCTTATACCATGTTTCCCTGAAAATAAGACCCGATCTTTTTTTTCTTTCTTTCTTTTTTTTTGCCTCCAATAGAGGCATTAGGCCTTATTTTCGAGGATGTCTTTTCTACTGTTTCACCTGACAGTGGTGGCACCAACAGCCCTGCCCAGCAGGAGCCCATGTGGCCACTGCCACCCGACTTCTGTGGCCGCTTGTTGCTGCTCACACGCGGCACCCCTGGCCTCCATTTTGCCATCAGAGGCCTTCAAGAAAGGCCTTTGCAGCCAAGAAACGAGCTCTGGATTGATGCACATGGTGCCCGTTTCACTGTCATAGGCCTTTCGCTGTCAATCCAGAGCTCATTTCTTAGCTGCAGAGGCCACATACAAAAATTCCAGTTTCAATTGAACAGTGTGTTGTCTGGGTACAAATCATTTTAGGAAATAACAGTCAAAGTGTTTACAACAGTATTCATTGCATTAGTATCAGTTATAATAGTAGTAGTAGTAATAATAATAATAATAATAATAATAATAATAATAATAATAATAATAACAACAACAACAATTGTTTAACCAATTTAACATACCTTCCTTATATCACTGATCCTTCCATATATTTCCCTGTTTCTAGCTCTTGTTTTTGTCAGCTAACCATTGATAAAACAAGTCCAAAGTAAAAAAAATATTCAGTTTCTTTCTTTTCCTTAATTATAAGTGTTAGCCTATCTATTTCTGCACATTCTAGTGTTTTTTAAATCACCTTTTCATCTGTTGGGGTCTGTTCACTGTTGGGCAAATACTATTCTAGCTTATTATATTTGTCCATGAAATGCCCAACAAAAATGTCTCTGGTTTCAAATCAATATGCTGTTTTGTCATTTTTTCCAGCCATGTATGTACTGTATGTATTTTTGTCCAATATCTTTTCGCTTTGTAACATGTTCACCACATATGATAGTATGAACCAGGTGTATGCTGACATTTCCAACATTTTACAGATTTGTCCTTAAACATCATTGCTAACCTTGAGGGTGGAAAGTGCCATCTACAAAACATTTTATAAACATTTTCTTTGTATGCAGTAGACATTGTTAATTTATAATTTCTATCCCGTAGTTTCTGCCATTTATCTAACTCAGTTGGATAGCCAAAATTTTTAGCCCATACTATCATTGTATCTTTTACTTGTTCATCTTCCATCTTAATATTTAACAAGTAGCTATGTTTTCTTTATTAATTTTTCATCTGTCCCTGTTAATATCTGATCTAATTCTGTTAATTCTCTATATAAACATATATATTAACATCCTCTTCATATCTAGATTGTATCTGCACATATGACCACCCTATTATCTCAATCCCTTGGTCACTAAATTCTTGCTTAGTTTTAAATTCCCCCTTTTCATTTAAAATATCTTTATATCTGGTAACATTCTCTATATCAACAACATTTGGATAAACCAGTGCCTCCATTGTGGAGACCAGTATTTTCAAATAATGTTGTTCTTTAATTTTCTCCCATACTAATCACAATGCATTCCTAATATAGTGTCTTTGGAAATAGCTGTGTATTTTTGTTTTTTCCATACCATAAAAAAGCATGTCAACCTAGTTCGAGATCACATCCCTACAAGGTCAATAGTCTTTTGTTCCTCAAGCCAATCCTTTCCTTCACCCAAGTAAGTATTGAGGCCTGGTAATACAATTCCCAATCTTTAAGTCCTTTCTTGAAGATCTTTGATGGAAAAATGGAGGCTGGGGGGTGGCGTGTGCAACAATCCAGAGCTCATTTCTCAGCTGCAGCCTCTGACTGCAAAATGGAAGCCAGTGGATGATGTGCTCAAGCAGTGGCAAGTGACCGCCGAAAGGGACTGGCAAGATGAGGAAGGTGTCAGGTCTTGGGAGGCATGGCTGCAACTGTCCTAAGGTAAGCGGGTGAAGAGCACATGTGGCAGCTCCACCCCCCCCCGTCCCCTCCCTAGCTTGATTTTTATCTGTGTGCCTCATCTCACTCCATGCAACCAGTCTTAACTGGGGCTTATTTTGGGGTATATGGCTTGTATTAGGTGCATGTGTAAAAATCACGCTAGGGCTTATTTTGGGATAGGTCTTATTTTCAGGGAAACACGGTATTTACCAAACAGTGTTTTTCTTTTGACTAATGGAAGCATATTTCATCTGTGCATGATAAACATATGGCGTTCCTTTCGCCCTCCTGCTCAGAAAATAAATGGGAATTGAGGAAAAGAAAAGGAAAGAAGCACTTCATTGAAAGACCATTCTGGCTGACTTTCTTAATGACAGACCAGATGCCTAGGGTGGAATTTAGAATGACAAAGGTGTTAAATTAGCAATGATGTTTTGCATTCCTGTGCTTAAACTTAAACTTAGATGCTTATTCAGCCTGTTTCTTCCATGCAAACAGTGCAAACAGCCAAATCTGGCTTCATTTACAATACTAAAAAGAGAGTAAAACAGCAGGGCAATGAATTTTCTTTTGAGTTAATTTTAGATAAACCTAAAGTTAATAATCTCCCTCCCTCCCCCCCTCTCTCTCTGTCCTCTTCTTTCCCCCCATATATGTACACAGACAAAAATGTACATCTTTCAAATAACTCAATAAATAATGTAACTTGATGCTCTTGTTCAAGTGAAAAGCCATATATCCAATCCACCTTTACCTTGTTAGAAAATGTCTTCTAACACAACACTTCAAGCAGTTATGTAGCAATCAGAAATTCTATTGGTGGTACATATCTCAATTCAGTCAGGCAATATAGCTGAGGTGGCGGTTGGTATCCCCAGACTTCTAGTCATGGGGGATTTCAACCTGCCATCTGTCGGCGAAAGGTCTGAGGTGGCTCGAGAGTTCATGGCTTCCATGACGGCCATGGACCTTACTCAGTTAATTCATGACCCCACTCACACGGGTGGACACACTCTGGACTTAGTTTTTGTCTCTGGTCAGTGGTTGAGTGGCCTTGATACAGGGGATATAGTCATCGAACCCTTGTCATGGTCTGACCACTCGCTCCTTCGACTGGACTTTCTAACCGCTGCACCCCGCTGCAGGGAGGCGGGACCGACCAGGTGGTTCCACTCCAGGCGCCTGATGGACCCTGATAGGTTCCAGATGGAGCTTGGGCCATTTCCTGAGACTCTGGCTCATGACTCGGCTGAGGACCTGGTGGCCGCCTGGGATAGTGCGGCTGCCGGGGCCTTGGACTGTGTCATGCCTTTGCGGCCTCTGACCCGGCACCGAACTCACCTAGCTCCTTGGTTCTCCGAGGAGCTCAGGGAGATGAAGCGCCGGAAAAGACGCCTGGAGAGTAGTTGGAGGACCAGCCGCTCCGAATCTGACCGAACACTGTGAGGTCTCATATTAAGACCTACCTAGTGGTGATAAAAGCGGCGAAATCTAGCTATTTTGCCGCTCTTATCGCGTCAGCAGATAATCGCCCGGCCGCCCTGTTTAGGGTGACCCGCTCCCTCCTCCATCTGGAAGTGCAGGATGACCCCTTGCAGGGCCGAGCTGAGGACTTTGTGCAGTATCTGTATGACAAAATCGCTCAGATTCGGGAAGGGCTGGCCTCTGACTGGGTATGTCCGGACGGGATGACTGAGGCAGGTCTTGAGAGTGTTATCTGGGGGGAGTTCGATTCTGTGGATCCCGAGGACATGGACAGGGTCCTGGGACAGCTGAACGCGACCACATGTTTATTGGACCCGTGCCCCTCCTGGTTGGTACTGGCTTCCCGGGAGGTGACACGAGGCTGGCTCCAGAAGATTGTTAACGCTTCTTTGAGTGAGGGGGTCCTGCCGGCTGCTTTGAAAGAAGCGGTTGTGAGGCCCCTCCTCAAGAAGCCCTCTCTGGACCCAGCTGTTTTGGCTAACTATCGTCCAGTCTCCAACCTTCGCTTCGTTGCGAAGGTTGTTGAGAGTGTGGTAGCGCAACAGCTTCCCCGGTACCTGGATGAAGCTGTCTATCTAGACCCGCTCCAGTCCGGCTTCCGGCCTGGGCACAGCATGGAAACGGCATTGGTCGCGTTGGTGGATGATCTCTGGAGGGCTCGGGATAGGGGTTGCTCCTCTATCCTGGTCCTGTTAGACCTCTCGGTGGCTTTTGATACCATCGACCACGGTATCATGTTGCACTGGTTGGCGGGGTTGGGGTTGGGGGGCACCGTTCTGCGGTGGTTCTCCTCCTACCTCTCTGACCGGTCGCAATCTGTGTTGATGGGGGGGGCAGCGGTCGACCCCGAGGCACCTTGCTTGTGGGGTGCCACAAGGGTCGGTTCTCTCGCCCCTTCTGTTCAACATTTATGTAAAGCCGCTGGGTGAGATCATCCGTGGCTTCGGGGTGGAGTTCCATCAGTACGCTGATGACACCCAGCTGTACATCTCCACCCCAGGCCACCCCAACGATGCCCTTGAAGTGATGTCCCAGTGCCTGGAGGCCGTGCGGGCCTGGATGGGGAGAAACAGGCTCCGACTCAACCCCTCCAAGACCGAGTGGCTGTGGCTTCCAGCGTCCCGATATAGCCAGCTGATGCCATCGCTGGCTATTGGGGGCGAATCACTCGCCCCCCACGGAGAGGGCTCATAACTTGGGCGTCCTCCTGGATGCACGGCCGTCTTTAGAAGATCATTTGACGGCCGTGGCCAGGGGGGCTTTTTATCAGGTTCGCCTGATACGCCAGTTACGTCCCTTTCTAGATCGGGACTCTCTACGCACAGTCACTCAGGCACTAGTCACTTCCCGCCTGGACTACTGCAACACTCTCTACATGGGGCTCCCCCTGGGATGCACCCGGAGGCTCCAGCTGGTCCAGAACGTGGCCGCGCGGGGGATTATGGGGGCGACGAGGCGCTCCCATGTGACACCTCTCCTGCGCAAGCTGCACTGGCTTCCGGTGGTCTTCCGGGTGCGCTTCAAGGTGTTGGTGAGCACCTTTAAAGCGATCCATGGCTTAGGGCAGGGGTACTTACGAGACCGCCTTCTGCCACCAATAGCCTCTCACCGGCCAGTACGCTCGCACAGAGTGGGCCTCCTCAGGGTGCCATCCACCAGACAATGTCGGCTGGCGACCCCCAGGGGGAGAGCCTTCTCTGTGATGGCGCCCACCCTCTGGAACAACCTTCCCCCAGAGTTACGTACAATAACAGACCTCCGGATTTTTCGTCGGGCCCTGAAAACCTATTTATTTCAACTAGCTGGGCTGGCTTGAGTTAAATTTTAAATTGATTTTAAATTGGGTTGTTTTAATTTACGGCCAAACATTTAATTATTTTAATACTGTTTTTAAATTTTGTATGCTCTGTTTTTACCTTGGCTGTGCACCGCCCTGAGTCCTATTTGGAGAAGGGCGGTATAGAAATTTAATATATATATATATATATATATATATATATATATATATATATATATATATATATATATGTATATATATATATATGTATATATATATATGTATATGTGTGTGTGTGTGTGTGTGTGTGTGTGTGTGTGTATGGGTTTTAATTTCCCATGTTTTCAAATCTGTATGATTGAGCAATTGCAAGTTTACATAGAATAGAATAGAATAGAATAGAATAGAATAGAATAGAATAGAATAGAATAGAATAACAGAGTTGGAAGCAGGGTGGATAAAAATCAATTTTTTTTTTTAAAAAATAAAAAAAACAGATTTTTTTTATTTAAATTGGATTTTTTTGATTTTTAGTTTAGTTTTAGTTTAGTTTTATTAGATTTCTATACCGCCCTTCTCCCAAAGGACTCAGGGCGGTGAACAGCCAAAAGATAAAAACACAGAAAATACAAAATTTAAAATAGGTTAAAGCAGATTAAACAGTTTGGCTAAATTTTAAAAATATCCCATAATTAGACAAATTCAAATTCGTGTTTAAAATTTAAATTTAAAATTTAAAAATTTTAAAAAGGAGAAGATTTAGGCCAGGCCAGCTTGATGGAATAAAAACGTTTTAAGCGCACAGCGGAAGGTGCGCAGATCCGGGATCCTCCGTATCTCCGGGGGGAGCTCGTTCCAGGTCGTAGGTGCCCCCACAGAGAAGGCTCTCCCCCTAGGGGCCGCCAGTCGACATTGTTTGGCCGACGGCACCCGGAGGAGCCCCTCTATATGGGAGCGTACTGGCCGGTGGGAGGCTATTGGTGGTAGTAGGCGGTCCCATAGATAACCAGGTCCCAAGCCATGGAGCGCTTTAAAGGTGGTAACCAAAACCTTGAAACGCACTCAGAAGACCACCGGGAGCCAGTGTAGCTCGCGCAGGAGAGGTGTTATATGGGAGCTCCACGTTGCTCCCATAACCACCCGCGCGGCCGCACTCTGCGCCAGTTGGAGCCTCCAAGTGTACCTCATGGGGAGCCCCATGTAGAGAGCGTTACAATAGTCCAGACGAGAGGTGACGAGGGCATGAGTGACTGTGTGTAGAGAGTCCCGATCTAGAAAGGGACACAACTGGCGAATCAGGCGAACCTGATGAAAAATCCTCCCGGCCACGGCCGTCAGGTGCTCTTCTAGAGACAGCCGTGAATCCAGGAGGACGCCCAAGTTGCGAGCCCTTTCCGTGGGGGCCAATGATTCGCCACCAATAGTCAGCGATGGCACCAGCTGACTATATCGGGACGTCGGAAACCACAGCCACTCAGTCTTGGATGGGTTGAGCCTGAGCCTGTTCCTCCCCATTCAGATCCGTACGGCCTCCAGGCACCGGGACATCACTTCAAGGGCATCGTTGGGGTGGTCCGGGGTGGAGATGTACAGCTGGGTGTCGTCAGCGTACTGGTGGTACTTCACCCCGAAACCACGGATGATCTCACCCAGCGGCTTTACATAAATGTTGAACAAAAGGGGCGAGAGGACCGATCCCTGCAGCACCCCACATATGAGGGGCCTCGGGGTCAATCTCTGACCCCCTGTCAACACAGACTGTGACCGGTCGGAGAGAAAGGAGGAGAACCACCATAATACGGTGCCTCCCACCCCCAACTCTTCCAACCGGTGCAGCATGATACCATGGTCGATGGTATCAAAAGCCACTGAGAGATCTAACAGGACCAAGACAGAGAAGCAACCCCTGTCCCGAGCCCTCCAGAGATCATCAACCAATGCGACCAATGCCGTTTCCGTGCTGTACCCAGGCCTGAAACCCGACTGGAACGGATCTAGATACGACGATTCATCCAGGTACTGGGGAAGCTGTCGTGCAACCACACTCTCAACAACCTTCGCAACGAAGCGAAGGTTGGAGACTGGACGATAATTAGCCAATACTGCCGGGTCCAGGGAAGGCTTCTTGAGGAGAGGCCTCACCACCGCCTCCTTCAAGGCAGCGGGAAAGGCACCCTCACCCAATGAAGCATTTATAATCCCCTGGAGCCAGCCTCGCGTCACCTCCCGGGAAGCCAGTAATAACCAGGAGGGACACGGGTCCAACAAACATGTGGTTGCATTCAGCCTACCCAGAATCCTGTCCACGTCATCTGGGGTCACAGGATCAAATTCGTCCCAGATAATATTCTCAAGACCTGCCCCCGTCACCCTCGCTGGACCTACCCAGTCGGAGTCCAGACCTTCCCGAATCTGAGTGATTTTGTCATGCAGATATTGTACGAAGTCCTCGGCTCTTCCCTCCAAGGGGTCCTCCCGCGCTTCCTGGTGGAGCAGGGAGCGGGTCACCCTAAACAGGGCAGCCGGGCGATTATCTGATGACGCAATAAGAGCAGCACAATGTGTACATTTTGCTGCTTTTATCGCCACTAGGTAATTCTTAATATGAGATCTTACCAGTGTCCGGTCCGATTCAGAAAGACTAGCCCTCCAACTACTCTCTAGGTGTCTTTTCTGGCGCTTCATCTCCCTCAGCTCCTCAGTGAACCAAGGAGCCAGGTGAGAACGGTGCCGGGTCAGAGGCCGCAAAGGCACGACTCGATCCAGAGCTCCAGCGGCCGCTCTATCCCAAGCGGCCACTAGGTCTCCAGTCGAGGTGTGTGCAAGATCCTCAGGGATTGGCCCAAGCTCCCTCTGGAACCTTTCAGGTTCCATCAGGCGCCTGGGGCGGTACCATCTTACCGGTTCCGCCTCCCTGCGGCGGGGTACCGCGGTTCAAAGGTCAAGGCGCAGGAGAGAGTGATCCGACCATGACAAGAGCTCAATAACTATGTCCCCTATCTCAAGATCACTCAACCACTGTCCAGAGACAAAAACCAGGTCCAGTGTGTTTCCCCCCCTGTGCGTAGGGCCAGAAATTAACTGGGTCAGGTCCATGGCCGTCATGGAAGCCATGAACTCCCGAGCCACCTCAGATGCCTCACCTGCGGACGGCAGGTTGAAATCCCCCATGACCATAAGTCTGGGGGTATCAACCGTCACTGCGGCGATAACATTGAGTAGCTCGGGCAGGGCTGCAGCCACGTGGCAGGGAGCCAGGTACGTGATCAACAAGCCCATCTGAACCCCGTGACCCCACTTCACAAGGAGGGACTCACAACCGGCTGTCTGAGGAACAGTGGTCTCCCTCGGCCTAAGGCCTTCTCTAATAATAACCGCTACTCCCCCGCCCCTTCCCTGAGGCCTCGGCTGATGGAATGCGCGGAAGCCTGGTGGACACATTTCTACCAGAGGGACCCCTCCCTCCGGGCCCAACCAGGTCTCCGTAATACCCGCCAGGTCCGCTCCCCCCTCCTGAATAAGATCACAAATGAGGGGGGCTTTATTTACTACAGAACTGGCATTGCACAACATCAGTCGAATGCCTGGGCCCTGAGGATCTATGCAACCTGGAGAACGAGTGGAGCTATGGGGGCCGGAGCGCCCTACCGCTTGAAGACAGCGGGTGCGTGCTCCCTTCACATGATATGGCCCCCTACTCCCGCCATATCTATCCCTCCCACTCACAGTACCAATGATGGAAACACAAGCTTGACCCCCCCATTACCCCCGGATCCCCCCCACCCCCGCCGCACATCCTGGCCCGGTCCGACCCTCCCCTAAGTGGGTTATCCCCCAAACCCACAATCCTAATCCCTGTCCAACCCCCCTCCCCCCTCCCCGAACCCCTTAAAAGTTTGGACAAAGACAATTTTAAAAAATCCCACAGCCCCCTCTTTGTGGCATGCCACCTCTCGGGGTTCCAAAGCCCGTCATTGAGGTAGGCCCTCGATAGAGTGGAGGGCCAAGCCTGCGAGAGGGGGGAGTCTCGCAGACCAAGAAGTTCCGCCGCTGAGTACATCTTAGCCGAACGGGTAGCACGACCATATCCTAAGGGTCTATAAAAGGACAGGAGGAGTAGACAAAGAAATGGGGGATCTATGAACATATTTACAGGACCAAGTCCGCTGTCCCCTCACAACAGGGGACAAAGTCCAGAACCAAGACAACCACAATCCAAGGGGGGCAATAGATCCTACCACCCTCTCACGGTGGTTAGGTCAGCTGGTCGGCCCCCTCTTGTAGTGAGATGGCAGCAATGGGCCGATGAAACAAACAGCGTCCAGGGGTCTGGTCCAAAAAACCGCCCTCTCACGGCGGTTGGTCCGATGGTCGAGTCCCCTCCGCTGACAGAGTACATATATGTAAAATCATCCCGGTTCAGCCCCCAGGGGCTCCGACATCCAGGCCACCCTCTCACTGTGGTCAACTGGTGTCCAGCCCCCTCAGCTGAACGGGATGCAGTAATGTACCGTCCTTCCATTTCAGATGAAATAGCCCTCTCATAAATAGGGGAGTTTAGATGGTATAAGCAAAGCCGGTGAGTCCTACGGGCTAACAGCTGATGTAATTGGGCCCAATCGTCAAACGGGGACGCTGGAGAAAAGGAGAGATGGGGCAGGAAGTGGGGCAGTTGTTTCAAGCCCCCAGCCCTCGCGCAATCACAGTTTAAGGGCCTCCTAGGCCTGGGAAAAGATCTCCCACCAGGTCCTGGCCCCAACCCTGGTTGCAAGTCTCCCACTCTTGATGTTCCCAGTTCCAAAGGGGGGGGGAAGGTCGCCAGCATCCTCCTGTAGTTCATTGCCACCCCCGTCTCCAACTCCGGGGGGTCAGGTTTGCTGGCGTCCTTGATGTTTGTTTCCCCCCCGCTCCAACTCTGGGGGGGGGTTGCCGACGCCCTCGATGTTTCGCCTCCGTCCTCCCCCCCATTCCAAGGGGGGGCTGCCAGCACCCTCCGCAACATCCGAACAAGCCTGGGGCGTCTCAAAGCTCTTCGGGGGCGCCCGACACGTCGCAACGCTCTTCGGGCAACCCCCCTCGCCATTCAAGCATCCAGGCAGCCTCCGGCTGCAGAAAACGCCGCCGCCACCCAGCTGAGCCGCCCACCGCTCCCGACATTGCTGCTCACTCGCTGCTCAGTCACGGAGAGGGAAAAAACCCTCTCTGTGCTGCCAGGGAGCTCCCCTAACCGGTCCTGGGGTCTCAGATCTCAAAAACAACCCCCAAGGACCCAAAAGATAGGTCGACGCCCCATCCTCAAATTGCGATCTCAGCGGACGCCGCCATCTTATTGAATTTATTTTAATAAAAAACTTTGGGGGTAAAAATCTATTGTAAGATAGTTTTCTATTTAAGATACAAAAATAATTTAGTTTATTCAGCATGAAATGGAGCTTAGTTATGTAGCACAAGGCTAATATTCTGCAACACTGGGACTATCGGTGAGTCAACAGCAGGTCAAAGGACTCAATTTAAATCAAATCCACCCTGGTTGGAAGGGACCTTGGAGGTCTTCTAGTCCAATCCCCTGCCCAGGCAGGAAACCCTACACCACTTCAGAGAAATGGTTATCCAACATCTTCTTAAAAATTTCCAGTGTTGGAACATTCACAACTTCTGCAGGCAACTTTTTAATTGTTCTGTCAGGAAATTTCTCCTTAGTTCTAAGTTGCTTCTCTCCTTGATTAGTTTCCACCCATTGCTTCTTGTCATACCCTCAGGTGCTTTGGAGAATAGCTTGACTCCCTTTTCTTTGTGACAACCCCTGAGATATTGGAACACTGCTATGATGTCACCCCTAGTCCTTCTTTTCATTAAACTAGACATAACCTGTTCCTGCAGCTGTTCTTTATATGTTTTAGCTTCCAGTCCCCTAATCATCTTTATTGCTTTTCTCTGCACTCTTTCTAGAGTCTCAACATCATTTTTTACATCGTGGCAACCAAAACTGAATGCAATATTCCAAGTGTGGCCTTACCAAGGCATTATAAAGTGGTACTAACACTTCACGTGATCTTGATTCTATCCCTCTGTTTATGCAGCCCAGAACTGTGTTGGCTTTTTTGGCAGCTGCTGCACACTGCTGACTCATGTCTAAATGGTTGTCCACTAGGACTCCAAGATCCCTCTCACAGTTACTACTATTGAGCAAGGTACCACATATATGGTACATGTGCATTTTGTTTTTCTTCCCTAAATGTAGAACCTTACTTTTTTCACTGTTGAATTTCATTTTGTTAGATAGCGCCCAATGTTCAAGTCTCTCAAGATCCTTCTGTATCTTGAGCCTATCTTCTGGAGTGTTGGCTATTCCTGCCAGCTTGGTATCATCTGTAAATTTGATGAGTTCCCCATCTATCCCCTCGTCCAAGTCATTGATGGAACTGTTGAAGAGAACTGGGCCTAAAACAGAGCCTTGGGGTACTCCACTGCATTGTTCCCTCCACGTAGATGCAGTTCTGCCATTCTACATAGCTCACAATAACCATCAATAAACTTGGAGTTTATGTGCCTGAAAAAAATTCTGTAGGAATATATTTGCTATCATGTGTTCCTTGGTTTCAGTTTTAAAATCCTGACTTCTCATTCCTACCCAAACTTAGTCCAAAGGCCCCTTCAAAAGCCCCTTGAAAAACCTTTTGAAAAAGTACCTTTGGGACAGCCATGACCTGGTTGACTGAGAATCTCCATAGATATCCAAGCTTAGTTTTACTTCCTATATTAAAAAAGGTAATATATTGATTTACTATTTTAGGGATCACTTTGAACCCTGGTAGTACAAAACACAACAAAACAAATCACAAAAAGATATATTGTAATTACTATATTCTGCATTAATATTTAATCTGCATATTTTTTAGAAATCAGAGAAAGATATGGATGCTTCAAGTGTATAATTGTGTTTATAACAGTTTATATGACAATAATCACAATAATCAGTAATTTTACTAGCATCTGTAACATGGATTACAGAGCCAGAGTCCAAAAAACCCCCCAAACATAATTAAAACTGAAGACAGAAGAATAATTTCTATGTTGAGAACTGGAACCTTTCCATTAGTTATCTGGTATAAAAGAAGCTAAAATTGTATTATTATTATTATTATTATTATTATTATTATTATTATTATTATTATTATTATTATTTTAAAAATTAAGATGTTAACAGCAGATGGTCAGTTTTCACAGTGAAGAGAAGTAAATCAGCTGGTCAATATTTTAATTGGTCCATAAATAATCTAGAGTTAGAAATAAACATGAAATTATCACATTTACTAATGACACCAAATTAACCAGGGAAAACAGAAAACTAAATAAAGGGGGAGGACGGATCTAACAGAAGAAAACGTTTTGATCAAACTCCAACTTCACTTCATCTGTCTCTTCTATGTTTTGGATGCTAATATACTGTATAATTTGCTCAAAAGAAGTTGGATACATCTTTCATTTAAATCTTCAACTGGACTGAATCTTTGTAATTATTGTCTGCACATGTTTTTTTTTAAGAAACAGATGTCTTAGATGTATCTAGAAATATGTCCATTTTTTTCCAAAGTTTCTTCCTTCCTCTCATTCAAATTTGCTAATTGAAAGAAGACAGTGGAATTTCAGATTGGATGGACCAAATCTGACACCTTAAATATTATTGAACTACATGGCAGTTTGATGTAGCACTTGATTATTACCATGTCTGTCTGTGTGGAGAAAGACACAGCAGAAACACAAAAGACCTCAGTCACACACAGAGACACACTTAAGATCTATTTCCATGACTTGAAGAATGTGTGAAGTTCAAGTATACTCCATGTGTTCCTGCTTTATTGTTTTACTTCTTGATCTTTGAATAGGATCTGAACATAACTTTTCACATGTTCCAGCAACTATAATTCAAGCTCAGTTTAAGGAAAAATCCCATTGAACTGGATAAAAGCATGGTCAGTGCTTTCCAAACCTGGATTATTAAAAAAAAAAAAATGCCAAAGATGACAGAAACATCACTCAGGGACTGAAATGACTAGAACAGTGCAATAATTCAGATTTGAAGCAGAAAAGATGTTTCCTTAAGGAGATGTTGTTAGGTGCTACGAAAGTGCCCTTTTGTGCTCTGATCGCATTTTCTGGTTCAAATTCAGATCTACAGTACAGTTACACAAATGACTATGTTGTACAATAGGTTATTTTCTTTGTGCAACCTATTTCAAAACCGCATGTCGTTGTTGAAATAGTTCTCTCATAATAGCCAGTTATCTCACCTTATTTGGATGGACAAAAGTTTTGATAGAAAAATTATTCAGTGGCATGATTAATGCTAAATCAATGCCTTTGTAGTTTAGATCTCCAACAAGGATAAGAGCACATTCATTGTCAGTGTTTTTCAAATTTAATGAAGTCTCAAGAAGATGCTGCAGTGAGTACAAATCACTTTTTCAATCATATTAATCTCTTTCTGTATTAAGCTCATAAAGATTAACCTCTTTTCATATCAAATTCACATTTGCATAAACAGTTGGTTTGGTAGTGGCTTCAGACTCACTAATATTCTCCTAGTATTTGCGGAGTAGTTCCGATCTTGATCATCAAATCAAGAAGGGAAATTTAATCTGTGTAAAGGTAGGTGGATAGAACTGTGGTAATAAGAGGACTTTCCTGATAGGATGTAATCAAGAGTATCAATTCTGAAATTTATTGTTTCAGTTTTGTAAGTAGGTGGAAAGAAGCACAATTCTGAAGAAAGCACAAGGGAAGGAGAAAAATTGCTGGAAAAAAATCATTAATGCTAAAAGAAAAAAGCAGGGGTGAAATGCTCCCAGTTTGGACCAGACCGCCCGATCCGGTAGCGATAGCGGCGGGTGGTTCGGAAAACCAGTAGCAAAAATCCCTGCCCCCCCCCCATGCCCAGCTGAGCCACGCAATCATCAGAGGCTTTTTTTTTTTACTTTTAAAAGCATTTTTTCCAAAACCTCTTCGGCTGAAGAGGTTGTAGAAAAAATGCTTTTAAAAGAAAAAAACTCCTCTGACGATCAGGCAACTCATCTGGGATCATCAGAGCCTTTTCTATAACCTCTTTGGCCAAAGAGGTTGTGGAAAAAATGCTTTTAAAAGTAAAAAAAAAAAAAAAAAAAGTTGTCCATGCCCACCCAGTCACATTACCCCCCACCAAGCCACGCCCACAGAACCGATAGTAACAAATTTTACATTTCATCACTGGAAAAAGGTCATACACATTCAATTAGTAAGGAAACCCAAGAATTGAAACATTTATGAAAGGATGGTTGTTATAAAGAATTGCTGAAACACTTCTTGTATGGGTATGTTACTGCATTGCACCTTGTTATATACAGTATCATGCACATGAAACAATAGCATTTAGTAATTTGGACAACATTGATGCTTCAAGGAATCTGGCAGGGATTATAATGAAGTTTACTGCATTTTTAAAATTTTAAAATCCAAATAAAATGTGTGTCAGTAAATTTAAAATGATTCCCTTTTAACACAGGTTCTATCTGGCAGTCTTTCTCCTTCTGCCATCATTAAGTAGACCTGAGATATATTGGCTATAGCAGCAGCCTGCAAAATTTTGGCTCCAGGGACTGGTTCTGTGGAGGATGATTTTTCCACAGACTGTTCTGACCTAGGCTTCCTGACACAATTAGTCCCCAAACCCCTTTTTTTATTTTGATGGCTATGAGTTTCTTTCATTCACAGCACATGCTGAATCACCAAGAGGTTATAAATAGTCCAACAGAAGTCTGCCACAGTCCTTCAGGTAAGGCCGGTAAACACCTAACTTTATCTTCTTTGACACACTGCCAAAGACCTAATTGGCAATTATCTTGGCAAAGCCACAGGGAAACACAGAGTCAAAAACGGAACTTCAAAGTACAAACTGACACCATCCACAACGTTGCTTCCTGCAAAGGCCCACGTGCCTTTGCTCTTCCTTTATGTCTTATGGGAGGGGCCAATCATCTCCAGATCTAACTCCTGAGTTGTCCCTTTTGTTTTAACTGGTCTTGCTTTCTGGCAGCTCTGTGCATGCGTGCACTAGGAAAAAGGCTTCCCCTGTTCCTCTGCCTCTCTGATGTCCGACTCTGGAGCTCTGGAGTCCACACATAACTCCCAGATAGCCCTGGCCCCTTCACTGCCTCCGATGCAGAGCTCTCATCCGAGCCTTCCCCATACTCCAGGACTGGCCTATGTTCCTCCCCAGCCTCCTCACTGTCCAACTCTACTGCCAGCTCCGCAGGCTGCTGGCGGACCACAACATGAACTACGGGGCATAGTTTCATGTGCAGGCACGAATGGGACTTGGCTTGCTTGTGTGGCCCAGTTCCTGGTGGGCTGTGGCCTAGGCCTAGGCATTGGCTTATAGAACTGGCTGACATGGTGAAATTATTATTTTGATTAAAGAAAAGACTTTGTCTAGCTTTATTTCTTTTTTTTTATTGAAAAGTTTTTCAAATACAGATTTTCCCCCTTTTCCCCCCCTCCTCCCTAGCCCTCCCCAACCCTAACCCTCCCCCTCCCCCCCCCATGGCTTCTTCAAGATAAAATCATTGATATCAAATTAAATAATACTTTACCTAAGGTGACCAGATTTTAACATTGGTAAAGAGGGACATTGTGGGCGTGGCTTATTTTGTGGGCGTGGCTAGCTGGTCATGTGACTGGGTAGGCATGGCTAGCTGGTCATGTGACTGGGTGGGTGTGGCTAGCTGGTCATGTGACCGGGTGGCCATGGCTATGCGTATAGGGTAAGGTGAACAGATTTTAACATTGGTAAGAAGGACACCATTGTGGGCGTGACTTATTGTGTGGGCGTGGCTTGGAGGCCATGTGACTGGGTGGGCATGGCTAGCTGGTCATGTGACCGGGTGGCCATGGCTATGTGTATAGGGACTACTCAGAGGGCTGAAAAGTCATTTCTGACAGGTCCTCACACTTTTGACTGGTCCTCACACTTATGACCATCCTCACATTTATGCCCGTGCAGTATTCTTAACAACCATGTCACTCATTTCACAACTGCTTCTCTTCACCATGGTGACAAGATAGGGCAAAAACGTAAAATGTGAGGACAGTCGTAAGTTCGAGGACTGGTCAAAAGTGTGAGGACCAGTCAAAAATAACTTTTTCAGCCCTCTGAGTAGTCCATATGCACAAAAGGACTAACCAGAGGGCTGAAAAAAGTCATTTCTGACAGGTCCTCGCACTTTTGACTGGTCCTCACACTTATGACCATCCTCACATTTATGCCCGTGCAGCATTCTTAACAACCATGTCACTCATTTCACAACTGCTTCTCTTCACCATGATGACAAGATAGGGCAAAAATGTAAAATGTGAGGACAGTCATAAATTCGAGGACTGGTCAAAAGTGTGAGGACCAGTCAAAAATAACTTTTTCAGCCCTCTGAGTAGTCCATATGCATTAAAGGATACAGCAATAGAGAGGGATGAAGGAATGGAAATTAGAGTAGGAGTGAGGGTAAGAGAGGGAGGAAGAGAGGAGGAGAAGGAGAAAGGAAGAGGAAGTAGGGAGGAGAAAAAGAGGGTGGGGGGAAGAGAAAGTAAGAAGGAAAGAAAAGAGAGTGGTGGTAGGTTTGAGGAGAAAGATTGCTGTACAATAAAAAAGATGAAAGGGAAGAAAGCCAACCCCAAGCAAATATAAAGATATTAAGATTAAGAATGAATTGTTAAACTTTAAAGAATAAAAGAGAACAAATATGAATAAATAGCAATAATTAGAAACACACATACAAACATGCAATGTATTTTCTTTGAACAGAATATTTGGCTGGTTCACAAATTTAAACAGCGTTTAGTCATTTCAATTAAATTTACAATTTCTATATTTCCTTTTTGCCATATTTATTCCTCATCTATTTTTTTAAAAAAACAATATTACCCTTCATCCTCATCTCTAATCTTAATCAAATTCAATTTTTCCCTTCTATTCTATATTATACCCCTTCCCATTGTCATCTATTTTTATATCCATCCTCACATTGGTTAATTATGTAATTATGTAATACAGTTGTTTAATACAAATTCAACATTTTAATATAAATCAATTAGTTATATAACTATCTTTTTTGTATATTAATCAATATGAACATGAATATTCCAATTATTTCCATGCAATCCAATTTCTTACAAATCAGTTAATTATATTTACCAATAATAATAAACCAAATAATTTCCCCCATATATTCCTCCAAACCACAACTTAACCATTTCTGCTTTCAACACAATATACAATTATTAATAGTATCTCAATTATTACAATTCCCTAGTTAAATAGAGCTTTTTTTCTTTTGTGTTTTAAAATCTTGAACTCTCCTCTTTTGCCCAAAATTTCCCATTGTTTGCAGTTTTGTACCTACCTTTTTTGGTGAGGAAAAAGAAAAAGAAAAAGAAAGAAATCTCTCTCTGCCTCATTTTGTCATGTTGCAGGTTTAGTTTCGCTTTCGCCTTTGTTTTCAGTATAGCTGGGGGGGGAAATCTGCTCCAGGAACTTTTTGCAGCTTTTTGCAGCTAATTAACCTAGCGGAAGCTGTTAACAGGGGCTGTTTTTTCTATTTTTGCAGGCATGGGTCTATTCATTTTTTTTTTAACACTGATCAGCTGTAGGTCGGCCCTTTGAAGCCCCGCGGCAAGAGTTTAAAGAGTTTTTTTTCCCTCTAGCCATCAGCGGGGATTCAGGAGGCAGAATGAAAAATCGGGACTTTTTTAAAACGCCGCGGGATGCGGGACAAATTGCTCAAAAGCGGGACTGTCCCGCCAAAAGCGGGACGTCTGGTCACCTTAACTTTACCATCCTTTTACACCACCCCCCACATGCTAACCAATTCTTTCTAACATTGTTATTATATCCCCCTTATACTATACATTTCAAAGCAACCTTCATATATAAAACTATATAATAAGTCCTGATTTGGCATTTATTCAACTCAAAATCTACCCATTTCCTCCACCCCCATACATATATCTCTTAATTTGAATTTTTTATGTATATTAATATCTGAACCTAACATCCCTTTTCCTAAACTAAACAATCAGTAACCTAACCTATCTCCACCCCTTTTCCTACAGGTCTACCATACATAGTATTTTAATATCTTTGTTCTTTTGCCCACACCACACCACTAAAAAATATTTCCATATATAAACAAAATCCTCAAATGACTTTAAGTAATCCATATAATATCTTCTATAATGTCTTTCAACTAGATTATTAATTCCATCGCCCATGTAAGGGTAACATCAAGTTCTAGCTCCAACAGTATGTTCAGTATCTTCAATTACAATCTGCCCCCATCAATAATGAATATTTTCGTGTATAAAAAACCACCTGAGTGACTTTATATTTATATTCCATATAGTATCTTCTGTAGTGTCTTTCATCTAGATTATTAATTCCAACCACTGTGTTAGGGTAACAACCAGATCTTCTGCATGCCCCAATCCCATAGTTCTCGTGCCTTATAGCTCAACATATACGTAATCAATTTTTCAAAGAGTCCAGAATAGAAAGTTCCAATCCACTCAGTTGGAGGCCATCTTCCACATCCCAAAAGCACAGCACTGCAGAGATCTGTTATTCTTCTCAAAATAGTATAAGTCAATAATTTGCCTTAGCTATATTTTCATGTATCATCCGTCTATAAGTCCCGCTTATTATATTTAAACATCTCTTAAGTAACTGGCATTAGACTGTTGTTTAGTCTAAAAATTTTTAGTTTTGTAGAACCTGCTTCTTCTCTTCTTAACTTTTTGTGGTTTAGATCTCCATCCTGGTTGCCTTTCTAGGACTTGTATATCAGCTGATTGATTTCCATGCTGGTCTGTAACTTGATAAGACATCACATTAAAATCCAAAGCCGCCTCTCTTGTATTTATAGGTAATTCAGCTATAACCTCTGAAGGAGAATCCAAAAGCGACTCGTCTGAAAGGGCCTCTGTGACTTGTTGTTTTTCCAATACCTCCATATCCATCTGCTTAGCCTGGGTTTCAATCTCTTGTTCATTTCGTATTTCTTTATTCCCATCCTGTCCTAACACTGATGGCCTACATGGAGATGTTGAATCCTTTTTAAGAACCTTGTAGTAAAATTCTTCCGCTTTACCAACAGTATTTAATTGATATCTTTCTCCTTGGTATCTCAATATTATGCCAACTGGAGCATCCCACCTAAATGGAATGTTTTGTTTCTTTAGCTCAGTCACCAAAAATCCAAATTCTTTTCTGTCCTTTAATATCTTAGGCGGCAGCTCTTTATATATCCAAATCTTCCTTCTGTCCATTTCTAGAGTGGAGTTAAAAGACTTTTGCACAATATCATTTCTTATTCCTTTATCAGTAAAGTAAATCACCACATCTCTAGGCAACTGCTTTTGCTTTGCCACCCAAGAATTTACTCTGTAGGCCTTGTCAATCTTACAGGATACCTCTTCAGGACTAACCTTTAAAATCACAGCCAGAACTTCAGCAGACATCTTTCTCAAGTCATCTCTATTATTTTCCTGTAGTCCCCTGATTCTGACCGCAAATTGCATGGACCTGTATTGTATCATTGTGACTTCTTTTTCAATCCTTTGTTTTATATTATCTGCATTATAGGTCTCGTGATCAGCTTCCTTTTTAGACTTTACTTCTGAGCAAATGTCTTGAATATTTATCAAATCATTTTCAATTCTTTGTATTTTATTGTCCAGATTATAAATCTTATGATCAGCTTCCTTCATTTTAGACTCTAGTTCTAAGTTGGTATCTTTATCCATCTTTATAACTATTTCTGAAAAAGTTTTCAAAGCTGTTACAATCTGTTGTTTCAGATTGGCATATTTTTGTTGTACCAACTCTTTAGTTTCCTGCCTGAATTTTTCAAGATTCTGATTCACAATCTCATAATGTCTTGCCATCTCCTCCAAGACAAATTCCTTTAGGTCTTTAAAGCCATTCTTCTGAGTCTGCAAGTTCAAAACTTGTTCATATGGTTTGTAAAAGGGGGAGCCCCCCCCCCCCCGCTGCTTGTTTGTCTGGCTTTATCAGTTTTAACACCATCCTGCCGCACAGACAAACTCTTTCTAAAGAAAAAGACTTCTTTCCAAACGATATCAATATCAAGTCTCCAAGAAGGAAGAAACATAAAATAGAAATTTTTCTTTTCAATTCTAGCCAGCGCTATTATTTCTGCTACTTTGTAACGTGTTAAACTATTCAGGCGGAAGGACTTTCGCTTTCAGCTTTCTTCTTCTCAAGCCTCAGCCAGTCACCATTTTAAACATTTTCTCCTTCGCTTTTAAAATCACTTATAAAATTGTTAGAAATACTTGCGATTTAGGGTCCCAAATCCGGATTTCATCCTATTTGTTTAAGCAATCTGTTGATTTTCATTGAGTGGATTGATTCCGTCACCTGGCTCTGCAAGAAGCAGAGTTCCCTCGAAGCCCGGAGCAGCGGCGAGCTGTATGGGGAGCCACATTCTGCTTCCTCCCCAAGAATAATAAAAAACTCTGGGGAGTTCGCAGAGGGCTCTACCTGCCCTCGCCGGCTCTATCTCATGTCTCCTTGAGGAGATGGAGTTTTTTGAGCCGTCTCTCAGCTGTAGAGATGGCTCTTTACAGGCAACGAGGCTGGCGGTCCCGAAAGACCGTCTGGCGGTGACGGAAGTCAAACCAGAAGCCTGTCTAGCTTTATTTCTTCTTGGAAACCACTTTTGAACTTTTTTCTTTGGGGCTTTTTTCTTTTAATTTTAATTTTGGGATTTGACAGTTAGAACTTCTTAGGATTATAGAAATATTGTGCATTATTGTTAATTTTAGAGTAAGAGGTTTATATTTAATATTTGTATCCGTACCCCCAAAAGTCAGAAATTATTCTATTTCTATTTCTTGTTTTCTTTCTTTTCTCCTCTCTTAATTTTGCCCTTTTTTCCTAACCTATTTATGAGCCATTTATGAATGCTTATTTGTATATGTGTGTTCACAGGTATTTGGTAATTTGGTAGATTTATATCTATAAAGAAGACACAAGACGTCTACAAGAAAAAAAGGTGAAGATAGGAAGGAAAGAGCTTCTGTAATTAGAGGATCATTATTTGTCAAATTTTAATGATTTTCTATGGAAATTGTTATCCATCCATGAACATTGCTAAGACTGTGGGAAATTGCATTAACATAATTGTGACTTCAAAACAATCTTTTTCTGATCATTGGCAATTTATCTGCCTGATGTTGAATTGCTGAGGCATTTCTATGTTGGTAACTGCCTATCAATATTATACTGAGCATTTTTTTTACCATTTGAAAACCTTAATATAAAAAGGGTTTTAATATAAAGAATGACAGGAGCAGAACATAATTAAACTCTACTAGCTAGTGTACCAAAATTTTCTTACCTTCAGAGTTTGCAAGTCAGGGCTCTAGGATGAACATTTTGGGGGATCCAGAACCTCACTTATAAACTAGGATTATTATTGATCCTGACCATATCTAACTATTTCTAGGGATTAAAACAGCAGGGAAGATGATGTTAGGATGTGTATGTTTTAATTTCAACTCATTGAGTGTTGCTTCAAAGCAGTGCTTCAAAACTTTCAGGCTTTGAAAGGTAATTTATAATAAGCCATTGGAAAAGCATGGGGTGAAACTACAGATAACTATAAGAGTCAGTTAGGGTTGTAGCCACAGCAGGGTAGGGGGGAAAAAAGGGTGAGAAGTGCTAATTTAAAATGGTTGAATTAGGCCTCGTTTGCAATGGGAAGATAGGCTTCCTGAGGCTGACCTTCGCCTTCCTCATCATGACTTTAGTTGATGATATAGTGTAAGGTTTAATTAAACACTATGGGGTACAGAGTTCAATTTGGAAATCCGTGAGGTGGCTGTCACATAGCCAAAAAGCTGGTTTATAGACACTGTCTATAAAGATCCAGGATTTGTCACCTCCACTCTATTATTAGGCAGTGCATATTGAGACAGAATTTTTTTTCCCTGGTTAGCCTTCCCGTTTTTTTTTGTTTTTTTTTTATCAAGTAAAAAGGCTGTGTTCCAAGTAGTTAATTCTTAATCTGCATACATTATTGCACTTCTGTTTCCACTGGAATGTTTTACACCAAAAAAAAAAAAAGTCACTACGAATACATTAAAAAGCAAGTACATGTTTTTAAATAATATCCATATTTGGAAGCCAACTAAGGTAATAAAATGAAATTTATGGGCAGTGCTTGGCTTTAATCTTCAGCAAAGAAAGATGCATGTGAACATTATTTACTTTCCGTCTCAGGAGGGAAATATAGATTGGAGAGTTATTGGGTTATCATTAAACAATCCATGACAGATATGTGATTCACAATAGAGACTTGGTAGGCAAAGCAGAACACATCAGGGGTGTATCTAGCAAAGGATATATGTAATGTGGACCATATTTCCATTACAAGTCTTCGCAGATTAAATATTGGATGCATGACTACTTTTCACAATTGTGGATGAGGGAAACGGAATCATGCTTTTCTCATGTGCAAAGCCTAGATCATTTCTGACACAGGAGTTAAACTGAAACACAGTGGTGCTGAACTTGCAGAGCTGAGTTGCAGAATGATAATAATAATTAAAAAAATCAGTTATCCACTCTGTTATGAAGGAGTGCAGTTAAGCTATTTATTTTGAAGTACATTTTACTGATCTTCAATTCAGAGTCCTACTTAATCCCAAAACCTAGGATGACCGTGAAGGAGGAGGGGGGGTAATTTAAACTAATTGATCCTTAACCATTCCTGGGAATGCTCCCCTAGTCTGAAAAATGCATTGAAGAATGTGTGTGTGTGTACACATACCACTATTTTATTAAATTTTAGTCTTTTATATCCAATTTGAAACACTGAGTGGCAATTTGACTAAAACAGTTATATTAACAGATTAATGAGTAATATTTATTTTATCTGATTGTTTAGACACAGGCAGCAGAAGTTTTTGGGCAGGGGTGGGTTCTAAAATTTTTACTACCGGTTCTGTGGGCGTGGCTTATTTTGTGGGCATGGCTTGATGGTCATGTGACAATTCTTTAGGATTTAGTAGAGGTACTGGTCTACTAGGCTTTTAACTGCCTACAAAGCTGTACCGGTCTACCCATTTATTTTTGCGAGCCCTGGTCTACTCATGTATTTTTGCAGGCACTGGTCTACCCATTTATTTTTGCAGGCACCAGTCTACTCATTTGTTTTTGGAGGCACCGGTCTACAACCAAACTGCCTTTTACCACTGATCAGCTGTAGGGCGGCCCTTTGAAGTCCTGTGGCAAGAGTTTAAACAGTTTTTTTCCTTATAGCCCATCAGCTGGGACTCAGGAGGCAGCAATAGTTTGGGGGTGGGGCCAAATAAAAGGTAAGAATAACGCGGGGTGGGCAAGGGGCGGGGGCAGGGGGGCAGAACTGGTTCGGTGACATCATATCGTCACCGCTACCGGCTCAGCGGAACCGGGCCAAACCGGTTGGCCCAAAAATTAGAAAGCTCACCTATACACTTTAAAAAGGGAATTTCTATAGAGATAACATTTATAGTTAATCAGATTAGGAATTATTCTTACTGCCTCCTATTACAAACTAATCAAATGCCTTTATTAGCTAAACTTGAAAAAGGCAATCCGTTTCTATCCTTGCTTAAATTTCCATTCTTTCCCTCTTTCTCTCACACACAAATATACACACAACTATATAATATGATATAATAATATAAATTTAGAGCTATTTATTTATGAAGTTTTTAAGGCAGTTGAAACATTTTATTTATTTTGATGTGATTCTCAATTAAAGAGATTTATTGCCCCTTGTTTCTGGCTCGGTTCTCCCGCCTTTTCTAATCATTTTTTCTTTACCACAGTTTTATTCTTTTGAAGCATTTCCACACTGAAAAATAGTTAGATATTATTATTTTTTAGTTATTGCTAATTAATCATGCCTCACAATACAGACAATTAATTCTGAAAGGTGGGGAGGAAACAAAGGTGAAGAGATTAAACCTATTTATATTAAGATGCTGCAAGACAAAAATAAAATGATCAGCAGAATTCTATGAGCATAATTCTATTTCAACATAGAATTCATTTGTATGATTTCTGTATATCTGAAGAACTCTGCATACATCCATTCATATCCTACATTTGCTATTACAGCCAAAGTAGGATTAGCAGGGGATGAAAAACAGAACAGCAAATACAGAACTCGATTTAATTTAGAACTGTTTAGATACACTCTTATTTGATGATCTGAATCCATGTTGCTGAAATGCAGCCTTTTTATTCTCTACAAGCTTTGTTTTCCTCCATCACTTTAAGAATATCATAACTAAGCTGTAAAAATTTGAATGGATATACTATATCCAGATTTTTACAGTCCAGCTAGGACATGTCTGGTTAAAATTTTAAATCCCCATCCCCTTTTAATGGCCTGCCACAATGTCCAGTGCAATGTATTCTTGAATTATATACTTGAATCAGAACTTTATGGATAAAGTTAAGGATATAACAAGGTAGATGCTCAACTGAGTGTGATTTGATTACAGTTAATTTGCTGAAATAAGCGGCATACAGAACAGAAGTGAGAGACACTTAAAACCAACAACCTACTCAGAAAACATTAATGGAACAGCTTAAAAAATATTTAGCAAACTAATTGGATAGTTCCAATCTCCCAATTTTCAGGAGTTGCTAAAAACAGATGACTCATAATCCACTCGAAATCTGCCCATTCTGTATTGAGCTTGAGTTTCATATCATGGCAGGGCACAGCCCTAAACGTTGCAAAAGATACCAGATGCAAAGGTTATTTATTATTATGGCCAAACACAAAAGTGCCTGTATAGCAGAAGAAATTATGGTTATATATAATTCTTGCCATTCCAGTGTGGGAAAAGAGAGTAGGGATCAAATTCTAGGTAGACGTTGATAGGAGAAAATGCATATGGAAAAATAAAAATGCATAATTTATGTATGTACAGGAATGGATGTACTGTATGTATGTATGTATTTAATTGTACCAGGGGTGGGTTCTACTTACCATTACTACCGGTTTACAACGGGAGCACGCTTGCTTCTGCGCATGCGCAGATTATCAATTATGATGTTCGGGCAGGTGGGCGGAACCTGCCGCCACTTTTGCTACCGGTTCTAAAGAACTGGACAGAACCGGGAGCAACCCACCATTGAATTGTACTATATTTATACAGCTGCCCTTCTCTGGTACCTGACTCAGGACAGCTAAGAATTATAAATAAAACAAAAACAGGATAAAGCAATCATTAAAAAAAAAAAACACCCAGTAGCTGCTGAGAGCATTCACAAAATTTCACATTCAAAACAATATCCAGATTGTTTTGGATATTTGGCCAAATTCTAAAATTATAGAAATGGTGAACAGAATGGGTTTATTCTGATCAATAGGTTTGTATTTATAATTTATTTTAATGGTAGATACATCAGCTATTCAATGGATTTTTTTTTTATTGAAAAAGTTTTCAAATACAAGTTTTTCCCCCTTTCCCCCCCTTCCCTAACCCCCCTCACCACCCATCCCCCCCTGTGACTTCTTCACAACAATAGGCTATTTCATAACTAATTACATACATAATATCTTTCCTTTCCCTTACTCCCTCCTCAGAATACTGACCCTTAGCATATTATTCTTATAACTCCCATTTTTACGATAATCTGCCCTTTTTCTCCTCCCCTAAACTTATAGTGTATTATTACAATTTAACATTTAATCTTTTATATATATTAATATAACATTTTAAAGCGGCCTTCTCCCTACATCCAAATTTAACATTTATTCAGTTCTATCCAATTCCTCCACTCCCCTAAATATATGACTTAAAGATCCTTTTTCTTAGACTAATCAATCAGTAAACTAAACTATTTCAACCCTTCAATTCCTACAAAATCATGCAATACAATTCTAAATATAATCCACTGCCCACTTTACTAAGATATACACATATCTATATATGCATTCCATTTTGTAAAAAGAAAAAAGACAATAACTTTAAATTTATAATCCATATAATATCTTCTTTGGTGTCTTTCCACTGGATCGTTAAATCCATCACCCATAATAGGGTAAAATAACATGCTGGTGCAACAGTTTGTTCAAAATCTTCAATCATCTTCTGCCCCCATCAGCAGTAGATATCCTCGTATATATATAAAAGTAAAAACAACCACCTGAGTGACATTATAATTATATCCATATAGTTATAGTTGTGGTGTTCATCAGGATTGTTGATTCCCATCCTCCTAATGGGTAACATCCAGATCTTCTGCATGCCCCAGCGTAACTCTCCTGCCTTGTAACTCAAAATAATTATAATATATTTACCAGTAAAAGAAATCCAGAGTAGATAATTCAAATCCAACAAGGTAAGGCTCTTTTCACATCCCAAAATCACGGCATTACAGAGATCTGCCACAATCCTCAGGATAGTATTAAACAATTGATCGCCTCCACTATCTTTTCAAATATTCATTCATTTTTTAAAGTCCCTGGCTTCACTGTTGCTTGGTTTAAAAACTGCTGTTTCTATGAGATCTATTTCTTTTCTTTTTCTTTTGCGGGTTGAATTTCCATCCTCGTTTCGTGCCTACCAATTGTGTGTCGGCTGATCGATTTTCATTCTGCTTTATGAGTTGATCTTGTTGGGTTAGTTTTGTCATCTCATCTTTCTTCTCCATCACTTGTATATCAACTGGTTGATTTGCACACTTGTCTGTGACTTGGTGGTTCATCACATTGGAGTCGGATGACACTGCTCTCTTATTTATAGACAGTCCAGCTGGGGTATCCAGGGAGTCCAAAGACAATTTATCCACCACAGCCTCTGTAATTTGATATTTTCCTTTTGTTTCCAACTCCTTTTGCTTATCCTGTATTGTGCCTAAAGATGTTAAGTTCATTTTTAAAAATTTTTGATAAAATTCTTCCGCTTTTTCAACAGTGTTCAGTTGATATCTTACTCCTTGGTGTCTCAATATTAAACCAACTGGGGCATCCCACCTAAATAGGATATTTCTTTTTTTTAACTCAGTCACTAGAAAGCCAAATTTCTTCCTCTCCATTAGCATCTTAGTCGGGAGCTCCTTAAAAATCCAAAACTTTCTTCCATGAAATTGCAAAGTAGAATTAAAAGAGTTCTGCACAATATTATTCCTAATTTCTTTATCTGTAAAATAGATCACCACATCTCTAGGCAATTGCCTTTGCTTTGCCAACCAGGAGTTTATTCTATAAATTCTATCAATCCTGCAAAACACTTCATCAGGTTGAACCTTTAAAATCCCAGCCAGAATTTCAGAAGATATTTTCCTTAAGTCATCTCTATTATTTTCCTGCAGACCTCTCAGTCTAATTGCATATTCTGTAAAATTATATTGAATCATTAAAACTTCTCTTTCAATCCTCTGTTGCACATTTTCTTCATTACCAGTCTTTTGGTCAACCTCCATTTTAGATTTGTCTTCTGAGCTATTATCCTGAATGTTTACCAAATCCTTTTTAATTTTTTGAATCTTGTCATCCAAATTCTCCTCAGTTTCCTTCATTTTAGACTCTAATAATTTAGTCTTTGCATCCAACCGAATCAGAAAGTCTGATAAACCATTAGCTGTATTTAAAATCTTTCGATTCAAAAAGTCAAACTTTGATTTCACCAATTCACCAATTTCTTTAATTTCCTGCTTAAATTTTTCGAGTTGCTGGTTCACAATCTCATCCCTTCTTACAATCTCTTCAAGAAGAAATTCTATTATATTAAAATCAGGTTTCTGACACTGGAGAGTTACAACTTGTTGATGTAATTTATTAATGGGGGAAATTCCCCCCCCCCTGTTTGTCTAGCTGTGTAAGTCCCGATGCCATTTCCCACACAGACAAGATTTAGTGGAAAAGAGAGAAAAAAAAAGGCTTGTTTCCAACCAAGATCAATATCAGATCCCCAGGAAAGAAAAAAGAAAAAAAAAACAAGAGTGAGAGTGAGGTTTTGCCTCAATTACGGCCAGAAGTATTCATTCCGCTACTTTGTAATAGAAAACGGAAGGACTTTCCCTTTTCAGCCTCTCTTCAAGCCTCAGCAATCACCATTTTAAAAATCTTTTTTCCTTTCACTTCTTAAACAACTTCAGTAACTTTTCTAAAATAAAAAAAAAATACTTGCGCTTCAGGGTCAGCGGTCCAGCTCACGTCTTCTTTAATTAGTTTAACAAGTTTACAGGCTTGCTTTTGCCACCTAGCTCTGCGTGTAGCAGAGATCTCCCAGAGCCCGGAGCATCGGCTGGGGATACGGGGAGTCTCTTCCGCTCCGTCCCAAAAGTAAAAAAAAAACTTTTGGGATTAGGCAGAGGACTCAACCCACCCCAGCCTGCTCTATCTCCGTTTCCTCATGGAAACAGAGTTTTTTCGAGCCACCATTCCGCTATAAAGGCGGCTCTTTACAGGCAGTGGGTGCGACGATCCCAAAGGAGCGTCCAGCGGGGACAAACAGCAAACCGGAAGTCAATATTTTTGTATTAACTATAACATAGACACAGTATAATAACTGATATGAATACATAATAATTTAGATTGATAACTTTCTGCAAAGTATTATTTTACAGTACTGTTGTGATATTTATGTAGTTACTTACCAAGCACATCTGAATTATATTAAAGTAACCAATGTATCTTTACAATCCCCAAGGCATATCACAACTTTTGAGCAACCCTAATGTTTGGAAGTTGAAAGTTGAAAAATTTGGCACACCCTGACATTAATAAAACAATCTAATTATCAAATAGGAGGAAGAAGGAAAAAAGAATGTCCTCACTTTATAAGAGTTTACATGAGAAGTAGCTTTTGTTTTAGCAATATCAATAACATTAGAACTGGTACTGCAAGCCAATAATCATTAGAAGAAAATTAGGAAGGATTTAGCAAAGCTGAGTGAACTGATAAATATAATGGAAAAATTGATTACAACCAACCCTGAGAGTTAAATAGAGAGAAATAATTCATCCTAACCATTATTTGCAAATATATGGGCTGCAGTCCCACTCTGCTCTTTTTTTATTCTTTCCTAAAATCAAAGAGCCGGAGAACCAGTCAATCCGGTTTGTGGGGGCAATAAGCTGACTTTGTATAAAATATACAAAAGTATGAAGGCTATTGCTTAACGCATTGTAAGCCGCCCTGAGTCTCCGGAGAAGGGCAGCATATAAATCAAATTAAAATAAAATAAAAATAAAATAAACCCTATCTCATAATTATAATTTATATATAAAATTGTTATTCATGTCACAAATCATTAAGATAGTTCCAGCAGTGAGAAGAGGTAAGAGCTGTCATTTTGTCATGACGTCATCGCATAAATGATGAGATTATAAAATTTGATGCAGGTAGCTGCAAATTATTGAACTCCTGTTATTTGTATAATTTGTAGGCAATAATGCCTACAATATCACTATACTTTGACCTGGTTGCCTATGTCACTTTGGGGGAAAAAAACCATGGTATTTAATGAATTGTCACAGTGCTCAAAGGTAAGATCCTAAGTGGATTTCAAATAAATTACAGACAAAAACTGCATCTGATATTAACAGCATGAGCCTCAAATAAAATAAAAGTATATGAGAGCAAACAAGTTTTCAGAGTTGTGTTTATACACTGGTATTCAATGTTCATTATTCTTTCCTTATTTATTCAACCTATATCTGAATATACTGAGACCGGCTAAACTGGAAGAACACTGGTGTAGTTTTTAAATAGGAAGAAGAAACATCAATAACCTGTACTATGCTAATGTCAGTATTCTATTAGAAAGAGCAAGAGATCTGCAAGCTCTAATAATGAACATTAAGTAGCGCAGTTAAAAAAAATGAAAATACAATTTAACATAAAGAAGATCAAATTAATGAGAACAGGCACAGTAATCAACCTTTATTCTGAGAAAGAAAATGTTGAAATGGTAGATAGCTCCAGCCTTTTAAGATCAGCTGTCAACAGAGAAGACACTAGCAATCAAGAAATACTGCAAACATTTAGTACGATAGAAACAAAGACCTTGGAACTGTGTAGACAAATTGACAAAAAATTATTGGTACAAAATCAGTCAATCAATGCGATGTTAATATAACCTGAAACAAAATGTTGTGATTTGAGCTAGGTAGATTTAAATAGTTTAGGATTGAATGCATAGATAAAGAATGGTGGCAACTTGTATTTAAAGTCTGTAGAGATTCTCAGTCATCCAGGTCATAGTTGTCCCAAAAGTGCTTTTTCAGGAGGCAACTGGACTTCCTTGTTTTTTTCTTTGAAGACGTTTTGCTTCTCATCCAAGAAGCTTCTTCAGCTCTGACAGGATAGTGGGGAATGGAAGGATTTATATTTTTTGCAGACAGCTGGTCGTTTGCATCCTTTCAGAGGGTTGTTGAAGCACTTGGAGGGTTATCTGTCCTCAGGGTCACCTGAATAGCGCTCCTGGTTCCTGTAGTCTTCAGTTTTTTCCTCTGGAAATCGAGTCCTACTCCCACACCATTTGAAGGGCGTTCATCCCAAATTGTATAACTAAAACTCTGTAAAGATTCTCAGTCATCCAGGTCATGGTTGTCCCAAAGGTGCTTTTTCAAGAGGCAACTGGACTTTCTTCTTGTTGTTTTTTTCTTTAAAGACATTTTGCTTCTCATCCAAGAAGCTTCTTTAGCTCTGACAGGATAGTGGTTCAATGACCCTCTAAAAGGATGCAAATAACTAGCTGTCTGCAAGGAATATAAATCCTTCCATTCCCCACTATCCTATCACAGCTAAAGAAGCTCCTTGGATCAGAAGCAAAATGTCTTCAAAGACAAAACAAAGTTCTGTTGCTTCCTGAAAAAGCACCTTTGGGAAATTTGTATTTATTTATTTATTTCCCATGAGGGAAACAGGGGCTTTTGGAGTATTATGGGATTCTAACTTCAGTAACCTCTAGGGACAATTGGAGTCATTTTCTTTTTACTCCTGTTATTTTTATTCATTTAATTTGCACACTACTTTGCACCGGTATATCACAGAGCATTTTATAAAATGTAATCATGATACAGTATTATGACTGCATTTTAAAAATTGCATTTTAAAAATGATACTGAAAACTCGCTATACTCAATATCAAAAGCAGTATATCAATTCAGAGGATTCTAAACCCTAGGCAAAGAGAAGCAGAATCTTTATGTGATAAACAAGGATGATAATTGCATAAGGCAGAAAGTTGTCATAAAAGTACCATAATTGAAAAATAACAATTTGTATAGAAAGCTTTTCTGGTTAAATATGACATCCAAGCAGCCTTATTGCAGAGACATAGTCAAATGCTCAGATATCATGTTGGCATTCAATATATTCTTGACTATCACATGTAAACATTATCACTTCACTTCAATTTTCTTGGGAAGCTATGTAGAAAAAAACATTTGACAATGTAGATATTCCTGGCAGACAGGTGTTGCTTCTCATATGTATTTATTGTTCAATGAGTAACTCATTTTTTGGAGGGGGGGATCTATTTAATGAGACACATTTTTGAAACCTTTGCAAATAATTGCAGCAAAATGCAAATTTATTAATTTTTTGAATGGACTCAAACACAGATTCATTACCTTATTATTATCCATTACCTACTGTATATAGACATTCTTATTACCTATATAGAAATCACTGTTGTTCAGGAAAGATGTGTTATATGCATTCATGTTTTTCATTCTGTCCTAATTATTAGGAATGGAGGCAAGGATCTTTACACTGTCAAAAGATTTCCTGATTATGATGGAATACATTTCCAGCATCATGATGACAATGGACATTGAAGCATGCCACAAATTTTTATTGCTCTTATGGGCTTATAAGGTGTGCTTGAGAAATCACACTGCTATCCAAAAATATGATGTATCCATCATATTTTGTCCTTGCTAACTGTCTTGATGCAATTCTCAGATTTAAATAATATGTAACAGTATTTATCTTCTTATACAGAACATACAGACTAGTACTGATAATACTGGCATAATCTTACATTTCCAGCAGAATGACAATTAACACAGATACAGTGTGTAATTATAAATTGCTAAAGAAAAATAGTGGGGAGTATTAAAAAATGCTTTTCTATAACCATCTTGAACCTATTTGGATTACCATACTTAAAGACCAAGAAAATCTTTTCTGATATATTTCTCTCATTTCATTGGTGCAGTTCACTGAAACTGATGCTATGCCAGAAAATGTATACTATAAATGTTATCATGAAACATGAATATTATTACATAAACAGCAGACAGAAATGGCATGAGAGGAAGTCTGGAAAATACCTCAAAAATCTGATATAAAATCTTCTTGTTGTACAAAGGGTATCTCTTATATTATCAATAGATAGATTATTATTATTTAATCTTTAATGAGATTCACAGCCTTTGAGGCTGGTTAATAGGTCAGCAGCTCGAGTCCTAACCAAGGACCTAGGAACTGTTAAGGTATCGTCGGAGGATGTAAGCTGTTCCGAGTAAGGTGGTTTTTTGTAGAGTCAAAATGTTCAAGTCCAGCAAATTTAGAATTTCTAAATAGCGGGGTAGCCTTTTGGGTATTGCTCCAAGGGCTCCAATTACAATCGGGACAACACATGATTTCTTTTTCCACAGTCGCTCAACTTCAATTTGCAAGTCCCTGTACTTTGTGATTTTTTCTTGCTGCTTATCTTCAATCCGTGCATCACCAAGTATTGCAATTTCCATGAACCATACTTTTTTTCTTTTCAACTATTGTTATGTCAGGTATGTTGTGGACCAAGTGCCTGTCAGTCTGAATCCTAAAGTCCCACAAGATCTTGAGTTTCTCATTCTCTAAAACTTTCTCAACCTGATGTTCCCAGTGGTTTTTGCTGGGTACTCAAATCCAAACTTCTGGCACAATTTCCACTGAATGATATTATTATTATTATTATTATTATTATTATTATTATTATTATTATTATTATTTTCTATTTTGTCAAAATGTTAACCTCAGATGGGTTGTGTGATCCTACAAAAAGTCAAAATAGCTTTTTGTATACCAGACAGTAGATCAAGGATTTATGTTTGCCTCCTTCACAGTGTTACGACCTAGGATTCCTGAGTCATTAAAACACATGAGTAGTCCCAAAAACCACAGCTGAGTCCCAATTAGTTGCAAAAAGTCCTTCGGGAGAAGTCCTTTGGGATAATCACCAACCTTTATCTCCCTTGACACTCTATCAAAGACCTACTTGGCAAAGCCACACGGAGTCCAGAATCAAGCAGAGATGCCGACTGGGAACAGAATTAACAACATTGCTTTCCTGCAAAGGGCCCACGTGCCTTTGCTCCTCTTTTAAGCCTTATGGGAGGGGCCAATCATCTCCAGGCCTTATTCCCATGTCGTCCCTTTAGTTTTAACTGTTCTTGCTTTCTGGCAGCTCTGTGCATGTACGCACTAGGAACAGGCTCCTCCTGTTCCTCTGCCTCTCTGATATCCAACTCTGGAGGCTCCAGAGTCCACGCATAACTCCCAGATGGCCTTGGCCCCATCTCTGCTTCTGACACAGAGCCCTCATCTGAGTTTCCCCAGCAGTGGTGGGTTCTACTTACCTTTACTACCAGTTCTATAGAACCAGTGCGAACCGGAGGCAATCCACCACTGTTCCCCAGACTCCAGGACTGGCTGTTCCTCCCCAGCCTCCTCCCCAGCCTCCTCACTGTCCAACTCCACTGTCAGCTCCCTAGGCTGATGGCAGACCACAACACACAGTTTCACAGTAAAGAATTTCTGTCTCTAAATAAACTTCACTTTGCTATCGTGATAGATAGCAAAGTGAAGCTTATTTAGAGACTGAAATTCTTTACTGTACATCCATTACAAGTGGCACTTTTGCAAACTATATGCAATTATCATATACAGGAAATCTTATTCTCATATTATACATATAATTTTCTGATAATGTATGAAGCTAGAGGAGAGATAATTAATCCTGGACATGTCCTCCTCTTCTGTTGTTGCATCATTATTCAAGCAAAGAAAGAAACCCATCACACTTTTGAAAAACATTTTATTAGTAATACTTCACAGATCCTTTAGGATGCTATTTTCTCAAGTTGTTGCCATTTCTTAATGATTTGAGTTATTCAAGCAAGATGAATAACTCCAGGGATTCATATTTCATTTAGGTTCAATTCCACAGGCAGAACAGCTCTTTGAAACAATCCCCATCAAACAGTTACAAATGAACTATCAGCTGAAATCAGTGTTGTGCATTTAAAATTGCACAAGCCTGGATGCACGGCTGTCTTTAGAAGAGAATATGACGGCCGTAGCCAGGGGGGCTTTCTATCAGGTTCGCCTGATACGCCAGTTGCACCCCTTTCTGGATCGGGACTCCTTATGCACGGTCACTCATGCCCTCGTCACTTACTGCCTGGACTACTGCAACGCTCTCTACATGGGGCTCCCCTTGAGGAGCACTCGGAGGCTCCAACTGGTGCAGAATGCGGCCGCGCGGGTACTTATGGGGGCAACATGGTGCTCCCACGTGACACCTCTCCTGCACGAGCTGCATTGGCTTCCAGTGGTTTTCCGGGTGCGCTTCAAGGTATTGGTTCTCATCTTCAAAGTGCTCCATGGCTTAGGGCCCAGTTATTTACGAGACCACCTTCTGCCTCCAATAACCTTCCACCAGCCAATACGCTCCCACAGAGAGAGGGCCTCCTCAGGGTGCCATCTGTCAGGCAATGTCGGCTGGCGACCCCCTGGGGAAGAGCCTTCTCTGTGGGGGCACCCGCCCTCTGGAATGAGCTACCCCCAGGGATACGACTGATCCCGGATCTCCGGACCTTCTGCCGGGCCCTGAAGACTTTTTTATTTCAGCAAGCCTGGCTGGGTTAAAAATCTTTTAATTGGGGAATTTTATGGGTAAGGGGTTTTAAATTGGGGAAACCAAAGATAAATTTAATTTTGTTTTAAAGTATTTTAATGTTTGTATTGTGTCTTTTTAACTTCGGCTGTTCACCGCCCCAAGTCCTTCGGGAGAGGGGGTGGTATAAAAATTTAAAAAAATAAAATAAAATAAAATAAAATAAAATAAAATAAAATAAAATAAAATAAAATAAAATAAAATAAAATAAAATAAAATAAAATAAAATAAAATAAAATAAAATAAAATAAAATAAAATAAAATAAAATAAAATAATAAAATAATAAAATAAAATAAAATAAAATAAAATAAAATAAAATAAAATAATAAAATAAAATAAAATAAAATAAAATAAAATAAAATAAAATAAAATAAAATAAAATAAAATAAAATAAAATAAATAAATAAAATTGAAATCATATACAGTACACTGCTGATCCAGGTAAACTGGTAACTGGTCAGCCACCTGTCACCTGATGTAAGGAATGTATTCCTAAAACCTTGAAAAACATGCCCTGCTTTCTTTTTCATTCCCAAGAGTACAAATTGTCCAATGAACTGTTGTCAGCTTTGCAGATTTGTATAGAACACACACACACACACAAAATATCAACAACAATGAAGCAGTGACTGGAATATGTTTTTTCTTTCATTTTCATTCTGAGTTCATCAGTATAATCTGGACCTCATTAGATTTATTTATTCCTATGTAGCATTGGTGGAAATGATCACCACAGATAGCTATTATCTCATGTTCTGCTTTTGGGCTTCCAACATGAATATTGTGTCTGAATATTGTATGATCTAATTCAGAAACTGATTGATCTGTCTGTCTGTCTAAAATAACAGTTTACAGTAACTTAAAAATGGCTTAAACAAATGAGCCGCTAACACCTCTAAAATATGGTACTTATGATTGATAGTTTCAAAATCATTTTACTAAAATACAATTATAACTATTAGACAGAACATCACAAATGAATCAAATTAGAATGTATAGTGGCACCCAGTTTAACTGTTTGCCTGGGTCAATATATTTGACTGAAAGTTTGTCTAGTTAAATGCCATCTGAATCTAAATAGGAAATTCCATAACTGGAGCATTTATACTGAATGCCTTCGCTCAGATAGCTGTACTGCAAACCAATCAGAGGTAGCATTACAGTAATTCAATCATGAGTTTTGAACTGATGGATTGCTGAGGCACATGATCCCTGCACATTAAAGGAAAATTAACCAGAAATGGAAAGAAGCACCACCTTATTTGTAGATTATTTGTATGCCTATGAATGACAGGGAACTCAGACCATCCATAAATTCCTTTGGAAAACAGCCTTCATCTTTTTTGTAAAAGGATTTCATAGACTGGTGCAATAAAAGTAACCTGGTTCTAAATGTTAATAAAACAAAGGAGATCATTGTAGTTTTTAGAAAGAGCTGGCATAGACTCATACTCCACTCGGTATCAAGGATGCAGCTGTAGAGGTGGTCAACAGTATGAAGTATCTGGGGGTGCAGATAACTAACAATCTGAATTGTCTCTTCACATGTCATCCTTACTGAAGCATGCAAACTACTGCTTGCATTTCCTGCATCGGATGCATCTGCATCTTTCTCCTGTCTTGGCCACATTTGACAGAGGCACAGTTGAAAGCATTTTAACAAACTGCATCACCGTTTGGTCTGGTGGCAGCAGAGCCTCAGATAGAAAGTCCATACAGAGAGTGGTAAGGACAGCCAAGAAGATTATAGGAAAATGGCTTCCTGTTATTCAGGATACTGCTTATAAATGCTATGTGCTTAGAGCTGAAAGCATTGTTAGAGATCCCACACACCCACTTTACCGTCTGTTTCTGTTGTTCCCCTCTGGAATGAGATTTCAAAGTATTTCCAGCAAGACTACCAGATTCTGTAACAGTTTTGTTCCCTATGCCATCCAATTGGTAAACTTGCAAGATTCGTTTTTCTCGCCATGTACATGGATACATCCAAACTGGACTGGGTTGTTTCTTTATGTCCTATAATATATGTGGGTATATGTTTGTTTGTTTGTTTGTTTTGTCATGTTTTTGTAGTGTATATTGGAGGTGATAACCCTATGAGAGCTGTAGGCAATGAAATGTCTTTTTACTGTATGCCAATTAGTGTACATTCAAAGTGACAATAAAGTTATTCTAAATCTAAGTCGAAATCCTGTGATGCACAGTGAACTGGTTATTTCAAGTTTAGGCTTACCTTATATTCCTCATCCTGTTCTCAATATGTGTAGATACCAGTCTAGAATATGTATAGCCACTCCTGACTGAAAAATACAGAAAAAGTTAAGAAAGTTAAATATTTATTTTCTTTCCTTTTTTAAAAAAAACTGTGGGCTTGTGGAAGATATTGTGGGTTTAGCAGATATTGTCACTGAACTGAGAGAAGACACTAATTGTTAAAAAGTATGCTTTAAAATCTTTGTAGATAATTCCTAACTACCTTTATATGCCATGGTTAATAATGTAGATGAAAACTGAAATGAATATTAATTTGTATTATCTTTTATTTTTATACCACATTTGATTTTTTTCTGACAATTGATAATTAAATCTAATTAGTAATATGATGTAATTAAAAGCACATGTATCCAGTTCACTGATTGTAGGTGAAGCAGAGAACAAACATTTAAAGCTAATAATGATTCATGCTGCTTTACATTTCTACAAGTATCTTAGAATGCTTGATTCATCTGCAGTTAATTTCCCTATATCCTTCTATATTCTATATTCATTTGCCATTTTAGGCTAATATCTTGTGTATCTCATGAAGTGAACTGTAACCAGTAAAGCCATAATAAATAGGTTGTTTTTACTATTTAGTTGGTTTTATTATAAAGATAAGCTGCTAAGAAGGAATCTCCTTTCTATAAGGATCTGTTGCAACTTAGAAATTTTTTTGTGAGATTAAAGAACAGGGTTACAACAACAGTTCTTTATGAATATTTCTGCCTCAGCTTTCAAACCAAACAGAAAAATCTGTGACAGGAATCTAAAAGTAGATTTTGCTCTGATAGATCTCATTTAATACAGAAAATAAACAAAATGCACAATTTCTTTTTGACCCCTCCAAAAGTCTCTGAAGCAAGTGTTTCTAAGAAACTTAATAAGACTGGCTTGGGGTGTAAATTGTTTTCATCCCACCTTTTTGACATTCAATCCAAGCTAGCAAACATACCAATACTCCTTCTTCCTCCTATTTCCCCCCACAACCACCACCCTGTGAGGTGAGTTGGGCTGAGAGAGTGTGGGTGGTCCAAAGTCACACAGCTGATATTTCAATGCCTAAGGCAGGACTACAACTCGCTTTCCTGGTTTCCAGACCAGTATCTTAATCGCTACACTAAAGCGGCTCTAAAGTTTACTGCAATTTGGTAATCCCAGGCAATCTCCTAACCAAGTACTAATCAGGACTGACTATTAACTTCTGAAATCAGACAAGATAGGATGTTTTCAGATTAGTATGGCCATAGACCACTTTTGGAGGGTTCAAGTAGAGGTCAAAGATACACAAACTACTATGGAAATCCTTCTATATATGATTCTCATGAGTGCAGGGAGTGAAATATGGGAACTTGTATATAGCTTCACCTTTTTTATTTCTCATTTTATTGATACATACAGTTTTAAATCCAGATTTAACTGAATTAAAGTCATGAAATTATAAATTAAAACCACTGAAGCTTTCTGTTTTTTAAATTTAAGTTTCTAGCTAGGTTGGATTATTTTTATTTTTGTATCAATGAAGACTATACATGCATGTTCAGTGTACCACAGACTAGTGTTTGACAATTGCTTGTGTATTTGAAACATCGTTAGTAATATTAATATTAGTGCGGCTTCCAGATAAACATTGAAAATACAATACAGGAATTCTCCCCTACTCCTGGAAAGCCAATTTTTTTCCAGCTATCTCTGTAAAATGTAAAAGAAAAATGTTAGTAATAAAAAGACTAGTACTTTTTTTTTTGTTTCAGATGATCCCATAATAAACTTTGCAGTCTCTAAACCAAAACACAGATTTACAACAAAGCAGGGATGAATAATTCTGGACCATTTGTGGAGGTATTTCTAAAAATTATTATCCTTATTAAAGGACATTGTTTGGGGACATAATTGTAGGATTCCATGCAATAAGTCATAGCATCTTAAAATAATAGATAATGTAAATTTCAAACATACATTCCAGCTGCAGTTTAAAAAGAATGCTTTCAAAATAAATGCTACTCTAAGACTGCAGCAGACTAATCTTGCTCAGTGTTATAAAATTATCATTTCTGCAAAATAGATACTGCAAATGGTGCTTTCCAGCATCTTTATTTACTTTCAGTACTAATTTATCATCTGCAGCATATTGTCTACTAGAATGTTTAAGGCCTGTAATCCTTGTCTCATATGAACTAATCAATAAGGTTATTGTTTCTACCTCTTTATCATCTAACATAACAAATCTCTGCTTCATCTCTAAAAGGTTCTTTTTCCACAATATGCACTGTAGTTTATAACTTTATAATTTATATTGTTCTAAAGCAGGGGTCTCCAACCTTGGCAACTTTACGACTTGAAGACTTCAACTCCCAGAATTCCTCAGCCAGCATGTGCTGGCTGAGGAATTCTGGGAGTTGAAGTCCAGAAGTTGTAAATTTGCGAAGGTTGGAGATCCCCATTCTGAAGACTGCTGATCATGAAAGAAAGCTTTTAAGGTGAACAGGGAAAAAAAAACCACCTGGGTTTTTTTTTTCCTTAGTTACTTTATGTGTTTTACTCTACGTTTAGCCAAAAGTAGAGTTCTCTGTTCTTTAAGTTTGCTTAAAGAAAGTGCTGTTACCTCAAAAGGGGGGCAAATGTTGCTTTTCCTGTCTTTTCAACTTCAAACCCCTTGTTTATCACCACAAGAAAATCAAAAGAAATTTCCTCCTTACCTATTAAGCAATTAAAGAAGTAGAGAAACCGTATATCTTGATATATTCAACTTATTGACATATCAATTGGAAATTGTTGGTATATGTTCTCCTTTATGAAGCATACTACATTTCTCTTTCTCATATCTTTCTCTCTGTGTATATATATTATATTACCTATCTATCTATCTATCTATCTATCTATCTATCTATCTATCTATCATCTCCATCCAACATCAATGAATGTGTGTCATCTCATAGGGCTTTTTAAATAAGATAAGATAAGATAATTTTATTTCTATACCGCCCCTCTCCCGAAGGACTCAGGGCGGTGCACAGCCGAGTAAAAACACAATACAAACCTCATAATTAAATTTAAAAATTATTAAAATTCTTACATTTGCGCCCGAAATTTGTTAAAAACTCAAAAATTTAAAAACTCCAAATTTAAAACTCCATTACAAAGATAGCCCTGCCTGTCCGAAGAGCAGGGTCTTGAGGGCACAGCGAAAAACTCAGAGGTCAGAGATTGTGCGTATTTCTGGGGGCAGTTCGTTCCAAAGGGCAGGGGCTCCCATAGAGAAGGCTCTCCCCCTGGGTGTCGCCAGCCGACATAATTTGACTGACGGCACCCTGAGGAGTCCCCCTCTGTGGGAGTGAACTGGTCGGTGGGAGGCTATCGCTGGCAGAAGGCGGTCTCATAGGTACCCAGGTCCTGAGCCATGGAGCGCTTTAAAGGTGGTAACCAACACCTTGAATTGCACCCAGAAGACCACTGGGAGCCAGTGCAGCTCGCGCAGGAGAGGTGTTACATGAGCGCAATGGGTTGCACCCATAATCATTTTAAGCTGTACCACTGATTTCCAGCAGTGTTTCTCCAGAATTTCAGCACCTAGTTGAGCTCCTTTTCATGTTTTTTTCATGCAAAAAAAAAAAAAAAAGGATATTCAGTGGAAACTGGTATGCACACAGTCACTGGAAGAAAGTACCTACAGAATAGCTTCAATTAACTTTTTGGTCATACACCAACTTGCTTTAATAAACTTTCAGCTTGTCAAATTTGCTGCTGAAACACTTAAAGGTCCAACACTCACTACAACTATTAAAATATATATTTTGACATTTCGTACAGTATATGAAGAGCTTGAGATGTAAAACACATTGCCAAAAACATAACTTTTTGCCTCTGTAAGAATTTCACAAAATGGTTGAGTTGTCAGAGAAATGACAACCAATAAAATGTAGGAATCCAAACTGATTTAGAACTGTGGAATACTGAGAAATACACAGATTAGCACTGAAGTGAGTAGGAGAATCCCCTTAAAGTCTCTGCATGTATAGCTTTTTTCCAAATTGCCTGAGATTGAGGAAGGAAGAAATAATTATAATAGAGATGTGCAGAAGCATACACTGATCCTCTCAGGTATTTTATAAAGTTAACAATGCAACTCATTTTTTTAGACGCCACGGAGAAATAAAAAGGATTTCAGGTATCTAAGGAAGCCATTGTAGGAAATCATTCTTTTTCATGGAAGCTCATGCGGGTGTTTCATATTTTAAAGGTATTGTGGTTACAAAAGACAAAGAAAAGACAAGAAGCTGAAGCCCCATCAGCAGGTCATGCCAAAGGCAACAGATAACTGGATAAAAAGCCTAGAAAACTACAACCAATAATTAAGGCAACCAATTCTGGGGTAGATAGAGGATGGCTAGGATTTGAGTTGAGAGAAAGGCTTTCTCCACATTTCATAGTTAAGACACAGGTTGAAATAGTCCTTGCTATGCCCCAGTAATGAATAAAGGTTTGGACAAGTCAAGTCTACCCATAAAAGGAAAAGTGGAAGACAAGGAAGTTGATAGAAAGGCTTAGAAATTGTAAATAGAGACATAATTGGACAGCCATAGAGAAACAAACAAACAAACCTATTGATTAAGGTTTAGTAATGGATAAATCCAGTAAGCCTGACAAGGTGGCTCAGTGGCTAAGATACTGAGCTTGTCGATCAGAAAAGGTCGGCAGTTCAGCAGTTCGAATCCCTAGTACAGATCTCCTGCATGAGCAGGGGGTTGGACTAGATGACCTCCAAGGTCCCTTCCAATTCTGTTACTGTTAAATGCCTATATACAGTTGTAATTTATACTAACATATAATGGGACCTTATCAATAGTTTCAATGGTGGACAGATAAAATTAGATTACAAACACCATTAGATACAAACAGACTTACTTGCTAGCTGTGAAGTTAGTCATTAATCTAACCCTCCACTTGTTTGCACTGATCTCAGGATATATTATAAAATGTTTCTGGCCCACTGTCTGACATTTGAGGTAGGGTTTTATATTTCCTTTCATTGTACTTTGGAATCTGAGCTCCTATTTCTGCATCCTGCTAGAGGAGTTGGGCTCCCCTCTATGTGTGGAAGGGAACTGCTCCAGCAGGCTGCAAGTACAGAACTGGGATCATTGAGATATGAGCTCAATTTTTCCACCATGCCAAAGGAGTTCAGTTCCCCTCAGTAGGCAACTCTTTCAGCCAGCCCAGAGATGAGATGAGAGGGAATCTTCTAAACAGGCACAAACAGCTTGCAATCTTTCCTGCTGTCTTCCCCATTGACTTTCTGGGAAAGCCAGCAAAGAAGATGGCAAATGCAATCATAGGATTATGAGGTGCTTGGCAACCAGTTGTTAAATGTAAACAGTTTACCAAGTACTGAGATTGTAATCATGTGACCACGGGGCAAGGGAGTGCAACATTTTGCAATAGCTAGAAGTGCTTTACATTTCTGAGGCCAACGTAACTTCCAACAGCGGTTAAACAATTGGTCATATGTCGAGGACGATCTGTACTTGTAGATACTCAAACCTTACTGCATTTCCATAAGTGCTTTTGTGTGGTCTTCCATTTTAGTTTTTTCCTCACTGTCCACAATAGGTAGGTGAATGTAACTCAGCTTTGTGAATCATTCAGATTGCCAGTACTCACATCAATCCTTTTACAATAGCAGGCAGTGCATAAAAATTGCTACGAATGATCTCCTCACAGTGGGGGAAAAAAAGCCAAATGAACCATCTGCTGCAGATTAAATTCCAATATATCATGCAACGTATTAGCTTATATAGTTTACTAAATTGCGCTGCCCAAGTGCCTTTGTGCCATGATGGGGGAAAAAAATCTTTCATTTGACAAATTTCTTTATATTTTACAACTGCCAGTAATGTGCAGCTGCTGACAAACAAACATAAACAAGTAAAGCACTGCAAAGGCAGAGCAACTTTAACAGGAGAAAGAAATGCTAAAAGTGTCTTGGAATGAGGGACATTTTAGAGTGATGAATGCACCCTTCTATGCCATTTGAATGGGTTAGCAAAAACAAGTTATTCTGCTGCCCATTATCATAAAATGGGAGAAAATGATATCCAAGATATTTATAGTTCCAAGGAATATAAGTGAATTATGTGGTTACTGAAGTTTATTTTTAACCTCTCATTCACAGCGTATTGCTAAGCAAACCTTCCATTGTGCTACTTCTTTACTTGCCATTCATGCTCCTTTTAACATTTTTAATATATAAACACAGATCTTTTAAAAGTGTCTATTTAGCCAGGCTTCACTACAAAATGACTGGAATGCATCCAACCTTGGCATTCTGACTGAAAGCGCAATACTTCACATGAAATGCCTCTTATGAGCATATATCTTTATGTTTTGAAGTTTTTTTTAAATACATTCTGTGCTGTAACTACTACTCACAAAGATTATTTTTTGTGTGGCATGGATTCCCAACTATCTGTTTTTCTCTCACACACATCACTTATCCCCCTCCCACACAGAGCATTAATTCCAGAAAGCAAACTTATATTTAAAAATGCAACATTTTATTACTTTTAAGATGATGAGGATTTTTAACTATTTGCCTACATATGTTTCCCTTGAATCCTTGAATTCTATATTTAGCAGTTTAGGAGCTTTATTCTCAGTTATTCTTATCCTGATTACTAGTGTTCTTCAAACAAGCCATATAATTATGCAGTAGTTAGTGTTATTACATTCTCCTTTCTCAAGCTGTCATTTCCAGGTGAATAGCTCTACAACTCAGCCCTGTCATGGCAATTCTTACTGAGGATTGTGAGAGTTGTAATTCAATGCATCAAGAAGACATCATCTTGGGGAAAACTACAATATTGTATAAAGTTGATCAAGTTAGGCTTGTAAAAATCAGATATGACTTGATTTGAACTGGAGAGTTTAAGAGGCCAAGATTCATATTAAGATTTGATGGGAAACCAACTCAGTTCAAGCCAATATGAGATTGAAGTTCAATTAAAAATAAGGAACAACAAAAAAAGCCTCCCATAAGCTGTGATGTGAGGAAACACAAAAACAACTGAACTCCTTCAGTTTTTTCAAGAATAAGATAAAGACAGATGGGCTGATAAATTCTTTGGAGAAGCTCAATTATATTTCAGCCAGACAACAACAAATACACTATATATTTTCGAAAGAGACTTTTTACAGAGCAGAGAAAGCAGAACTGGGTAAATGACAACCCAATATTTTTTAGAATTTGTGGTGGATGAATGAGAGAAATCCTCCTCCTGCTGGTGGCAGGGGCAGGGGACAGCACTTGTACTTTGGTATTTGAATGTGTGTATGCATAGTAGCATGTAAGAAAGTGAGGGCTGGGTATTGGCACTGATTTCTGGTGGACTGCTTCAGAGTGCCCAGCTTCCCCTTCCAGGAAGGGTTGAGAACACTGTGAAGTTCTTGCTTCCAGGTCTGAAGTCATAAAACTTCCCTTATCCATGATTAGGTCATTAATGAGAGTGCCAATCCAAGAACTGGTTGGTTTTAGAACATATGTGTAGGGTGTTCTTTCTGAAATTTGCCCTGTTGGGTTTTGAGTGTTGCATCAGACTGGGAAAAAATGGAAATTGACCTGCCCATCTTGGGTGAATTAACTTTGCTGCTTCTGATTACTGGATTCCTGACATACCAGAACATGTCTTCGCCTTTTTTTTTCAAGAGGCAACTGGACTTTCTAGTTTTTCTTTGAAGACATTTTGCTTCTCATCCAAGAAGTTTCTTTAGCTTTGACTGGATGGTGGGGAATGGAAGGATTTATACTCCTTGCAGACAGCTGATCATTTGCATTCTTGTTCAAAAAAAAAAAAAAGAATGTAAATGACCAGCTGTCTGCAAGGAGTATAAATCCTTCCATTCCACACCATTCAGTCAAGCTAAAGACGCTTCTTGGATGAGAAGTGAAATGTCTTCAAAGAAAAACCAGAAAGTCCAGTTGCCTCTTGAAAGAAAGAAAAAAAGCACCTTTGGAACAACCATGACCTGGATGACTAAAAATCTAAGAAGAGACATCTTCTTAGAATGCTTGTCCATTTATAAGATAGACTGCTTAACACTGTAGTTGTATTGACATTCTATTGATATTGGAAATTGCAGGAAAGTTCTGTTAGTTATTTAGTAGAGTCAGCATAAGCAGGCTGGCAAATTTAGAGGTGATTATTTCCAATTTGTCAACATTCTTCTCACTATAGCAACCAGAACAGGATAATTCCATATGGAATCTGACCAGTGCCATAGACAGAAGAACTTTCTCTGTAATATAAACATTGATGCAGTTCAAGATTATATTGGTTGTTTTGACAGCCAGGAGGATGAGGCTTTCAATAGCTAAACTGAATATGAAGTATTACTCGTACTTCCCTGTTCATTGTGATTATGTTGAACTGAATTTTAATAATAATCTTTTAACATGCTTCTATGTTTGTTGTTTTATCTCTATTTTGTACTCTTTATGTTATTCTTAATTGTTCTGAACCCCACTGAGTCACATATGTGAAATGAGAGGTAATACCAATTGAATAAATTAAATAAATCACAGTTACACATTAAAGAAAGCATAATAGATCTGCAACAAGTCTTCAGTATTTTAAAAGTAGCCTTTTCATCTACTGGCATACTGAAGAAACTCCTGTTCTCCCTGTATTTAGTGACACTATCCAGCTATATGCTTGTTGCCGTTTCCATTAAATAAGGATAGAGACTATTTAAAATTGCAGAATTCTTACATTCTACTCCTTTTCATTATTGCTTCTTGTTGAGCAGGGCAGTATAAATAGATAATTAATTGCCCTTTGAATAGTTTTATTTAATTGTTCCTTAATATCATTTTTTGTTCCTGTTTTCTTGGGGGGGGGGGTTGAGGTTTTAATTACAGTTATTCTCCTTATTTTCATTTTCATATTAAAATTGCACTACTTAGCTATAAAAGAAGAAATAATGAGAAGGAAAATAGATAAAACTACGAACATGAAATCATGGCAAGGAACAATTAAAAGAGGCTATTCCAAGCACAAAAAATAGGCTATTATCTTTCTGCAAGTTGAACTCAAAGTAATAAAACAGGAAAGCAATAGTAATGAAGGAAATTTGGGCTGAAAAGATCTGATTTCAAAATAAATATTATGGAAAGGTATTGACCATATGGGACAACTTTGGTAACACTATATTAAGTCATGTATTGAACCAACATTTAATTTGTGTTGCACTTTTGTAGGAAAAACAAAATCCTATTTGTGCTAGGTTTACAGTGGTGATGAATTTTTTTTTTTCTGAATATGGAAGCAGCCTGTGAAAAAGGAACTACAGAAAAAGAAACATGTTACATTCAGAAATAGTATAATTAGACTTCCACAAAACTAGATTAGATCAAGACACATTTACAGCTTGAGATACATAGTTGGAATAGAATTTAGACTACAAAAGCCCTGAGTTTAATTGAAGGTTAAGGTCTATGGGGACGATAGAAATTAGAATTTGAGGGGCTTCTGTACAAAGGTGGTAATGTTAAGAAAAATCATTGGGAATAATTAAAGATATGTATAGTTGTAATCATAGATGATAACACATAGCCTATCTCCTACAATTAATAATTTGGCTCTAATCTCATTTCAATGACAGCGCTCTAATCTCATTTCAATGAAAGCGCTCCTCCACTACCACCATCACAAAGACAAAAATATTGTTCAGCAAGATGCTTACAGAATTCCTGCAAGTATTATAATAATAGCATAATAACTTATCACTGTTTCTTAGAATACAACAAAATGTTTATTCATTCCATACTTCATCCCATCTTCTATAAAACCATCTCTTAACTCTTCACCTCTTGTTATTAATCATCAAAAATCCAGCAAGAGTGGACTTCCGGTTTGCTGCTGGCCGCCGCCAGACGTTCCTTTGGGATCGTCAGCTTCCATTGCCTGTCAGAGCCGCCTTCACAGCGGAATGGCGGCTTGAAAAAACTCCGTTTCCAAGAGGAAACAGAGATAGAGCCGGCAGGGGTGGGTAGAACTCTCTGCAGAGTCCCAAAAGTTTTTTTTTTACTTTTGGGACGGAGCGGATGAGAAGCCCCATATCCCCTGCCGCTGCTCCGGGCTTTGGGAGACCTCTGCTTATGCAGAGCCAGGCGTCAAGAGCAAGCCTGCGAACTGAACAGAATAATCAAAGAAGAGGCAAGCTGGACCCTTAATATTGAATCGCAAGTATTTTACCCTTTAAAAAACTATTTAAGAGAAAAGATGAGAGGAAAGGGGGAAGAAGAGTCTTTTAAAATGGCGTCTGCCGTGGCTGGAGAAGGGCTGAAAGCTGCGGCTTGAAGAGAGGCTGAAAGGGAAAGTCCTTCCGTTTTCTATTACAAAGTAGCGGAATGAATACTTCTGGCCGTAATTGAGGCAAATCCTCACTCCCACTCTTGCTTTTTTTTTTTCTTTTTTTTTCTTGGGGATCTGATATTGATCTTGGTTGGAAACAAGCTTTTTTTTTTCTCTCTCTTTTCCACTAAATCTTGTCTGTGTGGGAAATGGCACCAGGACTCACACAGCTAGACAAACAGGGGGGGGGGAATCTCCCCCATTAATAAACTACACCAACAAGTTTTAACTCTCCAGTGTCAGAAACCTGATTTTAATATAATAGAATTTCTTCTTGATGAGATTGTAAGAAGGGATGAGATTGTGAACCAGCAACTCGAAAAATTTAAGCAGGAAATTAAAGAAATTGGTGAACTGGTGAAATCAAAGTCTGACTTTTTGAATCGAAAGATTTTAAAAACAGCTAATGGTTTATCAGATTTTCTGATTCGGGTGGATGCAAAGACTAAATTATTAGAGTCTAAAATGAAGGAAACTGAGGAGAATTTGGATGACATGACTCAAAAAATTAAAAAGGATTTGGTAAACATTCAGGATAATAGCTCAGAAGACAAACCTAAAATGGAGGTTGTCCAAAAGATTGGTAATGAAGAAAATGTGCAACAGAGGATTGAAAGAGAAGTTTTAATGATTCAATATAATTTTACAGAATATGCAATTAGACTGAGAGGTTTGCAGGAAAATAATAGAGATGACCTAAGGAAAATATCTTCTGAAATTCTGGCTGGGATTTTAAAGGTTCAACCTGATGAAGTGTATTGCAGGATTGATAGAATTTACAGAATAAACTCCTGGTTGGCAAAGCAAAGGCAATTGCCTAGAGACGTGGTGATCTATTTTACAGACAAAGAAATTAGGAATAATATTGTGCAGAACTCTTTTAATTCTACTTTGCAATTTCATGGAAGAAAGATTTGGATTTTTAAGGAGCTCCCGACTAAGATGTTAATGGAGAGGAAGAAATTTGGCTTTTTAGTGACTGAGTTAAAAAAAAGAAATATCCTATTTAGGTGGAATGCCCCAGTTGGTTTAATATTGAGACACCAAGGAGTAAGATATCAACTGAACACTGTTGAAAAAGCGGAAGAATTTTATCAAAAAATTTTAAAAATGAATTTAACATCTTTAGGCATAATACAGGATAAGCAAAAGGAGTTGGAAACAAAAAGAAAATATCAAATTACAGAGGCTGTGGTGGATAAGTTGTCTTTGGATTCTCTGGATACCCCAGCTGGACTGTCTATAAATAAGAGAGCAGTGTCATCCGACTCCAATGTGATGAACCATCAAGTCACAGACAAGTGCGCAAATCAACCAGTTGATATACAAGTGATGGAGAAGAAAGATGAGATGATAAAACTAACCCAACAAGATCAACTCACAAAGCAGAATGAAAATCGATCAGCCGATACACAATTGGTAGGCACGAAACGAGGATGGAAATTCAACCCGCAAAAGAAAAAGAAAAGAAATAGATCTCATAGAAACAGCAATTTCTAAACCAAGCAACAGTGAAGCCAGGGACTTTAAAAAATGAATGAATATCTGAAAAGATAGTGGAGGCGAACAATTGTTTAATACTATCCTGAGGATTGAGGCAGATCTCTGCAATGCCGTGATTTTGGGATGTGAAAAGAGCCTTACCTTGTTGGATTTGAATTATCTACTCTGGATTTCTTTTACTGGTGAATATATTATGATTATTTTGAGTTACAAGGCAAGAGAGTCACGCTGGGGCATGCAGAAGATCTGGCTGTTACCCATTAGGATGATGGGAATCAACAATCCTGATGAATACCACAACTATAACTATATGGATATAATTATAATGTCACTCGGGTGGTTGTTTTTACTTTTATATATATACGAGGATATCTACTACTGATGGGGGCAGAAGATGATTGAAGATTTTGAACAAACTGTTGCACCAGCATGTTATTTTACCCTATTATGGGTGATGGATTTAACGATCCAGTGGAAAGACATCAAAGAAGATATTATATGGATTATAAATTTAAAGTTATTGTCTTTTTTTAAAAAAAAAATGGAATGCATATATAGATATGTGTATATTTTAGTAAAGTGGGCAGTGGGTTATATTTAGAATTGTATTGCATGATTTTGTAGGAATTGAAGGGTTGAAATAGGTTAGTTTACTGATTGATTAGTCTAAGAAAAAGGATCCTTAAGTCATATATTTAGGGGAGTGGAGGAATTGGATAGAACTGAATAAACGTTAAATCTGGATGTAGGGAGAAGGCTGCTTTAAAATGTTATATTAATATATATAAAAGATTAAATGTTAAATTGTAATAATACATTATAAGTTTAGGGGAGGAGAAAAAGGGCAGATTATCGTAAAAATGGGAGTTATAAGAATAATATGTTAAGGGTCAGTATTCTGAGGAGGGAGTAAGGGAAAGGAAAGATATTATGTATGTAATTAGTTATGAAATAGCCTATTGTTGTGAAGAAGTCACGGGGGGGATGGGTGGTGAGGGGGGGTTAGGAAAGAGGGGGGGGAAAGGGGGAAAAACTTGTATTTGAAAACTTTTTCAATAAAAAAAAAAATCCAGCAAGAGTTACTATAAATAACAGTTTAGGTATCTCCATTTCCATTTAAAGATATTCCTCTTATTCCTTCTCATCAAATTCATCACCAGTCCCAATTAAAAATTTCCATTAAACGTTATCAGATGTATGTCAACATCTATAGGTAACAATTATAATGTAGCAGCTCATTTTTATATAAAAATCAATATAAGTATTACAAATTATATCCAATACCCCAATTAAACATCATCATAAATAATAATTATCCAATCCCAGTTTAAAAAAAATAGACTTCACTAGAGATAAGAGCCCATTATTTTAATCATGATCAAATAAGCCAGTTTTGTATTTTTTTCTTCTTCTTTCTCCAAGTGACCTTTAAGTCCCACAAAACAAGTTCTGCTTTTACATACTTTATCTCTTCTCTCAAAATTCTTTTCATTTTGGTCAAAGTCTTTTTGCAATCTCAATATATTAACTCCAATAAATCCCTTTTGTGTTTTTAAATTATCATCAAATTCCATTTGTAGATCCATTATTCCCATTTCTTTCTTGTGGGTTGTTATTTTTAAATCCTTCTTAAAATATGTTTCAGGTTTATTCAGTGAAGTTTGTTCCTCTTCAATAATACATTGAACAAGAGGAACACATTTGGTTCCATTACAGAATAAAATAATTCATGAAGTCAACCTCCTACACCCAAATTGCTAACATTTCTTTTAAGGAAACCATCTGGTGCCCTCTAGTGTCTAACCTTCCCAGTCAACTTATCAGTTTAAATATAAACAAGATATTTTTCCCCCACTGGAAAGAATCCTTTTAATGAACTTCTAAATACTTCTTTAATTGAAATCCAACTGTACCCTTTATCAATTTAAAACTTCTGAAATCAACACTACAGTTACCTTTTCTCTGAGTTTTTTTTTTTTTTTAGAATTCTACAAAAGTTTTTTCTTTCTAAACAAATTGAAGAAAAATTTACCCAGCAATTGGCAATCTTTTTAACAGAAAGTAAGGGGAAAAATTACAAATAATTAAAAAAATGAGGATTAGCTGAATCTTGAAAACATTAAAAAAAATGCATTAACAATTCTGAGCCCAATCGCAAGCGACCATAAAAACATTAGTTTCTGTCATCTACCCAACACAAGAAGAACAAATCTTATATACCCAGATGAAATAAAACCAGATTTCTCACTGAAACTGCTAATAATGAAATTAAAGCATTTCCGGCTTGAAAAGATTAGCCAGTGACTTCATTGCTGTCTGGTGGACTCCCAGTTGGAGGCTCATTTCATTTCCCTGGCAGGAGCTGGAGTGAAGGACACGAGCTCAACCTCACTCCACAGCAGCTCTTGGGTCTCAAACACAGGCTTGCTAAACTCCATCCCAGCATCCTAAACATGTGAGCCACTGTGGTCCTTTGACGAAGACCTTAACTAAGTGTAAAATGGTTAGGCACTATCACTGATAGCACATGCATGAGTTTACAAACACTAAAACAACCAATTACCAACCAATTGACAAAATGATGTTCATTTGTTGGCAAAGAGTCTGAAAAAGTTCATTATTTCTCTTGAAGGGAATATGAATAAACAAAAATAACTTCTGTATTTTTCAAGCTTCTGTCATATTTTCAAGTGTGGAAGATGATTCAAGAGTAACTGTCCTTGAAAATTTGATAAGAATTTTTTCTAATTTTAAAGAATAGGAATGCCTTTGGCAGGTATTCATATATCACCACATGTTCTTATTTTAACCACACATTTTTAAACAAACCAAAGGCAGGCTAGTGAAAAGTAGTCATTTATAAAGCTATTTTTGGACGGTTTTTTCTTCTCTTCCAAATACTCTTGCTTTACATCACTATATCTTAGTTTGGAGCTTTGATGGGGCATAAAGTAGCAATAAACAATGAAACTTCAATGTATTCCAATTTTCCCTTACTCTAACTTATTTTAGGTTACTAATGAGCTATAATCAGTAAGTAATAGCAAATAAGGGCTTTAAATTAACTTATTTATTTATGGTCATAAACCAAAATTCTATATACTCTGTGCAAGAAGAGAATATATAATGAAACTAAAATATTAAGAGGTAAAATATGTGGGCTATTTACCTTATAATATAGAAAATATATTTGTGCACATTCCATCTGATCAAGAGCCAGAAGGAGCTTAAATGTCTGAAATGGGTAATTTTTCTATATATTTTTGTGTGTGTGTGTGTGTGCGTGTGCGTGTGTGCGTGCGTGTGCATGTAGATCTTTTAAAAAGTCATTATATGGAAATAACTTACGGCCACAGTGACCTAGTTAACAGCTCATACTTTTGCCAAAAATGCTGAGCTTTGTAAGCTTCAGCAAGGAGTGACTGTGATTTTCAATCTCCTGGATCAAAAGCAGTGGTGGGATTCAAGTAATTTAACAACCAGTTCTCTGCCCTAATGATTTCTTCCAACAACCAGTTTGCCAAACTGCTCAGAAAGTTAACAACCGGTTCTCCCGGAGTGGTGCGAACTGGCTGAATCCCACCACTGACCAAAAGGCCTTCAGGTTCCTTGGGCCAACAAAAATATTTGAGTGATTTTTGCTGTGTGGTTACACTAGAGTTCCTTCTAAAATCAGGTATTTTATTTATGAACGAAACAATATGAGACTTCTAATCTCAAAATCTCTACCATGAAGAAAAAGATTTATTTCCAAATTGGTAGCCCATTTTAAAAGTATATGTTAAGTGTTTGTCATTTACTGCTATTGATTTTAGCTTTGCAAAGATGTAATGGAAACCATTCAAGTGTGATTGGACACTTAACAAAGCAACCCTTCACTTTTCGATTCAAACTGTGCAACATACTACCACTCCCCTCCCCAAAGAAAGAACCCATCAAGCAAGCAATAGTTTCAATATATTAGTCTCATATGCTTGCCCAGGTCTATCATTTTATTTCTAACTAGGCAATCTATGCCCTATTAGGTCATCGTTTCAGAGATTTTTTTCTTTTACCTAAACAGAGAAATAGAATGACCATGGGTGGGCAAAAGATCAGGAGGTTCAAAAGTGCCTTCTGACTTCCTGATGGCTTCTCTACTGAGTTTCCTTGTGAAAATCTGGCAGAGAGCATTAGAAATCTCCTTCCCTTCCTTTCCTTTCCCAGTAGGCAGTTAAGTGGCTGCTACTGGGTGAGGGGAGTGGAGGGAGCAATGATTGCTCTGACTGGGAAACTGTCATGGAACATATGTGACTGCAGGAGCAGCAGGAGCATTAAAACAGCCATAACTTTTCCAAATTTCATTCTATGAGGAGAGATGGGCCACAGATTTTGGATCTTCTGTAAGATAGTCCATTTGAAGTGTCTTGGTTCAAAAATTGTCCTATGATGCACAGTATTTCACTCAGTTAAAGGTTATGATCATGAGAGTTTTAATAGTATATAGATGAATGTAAAATAAAGAATAAACATTTAACAACATTGTCTTTATTTTTTTAATCATTTGACAATCTTAATCATTTGACAATTAAAATATTGTAAATTCTGTTTGGAGATCACAATTTACTGATTTTTCATTTGCCACTTGACATGTCCGAAAAGAAATCATATTAAATCAGCAGACAATTCTTGAGACATGGAAGTTTTCTGTATAATTATTATTGATTTCTTTCCAGGAATTCTTCCCATGTTGAAACAACTTTATCAGTCATGTCTGGCATTTTAACACATTCTAAAGGGGGGACAACATGACAATAGCAAGATTATAATGATGAATGTTTGTACATGAAATGAAATCTTACTCCTGTGCAGTCAAATCCTGGGAACAAAATGAAATTCTGCAGGAATATACCATGACTGATGACTTTGTTACCTTGTTCTGAGTTATATCTGTCTGACTCTTTTTTTTTTTTTAGACAAGTCATGCTACTGTCAGGCTTGATGTTCCTTAAAGTTTCATTTTATTAGAGATGTCATATTGGCACATCTGGGAAAACCCAAATTAGAAAACTTCCAGGTTTTCCCCACCCAAAGGAAAGTTAAAGTCCCTGCCCAGTGCCCACAAGTCACTGTCCAAGTCACATGGCCCAATCAAATCACTGTCCCAACTGGAGTTGCCTCCCAGTTCCAGCCCTCCAGGTGCAGGGCAAGATGTCCTTGGCTGTCTAAGAAAATAATGTTATTATGACTATATATCACCCATGCTCCATACAATCCCCCCTCCCAGTTTCCCACAGTAGCAAATGTGGCAGGCCTGAAGGCCCAATGCAAAAGATGGCTTCCAGGCCTGACAGCAACAGTAAATTAGCTATCCCAGCTATGGGAATTATCAAATAACAAAATGATGTTGAATGGAGTGCTAAGAGTGATCTGTGGCTGATTTTTTATGCTCTTATTAGGCATTTGGATGATAGAGTTGAGGCCATGCTTATAAAATTGCTAGATTATATATTTCGATGGAATAACTTATTTTGTTGATCACAGAAATAAGGCGAAGACCTAGCTTGGTATTTCTACTGATGGAATAAATATCCAAAATATAATCAAATAATAATCATAAGATAAAATTTAATAGAGTTAAATGTAAAGTTTTTGGACTTTATTGTCCAAAAGTATTATTTGGACAATAATACTTGTGATGATAGCTTTGGGGCAGTAATTGGTTACAAGCTAGATATGAATCAGTCATTAAAGAGTTGCCAAAAGACAAACATAGTTTTGGGTTTTATTAGTAGGTGTATCATATCTAAAGCATAACAATTAATCTTTCGTCTACATTTTGTATTACTCAAAATTCATCTCCAGTATTGTGTTTATCAGTGGATGTTCTATTTTAGAAAAGTATATAGACAAACCAAAGTGAGTTCTGTCAGTCCTTCAGAGTAGTCCAGACTTTAAAAACAAAGTTATAATTGTTAATAAATTAAAGTTATTGTAAGGTTACAATAACAGAATCTTGCAGATCTGAACGTGTCTCTCCCCTTCCCACCTTTATGTTCAATCAACCAGAATAGATCTGAAAGGGACCTTCTAGTTCAACCCCCTGCTCAAGCAGGAGACCTTTTATCATTTCAGACAAATGACTGTCCAGTCCCTTCTTAAAAGCTTCCAGTGATGAAGCACCCATAACTGCTAAAATCAAGCGTTTCCACTGGTTAATTGTCCTTACTGTTAGGAAGTATCTCAATTCCAGGTTGCTTCTCTCCTTGATTAGTTTCCATCAATTGTTTCTTGTCTTGCCTTCTGGAAAATAAGTTGATCCCCTCTTCTTTGTAGCAGCCCTTCAAATGCTGAACTATTGCTATCATGACACCCCTAGTCCTTCTTTTCTCTAGATTAGTCATACCAAGTTGCTGCAACTGTTCTTCAAATGTTCATTTTCTTAGTTCAAGAGAACTACGTTAGGATCAAGCCTGAGACAACTTCTCCAATTATACTTCTGATTTGGACTTAGTCTCAGAGCCCATTCCAGGTTCATAGAGAACAACAAGGGTTATTAGAAAATATTTACAGACCCCCCATCTCACATTCTGGACAAAAAATCTTTCAACATCTTTCCTCAAGACACCGTTATAGGGCATTGCATGCCTAAAGAACTAGACACAAAGATAGTTTCTTCCCCCATGCCATCACTCTGCTAAACACCTAACTCCCATAGCACTGTCTTATGGATAAAGATATTAATCCATATAGTAGGCTGTATTGTGTTATTATCCTTGCCATCTTCTCATCTTTCTCAGCTCTCATCTTTCCTACTACTTTCTCCTATTGGTATATTATGATTACCAAATTTTCTTTGTATCTTGTGTTTTATGATTGTATCTTGTGTTTTATGATTGTATCTTATGATTTATGATCTATGACTTATTACTTTGTTATTTGTATGTACACTGAGAGTTTATGCAGCAGAGACAAATTACTTGTATGTCCTTTATTCACTTGGTGAATAAAGAATTCTATTCTATTCCATTCTATTAAAAGACTGCAAACTAAATTATGAGAATAAATTGAGGGAACTTACAACAGTGCTCACAGAAAGTCATTGTTTTCATCAGACTGATGAATACAATGTTGTACCATCCTGCTGTGAGTTCCACTATAATGTTGGAATGCTGCTGATATCCATCATCCACATTTACCCACCCACCCGTCCTCTCCCTGTGATCCTGAGTGTGTTACATCTTATAAAAACACAACAAAATTCTTCAAATGCTATATTGCCTTGGCTTATTCTTTATTAAGCCAGAATTTATGACATACGTCCCAGTTTTAAGTTATCAAAATATTATCAACATAGTCCTAGGGAAAATGAATTTCAAATTTGATAATTTGATACTGCAGCCAATTATCTAGGGAAAGAGAGTGGGCTTCCTATTTCAAGGAATCTGAGCTTCTGCAATAGGAAGAGGATTGAAAACAATTTTGTCTGAGTGACTTCCGGGTTGGCTCCGCAGCGCCATTGACGGTCTTTTTAGACCGCCGCCCCCGCGATCCCGTTGAGCCGTTCTGACAGCGCTAATCAGCTGTCAAACGGCTTGAAAATCTCCCCTTCGGGAAAAGAAGGGGAGGAGAGCAGGTGGGTGAGGGTAGAGCTCCCCGAAAACCCCTGGATTAATTCCAGGGGTTAGGAGGGCGAGAGCTCCCCGTTCAGCCCACTGAAGCTCCGGATCCGGGGGGACTCTGTTTTTTTTACAGAGCTAGGCGTTGCGTCCAATTTCTGCTGTCAAACAGAAGATTAAATTATTTCAAAAAAGCAGGCGGAACAGAAGCAGGAGGACAAGCTTTTTGCAAGTATAATACTTAACTCCGGAGATACAATGTTTCTAATTGGATTTTCTGAGCTGGAAGTAAAGATGGTGTTTCTTTGTTGCGATTTTAAAAGTGAAAGTTAGAAAGGAAAGTTTTTGCTAATAGACTCGTGCTCAGAGACTGGCTTTAAGTTGCTGGAATAGATTTTGAAGAGCTGTTTGGGAAAAGATTATTTCGTTTGGTAATTTATCAAGAAATTGCTGAAAGCTGCTCAAAAGGATGGCTCTGACTTTATGATTTTATGGTTGTGGGAAGAAAGAAAATCTTTTTAAAATAAAATGGCTTCTAAGAAAGGAGATCTTGAAAGTGCTGGAAGCTATTTGGAGGTGTCAGAAATGAAACAGTTGTCTGATTTACAGAGTTATAAGGATTTTGATGCAGAATTTACAGACTTTATAAAAGAAGCCATGAATAATCATACTGCAGCTATAAGTAATCAAATAGCAATTCTTAAAGGGATAACAACAGAAATGACTGAGGAGACAAAAACAAGTACGGAGCATGATAACAATTCAGGAGATATTCTGATTGCAGCAGAGAAGGTGGAAGAATCTTCTCAAGAATTTTCGAGCTTATTCTCTGCTCTTTTTGGAAAAATTGATAGAATCTTTCAAAATTATGACTTGGTTTGGAAAAAAGTAGTAAATGACCAGACTTTCGAAGTTCCAGAAGATGAAGGAGATTTGCTAGTGGCATTTATACATTTGATAGAAAAGAAACAACTGAACTTTTTTTCACAAACTCTTGACAAACTTTGGTCCTACAGACGAAGGAATGAACTGATTTATATAAGCAAGAAGAGGCGATTTGGGGGCTCTAAGTCAGAGGAAATTTTCTCAAAAAGGGGACAATCTTTGCAGTTACATCAACCTCAAATTAAAATGAAAAACCTCCTCAAAATAGAAGTAGGAGGGATGCAGAAAGACTGGAAAAAATATAAAAAGAAAGCAAGAATGGAAGATTAATCTTTTTTTTTGGCTTTGCAGTTGTTCTACTTATGGTTAAAAATGATTATGTTTTAGGTGTTATAACTACTGAGGGGGAAAAAGTATAAAGTTAAATATTGATTTTTAAATATGATGCATTAATGGTTGAATGTAAGATTAATTTTTTTTGGTTTTCTAGTTTATGTATTAATGGTTAATTATGTTGATGATTATCTTTTAAAATTTTAAAAGTTGGAGGGAGGAATAATGAAGGGGGGAAATTTAGAAACTTAAAAAAATGTAGAGATTTAATTAGTGAATACCTAAGGTTTATTTTTTGTTATGATATTTCAAAATATCTGAACTTTGAGAAAAGTAGGAGGGGGAAAAATGTTTTTGCAAATCAATTGAATACTTTACTGATATATTAAGAGAATTTTTAAGGTTTGAATGTTTAATATTTGTTAATGGTTTTAAAACTCTTAGAGTTATTGGATTATACGCTATTTTGAGTCTATAAAAAGGGAGGTTGATAAAATTGTAAAAGGGGAGTTAAGGGGTCTTGGGAGTTATTAAATCTTGCAGTTAGCTAGTTTATTTTAGCGAATGTTTGGTGAAATCTATGCCCTGTTTTTGTTCTGGGAAGTCGGGGGTGGGGGGTGGTGAGAAGGGGTTGAAGATTGAGTTTACCAAGGATTGATTTTTTTTTCTTGATGATAGTTTGAATGATTGTTTATATTGTATACTTGTTTGATCAGAAAATAAAAACTTTTTATTAAAAAAAGAAAAGAAAACAATTTTGTCTGCATGCTGCATTCCAACTAAGGAAGTTCTGCAAATTTCTGAAGTTAGAAATAATTAATATCTTCCTTTTTTAATTTCTAAAATGAGTTGTAAAAATGAAAAGGGAAGAAGTATGGCTTCTCTACATCCCAGAGACCTCCATATCCATGCAAACAGGTTCAAAGGCTAGTTCTGATAAACATGACTGAAGTAAGTTCAAATAAATAATGCTAAAATAGCATTATACAAAACGAATGTATCCCAAAAATCAAACTCTTATGCCGAGGCTGAAAATAAGTTATATAAGCAGATTTTTTTTGAAATAGCTTATAATTTGATGAGTAGGGGGGAAAAGTGGGGAGTCCATCTGCATTTATTTCTTCATAAAATATCTGAAGAGTAGAAGTTAAAGAAAGAACCCTATATTCCTCCTGTCTATCATTACAGTTTGCTATTTCAGCAAGTACCTGGCATTTTACTTTAATGCTCTCAGTTTCTTTTTTCCCCCTTTTATTTCATAAATGCTTTGAAAACAGTGTCTTGTCAGATTGGGCTTCTTTGGATAGATGGGCTAAATGTCCACATTTGATGCATCCACTTTTCTGGTTCAAAATGTTATTTTATTTTTGGAGAGAGTTTTTTTTAAAAAAAAAATATTTATAGGCGGAACAGGAAATATATTTTATTTGTACATATGTTGACAGAAGATAATATTTATATCTCGGGGTGGAAATGAAAGGTCCTTAGTGGTTTTCGGAGCTTGGTTGTTTTCTTGCAGACATTCCATTGCCCAACTAGGTAACATCATCAGTGCTAGTAGGGAGTAGGGTTTGCTCTCATTTTATATGCTAATGGCTTGCCCTGTCAGTATTGTTGGGTGTAATCTTATGGTTATTTGTTTGGGTTGTTTGTTGTTAGATTGTTTAGCAGTTCCTTGACTGGGGCATTGTTTGCTTCTTGATTGTTAGCCTAATTAGTTATCAACACGGACAAGGCAAGCTATTAAAATATAAAATGAGAGAAAATTCTATTCCCTAATAGCACTGATGATGTTACCTAGTTGGGTAATGGAATGTCTGCAAGAAAACAACCAAGCTCAGAGACCACTAAGGACCTTCATTGTACATACGGTATATGATTGCCAGGATGGATCCTGAATTTTACAATAGAAGGCAAACTGAAACTGCCTGATGACCTGGAGGGGAAAGAGACAAATAACAAAAACTATATATTGATGATTTTGAATATAATTTGAAATACTCTGATGAACAGAATTTGAAATAATAGAATAGAATACCCTAGTGTGAAAATTAATATATGAGCATAATAAAGAATATTATTTATGTTAAAAAGTGCTATTATCAACAGAAATAGATGGCCTTGGAGTTCCTTTGAAATGTAGAACTTAAACATCCCAAATCAGCCCATAGTAATGTTACACATTGTTCTTATCAGATGCTACCTTCTGGTTGTAAAGTTCACTCAGAGACATTTTATTTGATTAATTCTAATTTGGATGAAGTCAGGAAACACTTCTTCAAGTCCAGCAGGTTTGGATTTGGCAAATACGTTGGCAAGCCTATATTTCAAATTCTATTTTAATTCAGCCTTCCCACCATCAGTAAGATGAAACCTGATAAAGAGAAAAGTAAAGTTATCTCAACAATGTTTCTAGAAAGAAGGAATTAAAGAAATTATCTCCCAGAGCCATAGTTTCATTGATGCACAATTGTGTTACTAACAATAAGTTGTTATTTATAATCAGCACAATTAGCTTTAATCAGAGCAGAAGTCAGGCATCTGAGGAAGTGAGATCAGCCTAATGAGTAGCTGTTCCACTTCAGTTCACTTCACTGGATCTGAGTGAAGCTCTAGTCTTTGCTTGATTATGACTCTGCTTGACATTAACACTTTGCAAAAGCCATTCTCTTTTTCATAGCCCACAGCAAGACTCCATGTAAGAATCAAATTAATCAATCAATCTGAATTCAGTACATAAAAGTGAACTACACAGAAGCAATCTGGACTGTACAAATAACCAAAATTTGGGCCTAGGCAACCTGGGTCCAGCATTTAAAGATGTTAACCAAATAGCCTGAGGCAGCCAAACCCATTGATTTCAACAGGAGAGGATAACTCATATACCCACTTGATCAATGCCACTATCTTAAGGTCAATAGGATTTACAGATGTATCCACAGTTCTGTGATGTATCCATGTCTAAGTGTTGCCATGATTTTATATCCTGATCCAGTTATCAACATTAAGGAAAAGTCAGCTGGTTTGATTTTTAGAATGCAAGTTAAACACTAATATCCAAACATTTAGGTTTTGGTAAGAAAGAATACTTCCATAATAACATGAATGACTTTCAAATAGGGCTGATGTGCTTATGTATTCCACTAGCTTCATAATTTGGCATTAATAAGTACAGTGCTAATTATTTAAGGAGTTTCTAAGATAGGCCAAGGTAATCCATTTCTTTCAAAAATTCATCATGATTGGAATTCTCAGGAATAGAATTTCATAATATAGGTTTTGAAACCATTAAATAAATATTTTTGAAAAATAATATTAATAATACTACAGAACTTAAAATATAAAATATATGTTTTAAAGCTTAATGCTCTATTTCCATTAGACTCCTGCAAACGGTATGATACCTTTTTTAATTTAAAAATTGTAAGTGTTTCTTCTTCTGAGACATGTCCCAGGGAAAAATATTAACATGAGCAAATGGAATGAGCCTCCGTGAAAATAGAAACGAAGAAGATCAGGTGTGTGGTGTTCTCTAAGGTTGAACGTTTCCAGAAGCTTTTTCTCATTTTGTTGTCAGTACCAACCCCATAATAATAAGCAGTTTTACAAATTGACAGATTTATCATTCTGACATGCAATTTTCTGTGTACCTTTTTCAAAGCCCTGGTTAAGCGATGAAGATATTTCTATTTGTATCTGAACTGATTATGAAGCTGCACAGATATTTGCTTGGTATTCAGATTATTTTCCCTAACCCCAACCATCATCTCTAGCTTTTCCTTATGGAAATATCATTAAATTAAAACCTGAAATAAAGATGTTATTCTTTGGGACTAAATTCATTGGAAATATTACAGGCCAACTTTAATAGAAAAAAGAAGGTGTATTGACAGTATAGGAAAACATTTTTATTTTAATCTGGCCAAGATTCAATTTTGTTCAATATTTCTTTTTACTTACTTGTAGTATATTTGGTTGCATTTCATTTTTTAAATTCTATTTTCTAAATTTGAGGGCTCTGAATATTGGCAAACCAATATGATATAGAACAATGACCAAAAACTAAAGAAACATAAATTAAATACTCTACAGGAGGCACAATATTTTATAAATCAATAATTTAAGCTACAAAGTTGTGTAAATCAGGATGTTCTACTATGGGACACTCTTAATCTAACAACAATGCTAAATTAAAATATTAATCTAGCCCTGTTTCAGTTGCTTTGGTGTACTTCTCAAATTTGGCTAAACATTCAAACACATGAAAAAGATTGTGGGGTATTTCCCCTGGGAACAACATCCAGATGGTAAAGAGCTCTTTAGAAGGGAAACACTTTCGTGCATCATCTATTAATATGGTAGTAGAAATTACCTTCAATGGACAACCACAATGGGAAACAAGTCTCATATGGTTTGGAAGGGTGAAAAGCTACTGCTCTTTCAGCGTTATGCATCAATATCAATCCTTTCAATCTAGATCAAGAATGCCGTTTAAGTTGGGTGACTTTTAATAACCATAACGAAATAAATTCCTCTACTGCAGGGGTGCTATTCAGCAGGTTCTGACAGGTTCTGGAGAACCGGTAGTGGAAATTTTGAGTAGTTCAGAGAACTGGCAAATATCACCTGTTGGTGGCCCCAGAGTGGGAATTTTAGTGGAAATTTTAGTGGAAATTTTGAGTAGTTCAGAGAACTGGCAAATATCACCTGTTGGTGGCCCCAGAGTGGGATGGGAATGGAGATTTTGCAGTATCCTTCCCCTAGAGTGGGGAGAGAATGGGGATTTTATAGTATCCTTCCCCTGGAGTGGGGTAGGAATGGAGATTTTGCAGTATCCTTTCCCTGCCATGCCCACCAAGCCACACCCCGCCAAGCTACACCACACCCACCAAGCCACACCCACAGAATTGGTAGTAAAAAAAATTGAATTCCACCACTGCTCTACTGGCTCAGGGGATTTGGAGTGTGTGTGTGGGGGGGTTAATATAATAAATAGTTTTCCTTCTTTCCTCATGGCCAATTCCAGTGAGTGGTGTGTGTGTGTGTGTGTGTGTGTGTGTGTGTGTTTATCGATTTGTGTCTGTGTTGTGGTGTGTGTGTGCATGCACACATGCATATATATACACACACAGCCACATTCTTAAAGTCTAAATCCACGTCAGGATCTCAATGTCTAGATCTGCCCACAAAACATGCCAGAGAATGGATTAAATACTAAGTCCATTTATTGTGAAAAGTAACAGTCTTACATTGACTTATGAGAAGATTAATTTAAATTAACAAGCCTTTTGGTATGAAGGTATTTATAGATTATATAGATTATATAGTATTTATAGATTTATAAAGAACTGACATGCTGACAGGGAATTCAACCTAGAGTGGCAAAAGTTTCCTTGAGACAAGAAGAAAAGCCCAATTTACTGCTTTCTCTGATATCTTAAATGTATACTGCTCAAACAACTAAAGGGAACACAAAACTACTGTATGTAACAAACAAAGTATTTAATAAGGCTATTTCATTCATTCAGATCTCGGATGTCTTCTGCTTGGGTTCCCTTTATTTTTTTGAGCACTATATTTTATCTTCAGCAAGCTCTCATAGAATTTTAATAAGACTTTAATCTTCTTTGTAAATTCTAAAGCTGATGGACAGTGTCTAACCCAAAGTCATTCAGCTGGCTTTATGCCTAAAGTGGGACTAAACTTCATGATTTCTAGCCTGGTGCCTTTTCCACTATACAAAATTGTGTACCCATTTTAAAATTGGTTTCCAGTTAACCACAGAATTAAGAAATGTCCGGTATATTAGGAGCAGAATAAGAAATCACAGGATACTTTAACAGTATGATCAGAATAGTCCTTGCTATAAAACAGAGATTAAACTGAGCTCTAAAAGATGATACCCTCTGAGATCTGCCATCACCCCCTTATTCAGCAACTTTGCCAATCACATCAAATAAAAATCTACTGCCAAAAATTTCAACAAACTTGGATGGAATTTTAAGGGAATAATGTTGCTGTGGCTCTTGGGGCATCTAATAAGAAACATATTCAGATTCTAGTTTTAAGCAAACAAAAGCAATTTTAATACATGCAGTAGTACTGTAGAAATATAGTGTCATATAAATGCAAGAGTCACTATAAATAAGAGTAGGCAGCTCAGTGGAATGAATCTCTTTGTGTCCTGCAGAAAGCCTTTCTCAGTGACAGAAGACTGCCTTTCTCCTACGCAATAGAGTAAGTATATTGTGTAATTAAGCAAATCAATTTTTTCCCTATACCTTGCAAAATACTTTCTGTTCCTGCAATCTCTGTAAAACTCTTTTGAAATAATCTAGATGTTTGATCCTTTTCTAAAAAGTCAGATTTCCATCTTCTTCTTCCTCCTCCTCTTCCTCCTCCTCCTCTCAATTATTCAAACCTTCTTCCTCCCCCATCCAATTCATTGGGCGATTTCCTAGCTATTGAAATTTCTGTTTCTGCATCGGCTGAGTATGTTAATCAATCCCCTGGATCTTCCCTTGTTAGTTGCAGCAAGTGGAAATCCAGCTGGGCAAAGTGCTCTAGCAAAAAAAAAAGTCTCCTTTTACCTCTTTCCTTTTTACCTCTTCCTTATTCATTAATATTATTCCCTCTTCTTTAAAATAATTTTTTACCTCTTGGTCCATTTATCTCCTTAGGCAATTTTTTTCTAAGCTAACCCTTTCCTTTCTCCCACTTTATAAATTGTACCTCCAGACTAAATATATATGTGGATCTCTCTGCTTGTCTGGGTTCCATAGCTGAGTAAAGGTAAAAGTAAAGGTTCCCCTCACACATATATGCTAGTCGTTCCTGACTCTAGGGGGCAGTGCTCCGTTTCAAAGCTGAAGAGCCAGCACAGTCTGAAGATGTCTCCATGGTCATATGGCCAGCATGACTAAATGCCAAAGGCGCCCAGAATGCTGTTACCTTCCCACCAAAGGTGGTCCCTATTTTTCTACTTGCATTTTTACGTGCTTTCGAACTGCTAGGTTGGCAGAAGCTGGGACAAGTAATGGGAGCTCACCCCATTACACGGCACTAGGGATTCAAACTGTTGAACTGCTGATCTTTCAATCAACAAGCTCAGCATCTTAGCTACTGAGCCACCACGTTCCTTAGCTGAGCATCTGTCCCTAATTCATTTTTTATTTCTACCTCATGAGCATTCACAAAAGGGGGAAGAGCTCAATTGTGCAGTTGCACTTCCCAACTTGACTTTTTTGACATATGCTCTGTAGTGGGAACTCTTGCTCTCTGTTTTCTCCTCACTAAATGTTACCCTGTGTGCAGCCTGACATGCAGCTAAAATCACCTATCCTCCAATAAAACAGTCTCATTAGTGATGCTGTGTGTATGAGATGTGGATTTTTGTCTTGAGATGAATATGTGTCACAGATTAAGCTGGATTCTTTCTGGTGCTTCTGTTTCCTCAAATTTCTCAAGGAAATTGAGTCTGGCTTCCCAGGATGCACTTGTTTTTGGAATTGGGTGTTGGAAAGATGGATGTCTTAAAGGGCTGGATCAGTTTCCAAACAATAAATAGTGGTATTTGGCCCCAGCCACTAGATGAGACCAGAGAACAACAACAGTATATACACAAATTATATGCTAGAGCAGGGCTGGGCAACTATGGCCCCTTTATGACCTATGGACTTCAACTCCTAGAATTCCTGAGCCAGCTTGCTGGCTCAGGAATTCTGGGGATTGAAATCCACAGTTCATAAAAGAGCCATAATTGCCCAGCCCTGTAGGGCATGACACTCTCTTTGGACCTCTTCTCCCTTTAATACAGGGCTGTCAAACTAGTGGCCCGAGGGCTGGATGTGTCACATGCTGGCCATGCCAACACCTGGTTTAGCGAAGGGGGAAAAAGTTGCAATATGTCACTTGATGCCACTGTGACAACGTGAGTTTGACACCCCTACTTAAACAGGTTACAAGTTTTGATTTCCCTGCTGATTCATTTTTATCTTTCTTCCCACTATTTGAGCCTTAGACATTTGGATAAACTTTAATGGTAGTCTAACATAACTAGCAGCCAAAATAATCCAGGTCCATTTTCCCTGTGTACCTTACAATTTAATTTAATAACTTCAACTTTTCCTGCCTTGCACCCAGTCCCCCATTTTTTTCTAAACAGAGGAACTTCATCAACAATTCTTTTGTTTTACATTTGATTAGCAATAATGCAAAAGTATATGAAGCTTAATATAAGAAAACATATCAGAATACTATGATAGATGTACTTGAAAATGGGCTAGCAGAGGAGGAGACTATAAATTCTAGATTTAATTTTTAAAAAATTAGATTACAGAATGTCATGCACATTTTTAATAAGCACAGCTAATGAATATTATTTAATAATTAATAATGGGATTTATTTTTTATTTTTTTTATTTTTTTATTTTATTTCCAATTTATATACCGCCCTTCTCCCTGAGGACTCAGGGTGGTATACAGCCAGAATTAAAAACATGAAATACTAATATTAAAAAACAATTAATATATATAAAAAATTGGCCCAAAAATTAAAAATACAAACCAATTAAAACATTTAAAAATTTCTTCTTAAGCCAGCCCGGCTTGCTGGAAAAAGTGGGTTTTAAGGGCACGGCGGAAGGCACTGAGGATGTGGTGGCTCGGTGGCTAAGACTCTGAGCTTGTCGATTGAAAGGTCGGCAGTTCAGTGGTTCAAATCCCTAGTGCTGCTTAATAGAGTGAGCTCCCATTACTTGTTCCAGTAATTTTGCCAACCTAGCAGTTCGAAAGCACATAAAAAATGCAAGTAGAAAAACAGGGACCAGCTTTGGTGGGAAAGTAACAGCATTTTGTGTGCCGTTGGCATTTAGTCATGCCGGCCACATGACCATGGAGACGTCTTTGGACAGTGCTGGCTCTTTGGCTTTGAAATGGAGATGAGCACCACCCCCTAGAGTTGGGAACAACTAGCACATATCTGCGAGGGGAATCTTTACCTTTATCTTTAATGAATACAGCTGAAAGTAGAAATAGCCGTATTGTGGGCTTACCTTCCTGGTTTAAGTATTTGAAGCTTCTTGAACTATCAGAGAAAATTTAAAGATGACATACATAATAACTTAGCTGGACGCATACCGTACTGCTGTGGATTTATACTGAACCCAAGAAAGCACAGTGATTGATCTAGCTTTCAGAAAAAGATTTGTTTTATTCCCTAATCAGTGCTGTTTACCTTGTCCAAAATCCTTTAGGATAAGATAAGCTATAGTCTCTACTCTACTATTTGTTGCATCCCAGACTTCTTGCTGAAAGCTTGATGCAGTCCATATGGATTTCTTTCCTTCCTCTGTTACTTTTGAGGCAAATTTATGTCATTAATCAAGTTGAAAAACTAACTTTAATGAGCAACTTTAGTTGTTTTGTCTAATGTATCAAATAATATAGGCAGGTTTTAGTGGCAAAAACAAACTTGACAGAAAATATGCCAGTGTTTCTTCACCTATTGAGGGCACCAGAGCTAGGAAGAAACATAAAGTAAAATGTGTCAAAGTTATTTGTTCATTGAACATTTCCCTATGGATATATAGACAGTCACAGAATGTTATTAAAAAGAAATGGCAGAATGGTGTCCTGATAAACCCAATTTGGAAAACGTAATCTATCTAAAGAATAAATAAATGGACAAAACAATTTAAAAGAATATTTTACATTGTCATGATCCATCGAACATAAGGTATGAATGATTAAATAAAACATTCAATTAAAAAAAAATATATATAAGAATTTATAAAGAAATCTTTCAACTTTCTGAAGAAAAAAAAAACTATGCTGATGTCAGTCTGATTTAAGCATAAGTACATAAAATTATCTGCCACAATGTCCTTCCTGTCAATGACTGCTTTCAGTTTCAGTCACAACAATATACAAGCAAATAATAGATACAAACTCAAGGTAAACCACTCCAGAAAATATGATTTCAGTAACAGAATGGTCAAGGCATGGAATGCACTACCTGACTCTGTAGTTCCTGCCCCAACCCCCCCAAACTTTAACCTTAAACTGAACACTGTTGACCTCACCTCATTCCTAAGAGGTCTGTAAGGGGCGTGTATAAGTGCACCAGCGTGCCTACCGTCCCTGTCCTAATATTCCTTTTTACTCTTACTCTTTTCATGTATTCAAATTTGTTTATACTTTTACCTGTTATCTTATATATGCTTGACAAATAAACTTATGATTATGACTATGAAAAATCATTCCCTTATGTTTGTGCCTTAAATAGATCTGGTAATCCATTATTTTTATAAACCTTGATGCAGAAATATATTAATTATTTGCTTAAATTAATACTTTGCTGTGATAACTTGCCTTTATTGTATTTTGATACTGCTTTAACGTCTCCTAACCAGTAATACATTTAAATTGAAAAACATAGAATGGCTTTCTGATTATAACTGGACAAAGGGATAATGTACATATCTCTAGTCTGTGAACTGCAGAAAACCTACTGTGTTGCCCTGATGGTCTCTTATGGCTCAGAAAAAAATGATGTAAAGTGCTATCATTCTTAACATGTTTTTGATGGGAACAGGTTAAAGAAAGTGACTGGTAGGTTCCCTGGCTTCAGTTTCCCTTCCTCTGTATATTACTGCTTGCAGGAAAAAGGCAACTACTGTCCAGACATCCAACTGAAGAAGATGGGGCAACGATCCTCATCTACTGGTTTAATTTTCCCAGCAATGACTATCCAGAAGCATGTATCTCTGAATATGTCTTCATGGTCAAAGAGACTTGGCAAATCATGAAAATCACACATTATGTTTCAGTGAATCCTCAGATAAATGTATTTTAATGCAATGTTTGAGTTAAAACATTTTTGAGAGGAATATTATTAGCTTTGTGAATTAAATGTCCATACTACTATGGCAGTGAATCTTGTGATTTTGCTTGAAAGAACCCTGTGGCAGATTTCATTTACATTTCTAGTTTCCATGCTTTTTTAAAAATAAAAATAAGTTGATTATCTTCCTACCTATCTTTTCTCCATATCAATCTCAAATAAAGTAAGAATTCAGGCAAAAAGTAATCACCATAATTCTAACACGCCTAGAATCAAGAATATTTACAGTGTTTCCAATCTGATCCCTTAACAATTAGAAGTGTACTTAGGCAACTATGAAAGAACCTAAGATATATCCACTTCTACCTTCTCTCGGTACAAAATGCTTTGCCTGAAAGCTTTTTTCTCAGTATCTAGTTTTGTGTCACTATATGTACTGGATGAGAATGAATTATTTATAAAGCAGGTATAGGAATAAATACCCAGGAGACTATCGGTTAAATTAAAATAATTTCAGTTAAAGTACCTACGATGGGGAAATAGGTAATGTTCTTTTTTTTTAAAAAAAGAAAATCTCTGTATGTTTCTGGATCAGAACTCCCTATAAACAACACATTCACTTGCTGGAGTTCCCAAGTAATGCTTATATTTACAAATGAAGCCTTTAGATAATCTTCTTACAGAAATTAACCATCATATTAACCCCACATGTTGTTGTTGTTTTTTCCCTCAGAAGAACATAAACACCTGGTATAAACAGTGATGAAAAAAATGGCAAAGCATGGTTTGCTCTATCACAACACTTTCATAGCAGGTATCCTGATACTATGGACATCTGCACAGCTCATGTAGTTAAGATTGTGATTCATGCGTATCTTCTTTTTCCCTTACGGTGATGTCAACAGATCAGATGTGAATTTGTTGATGTCTTCTCCCATTTGCTATTTTGCCATGAGGCCATTCCCTTACAGAACATAGACTGGCGTGAATACCAGTGAGCTAAATACCAGTAAGTTTCTAATGCATATTAGACAAGTACAGGTACAGACAGGTACAGATTCGAAAAATAACCAGTTCAGTAGATGTGTTTATTTACCCAGGAATAAAGGCCCGTGAATTTTTTTTTTCTTAAGGGTTTTAGAAGTGTCTTTTTTAAAAATCAAACCTATGGAACTCTTTCTACTACAGTTTTCAATCTTTTTCCATTTCAAAAGGAAATGCAATTATTTAATAAAGAAGAAAGGAGTTTAGTTTAGTTTAGTTTAGTTTAGTTTAGTTTAGTTTAGTTTAGTTTAGTTTAGTTTAGTTTAGTTTAGTTTAGTTTATTTGATTTGTATACCGCCCTACTCCCGAAGGACTCAGGGCGGTGAACAGCCAAGCAATAAAATACATAAATACACAAAATTTAAAACCAGATAAAATCAAATTAAATCATTTTGGCCCAGACAGATTAAAACACCCCAATAATTTAAAAACAGATTAAAATTTACATATTAAAAGAGGGAGGAGATTAGGCCAAGCCCGCTTGATGGAATAAAAAGGTCTTCACAGCGTGGCGGAAGGTGCGCAGATCCGGAATCCTCCATATCTCTGGGGGGAGCTCATTCCAGACAGTAGGTGCCCCCACAGAGAAGGCTCTCCCCCTAGGGGTCACCAGCCGACACTGTTTGGCTGACGGCACCAGAGGAGTCCCTCTCTATGAGAGCGTACTGGCCGGTGGGAGGCTATTGGTGGTAGTAGGCGGTCCTGTAGATAACCAGGTCCTAAGCCATGGAGCGCTTTGAAGGTGGTAACCAAAACCTTGAAGTGCACCCGGAAGACCACCGGGAGCCAGTGCAGCTCACGCAGGAGAGGTGTCACATGGGAGTGCCATGACGCTCCCATTACCACCCGCGCGGCCGCATTCTGCGCCAGTTGGAGCCTCTGGGTGCTTCTCAAGGGGAGCCCCATGTAGAGAGCATTACAATAGTCCAGGCGGGAGGTGATGAGGGCATGAGTGACCGTGCGTAACGAGTCCCGATCCAGAAAGGGACGCAACTGGCGAATCAGGCGAACCTGATGAAAAATCCTCCCGGTCACGGCCGTCAGGTGCTCTTCTAAAGACAGCCGTGAATCCAGGAGGACGCCCAAGTTGCGAGCCCTCTCCATGGGGGCCAATGATTCGCCCCCAATAGTCAGTGATGGCATCAACTGACTATATCAGGACATCGGAAACCACAGCCACTCGGTCTTGGATGGGTTGAGCCTGAGCCTGTTCCTCCCCATCCAGATCCGTACGGCCTCCAGGCACCGGGACATCACTTCAAGGGCATCGTTGGTGTGATCCGGGGTGGAGATGTACAGCTGGGTGTCGTCAGCATACTGATGGTACTCTACCCCGAAGCCACGGATGATCTCGCCCAGCAGCTTCACATAAATGTTGAACAGGAGAGGCGAGAGAACCGACCCCTGCGGCACCCCACCCCTCGGGGTCGACCTCTGTCCCCCTGTCAACACAGACTGCGACCGGTCAGAGAGAAAGGAGGAGAACCACCGCAACACAGTGCCTCCCACCCCTAACTCTTCCAACCGGTGCAGCATGATACCATGGTCGATGGTATCAAAAGCCGCTGAGAGATCTAACAGGACCAGGACAAAGGAGCACCCCCTGTCCCGAGCCCTCCAGAGATCATCAACCAACGCGACCAATGCCGTTTCCATGCTGTACCCGGGCCTGAAGCCCGACTGGAACGGATCCAGATACGTCATTTCATCCAGGTGCTGGGGGAGCTGTTGTGCGACCACACTCTCAACAACCTTCACCACAAAACGAAGGTTGGAGACCGGACGATAATTTACCAACATTGCCGGGTCCAGGGAAGGCTTCTTGAGGAGAGGCCTCACTACCGCCTCTTTCAAGGCGGCAGGAAAGACACCCTCACCCAACGAAGCATTTATAATCCCCTGGAACCAGCCTCGTGTCACCTCCCGAGAAGCCAGCACTAACCAGGAGGGACACGGGTCCAATAAACAAGTGGTCGCGTTCAGTCTACCCAGAATCCTGTCCACGTCCTCAGGGGTCACAGGATCAAACTCAACCCAGATAACATTCTCAAGACCTGCCCCAGTCCCTCCCCCTGAGACTACCCAGTCAGAGTCCAGATCTTCCCGAATCTGAGTGATTTTGTCATACAGATATTGAACAAAATCCTCAGCTCTACCCTCCAAGGAGTCCTCCCGCACTTCCTGGTGGAGCAGGGAGTGGGTCACCCTAAACAGGGCGGCCGGGGTGATTATCTGATGATGCAATAAGAGCAGCAAAATAACTACATTTCGTTGCTTTTATCGCCACTAGGTAATTCCTAATATGAGATCTTACCAGTGTCTGGTCAGATTCAGAGCGATTGGCCCTCCAACTACTCTCTAGGCGTCTTTTCCGGGGCTTCAACTCCTTCAGCTCCTCAGTAAACCAAGGAGCTAAATGAGATCGACGCCGGGTCAGAGGCCGCAAAGGCACGACCCAGTCCAGAGCTCCAGCGGCCGCCCTATCCCAGGCGGCCACTAGGTCTCCAGTCGAGGCGTGTGCCAGAGCCTCAGGGAATGGCCCAAGCTCCATCTGGAACCTATCAGGTTCCATCAGGCACCTGGGGCGGAACCATCTTACCGGCTCTGCCTCCCTGCGGCAGGGTGTAGCGGTTTGAAGGTCGAGACGAAGGAGAGAGTGATCAGACCATGACAAGGGCTCGGTGACTATATCCCCTATCTCGAGATCAATCAACCACTGTCCAGAGACAAAAACCAGATCCAGCGTGTTTTCCCCCGTGTGGGTAGGGCCATGAATTAACTGGGTCAGGTCCATAGCTGTCATGGAAGCCATGAACTCCCGAGCCACCTCAGACGCCTCGCCCACGGACGGTAGGTTGAAATCCCCCATGACCATAAGCCTGGGAATATCAACCGCCACCGCGGCGATGACGTTGAGTAGCTTGGGCAGGGCTTCTGCCACGTGGCAGGGAGCCAGGTATGTGATCAGCAAACCCATCTGAACCCCGTGGCCCCATTTCACAAGGAGGGATTCACAGCCGGTAGTCTGAGGGACAGTGGCCTCCCTCGGTTTCAGACCTTCCTTAATGATAACCGCTACCCCCCCGCCCCTCCCCTGTGACCTCGGCTGATGGAAAGCAAGGAAACCTGGAGGGCACATTTCAATGAGGGGAACCCCCCGCTCCAGGCCCAACCAGGTCTCCGTAACACCTGCCAGGTCCGCACCCCCCTCCTGAATAAGATCACAAATGAGGGGGGCTTTATTTACTACGGACCTGGCATTGCACAGCATCAGCCGAAGGCCCAGGCCCTGAGGGTCTATGCAACCTGGGAGACGGGTGGAGCTTTGGGGGCCGGAGCACGCCATTGCTCATAAACAGCAAGTGCACGCTCCCCTAACACGATATGGCCCCCTGCTCCTGCCATGTCTACCTCTCCCACCCACAGTATTGATATTCAAAACACTATCCAGATGAGCTCTAACCCCCCCTCGATCCCGGGCCCACCCCCCCACCATGCTTCGCGGCCAGACCCGACCCCGACCCTCCCCCTTGTGGGTTTTCCCCCAAACCCACAACCTGAATTCTAATTTGACCCTCCCCCTCCCTGAGACCCCTTAAAAATTTAACTAAAAAATTTGATAAAAAAGCCCTCAACCCCCTAGTTTTCACATGCCACCTCTCTGGGTCCCAAAGCCCGTCATTGAGGTGGGCCCTCGATAACAATGAGGGCCACATCTGCAAGAGGGGGGAATCTCGCAGCGCAAGAAGATCCGCAGTCGTGTACATCTCCAAGATACAGCGATGGAGGCACAGAGCTCAAACAGGGGACTTCACAAAAGATGTAATACAGCCATTTGTTCATTGATGTATTATTGGTATCTCTACTGTCCTCCCACGACAGTAGGAGGGTCCTGATTATCTCATCCAATGGGAATGGCCTCCGGCCTGACCTCTCATGGCAGGGCCCCCAAGGGGCCGTAGATCGAAAAAAACTTCTCCGACAGACGAGACTCATGATGTAATAGAGGACCTCTCAACAGTTGCATTAATTGGCTGACCCATGGTCAGAGGAAGGGTTTATCAGTCTATCAGTCAGTCAGTGAGTCACTTCAGGGGCAAAGATGGGAAATCCTTGGCATAGTCTTATACTCAAGATCACATCCGAGTAAGTCCCGATGAAAAAAAAGTGGGGGGGGGGAGAAAGGAGGGGGAAGAAGGGAAAAGGGGAAGAAAGGGGGGAGAGAGAGAGAACTCACTCAGGGCAAATAATGAGCCTGTTTAGGCAGACACAGTACCCGGGAGGGGGAGGAAAAAGGGCTGGTATCCATACGAGGGAAAACCCTCTGTCACCCACCAGCCCTATTTTCCTCAGTTCTTCCAGACCCCAGCCTCCATTAAATGTCACAGGAGGCAGGAGTTTAAAAGTTTCATGCAGCTTAGAGTCTCAGGTTGTCATTCTCTTAAGTTTAGGATGTTTTTCTTACATTCTTTGTTCAAGGTATAGATTTTAAAAGTAATTTTCCATGGTTGTTTACTTGGCTAAAATATGTTTGTGCATCATAATAGCAGTTAAGTTTTGGAAGATTTTAAAGGCATGTTCATGATGATTATTATTTTAAGTTATGCAAAATTATTTCCTAGAACATAAATGAAAACATGGGCTTGCTATCAGTGAATGACAGCTACAACACAGAGATAGGCCAGGCATGCAAAAATACACCTTGTGACAACGTGTGCAGCAGTTCTTTCAGTAGAAATCAGGATAATGGAGAACCACAAAGCACAGCTTTTGTGGCTATTCAGCCTAATCAGCCTGCCCACAATTGTATCACAGGCCAAAAAGCTTTCCATTAGCAAAGCTTTTTCTCTAATTACCTAGCAACACTGTGGGTAGCATGTTGTACAGTTTAAAATTCTTCATAAGCAATTTATGATAGGAAAAAAAAATCTCGTGCAATAATATTGGATTAATACTGGAATATGCCATTTTGTGTATTATTTCCCCTGTCATTTCAGCAAAAGTATTTAGTTCTTGTTGTTTGAAAACAACGTGTACAATATTCTTTGCAATTCTTATTAGCTTACTGGCACTGAATGCTTCCATTAAAAAAAGTACAAGATAGAGAGAAAGAGCTTTGTGACAGGATAACATGCCAAAAATAAGGTTCCTTCTGTGAAAATAATATTGCCATTGCTGCATTAGTAGGTTGTGCCAAGAAGTTGTACTAAAATAAGTACTAAAGTACTAAGTACTAAAAAAGAAAAAAAAACCTCCCAAAGAATTATTTTTCCTAAAACCGAATGGGGATTCAGTTTTAGGAAAAATAATGGAAATAATTTTGGGAGGTTTTTTATTATTATTATTTATCAGTCAGAGCCTGTGTTTATAATTGAACTCATACATGTATTATAGTTGCTATTTATTAAAAAAAAACCAATAATAATAGAGTACTATGGAAATAGCATTAAAATGGTAAAATATGAATTTCCAATTATAGTACTGATCTTGCCCTTGGTTTTGTATATGTTGGTTATTGAAAACTGTGAAAGATACTATCCAGATGGGCAAGGATAGGATTGTACAAATTTTAAAGTGGCCGCTGTTGTCAAATCAAGGTAGGCATTATGTCGGACTAGCTGGGTCTTGACGTTTCACAGAGACATGGAGCACATCCGTTCCATATGGTGAAATGCCTCATTAAGGTTTAGACAAGAATGAAGGTTGATTCACATTTTGTGGTGCATTAGAAAATTCAGAATACTTTCAGAATACTCTGAGTTGTAAAGGGGTCTAAGGGGGGGGGGAGAAAAACAGATTTAGCATTGTATATTCTTGGTTGGATGCCTTTATTTCAAAGTTGGAGCTGCCCAAGTATTTGGATTGTTTATTGAATTAACGTTCACATCTGAAAAAGGAAGGGAGGGAGGGAGGGTTGGCACTATCAGATAAATTAAGTGAGCCTTAAAACTTTTATACATGATGATTTTATCAGATTTGTTACTATAGCCCTCACCCATTTATTGCATTATATTAAAAACAAACAAGAAGTAGTACGCTGCAAGCTATATCTCCTCATTATACCTTCAAGATGTAGATTTTTTCCCCCACCTGCATTTTTGCTATGGGTGAAACTGACATTCCATTGTTTGTTGGGGGGTATTTTCTTTCTTATAACTGTATACCCTGAACTCTACCTCCTCACTCATTTCACTCAGCTTGGGGAAAAACCTGTGAACTCTGCTTTGCTGTTTCACTATACTTACTTTGACAAGCTTTCAAAAATAATGCCATAGTGAACCAAAGACACTTTTTGTTTTTATATAGCACTGGAAAAACTGTGAGATTGCTGAAAGTCCACTCTGTTTTCCAAAGTCCATTATCTATATCTATATATACACTCACATGCATGCATGCATGCACGCGCACACACACACACACACACACACACATGCTTGAAAGTAGCAGTTTAAAGAGATAGGTTTTTTGTTTTTTTCATGAAGTATTTTATGAGTGCTCTAGGTAAACACACCTTAAGCCCCAGCCTTTCAAACTATAAACCTCCCATGATTCATGTTTTCTAACTCCTAAGTAAATGGAACTGAGATGGTGTCAACCATAGACATTTATCAGATTTTTTATGCTGTAGGCAGACTTCCTTCAAAAAATATATATAGGCAGTGGCAAGCAGAGATAAACTCAGTGGTGTCACAGCAAGACATATTTAAGTATGGAGGACTCCCCCCTCCCTCTCTCTCTCTCTCTCTGTCTCTCTCTCTCTGTCTCTCTCTCTCTCTCTCTCTCTGTGTGTGTGTGTGTGTGTGTGTGTGTGTGTGTGTATGTATGTATATATATATATATATATATATATATATATATATATATATATATATATATATATATATATATCTCACAAACTATTCTAAACCTTAGGAAAATTAAAAAAACAAAATAAAAAATATTTTAAAATTTTAAGTTCCAGAGCTCGCAGAATGTCTGCTTCTTTCTTTACATACATACATACATACATACATACATACATACATACATACATATATATATATATATATATATATATATATATATAGTGTTTCATGCAGAGACACAGAGAGACAGAGAGTCCTCCATACTTAAATTCTATATGTAATATGGAAGAGTATATATAGTTTATCTCTACTTGCCATTGCCTGACCATAAGCAATCACACATAATGCACACAATTCCATAATACTTGCCTCTCAAAGTCTGCAACCAAAAGACCAGTACTTTAAAAGTCACAAGAGCTGTTATGGGAATGTGTAGTACTCATCCCTGGATTGCTGTACGTATATTCTGTGTCTAAACCAGGGGTGGAATTCAGTTTGAACAGTTCGGACTGGTTTGGGTGAACCAGATGCTAATTTACATCTGGCTCATCAAACTGGTAGTTGCCAGGACTGGCTGGCCCTGCCCATCCCACCCCTCCCCTCCCAAGAGTCTCCACATGGTCCGTTTTGGATGCCAGGTAAGTGCAGGGCCCATACGGAGGCTCTGGGAGGGTGAAAAACAGGCCTCCTGGAAGTTCTAGAAGTCTGGAAACTGGCCTGTTTCCAGTTTCTGGAGGGCCTTTGGAGCCCAGGGAGCTCCAAACTTCCGGGAGGCTCGAGGAAAGCCTCTGGAGCCTGGGGATGGCACAAACGCACCCCACCCACCCCCACCGTGGTACAGGAAACCAAGTAGGCCATGCCCACCATGGCCACACCCACCCAGCAACCAGGCAGAGAACCGGTTGCTAAAATTTTTGAATCCTACCCCTGGTCTAAACTCCAAACTGGCAATGCTACTTTACATTCAGTGTTATTTTATTCAGATTTTATTTTATTACATTTAATATTCCCAAATACAATTCACATCCCATTAAGTACTTAATTCACATTCCATAAAGTACTTAAAGTATTTTGTGTCACCTGATGGAAACATGCTACCTGCTTTTTACTAGGATAGAGTAAAGTAAATTTTACTCAGATATGTTATGGCTCCTGAATAGTTTTTCCTTATCTCTGAACTTCTTGAATTAATTTTCCCCTCTTCCACATATCACTGTTTTTTTTCCTAAATAATGGGTACAAAAGCCTCTTACATACATGCTTCAAAAGTTGGATTGATTCATCCAGGCACTTTAACTTGGAAGTTCTATTTCCTCCGTCAATGGATATCTCAAATAATTGACAGACAGAAAACTGCACTGATTTAGTTATCTCATCTACTGCCTGAATTCAGGAAAGCTATGCATCTTTAATTCTTTATCCATTAATTACAGTGATATGAATTTCCAGAAAGTTGCCAAAATCTATTTGTCTATATCCATGATGGCAAACCTATGGCACACGTGCCCGAAGTGGCACGCAGGGGTGAAATGCTCCCAGTTCAGACCGGATCACTGATCTGGTAGCGATGGAGGAGGGGGTTAGAAGAACCAATAGCAAAAATCCCTGAAAAAGGGGTTTTTTTCTTTTAAATGTCTCTGACAATCCAAGCTGAGTTGTTTGATCAGCAGAAGCATTTAAAAGAAAAAAAGTCTCTGTCGATCAGGCAACTCAGGTTGGATCGTCAGAGGCATTTAAAAGAAAAAAAGTTTTTTTTCTTTTAAATGCCTCTGATGATCCAAGCTGAGTTGCCTGATCGTCAAAGGCATTTAAAAGAAAAAAAGGCTCTGCCAATCAGGCAACTCAGCTTGGATCATCAGAGCTTTTTGAAAGCATTTTTTACAAAGGTTTTAGAAAAAGAGGTTTTAGAAAAAATGGTTTTAAAAGTTTAAAAAAAATGGCCACGCCCACCCAGTCACATTACCCCACCACTACCAAGCCACGCCCACAGAACCAGTAATAACAAATTTTAAATTTCACCACTGGTGGCATGTGGAGGCATGTTGCCTGGCATGTGCAGTGTTGCCCCTTCCTCTTCTGGGTTTCTGTCGCATGTGCACATGACGATCAGCTGGTCTTTGTGCATGTGGCAGTGCCAAAAATCAGAAGACCTGGTCTGTGAGCCGGGAATGTGGCTTCCTTGAGTTTTGGAATTGGGAGTGTCCAGAAAGAAGGACCAATGAGAATTCTCCCTTCTGCAGCATCATCGGTCTCCATGCAGAGTCTCCCTTGATTTCACCCACTGGAGGAGAGAGTTCTGCACAGAGAAGAAGACCAAGTTGGTTATTCAGGCCAAGATTCCCCCCTCCCACTTTCTCTGCTTCTCTCTCTCAGCAGAACTGTCTCTCCTCCTTCAGGTGACGTCCCAAAGGACTCTGCCTAGAGACCGATGACGCTCATGCCGGGAGAATTCTCATTGGTGTTGCTCCTTGTTCTGGCCCCTCCCATCTCAAAAGTCCAAGATGAATATTTCCTCCCCCCAATGCAGAACTGTGGATGCCTCCTCTGGGGCTGGAAGCATCTGGCCGGACACACATGCGCATGAGCATGCGTGCTGTGAGCATGCGGGCTTCCAGCTGATCAGTGTGTGCACATGCACAGCAGTAAATGGAAGACTTGCTGGCCAGTGCACATGTGCACGCCAGAAACCAGAAGTATGTTATCCGGTGCGCGCATGCCCCCTGGGCAGCTCCTCTTCCTGGTCACGGCCTTGACGAACGCACACAGTGCTCCCTTTTCAGCACTCGGTGATACTACTTTGCTGATAAACCTACAAGGGGATTATTCAATAAAGAGACTGGCCAGAGAGAGCACCCAATCCTGAAGAGATGTCACCATCCTTACAAATCAGAATGTTGCACTTTGGCTAACTTCATCTGATGTGTCTATGATAGCCTTATATAAAATAGGATATTCTAAAGATGGGTAACCATGACCTTAACACTTTGCATCTAGATCATGGGAATTTGCTCTACAAGGTGTTGCCTTTAAAGGCAAACTGTACAAGCTGCAGCTGCCTGTATGCTATTGAACAATTGGATTGTTTTGTCTGATAACATCACCGATATAAGAGCTGAATTAGCTAATGGTCTCATTTCAGGGAATCATTAAATCTCTTTTTTTTTCCAGAAGACTTTTGGTAATTAATCTGCTAGAGGATGATCTTTGCCATTATTGTTGATTATTGTTTCTTATATTGGTCATCGGGTGTTTCACTTTGTACACTGCCTTGAGCCTCTGCAGTTTATATAATTTATAGAAAAATAAAGATATTCAAGTACAGGAGTTATCTATATTGCACTTAACAAGCCTCTTTATTCAAATAAAGGCAGGGTATTAAAAACAATCACATAATTAGTCTACAGTTTCTTTTTATTCCTCTGATAGCACCAGTAGATTTTTTAAAAATTGTCCTTTAGGGCAACTTTAAGTTAATAAAATCATCACAGATCACAGCCTTCATCATAATCTACTTTTGAGAGTAGACCAGTGTTTCTCATCCCTGGCAATTTAAAAAATGTGTAGCTTTCAAGTCCCAGAATTCCTAAGCTAGCATGCTGCCAAATTGCCAAAGCTGAGAAACATTGGCCTGAGCTCTGACTATTTTTTGTTGGGCAATCCTTTTTCCATAAGGATCGATCATTATCTAATTTCCATATGGTCCAAAGTGGTCATGAACATTCTTTATGAATTGACATTTTTGTTTCTTTTCATAAACATTCATCCTCATAAAATCCCTACTATGTAAGGGATTTTAACCCTCAGGTCCTTTACCTCTTTAATTTCTACATGAGGTACTGAGAAAGATAATCTGCTGGCACTGCACATGAGACTGCCTTTGAAAACATCCGGAAATTACAACTGGCTCACAAAGGACAGGACAGCAATTTTTGATGCCTCATGATTCATCTGTGTTACCTGCTGCTATATATGCTCTACCAGCTTCCAGTTTTTTTCCACCTTTAAAACCCTGATTGACATAGAGCTAGGTTATTTGTAGAAAATACTGAATCTGCCAGTTCCACTAGCTTTAACAGGACAGTCATATTCCATATTTCTTTTCTTCAATGGTGCTATCTATGGGGCCTAGAAAGCCCCTAGTAACATCCCATGCCCTTTGGAACATCCGTCCCTTCGAGAGCTACCTTCTTCATTTTATAGAAGGCTGTGAAGAGCTAATAGTTCTTGCAAGCATTGGAATAGAAGGCATACTACGTGCAGAATGTTACATAGCTTCTAATGTGATGCTAAGCCTGAGTCAAAATAAAAAGCCTAAAACCAAGAAAACAAAGCATACCTGTCTCCTGAAACACAGCACACACACACACATATGCATGTATATTGCAGTATTGCAGGCTAACTCTGCCGACAGCCAGGAGTTCGATCCTGACCAGTTCAAGGTTGACTCAACCTTCCATCCTTCCAAGATCAGTAAAACCGATCAGAGCCGCTTTATCCCATCCAAGCCGCTCTGATGGGATAAATGATTTTAATTTGGTTTTAATGGGGTTTTAAAATTGGTTTTAAAATGAGAGTTTTAAATTCGGCCTATGATTTAATTATTTTAATCTGCTTTTAAATTCTATTTTGTACATTGTTTTTATTATGGCTGTTCACCACCCTGAGTCATTCGGGAGAAAGGCGGTATATAAATAAAATAAAATAAAATAAAATAAAATAAAATAAAATAAAATAAAATAAAATGAAATGAAATGAAATGAAATGAAATGAAATGAAATGAAATGAAATAAAATAAAATAAAATAAAATAAAATAAAATAAAATAAAATAAAATAAAATAAAATAAAATAAAATAAAATAAAATAATAAAATAAAATAAAATAAAATAAAATAAAATAATAAAATAAAATAAAATAAAATAAAATAAAATAAAATAAAATAAAATAAAATAAAATAAAATAAAATAAAATAAAATAAAATAAAATAAAATAAAATAAAATAAAATAAAATAAAATAAAATAAAATAAAATAAAATAAAACAAAACGGGGATCCAGATTGTTAGGGGCAATATGTTGACATTCTAAACTGCTCATGGCTCAGTATATACAAGTGTAAGTGCTATTGGTACTGTTATATATGTTTCAAACTGTAGAGTTTCTCTGGACTCAGCCTCATATTACCATAGGTCTTGCAGGAAAAGCCAGATCTGTATATATTTGCATTGCAGAAGCCTATGAATCTGCTAGATCTGCTGGATCTCAGGGCCAAGAGAATTCCAAAAGGCAGGGGGTACTACCAAGAAAGACTTCTGTAATGTTCCAGGGCATGTACTTTTCATACAGCACATCCATGTATGTTAGTTGAGGAGAAATCTGAGCATCTAATATTTAAAATTAGCAATCTACACATTATGCTCATTGACTTTGGCATATTGAACAATTCTGAAGAATTTATTTTTAAGGAGTAACTTCTTGTTTGGGGACCTGAAGATTATCAAATGTATAATAGAAAAGCAGCCCATGTTATTTGCTCTCCCATCTGTTTTCCTGCTATATTTATTGTTGTTGTTGTTTTGTTAACATGATTACTTCTCTTAATTTAATCATTTCTCCCTTCTAACATTTTGCCCAAAATTCAGGGAAATCACAGCCAAAGCTTTGTGGGACTATAAACTAATTGGAGCTATTACACTTTATTGAGACAAGTCACTTCATGCCTATCCAAAGTCATATACAATCCTGATAGATAAGAAAAACCTACTGTCTGTATCAATATTGGTTAAATACCTCACAGATTCTTTGTGATTCTTCCGTGAAAAATCTTTTTTTTTCCTGCTAAAAACCGGAGATGCTAGTAGCATTTCTTTGCTTTAAATTAATTAACATTGGCTACTTCCTGGAAGACCTGAATCACCTTCTGATGGAAAAGTGTCTGACCTGTTGCCATATAAAATGTGTTTGTTTCAAACTTAGTCATGATCACTTGGCAGATACCTAATTGTTCTCAAGGTATATCTTCAGAAGATATAGAGAATGATTTACAGCATAAACTGCTGATACTCAAATAACAAAAAAAACACCTCCATATTGGCAAATATCTCAGGGACTATAAATGTCATCTAAAACACAGCCAATATTTATGCTGATATACAACAGGAGAGAAATGCCTTCAATTTTTTTTTTAAAAAAGTAAACTGACGCATACTATCATGCTTCATGTCAAGATAACCCCAAAATCTCCAGAACTTCTTCATAGCATCACAAGAAATAACAAGGCAATGTTATTGTTAACCTATTTTGAATTTAAGCAATCACAATTAAGAAAGATTTAGACCAGGGGTGAAATCCAACAGGTTCTGACAGATTCTGGAGAACTGATAGCAGAAATTTTGAGTAGTTCAGAAAACTGGCAAATGCCACCTCTGGCTGGCCTCAGAGTGGGGTGGGAATGGAGATTTTGCAATATCTTTCCCCAGGAGTGGGGAGGGAATGGGGACTTTGTAGTATTCTTCCCCTGCCATGCCCACCAAGCCACACCACGCCCACCAAGCCACAGAACTTTTACTACCACAGAACTGGTAGTAAAAAAATTTGAATTTCACCCCACTGATTTAATCCCAGCCTTTCAAGTCATGATTTAGTATGAAGCCAGGCATTGTTGATAACCTGTGGTAAAGCCAAGATGCATCTGAGTCATTCCCAGCAGTTTTTAATGTCAGCCATAGTATCTTTCTAGACTAGCTCCAGGATTTTGGAATTGGTGGATCTATTTCACTCACTGTAGTTCTCTTTCTTCCTTTGCACTTTCCAGTAAATCTGGGGGTAGATGAGGGACAGAATTAATTAATTAATTAATTAATTAATTAATTAATTTATCTATCTATTTATTTATTTTATATTGCCATTTATTCACCCATGGCGACTCAAAATGGCTTACAGAATATAAAACTTCTGTAAACAGAAACAATAAAACTAATAAAAAGAATCAAATAAATTAATATAGTATAATATAATAAAATCACCCTCCTCCCCCTTGCCCCGGCGACACAAGCCATTTAATGGGCTCCATCCTGCTCTGGGTTCCCCAGACCTGCTTTCAGGACCAGGTCTTTGGTGCCTTCTGGAAGAGTATTAAAGTGGGGGCCGTTTTAATCTCTGGTTGCTCTTTAGCCCTCTCCTTTGTGTGGTATCTCAGGACTGGATGCTTTCTCCCATTCTGTTTATCATCCATATGAAATCACTGGGTGATGTTCTGACATTTTGGGATCTTGTTGTATCTTTCAATACTGGATTGGCCAAATGAGGTTCTTAAGGGCCTGTCACAGTATCTACAAACTGTGCAGACATAGAGGGAGAGAAACTGACTCCAGCTCAATCCTATCAAGATTGAGTGGTCATGGATATTAACATCACATTGATATGGGGAATATCCATCTTTACATTTGAATGGGATTCCCCATTCAAAAGTAATGTGCAATCTGAGTGGTCTTCTTGGACTCACAACTCCTACATGAGGAGCAAGTGACACTATGTCCCAGCTCGACATAGCTGGGGAATCAACATCCAGACTCTCTGCGAGTTAAACCAAAATGACCATATGGGAGAAAATTCAGCAAGCAGCTAGAAAGGAGCATGCTCACAGCAGAGCCTAGAGGTTAATAGTAGCTGTATAGAAGACATTTCGCTTCTCATCCAAGAAGCTGATCCAGAGCTGAAGAAGCTTCTGGGATGAGAAGTGAAACATCTTCAAAGAAAAAACAAGAAAGTCCTGTTGCCCCCTGAAAAAGCACCTTTGGGACAACCATGACCTGGATGACTGAGAATCTCTACAGACTTTTAGCTATACAATTTGGGATGAACACCCTTCGAATGGTGTGAGAGTAGGAGTTGATTCCCAGAGAAAAAACTACAGATTACAGGAACCAGGAGCACTACTCAGGTGAACCTGAGGACACAGTTAAACCACCAAGTGCTTCAACAACCCTCTAAAATGATGCAAGTGACCAGCTGTCTGCAAGGAATATAAATCCTTCCCCACTATCCTGTCAGAGCTGAAGAAGCTTCTTGAATGAGAAGTGAAACGTCTTCAAAGAAAAAAACAAGAAAGTCCAGTTGCCCCCCTGAAAAAGCACCTTTGGGACTGCCATCGGATTTGCAGTTCTACGTTGCACCAAATGCTGTGCTACTTCATTGGCAATGTCAATTTTTCTCTCAAGAAAATACATGAGTTAAAAATAAAAACACAGGCAGATATGTAATGGGCATGCTAGAAAGATCCTGGACAATACAGTTGGATTATAGTAAACTGCAACAATTCATAGTGAAGGGTGTCTTCATATTTTGTTTTTCTGTTTTTCTCTGGCAATCAGACTGTGATGCTATCTAAAGAAATGTCAATTTTAACTGCTTCAATCTGCTTCAGTAACTGCAAACAACTGGCTTACTGTCTTCTTGTCACTCTATAGTCCTCCTAACTGATAATCTGACATATTTCATTTTTATAGTGCTGGTTTCCCAACTTCATGTACTAATGTTTACGCATACACATTCATGTATAAGTTTGCATTCTACTTATTTTTCCAAATATTCTACTGATCTATTTCATTTACTTTCCCTTCTAATGTCTGTTTTCCACTTTTTAGTATAATCATCCAAAGAGGTGGTTTGAAAAATACTAGCTTTATTTTTCTCTCCTAGTAAAATGTATGCCTTTCTGTCCAATTATTCATTGAAAATAATAGCAGGCTCTGATGACATCTATTACCTGGCAATAGTGTAGTCACCACTTAAGCAGAAAGCAAGAATGGAACTGGATGTTGCATTGGAGGTTTCTAATCACCATTTTCTATTATTAACTTGTTTATTTAATTAGCATAGAAGGCAAGGAGACATATAAGAGTTTGTAATCATGCACTAGAAAAGAGTTTTCTGAGGCTTCATTAATACTAGTAATTTCAGTCTTTCTATTCCTCAGTATGGTGTTTGTATCTATTTCTTTCACTTCCAAATATTTACAAAAAGCTTTGATTTAGCTTAAAGCATTTGCATTCTAGGATACAGTCTTTTCTTTGCTGGCCTTAACTGCTCCTAAATCCTGCCCTCTTTAAAACTGGCATTATATTTTGCCTTCAGGATAAGCACATTTTCTCAATACATCTATTAATGCTACAAAAATGCTAGGAAAAGCTCAATGAAAAAGAGGCTATTTAGAAAAGTTGTCATATTTCCCAGAGTGATTGCAAACACTTCCTCTCTTTGCTTAGTCTCCAATAACTTAACTTTCACTGCCATGGTTGCAGCTTTGCATCAGCTCCACACTATTTGGCAAATGACATTAATCAAACAGGCTATTTTAGGCTCTTATGCAACAGTCTACATTTTTGACTGTAGACAGTCTGCAAACTTGACTAAGGGATTCAGGGCCCACAATGTCTCACCTAGTTTCTTTGCTGCTTTGAATTTAGAATAGCTAATATTTGCTGAAATGTACTTCCAGGTAGGTGTAATGCAAAAAACCCCAACAACCTCTGATTAAGAACAAAGGAGCTTTGTATAGGAGCTTTGTATAGGAGCTTGATCTTGATGGCATACCTCCATGAGTACAGCATGAAAGTCTGTGGAGGTTGTCTTCCCATATACACAGGTCTTGTTGCTGGAATAGGTTCCATTATATTGAGAGGTTATTCACAGATACATTGTAGAGAAGAGGTAAGTTGTTAATTGCAGTTTGACTGTTTGGAGAACTAGTTCCCAAAAAATGTTGGCAGGAAAAGGAAAGGAGAAAGTAGATTTAACTTCTGTCTCATGAAGGCAGCAGCAACAAACCAGCTCAAGAAGGCAAAAAATGAGCACATTTTGAAAGCTTTGGGGAGCAGAGTCACTTGGTTTCTAGACTCTACCTTTTCCTTTCTCCAGTTGATCAATATTATTTTCCCCCTTTTTATTGTGTTCATATAAATAGCAATAGCAGTAGCACTTAGTCTTATATATTGCTTCACAGTGCTTTCCAGACCTCTCTAAGCGGTTTACAGAATCGGCATATTGCCACCAACAATCTGAGTCCTCATTTTATTGACCTTGGAAGGATGGAAGGCTGAGTCAACCTTGAGTCTAGTGAGATTTGAACTATCAAATTGCAGGTAGCCTGCACTATTGCATTCTAACCATTGAGCCACCGCAGCTCATCTTAATATATTGACTACATTTTGATACAATGATGATTAAACAATATTAATTGAACATTATTAACATTCTATTATTTAGATAAATTAGAAGGGTTGAAATAGAGAAAGGAGAGAGAAAAAGTATTCTGTCAATATTAAGCACAGTTTAGGATGCTTGATCAGTATTGTTGATCAGTATTGCTATAGGAGCCTTGGTAGTACAGTGGTTTAATGCACCCTGTAATTAACACAGCTGCCTGCAATTTCTGCAGGTTCGAATCTTACCAGGCTCAAGGTTGACTCAGCCTTCCATCCTTTCTAAGGTAGGTTAAATGAGGACCCAGTTTGTGGGGGCAATAAGTTGACTTTGTATAAATATACAAAAGTATGAAGGCTATTGCTTAACGCATTGTAAGCCGCCCTGAGTCTCCGGAGAAGGGCGGCATATAAATTAAAATAAAATAAATAAATAAATAAAAATATAGAACATGGGTGTCAAACTTGCGGCGTCATGTTGCCAACATGTGATGTTTCATGATGTTTTTTCCCTTCATGGAGCTGGGATGGGCAGGGTCTGCATGTGACAAGTTCGGCCCATGGGCTGCCCATTTGACACCCTTGCTATAGAACAATCTGTATATTTAGGGAACAAAATCTCATGTGTCTTATCTTTACAAGAAAGGACCTCCAAATGAGGTCCTTTATTTGTAGAAGATTCAGGTACAATTTGGACAGTGTTTATAGCAATGGAAAGCTAAATCGTAGTTTTATATATTGTAGGTTCATTGTTTAATTATGAATATTGAGAGAAATAAGATAGAGTGAGAAGATAAATTCTTACTTTTGCTGGCCAATGATAATACCTTTTTAAAACGTTTTTATTGTAAATATGATTCATCAACTTTATTATTGCTTCATTTCTTTCAATTGTCCTGCTCATTTTGAACTCTCTTTCTGTGCTCTCTTCACAGGGAAAGAATCTCTCTCTCTCTCTCTCTCTCTCTCTCTCTCTCTCTCTCTCTCTCTCTCTCTCTCTCTCTCTCTCTCTCTCTCTCTGTGTGTCTGCCTCTGTGTTAAAAAGGTACACTTTTTTTCTGTTTTAATTCAAAATGGCTAGCCTTATATTGCACTATAGTGTGATGTTCAATTCAGACCTCCCTAATAAGTGCCATAGTTTAAAAACAAGCAATATTGGAAGCATAATAGCATCCAAGTGATGGAAATGTTGATTATTAAACTAGTGGAAGATTGCTGATATTGTTGCCAGGCAATTTACCAAAACAGATAGGATAGTGTTTCATAAATCAACATCATGATATCTGCTCTTACTCGAAGATATCTCTGATATTACTCGAAGATATCTCTGATATTTACTAAACTAATTAAATTTGCACCGCGAGCACTTTGTAAGGTGGCCCCAAGATGCCCAGTTTGATGATACTGTTCTTGGTCATATTATTAATTAAGAAAAGTAACAGCTCATCCATCACCATGTGGATTTGCCATATAAACAAAAGCAAAATCTGAACATATAATATCATCCAGAATAATTGGTATGTTAATCTCCTCTCCCTAGGCTTCCATTTAATTACTTAAACAGTGTGTGCATTTGTGATCTGTTTATTAGAAAGCTTGCTTAGACACACTTGCTGTATTAATATTGACAGATGTCCCAGCAAGATAATGAGTGGAGTCATATCATGACGTTTCAGCAGTACAACATTAGCATGTAATGCAACAAAATACAGTTAGATATTTATTCTATTGCCATATACAACAAATAACCTGGATGATCTTCTTTAAAAAAAAAACTTTTAATGGTAAAACATTTAATGGTAAAATTACCATTACCATTGCAAGGGCAGGCTGAGGATTTTGCACAGTATCTGCACGATAAAATCGCTCAGATTCGGGAAGGCTTGGACTCTGACTGGGTAGATCCCGGCGGGGTGACTGAGGCTGGTCTTGAGAATGTTATCTGGGATGAGTTCGACCCTGTGACTCCTGAGGACGTGGACAGGATCCTGGGGAGGCTAAACGCAACCACATGTTTATTGGACCCGTGCCCCTCCTGGCTGGTACTGGCCACCCGGGAGGTAACACGAGGCTGGCTCCAGAGGATCATAAATGCTTCTTTGAGAGAGGGTTTCTTGCCTCCCGCCTTGAAAGAGGCGGTGGTGAGGCCCCTCCTCAAGAAGCCTTCTCTGGACCCGGCCGTTTTGGCAAACTATCGTCCGGTCTCCAACCTTCGCTTTGTTGCGAAGGTTGTGGAGAGTGTGGTTGCGCGACAGCTCCCACAGTTCCTGGATGAAACCGTCTATCTAGATCCGTGCCAGTCCGGCTTCAGGCCTGGGTACAGCACGGAGACGGCATTGGTCGCATTGGTGGATGATCTCTGGAGGGCTCGGGACAGGGGTTGCTCCTCTGTTCTGGTCCTATTAGACCTCTCAGCGGCTTTTGATACCATCGACCATGGTATCATGCTGCGCCGGCTGGAGGGACTGGGGGTGGGAGGCACCGTGCTGCGGTGGTTCTCCTCCTATCTCTCTGACCGGTCGCAGTCTGTGTTGGCAGGGGGGCAGAGGTCGACCTCGAGGCACCTTGCTTGCGGGGTGCCGCAAGGGTCGGTCCTCTCGCCACTCCTGTTCAACATTTATGTGAAGCCACTGGGTGAGATCATCCGTGGTTTTGGGGTGCGATGCCATCTGTACGCTGATGACACTCAGCTGTACATTTCCACCCCAGACCACCCCAATGATGCCCTCGAAGTGATGTCCCAGTGTCTGGAGGCCGTGCGGGTCTGGATGGGGAGGAACAGGCTTCGGCTCAACCCTTCCAAGACCGAGTGGCTGTGGATGCCGGCGTCCCGGTATAGCCAGCTGGTGCCATCGCTGGCTATTGGGGGCAAGTCACTGACCCCCACAGAGGGGGCTCGCAACTTGGGCGTCCTCCTGGACACATGGCTGTCTTTAGAAGAGCATATGACGGCCGTGGCCAGGGGGGCTTTTTATCAGGTTCGCCTGATACGCCAGTTGCGCCCCTTTCTGGATCGGGACTCCTTGTGCACAGTCACTCATGCCTTGGTTACGTCACGCCTGGACTACTGTAACGCTCTCTACATGGGGCTCCCCCTGAGGAGCACCCGGAGGCTCCAGCTGGTGCAGAATGCGGCTGCGCGGGTGATTATGGGAGCGACGTGGCGCTCCCACGTAACACCTCTCCTGCGCGAGCTGCATTGGCTCCCGGTGGTCTTCCGGGTGCGCTTTAAGGTGTTGGTTCTCATCTTTAAAGCGCTCCATGGCTTAGGGCCAGGGTATTTGCGAGACCGCCTGCTGCTACCGATAACCTCCCACCGGCCAATACGCTCTCACAGAGAGGGCCTCCTCGGGGTGCCGTCGGTCAGGCAATGTTGGCTGGTGGCCCCCAGGGGGCGAGCCTTCTCTGTGGGGGCACCTGCCCTGTGGAATGAGCTGCCTCCTGGAATACGATTGATCCCGGACCTCTGGACCTTCCGTAAAGCCCTGAAGACGTTTTTATTTCATCAAGCCGGCCTAGCCTAAATGGTTTTTAACTGGGATTTTAAATTTTATGGATTTGGGGTTTTAAATTGGGTAGCCAATTATTTAATTTTTCTAATTATCTTAACTTTTGTATTTGTATGTTTTTTAATTTTGGCTGTTCACCGCCCTGAGTCCCTTCTGGGAGAAGGGCGGTATACAAATTAAATAAATAAATAAATAAATAAATAAATAAATAAATAAATAAAGTGGATTACAAACTGGTGGGCAATGGAGAATGATGTATGAGTGCTTTCAAAAAGCCACATCTCCCTAGAATTGATCCCTGTGGCAATACTATTCCTTTTTCTTCTTGCTGCTTAAGCTTGAATTAGACTTGTCTACGACTGTGTGCAGGCATTGACGCATACCTACGCTGCAAAGGGCTTGATATACATAGGTTGCAAATGTCTGCCAATGCGCACACCTCTCAAATTCCAACTACGCATTTTCTGGAGATGCGCATCCTGCGTGCTGATTGGTTGATCCAACTTCCCGTTGGGAGGTGGATGGAAGACCAAGCACATTCAAGTGACATTAATATTCACAGAAGTATAAATGCAACAGCTATGCCACCATCTCCAAATGACACAGACACATATGTTCCCTGACACAGAAGTCTAACCCAAACTTTACAGGAGAAGGGAAGGCCAACTTGGCACCTCCTGTTGGCAAGGAATAAGACACAGTAGCTATCCATCCAACTTTAAGAATCCGTATCTGTGACAGTATGCTGGAAAGACCTTGGGAGACTGGCCAAGAGATGTTGCTAAGAAATAATTAGATAAGAGACAATACAGTGTGCAACTAGATAATACAGCTGGCTTAGAAGGGAATTATGAGATAAACTGGAAATCACAAACTAAGATAATTCTACTTTATCATAATTGATAGAATCTGGCAAGTCTGAAAGTACATCTCTCCTCTGTATCCTTTACAGTCCAAGAAACTAGGGAACGTTCCTTCTGAACTTCTTGCTCTTCCCACAATCCAGTTGTGGGCTATTCTATCTCTTATCTGATTATCCCCTTGGCAGCATCTCTTGGCCAGTCTCACAAAGTCTTCCTTCATACCATCATGGGATGTGAGCAAAGTGGCTAATCCAAAGAGGTTCTGATGGCCTAATTGTTTATAAATCTCACTTCAGCTTTAACATAATGCAGATCCAGCAGGCAATAGTGGTTGCAATAGTGACAACACTGTCCTGAGAACAAAAAGAATAGTTTCATATTGAAAGAGTTTGTAAATAGTTATTAGGCTTAACTAAAATCCAGAAATCCAGTCTTACTGGATAATATTAAAAGAATCAATCAGTGGTGAAATTCATTTTTTTTTTTTACTACCAGTTCTGTGGGCATGGCTTGGTGGGTATGGCAGGGGAAGGATACTACAAAATCTCCATTCCCACCCCTCTCCAGGGGAAGGATACTGCAAAATACCCATCCCCTTCCCACTCCTGGGGGAAGGATACTGCAAAATCTCCATTCCCACCCTACTCTGGGACCAGCCACAGGTGGTATTTGCCGGTTCTCTGAACTATTCAAAATTTCTGATTATCGGTTCTCTGAACTACTCAAAATTTCCACTACCGGTTCTCCAGAACCTGTCAGAACCTGCTGGATTTCACCCCTGGGATCAATACACACTTGAACTGCTTCAAAGTATTTCTACTCTATATTTCAGGCTGGTTTTTTTTGGGTGGGGGGAAAGCCTCAAGTTTGCTTAGCTGTATAGTAATGTTGCATGCTACCTACAGTCTGTGTGTATAATATTCTGCATCAGTTAGATTTCCTTGCTGACAGATCTATTGTGTATAGTTTATTCCAACTACACAGCTATATTTTGAATTGTAATGTGAATTACACAGTTAAGGTCCTGGCTATATAGTGTGTATGGTTGGTATAATGGGAAGAAGTTTTATGGACTAGATCCTGAAGACAGACAATGAAATGATAGTGATGACAGGAAAAGAGGATGCTTTCCTTGCAGGGGGGATACTACACTGTGCAATTTTACCTGCTGTTCCTCTGCATACAGATAGACAGTTTGGCCCTGCCCATTTTCCCTGCTTCTGATTTCTTTTATTAATGTTCAAGTGTCTGGAATAAGAACTATTGATCTCCCACCCTAAAGATTAGGATGTGTTGTTGATTCTGTTTAATCATTTTACTTGATTTGTCTTTGTTCTCTTAAATTCTCTGTCTCTTAAACTTGCTTAGGTTACAGGTGATAAATTGACATTTTAAGTCAGGTGTCCTCAAACAAAATGAGGGTAGCCATTTCACCTTAACTGTAACCAGAAATATAAGAAAAAATAAAGATTCAACCCAAGGAATTTTGAAATGTGAAAGAGAACCAGATAACTTTTTAGCTAGTGACAAACCAGGAATATTAAATGAGCGGGAAAGGTACTTTCTATTGTAAAGATGCATTGTATTAGGCACAGCCAATTTCATTGAAGTATCTCTGTTCCAGGGCTTATGCTTGAAGCAGATTATTTTTTTAAAAAAAAACAAAAAAACCAGGATCTCAAGTTTAAGATACTGTACACAGCATCTCCAGGATAACAAACAACAGGAAAATCACTGTGAGAGACAGATTTTGCCAATAGTATTATTCATTCACAGATTTGCCTGTTTTACCTCAGTGTATTTCTATTTGATTGGAGCAACTTCTTGAAATTTTGAGATATATGGATAATTGTGCATATACAATGAAATATTTCATCTGACACACACAAATTGAGGCACAGAAGTCATTTTCTTACCAGTGATTTATGTTCTATATAACTATGTTATATAGTTATATGTTATATAGTTGCACTGATATAATTGTATGATCATCTTTGTGATATCTGTTAGATGTCTTCAGTAAAATATAAATGTCTAGTTAAGGTAAAAGGTTTATCTACACAGAGAGAGACGGGGAGAGAGAGGGAGAGGGAGGAAGGGAGGAAGGGAGAGAGAGAGAAAATGAGGGACACAGAGAGAGAGAGACAGAGAGAATCACACAGAGATTTGGTATAGCAGAATCAGGGGCCACCCAGTGTAACATCTATAGGAAAGATTGAGAGACAACTTTTGTGGGTGACAAAATTACCTGAAAAAGAAAAAGCAGATGCACAATATTTTTATTAAGGTGTCAACAAGAATAGGCTGTGCCATTTTCTTAAACTCAGTTTTAGGATATTTCAATTGACATTTCCCCCCAAATATAAAAGAAGAAAAAAATTCCAAGCAACAGATTTTCATGGCAGATATTGATAAAATGTCCAGAAGTACAAACACAACTCTTTATAAGGTTAATAAGTGCAAACAATCCTATGCCTCTTTGTAGTTTATTAGATTTCTCTTTCCCACTTCCTTCTCCTCCTCCTCCTCCTCCTCCTCCTCCTCCTCCTCTTCCTCCTCTTCCTCCACCCAGTCAACTTTTCATTAAAGGCAATTAAAAACTATCCTGTTGTCACAGCATGACAGATATCCCACCCATGCTGTTTTTATTGAAGAATGATTAAAATATTGGACAAAAGAGCAAGATAAAAGTTTAGAACATGAAAGCAACACAAAATCTTGCCACAGAGCAAGAGACAAAAAAAGTCAGTGAAAATGTCTTTACACCTTAAAGAATCAATTATATAGTCTTGTATGCCTTGTGAATAGTGGAGCTAAAAGGGGTTTGAGAATCTTGTGAAGGGAGGAGGAGAAGGAGCAGGAGCAGGAGCAGGAGTGGAATGTAACTATATAGAAAGAGACAAGTACAGTAAAGGTGTGAGTATTAAGGGTTGCATTCGCAATTCACAACCTAAAGTGAGTTTAGTGGAAATGAAGAAAGCAAAATGCTTTGATATCCCTCCATCAGAGGTGGGTTTCAGCAGGTTCTGACCAGTTCTGGAGAACTGGTAGCAGAAATTTTGAGTAGTTCGGAGAACCAGTAGTAAAAATTCTGACTGGCCCCGCCCCCATTTATTCTCTGCCTACCAAGTCCCAGCTGATCAGGAGGAAATGGGGATTTTGCAGTAACTTTCCCCTGAAGTGGGGTGGGAATGGAGATTTTACAGTATCCTTCCTCTGCCACACTCACCAAGCCACACCCACCAAGCCACACCCACAGAACCGGTAGTAAAAAAAATTGAAACCCTCCACTGCTCTCCATTAATGCTTCAACATTTGCCTTACACTCAAACTAGTCCCTCTGCAAGTTTTATTTATCAGTGATATGGAGTATATTAAGATATCACATAACATTAGAATTAATTAGGAAGAGATACCACAGAAAGAGCAAATTATGGCTCCGAAACATGATTTCAAGATGAAAACCATGCAACTTCCTAAAAATTCAGCAACAGCTGCCGAACCTTGTCTGGACTTAGAAACTAAGTAGGATTAGGCATGGTCATTACTTGAACGGGAGACTGTTAGTGAATGCCAGGGCAGTAGGCTAAACTGGGAACCTTTTTTCAAAAATATCCTGAAAAGGCAATGAACTGTGCACTTTCAAAGACAGTATGAAATTAAACTTTCAAGTGAGAAATACTTTTGGACAAAGTGGTTCCTTTGAAATGGTCTCAGCTGTCAAACCTTGACAAATGCATTTTAAAATAGACGTAAATGGGAAAAAAGTGGAAAGCAATTCTTTCTCCTTTTTTTATCCAGCATTACTTGTCACTTTAGCAGCATTTAAGCAAGCTTTTTTTTTTAACTGCCATGTGTGAGCTACACCTTCAGAAACAGAAGTAGGACTGGAAATCATAATACTCCACACAGTAGGAACCTCTTAAAAACTGCAGTGGATGTACTGTTGAAATGTCATTTCTCTGTCAACTTAGGTGTTTAAAAAGGCTGCCATATTGTGCATAATATTAAAAGTAATTGCTATTGAACAGATGGTTATTTTTATTTAACAAGCCAGATGTTATAAGTAAACATATTGTTTAGGAACCTGCTGGAACTGGCTTGCTGTTATAGCATATTGGATTTTCAGTAAATTAATTTTAAACATTCTTATGTATGAGTCTTATATGGTGCAGTGATGGCTTAAGTGTTAAAATTCCTCCTCAAAATGAAAAAGGCCGTAAAAATGGAATTGTTAAAAGAAATCAGAACATTAGCCTGCTGCTTATTAAAACACACACACATACAAACATTTCCCTGGAATTTTGGATGCTCTCAACCCTGCTGGGATTAAGGAGAATCCAATAATATCTGACTATTTGAGCACAACTTGACATGGATTTGTGACTTGGCTGTTGCCTCTTGCTGTGATCCATATAGCAATAGCATTTAGCAATAGAATTTAAGCTTATATATTGCCCAATAGTGCTTTACAGCGCTCTCTGGGTGGTTTATAATATAGAAGCATTATTTGCATTTCCCCCCAACAATCTGGGTCCTCATTTTACTGATTTTAGAAGGATAGAAGGCTGAGTCAACCTTGAGCCCGGCAAGATTGAGCTCCAGGCTGTAGGCAGAGTTTTGCCTATCAGACTACAGGCAAAATGTAACGTAGTTTTCTGTTCTTCAGTTTAAAAGGGGAAGTTGTATCTTCTTATGTACAATTAACAATTGTTCTCACAGATGTTGGGTAGCTCAGAATAAATAATCATCAGAGTGGCATCAATAAACAAATAAGCAAACAAATGAAAAGGCTGAGACACTGAGCTTGTCGATCAGAAAGGTTGGCAGTTCGGCGGTTTGAATCCCTGGTACAGGTGTCCTGCGTGAGTAGGGGGTTGGACTAGATGACCTCCAAGGTCCCTTCCAACTCTGTTACTGTTACTGCTATCTACAGTAATTGCCAAAATTGTGAGACTGAGTGACTCCCGGTCTCAAATTCTCACCCAAAGTTGTACATTGTCTGCCTCTAAATCCACCTCTATCCTTCCAAAATTGTCACATCCTGAAGAAACTTTTTTCCCCCTAACTTTCCACTGAATACTGATTCCAATCAAGTTATTTACAGAGAGCCCAACACTCATTGTTAGTGCTCTTGTTATAAAAAAAAATACTAGAAGTTGGAAGAACTTTGCTGGTTGTTAAGAATGTGGAAGTATGATTTACCATTTGAAAAATGCAAATAAATTATAAGAAAAAAAAAACTTTAAAAGAAGTCAGCAAGCAGAAGCAATATACATATACTATCCCTTTGATACTTGTGTATTTCTTTTAGATTTCATTGTTCATGATGTTCATGACTCTATACTCTTCTTTGGCCTGCAGAAACCTTTCAAGATCAATTCTCTACTTCATCATAACAAAACTTATTTCAAGGTACATTAGGTCTGTCCAGCCAGGATAAGCAGAATTGTAATATAATATGTTTATATCAGAGACAGCTCACATTTCTTCAGCAGCCTCTGAGCTCTGATTGAAATGGCTTGAAACTAGTGCTAGGGCATATCTTCAAATGGATTCTACTATACTGTACCATTCAAGTGGACAAGCAAACCTTTCCCAGGAATAACAGAAATTGGGGGGAGGGGGAATCAGGTGATGGCAGAAGGCAATTTTCAAGGTCCATGAATGCAGAGATAAAGCAATAGATAGTAAGATGATACACTGACCATCCATTTACAATCTTAGAAAGAGGTTTAGAAAAGAAGGTTTAAAAATGGGAATGCATATTTTGAACATCAATATTTAAATGCAAGCTTTCATTTATGTTTTTAAAAATGTAAATTTATGTCAATTGTCGGTTCTAGTTAATAGTGATCAGAGAGAGAGAGAGAGAGAGAATGATGTTTTGGCTGCTCCCTTGTAGATGCTGCAGGAATCATTTATCTATCCTTGATGTTAAACATTTATATGAAGCTTCTGGGATAGACCTTCTGATGACTTGGAGTCTGGTATTACTAGTATCCTGAAAATGCTCAAGGGTGCATAACAACCGTTGCTCCTGCTGGAGAGGCTGTCTCTTTCATTTTCCCAGTACCCATAGACCTAGGGAATGGGTTAGAATCTGAATGGGACAGTACAGACTTAAATGTAACCCTACTGTTTGTACACTGAGGTTCCTCCATACTCCCCGGTGTTTCTTCATGGGGTTGTACCAACTCTGAAAAATTAGGTCTATGATTTGATTGCTCTCCTGGATGAATGGCTTTTACTGGATCAGTTGGTGGAAGCCATGTTTAAGAAGGCCTTTGCATAGCTGTAGCGGATGTGCCCGTTTTGTTCTCACCTGAGTTGGGAGGCCCAGACCAGAGTGGTTTACACCCTTATTAATTACCACATGCATAGACAATTACAATGTGGTCTAACACGTGGTTGTCTTGAAAGATTACTTGGAAACTTCACTTGGAACAAGAAGCAGAGGTCTAGATACTGCTTAGTTTTTGCTGGTTGACACATACACATTTCTTTGGTGGTCTTGTATTGGCTTCATCTCAACTTTCAAATGCAATTTAAACTCTTGGTTTTAACATATAAAGACATTTATGATTTAATAAGGTACCTTCAGAACTGCATTTCTCCATAGGAATCAATCTAGCCGCTTTGATCATTCTGGAGAAGCAGCTACTTATTCCCCATTTTGGGAACATCAACAGGGCTGGAGCCCAGAAATGTTTTTCTGTTATTCTCTGGAATGGCCTCCCATTTGGCCCCAAGTCTAGTGACTTTTGGAAGTTTGTCACAATGGAACTTTTCTAGAGGGCATTGAGTATTGATGTCAGAAATGATCTGGGATGTATGTTTGTATTTTTGACTAGAAGTTTTCATAGTTTAAAATATTATTGTTATTTATTGTTTTTTCAGCTCATACAGCTGTGTTGGAATTGAAATGTGACATATAATAATAAAATTTGTAGACTGTTTCTTGGGCACTTTTGCAAAATGAGTGCTATTTGTATTTAACAGATATTGAGGGCAAGTGGAATATTTGCAGACATATATATATATATATATATATATATATATATATATATATATATATATGAATCAAGACATCTGGCATACAAAGGAGAATTGATTGATCTCTTATATCATGATGATACAGATATGATGCTGGAGATATTAGAATGGCTGTGGAAATAAAATCTCTATTATAATACTCACGGAGCTAATGTTAGAAGATACTTTTTTCCCATTATAAGAAAAATAAAACATTCATTAAAATTGGAAAGGAAAATATCTCAGCAAAATATTCTAAAGTTGATTCAGTAGTACATATATGTGAAATGAAATTTTTAGCCCAAATTATTTTAGCATTTATTACCTCTGAGTGGAAGAAAATTAATTCAGATCAGTGTATTTGGCCTGGGTGAACAGACAGGTTCTATAATCCTTTATTCCATCTTTTTCTTTGACAGATAATAATTCAGTATAAACTAGAATCTAATGTAATATCTCTTCCCAGCATTTCATGAGTCACAATAAAAATAATTAGATTTTATGATAGTATTTGAAGCAACTCCTTACAGAACAGAGGGAAATGAAAAGAAGAGAGAGGGTGAGAAAGAATAGAAAGAGATGAATTTGTCAGCATTATTGGAATCTAGCATTAAACCTCTTATTTAAAGAAATTAATGAGATTTTTACTGCTTAAAACATATATAAACCTTCTCAATTTCTAGCTTTAATTTTTTTCTTCCACTTCCTTAATAACCTCAGAATTTCCCTTTATTTCACATTCTTATAACATTTTTCTATTTGATTAAAGAAAAGCAAAATGAAGTTTATGTCATGGAAATAAATTTAGAATCCTAACAGCCTCCTCAAAAGAAAAATACCATGGAAATGAAATGTTAACTGATAACTACTTGATTTTTTTTTTTGCTTCTATTAAATAAAATAACAGCTGAGCATACTCTCAAATTTGATGTAATTAACTGTACTATCTAATTTCTAGGCATCACTCTTTAAACTTCCTTTCAGAACATATTAACTAACTGACTTTACCTGTTTTGAGTGGTGGAAAGCACTCTATTTAACACAAATACTGTCTATGAGCCTATTGTTCATTTATTGATAGGAAACACAATGAACAACTTGATTAACTTCTCCATATTCTATTCCTTTTCTCCAAGATTATGGTGATTATTTATTTATTTATTGGCAGAAAATATCAGAATCAGCCCTTAATATTTTTAGTTAAAATGAAATGGATAATCAATATTTCTAAGGACAAATCTAGTAGCCAATTTACCTGGCATAATGATTATTATTTCTTTATTCATTTATTAATTTTCTTACTACTGCATGGTGCCATCAACTTCCAAGATTTGTTTTGTATATCAGAGCACAGACCTTCTGAGTTTACTTATATGTGGTCCTGCTTATCCTTCCTAATGATAATTAATCAAATCAAGGCTTTCTGGTTGATGTTGCAGTGAGAATGGCTGGAAAATAGCAGGCTCCACCAAGCCCTGTGAAATCCAGCCAGCAACTGCTGTTGGGAGACCTTACGGGATCCAAACTATGTTGTAGGGGTAGCAAAGAAAGGAGAGGCACTTCTTGGACCACGAGGAACTCGCAATTGCCTTGCTAGATCTGAAGCAAGCTCCCCTGAGTGGCAGCAGGGACGATGGCCATTTTTAGCTAATCACAAGCTGGGACAACCGGGATCCCAAGATTTGTGCTGGAGTGGTCAGTGGACAGAGCATTGAAGCTGGGTGAGATAACTTCCAACTCTTACTTTAAAGACTTTAGTTCAAGAATTTAAAAAAAAAAAAAAAGCTTCAAGCATTAAGGAAGTGATGATTAGAAACACGGAGAAGAATAAAGACTGAAAATTAAGAGGCAAAAGAAATGCCCAAAGGAAGCTTTAAAATATAGAAAGCTGGGAAAAAAGCTTAAACAACTTGAATGGTGATTTTTGGGAGAAATTGTCCTTATTTGGAATTGGGAGTAGGAGAGTCATCTACTGGAAGAAGAAGAGCATTACAGTGGGATAGTTTTCAATGAAAGTGTATTATGTCTAATACACATAACAGAAGAAAGTAATCAGCACTTGGAAAGCGGCTTGACCTTGATTGTATTTTAAAAGACAATTTGGATATTTTGAAATACTCAGTGTGCTTCTTTTCTTTTTTTGGAAGATTTTTTAAGATAAACTAAATTGCAAATTTAAATTGCAAATAATTAAACTCTATTGAAACTGGCTATTGGATTGTGGATTTGAAACATTGGAGGAAATCTAGTGGATTAACTTGGACTTGAATTATTAATGCTATTTGATAGAACATTCTACAAGGCAACAGAAGAAAGGTGATAGAAGAAAAAAGAAAAGAAGAAAAGTTAAATAAGACTTTAAAATATGGACAATTGGGAAGATAAATAATTGGAAAATCAAAAGGCTGTAAAATATTTAAGAACTTTACAGTTTATAAATTTAGGGAATTTGGAGGTATAACAGTGGGATTGACTAAATCTTATTTATAATTGGCTTTGTGGGAGTTTTTAAACACTTGGAACCATAGACAGATATTGAGTATTTTTATCAAATTGTTACAAAATGGACTATCAGGAGATAATAGAGGAACATGAAGAAATAATTTTGATGCTCAAAAGCATGCATGAAACTATAAAGAACAATAAGGAGACAAGGGGATTGTCTAAAGATAAAGAAATGAGTATATAAGATTCTCAACAACTGGGGAAAAATGATAAATATGATATTCAGAAAATAGATGATAAATTAGAAAAGGCAGTGGAAGAGAAAAATCAAAATGAGATGCAAGAAGACAAAGATAATGAAGAGAAAGGATTGATAAATAGGAATCAAATAGATTCTTTAAGTTTATAATAGAACAGAGAAAAAGGGAAATCTCTTCAAAAAAAGAGGAAGGTTTAGAGGAAAAAAGAGAAAAAAATTCCTCAAAAAAAAAAGAGAGAAAGATTTATGGATGGGTGCTCATATGATACAGCAGAAAGAGATAAAGGGCAATCCAAAGGGAATATTCAGTGGGTATAAAAATATCAAAAAAAAGTTATAAGATTCCAAGAGAGAGAGGGGAATAAATGTTTATAAGATTAGCAGTGTGTTAAAATATATTGTGAAATCAAACTTTTAAGGATTAGAAATTGTATGGATTTTAAGATATAATCTTGGGATTGATTAATTTTTTATATTTGGCTTTATTAGTAGAACTAGACATTTGGGATATCAAAATTATGGTAGAATAATGAGTAATTTTTAAATATTAAATATTAGTGACTTAGTAGGGGATGACAAATAAATGGTGCAAAGAAATGTTATTTAAGTTTAAATGTATTAATGGAAAAAACAATAAAGAATTATAAAGAGAGAATAGTATTGGTGAAGTTGGAAGATTAGGATTATGTATATTTATTTGTATTATTATTATTGTTAATATTGTTTAGAAAGAAGATTGACCCAGTCAATACACTGTCCACAAAATATGTATGGTGTGAAAGGAAAACTGTAAATAAAACATGAATTTAAAAAAAAGATAATTAATCAAATAAATTCAGCAGGGTAGCTCCAATTTTTAAGTACAAACATCAGCTACTTCAGCTTTGTACACAACGTACACTATATAAAATAACAATTGATGGTGACACTTATGAACTATAACCTGACATGCAGTGCGTCTAGCTGGTAGAAGTGGATTAGTGCTGTAAATCAATGATGTGGAAATAAGGGGGAAATAATGGAACTGGAATTTGATCCCACCTCTGTGTCAATATTGACACCTCACCTAAATCTCTGCTTGCTGCTTTTTGTCTGTACCAAACAGTGCCACCTTAAGGCACTTTGTTGCCTGAACTGAGAGCATAAGCACAAAGACAAATTCCTTGTGTGTCCAATCACACTTGGCCAAGAAAGAATTCTATTCTATTCTATTCTATTCTATTCTATTCTATTCTATTCTATTCTATTCTATTCTATTCTAATAAAAGATTTTCCTTTCCCTTACTCTTGAAGTTGCAGAATTTAAAGAATGTTTTAGGGAAAAGAAGATCTGGGTCACAAAGTATTTTTAATTAGTTATTAATTAATTATTCTATTAATAAATAAGTAATATCTGGACCCTGTATATGAGTTTTTAGATTGGGATCTAAAAATAGTTCTTTGGTTTGCTAACCCTGGGGCAAAGCTGCTCCAGGAGTTTACGAGGAGAGGCCTAATTGACAGTTAATTACTGCTTTTTTAGTTGGGATGTATGGATCAGCATAAATCCAGTCTATTCCAAAACATCGATACTAAGTTATTATGTTAATCATTTCTGAGAATTATTGTTTAAAATAAAAGTTGCAAACAAGGGTCTGTTGATCTATTATTGAAAATAGAAAAGAAGTTAAGTAATAGACTATTACTTAACTTGGCAAAAATGGTACAACTGGTTAGATAAAAAGAACACGAAATAAAGGAATACCACCCAATAATACCAAAACAAGGAAATAAAATGAAATATCGTTATATAAACATTGATACATGATGAAGGATAATATGTACAGATATATTGATATATAATTACCGAAGTAGCTCTATTTTCAAAGCTCAAGCTTTATGACTTGATTTCATTGTACAGTTAGTTTATGTATAGTTTGTTTAAACGTCTATATTTGTATGTGTATGTTTGTCTATAATAAAAAATTTTAAAAAAAGAAAAGAAAATAGAAAAGAAGAGTCAAAATTTGCAAGAAAAAAAGTTATTTTCTTAGGTAAGAAAGAGTAGATGTATAGTTTATAACAACCACAACTAACTGAAAAGCAAAAAGAATTGGATAAAAAAAAAGTTAAAGGAATTGGTAGCAAAAATCTTTGGTACCTGGAAACAAATAAAAAAATCTTATTTGAGATTCTTTGGGACCTAATCAAAGCACTAGAAAGCATTTCAATATCAATGCTTGGTAAAGTAAGCCAGATATGTTATCACCCAAAAAACCTAGACATGAAACTAGGGAATAAAACCAACTAAAAAAATGTAAAGAAAAATCTGTTTACACTTGAAGATGAAAAAGCTGCCAGTGGATCTGAACAATTTGAAGAAAAAAGCAACAACCTGTAACCAAGAAAAATAAACAACTGAAAGTGGACCTTAAAAAAATCTGATATAGCATTGGATACAAAGCCATAGCTGAATTTCAAGAAGTTAAAAAAAAGATGATTGTGGCATTATTTGGGAAAAAATAAAATAAAATGACATGATATGTATAGAAGCCAATAGAATCAAGATTTACAATTTAGAACAAATAAATAGTTTCAAGCATCATATAAGTGAACATAAACACATAAGCACACCTTCTACAATTAAGGAATTTTGCACTTCTGAACAAAGCTTGGGATAACCTCATACAATTTAGGAAGAGGGGCTCAATGTATTTTTCCAGAGAAAATGAATTAAAAGGAGGAAAAAATCCCTATCAAATATTTAACAGGTGAAATAATTCTGATGTATTCAAAGAAAATTAAGATTAATTAATGTTCTTTATATCATGGACCTCAAATTCCCCACTGACCCATTTTTCCATAGCTAAAAGTGAGGAATAACAATATCTGGAGACCTTAGACAGCTCCGGGTATTTCATAAAAAATAAAACCAAGTCAGATTTCTTTGACAACCGTCTTCTCTACTTTTTTCTATCTAGTCTCTCTTCCAACTTGAATAATCTAAATATGGCTGTGTGTGCAAGGGTTGGGAGAACTCTCAATGGTATATATGCTTTATAATTTGTTCCCCTGCTCAACAAATTTGTGCCACCCTCAGCAGCCATAAGTTGATATTTTTGATAATTGTTGAAAGACCAAAGCTACCTTAGAACACATGTCTCTTTGTGAGCTGCTATGCAGCTGACCCACTACTGCCTTCATTCCAGTGGTGAAAATCTATTTTTTTTACTACCGGTTCTGTGGACGTGGCTTGGTGGCTGTTGCAAGGTAAGGATACTGCAAAATCTCCATTCCCACCCCACTCCTGGGGGAAGGATATTGGAAAATTTCCATTCCCACCCCACTCTGGGGCCAGCCAGAAGTGATATTTGCCAGTTCTCCAAACTACTCAACGTTTTCACTAACGGTTCTCCAGAACCTGCTGGATTTCACCCCTGCTATCTTTATAGATAGTAGCCTCTACAAAGAGAATCTGATTGGAGAGATTGCATTTCATTCTTCTTCTCCCTCTCTCCTACTCATTTATAGTGTGCATATGGAGTGAAGGAAACAATATGAGTTTGCTACAGCCCACCCATATGCTTGAACTTTAACTCTGATTTCAACCACAAATTGATCTAAGCATGTATTATTGTTTCTCAAAATGGAATGGAAGTTAAAGTGACATTGATATTTACTTATACTGCATGATTTTTAAACAGCACAAATTTCATTACATTATTTTAACAGCTATAATATTAAAAGAAATCATGAATGTTTTTAAAAGCAGATCATACCAAAGCTTGCTAAACTTTGAGGGATGCTATGTAAGCTTATTTTTACATTTCTTTGCTTGCAAAATTCTTGGCAGAACATTTCAGGACTATTTACATAAACTTTCCTGTTGCAAACTTTATGCTGGACTTCTCACCAAAATTTTGCCGGAACTGAAATGAAATATGAATTCTTCTCAGGATAATTGGCGATCAATTCCTTTATTTTTCTGTTTTTATTTTATTCATAAAGTCTATTTTTTTTTTCAACAGAAGCAAACAACAATAAAAAGTACAACATAAACAAGACATTAAAAAGTGAATTAAAAACACTAACATGTGTGTGTGTGTGTGTGTGTGTCCCTAGTTAAATACTGAGAAATATATTACAATGATATTAGATTCCCACTCCTTGTGACATAGCCCCTCCCAATTTTAAAACTACTAAATCTATTTGCAGATTATTAACCTGTCAGCTATCTACTGTCTTAATGACAAAATAGTTAACAGATAGAACAATAATAAAAAAGATTGAAATTTCAAAAATCTCTGTTAACAGTTTTTGTAATCAACTCGTAGAAAGTTTACAAACAAAAAAACCAGTGGTGAAATCCAATTTTTTTTACTACCGGTTCTGTGGGCGTGGCTTGGTGGACGTGGTGTGGCTTGGTGGTGGGTGTGGCTTGGTGGGTGTGACAGGGGAAGGATACTGCAAAATCTCCATTCCCACCCCACTCTCGGGCCAGCCAAAGCTGGTATTTCTCAATTTCTCAGAGGTGGTATATATACTTAAAATTTCCGCTACCAGTTCTCTGAACTGCTCAAAATTTCTGCTACCGGTTCTCCAGAACCTGTCAGAACCTGTTGGATTTCACCCCTGAAAAAAACAAAAACTTCATCCATGAAAAAGAAAAAAATGATTATTTTAGCATATAAAGCATATCATTTACATATGTTATATAAAATTTTCTTTGGACAAGACATAGACAGATTAACAGGGGAGCCTTAAAAGCAAGAGATATGCCTAAGTATACAACCTTGACACTTTCCTTGAATTAAGCATAATCAAACATAAAATGAATTTATTGCAATGAATTATTGGAGTTGTCTCACAACCTAATGGGATCTTCTCCAAGCTGTTGCTCTTGGAAATGTTAGATTCCAACACCTGTTAGTTGAAAAACATGGAAAGCTATTAGTTTTAAAAGTCCAAACTATAAATCCTAGTTAAAAAGTAGGTTAAAAAAAATATATGATTGAAACAAGATTCATTTGAAAGATGTCTTCTCCCTTCCCATTTTGCTAAATTGATGGTTTTGAATAATGACACATCTCATTTTCTCTAGGAAAAAAAAAATAAAATATTTTGGGAACTACAATTCTAAAAGACTTAGTCAACATCATCCTGTGAATCAGTGAGCTAAGTTAAAGCTCAGGAAATATTTTCAAAATGCCTTGTCCCTCTAGAGACCTTATAGAGAAGCAGTACCCATCAGAATGTTAATGTTGTGTAATTATAAATATGTGTAAATAAACAATATATGGCAAAACACTTTAAGTCTCCAGAGACTTCACTCCTAGGCAGTTCATGATTTGCTAAGAGCATGGTACTTGGAGGATTTGAGTGCAAGAATGTAACAGTATATTTTAGGATTTGAAACTATGGACTCAATTAGATTATGAATATTTCTCAAGGCTTAAAGCAGCAGTTTTTCAAATATGTACATTGCAACTAGCAAGGGAGTAATTTCTGATTTGAAAAGGATATCTGAAAACAATCTGGATCAGCACAGTATGGATCCACATATTAAAAGCAGAAGGAGGAGGGGGAAGAAAACACGATACATTGACTCATCAGGCTGACATAGTTTTTCTTTTTGATTTTTTTTTTTTTTTTTTGGTACTGTCATTGCTGTTTACCATTAGCAGAAAACTGAGTCAGCCTAAAGCCTACTCTGTTTGCCATGAAGAATATATTAACTACTCTATTGTTCATGCTACTCTTTGACGTTTCATTCTTTTTCATTCTTTTCTACAGAGGAATTATTGAGTCTGTCATCTGCACCTCTATAACTGTCTGGTTTGGTTCTGCAACCAAACAAGGCAGACACAGACTTCAGAGGATAATTAGAACTGCAGAAAAAACAATTGCTACCAACCTGCCTTCCATTGAGGACCTGTATACTGCACAAGTCAAAAAGAGGGCTGTGAAAATATTTACAGACTCCTCACATCCTGGACATAAACTGTTTCAATTCCTACCCTCAAAACGACGCTACAGAGCACTGCACACCAGAACAAATAGACACAAGAACAGTTTTTTCCTGAACGCCATCTGCTAAACAAATAATTCCCTCAACACTGTCAAACTAGTTACTAAGTCTGCACTACTATTAATCTTCTCATCGTTCCCACCACCTACAGTCACCCACTTATGACTGTATGACTGTAACTTTGTTGCTTGGAGCCTTACAATTTATATTAATATTGTTTCCTGATTGCTTATTTGTACCCTATGACTATCATTAAGTGTTGTACCTTATGATTCTTGATGAACGTATCTTTTCTTTTATGTACACTGAGAGCATATGCACAAAGACAAATTCCTTGTCTGTCCAATCACACTTGGCCAATAAAAAATTCTATTCTATTCTATTTATGTAAACTATTTAAATCTTGTGAGAAATTGAAGGAAGAGTTTGAACTATGAAGATAAGTTGTTGTAGCAAATATGTTACCAAATACGTTAATTTCTTTTCTTTCTGGCTTTTAAAGTATCTGACATTTGATTGCTGTCACTAATTCAGTCCCTTCCTTCCTTCCTTCCTTCCTTCCTTCCTTCCTTCCTTCCTTCCTTCCTTCCCTCCTTCCTTCCTTGTTTCCTTATGTTAATATGGAACATAAAGTTGGACATTTTAACCCAATCAATGTTGATTTGCAATATGGTACACTAAACAATTTTTCAGTATTGAAGTACAAACTATACATCTTGTGTCAGTGCTGTGACCATTAAAGTCAGGTGAAAATTAAGCTTATTTTTACTGTGGAATTTCTCTAAGGAGAACAAGAATAGACAATTTTAACTTAAGTCCACCTTGGCTTTAATTTGCAATTCCCGAGCTGGAAAACAATCCTAATATTACTATATAAGAACTATGGTGGTACAGTGGTTAGAATGCAATATTTCAAGATAATTCTGCTGACTGCCAACTGCCAGCAATTTGGTAGTTCAAATCTCACCGACTCAGCCTTCCATCCTTTTGAGGTCTGTAAAATGAAGACCCAGATTTTTGGGGCAATATGTTGACTCTGTAAACTGCTTAGAGAGGGATGTAAAGCAAGGTGAACCAGTACATAAGTCTAAGTATTAAGTGCTATTGCTATATAGAGTACATAGGTATATTTTTGATTTTCCTGTATGTTCCTATAGAAATTTTGCTTAGTGTTTTATCATTGATAAATTAAAACAGCTTCTTGGGTTTCATCTATTCAAAAATACTGAATTAAAGCCTCATGCAATACTGCTTGTTTAAGTAAATATATATTTGAGTAATGTTCACATGAAGCTTCTGTTTGAACCAGTTCCATCTGTTCTGTTAATCAGACAGCCCTTCTCTTATTTTTCATATCCCCTATTTTCTGTTCACTGTAACTGGATTGTACTCTTTATTATGAAATATGTCCTGTAACACTGTGCAATTCCTTTTCCTCTAGACTGTAGCAGCTTAATATTGCTTGCATGGTTGCTTGTTTAGTTAATTTCAACAACTTTAGTTGTTGAAAATAGTTGTAAATTACAATGAAATTTCCTATACGTTTCTAAACTGTTGTGACTTTTGCTTTCTTCATCCAAAGTGTAAATTAACTATAACAAATTATTATATTTTTAATTAAGGAAATGTACATGGCAGCGTAACACACACAGAGTGATTCTGGAGGCTTATAACATTAAAATTCCACAATATAAATGCTCTATTACCACCACCAGCACCCCACAGCAGTAACAAACACAATCAAACCAGTCACTTGATTGGCTTTGCATCCAAATGGGTATCAAGAGGTGTATCAAGATGGATCCACTGACAGAACCATATCTTTAGAAAATTCTGGAAAAGTATCAAGGTGGACTCATCTCTGGGAGGATGATATTTCTCCACATATAGGATGAAAGTCACATTGGTGGAAACCAATTATATCCTTTGACTATATTTCAAAAGTCATGAAACTGTAATGGAGTTCAAATTATTGTGGTTTAGGTAGCAGCACGGATACTTTATTTTATTTCAGGATGATGTTTCATATTTGCTCATGTTCCTTCAACATGATGTAAATGGAAAATAGTAAAGATATTGTGTATCTATAATTATATTATTATGATTTTGCTATTCCAGCCAAAAATGATTTTAAATATTCATGAGAATCACACTAATTTCAAAAGTCAAATATACAATGGATCTTTTAATTTTTCTTGCTTAACTATATTGTGTGATTAAGGAATGTCCTTATTCTTTTTGGATTTGAAAAAAAAATAGGTAAGTGAATACTGATTTTAAGATTTCTATATAACTCCCATTGCCTAACAGACTTCTGAAGTCAATGGCAATTTCTAATTAAATGTTAGAATGTTAATGAATCTCATGATAGCCAAAGAGATGTTATTTTCTTGCTAGATGGAATTTAAGAGAAATAAACCTACCACATAGTGCAATAAACTTTGTATTATAATGTTCTTTTCTCCCACATTGGGATATTCTTGATTCCACCCAAGACTCTAAATATGAACCATGGTGGACTATATGTCTTGCTAAGTTTTTTGTAAGGAAGATCTAAGTTTCAAGAATGGTAATAATACTCAACTGTTTCATTTGTTAAATATTACTTATGCTTAATCAGTATCTGATTCTGGCCATATTAAATAAATCCTGCTACTTCCAAAGGGCCCTTGTTAATACCGTGTTTACCGGAAAATAAGACTGGGTCTTATATTAATTTTTGCTCCAAAAGACGCATTAGGCTTATTTTCTGGTTAGGTCTTATTTTTGGGGAAATATGGCACTAAATGCATCCATCTGGCTGACAATCTTAACTGGGGGGTAGGGCTTATATTACGAGCATCCTGAATAATAATGCTAGGACTTATTTTCTGGTTAGGTCTTATTTTCAGGGAAACAGCATATGGTGGACAACTAGAAATTGTCTTCAAATTACCTTTTAGTAATCAACAGCAAATTGATCTTGTCTGCCAGCCACCTGGTAATACATGTTCTAGCTCTCAGGTTGAGCTTTTTCCTGTGTCATCACAGGAGAATGATAAGATGCAGCCTAGTATAAATGCTAAATTCTTCCTAAAGGAATCATCTGCACTGTCTACTTATCCAATGGTCGGAGAGGGACAGCAATTTTCTTGAGGACAAAAATGGATAACATCGGATTTATTCCCTTCCCTCCCATCATAAATTCAACTTCTTTGTAATTTCCCTACTGTGGTTTAAAAGCAATATTTTTTCCTATGATGCTTTTATACATTTCAGCTAAACCTCTTTGCTTTCTAAGAGATTAACTCTAGCAATTCATTGGCTTCTTTGAAGAAGAATGAATGTTCCTTCAACTGAAGCAATTGTTGCCTTTCTATATAAGAGTTCCTAAGACCTTTCCTAAAACCATCAGCAGTGAAATAACATACTAAGAGTTATGACTTAATATGGAAGAGACTGCCCATTCAAAATCCATCAGATTTTGTTTTTAAACTATTGGTTCCTTTTCCTTAACTGGCTAATGTTTTCCTAGACAATAAGAATAAAGAAAGGAACAGTAGTATCTGGGATTTTTATTCCTATGTATAAATCAATATGTGCACTAAGTAGAAAAGAGATCGACAAACCACTCTCTGAAACAGTAGAGCAGGAAAAATGCCTAGTGGAATAGACAGTTAAGTTTAAGCCAAAGCTTCTATGAGCACAAAATAGGAGAATATAAGCAGCCTGTGTGGATGTTTCTATGCCTTGAATGTAGAGTGATTAAAACTGTAGCCTTTCTTCAGTTCTTTCTGAAATGCTGCTAGGATAACATAATAATAACCACATCAAAACAGGTAATACAACTAAAACTAGGATTCAGAGATGTCCCTGGTCATGTTGTTCATCGCATGGTCAGCCAGACATTCAGATAGGATTTGGCATTGTTATCCACCTATAGAATCTTTCCCAAGGACCTGGAGTAGCAGATGTGGATGAGGGGTGGGTTCTAAAAAATTTTAATACCAGTTCTGTGGGTGTGTTATATTTTGTGGGCGTGGCTATGGGGTAATGTGACTGGGTGGGCGTGGCCAACTTTTTTTAAAAAAATGCATAAAAAATGCTTTTAGAAGCCTCTGACAATCAGGCAAGTCATCTGGGATTGCCAGAGGCTTTTAAAGGGATTATTTTCTCCTACAATCTCCTCGGCTAAAGAGGTTGCAGGAAAACATGCTTTTAGAAGCTTCTGACGATCAGGCAAATCTGCTGGGATCGCCAGAAGCTTTTAAAGGATTTTTTTTTCCTACAATCTCTTCGGCTAAAGAGATTGCAGAAAAACATGCTTTTAGAAGCTTCTGACGATCAGGCAAATCTGCTGGGATCGCCAGAGGCTTTTAAAGGGATTTTTTTTCCTACAACCTCCTCAGTTGAAGTCGTTGCAGAAAAAATGTTTTCAGAAGCCTCTGAAGATCCCAGCTGAGCTGCGCGATCATCAGAGGCTTTTTTTAAAACTTTTAAAAGCATTTTTTCAGCCAAAGAGGTTGTAGAAAAAATGCTTTCAAAAGTTAAAAAAAAAAACCTCTGATGAGCTGGGTGGGGTAAGCAAGCGGCGACCAGGCTGGGGACCGGTTCGGGGGCATGGCCAGCCAATGTTATTACTGGTTCTCTGAACTACTAAATTTTTTTACTACCGGTTCTTGTGAACCGGTGTGAACTGGGAGCAACCCACCACTGATGTGGATGTCTGATGGTCTTAATGGTATCATTGCAGGATGTAAGCTATTCCAAGCAAAGCTTCCTTCTGCAATTGACTGATGGTGAATTTGTCAGTGCCAATGGTGTTCCAAGTGGTGCTAAAGATTTTTGGGAGATTGCATCCAAGATGCCAAATATTTTATTTATGTATTTGTTTGTTTGTTTTGTCCAGTAATATTATCCTATCATAGTTCCTTCTTGTGTTCTTCAATGCATGCACTTATTCTTCTATTGGTTTGTCCGATGTATGTGGTGAGGCAGGCGGTGCAAGGGATTTCATATACTCCTTGATTTTCTAATTCAATTTTGTCTTTGGGGTTTCTTAGGATGGTGGATATTTTTCGGTTTGTGAAGAATGCTGTCTTGATGTTCTGTTTGTGGAGGATCTTGCTGATTCTGTCTGTGGTGCCTTTTATGTATGGGAGGAGGGCTTTGCCATTTTCTTGTTCTCTGTCTTGGATTTTAGTGGGGGGTTCTTTTTGGATTAGGTTGGTGATCTTATTTCTTTGGAATCCATTGGATGTTAGTACGTTAGTGAGAGTGTGTAGTTCGGTTTTTAGTGTTGTTCGTTAGCCAAGCATTTTGTTCTGGAGATGAGTTCTTGGCTACGGAGTTGATCTGTGCTGGGTGGTGGTGTGAGAGTGCGTGCAGATAGCGGTTTGTGTGTGTTTTCTTCTGGTAGATGGTGTGTCCTAGGGAGCCATTGGATTTTTTTGTAGACTAAGACATCCAGGAAGGGAAGTTGGTTATTTGCTTCTGTTTCCATGGTGAACTGTATTTTGGGCTGTAGGCTGTTGAGGTGTGTGAGGAAGTTGTCCAGGTTTCTTTCCCATGTGGACAGATTATGAAGGTGTCGTCTACATATCTGAGCCAGAGTTTCGGTTTGTGATCAGATTTTTCTAGAGCTTGGGTTTCAAAGTGTTCCATGTAGAGGTTAGCAATGACAGGTGAGAGGGGTGATCCCATGGGTGCTCCTTCTATTTGTTTGTATTTTTGTCCATTATAGATGAAGTATGTGTTGGATAGGCAGTGGTTGGTCAGATCTAGGATGTTTTGGATAGCTGTCAAGGCTTCTTTGATTGGCACTTGGGTGAAGAGGGATATGACATCAAAGCTCACAAGTAGGTCACTGGGCTGTAAGTTTTGTTTCTTTATTATCTCTATGAACTGGAATGAGTTTTTTACATGTGAGTTGATGGATTCTGCATAGGGCTGTAGTTGTTTGGCGAGAAATTTGGCTAGATTTTGTAGAGGTGAGCCTATGGAGCTGACTATGGGTCTAAGTAGGGTTCCTTCTTTGTGTATCTTGGGGAGACCATAGAGCTTAGGGCATCTGGATGATTTCTCTCTGGGAATTATTCTTTGCTGGATCTCTTCGCTGATGAGGGAGGCTTTTATTTTGGATCTAGTGGTTTTTTCCAGGTAGGTGGTGAGATCTGTGTTTAGGGGTTTGTATGTGGAGTCTTGGAGTAGGTTGGTTAATTTGGTTTGGTAGTCAGATGTGTTCATAACCACCGTGGCGTTTCCCTTGTCTGCTGGTAGGATTATTATGCTAGTGTCTTCTTTCAGGTTAAGTAGTGCTGTCTGTTCCTCTTTGGGTAAGTTACTTTTGGGTGGCTTGCTGGTGCAGAGGATGTTGGTGATTTCGAGTCTGATTCTGTTAGCGTCGTCGGGGTTGACTTTGGTCAGGCTGGTTTCAACTCCACATATAATGGTTTCAGTGGGGATGTGTTTGGGAGTGACTGCAAAGTTGAATCCTTTAGAAAGGACATTGTTTCGGCTTTGGTGAGGACCCTATCTGAGAGGTTATGCACTGTTTGTTTCATGTGTGGCTGTGAGGGGGGAGGGGTTTGTTTCTGGTGTTCTTGTAGTCTTCGGAGTTTGTTAGTGTGTGTGTGTCTGTCATGAGGGTGGTCTGTGTTTCAGCTCTCCAGACAACGAGTTGTTTGGATTTGTCCCAAAGTGCGGGGTGGATCTTGTTGCTTAGTTTGAGGTGAAGTGTGAGGAGATATTTGTTGATTCGGTCTAGGAGGAATCTTTTTGTGTGAAGTTCATTTCTGATTAGGGCCAATTCTGTTCTTTTCAGGATGCGTTTGGTGGCTGCAGAGTTGGAGTGGTATTTCAATTGGAAGCATGTGGGGATTAAATTTTGATCACGGCAGTTGCGTAGGAATACAAGGTCACATAAAATGGAAGCTCTTGGGACTTCAAGTTTTTCATAGGTCCTGGTCAGATGGTGGATATCCTTCCCGTGGAGGTACGATATTTATTTTCTGAGGTTTTCGCGGGTGTTTGTATGTAGGTCTTTGGTTATTTGGGTTTTCTCCCACGTAAAATTGGAGGTGTCTTGGCAATGTTTCAACGAAGTCTCATTCGTCATCTTCAGGCTGGTGTTCTTGGCTTCGTGCTTCTAGGAGCAATATGTGTGATCGCAGCTGTTTCTTCCTTTTAACTGCCAGTGGGGGTATGAACTGATTGGGTGGGAGCTTGGCTGTGTTCTGATTGGGTAAAGGTGTGTTCTGATTGGTTGGGGGTTTGGCTGTTCTCTGATTGGATGGGGGGTTGGCTGTGCTCTGATTGGATGGGTGTGTGTTCTGTTTAGGTGGGGGCTTGGTTGTGCTCGGGTTAGTCTGAGTAGCAGGGGGATTTGAGCTGGTGAGCTGTGTTGCTGTTGCTTGGCTTCATGTTCGTGGCCGTGCCATCTCTTCATGTTGGGTGACAAACGAGTCCCTAACACAAAGAATGACACCAGACCCACACTAACGAGAGCCACACAGGATGTAACCACCACACATCCACGCAGAAAGCAGACTCAAACCCACACTGATGATCAGGCACGACCACAGACCAGAAGCCAGACCACAGCTGCATCATTAGCCATTTTAAACCCCTCCAATCCATACATGAAGCAGACTGACACCCAACAGGGTTGGGTCAGGGTTTTTTCCTACGTAGCTCAAGATGTTTGTATGACCATAATTGGGTGATATCTCAAATCACCATTTTCAGGCTTTATCAGACATTTTGTGTTTGTCTGTTGTGAGACTTAAGGGAGACTGGGATAGTACTATTTCTGTCTTATGAGACTTCTTCATATATATATGAAATATATATATATATATATATATATATATATATATATATATATATATATATATATATATATTCCTTTTAATTCATAGGTATAAATGTGTGATATTTTTGCAATCAGGGTTTTTACTATGTTTGAAAAAAGATGTTAACTGGCCATGGTGGGATGAAATCTCTATTCATCTATTCATATATATATATATATATATATATATGTGTGTGTGTGTGTGTGTGTGTGTGTATTTATACAGTATATATATGAAGAATATATATATATTCTTCATATATATATGAAGAATATATATAAATACATTCTTCAATATATATATATATATATATATATATATATATATATATATATATATATATATATTTCTTTTAATAAAGATAACTTACATTAAAATAAAAAGCTATCCACTGCAAAGTTGGATAATACAATTTAAAAAGCATTCAGAAGGTTCCCCCCGCCCCAAAATGCATTACTATTTTGATATTTATGTTTACCTTAAAAATATACATAAAAAAGAGTCTTTAATTCCATAATAATTGAATTTTATATGGAGTTGATTTCAGGAAACTTGAAATATTGCCAAATTATTCTACTTTTTTAATCTTTTATTTTCCCCAGCCACACTGACATATAGAATGAATCAGTGAAGGAAATATGGGAAAGAAAACTAAAAGAATTGTGCAACATCTTTTGAGCAATAGAAAAGGAGTTTGGGAGCTGAAATCACCTTTAGGAAAGGTACTTTCACAGCTCTATTTGGAAATGCCAGGGATTGAACCTAAGACCATCTGTATGTGTGTTTTGCCATTGAACTTAATCATTTTCTCTTGCTGAAGGAATTGTTCTTCCTCCACTGAAAAATCTTACTTTTATTCCCTCTACTATATCACCACTGACTAGAACAAGAGCAAGATATTGCTTATGGGGATTATCTATATCCAACTACTCTGGAAACAGAATTGTTAGGTAAAAGAAATACTAAGGATGATGATTTATGTAATTAAGAATTAAGTAATTTGTGTAAAATTCCATCACACGTGTATTCGAGAAAATAAACATTAGGGAAATGCTTATATTAACTAGCTTTAAATAAAGCAACAATAGATTTCTATTTCACAGATAAAATATAAAGCACAGAGGTATGTTAGCACCAGTCATATGGTAATATTAAGACAAGATATGCCGTGAGAAAATTTCATTATTCCATTATTCCTGATAGTTTCTAAAAATACTAATATTTTGATCCCAATTATTCCATAGATAGCTAAAAACTATTTGGATATATGAGAAAGTCAATGACCGTTCCTTTCCTTTCCTTTCCTTTCCTTTCCTTTCCTTTCCTTTCCTTTCCTTTCCTTTCCTTTCCTTTCCTTTCCTTTCCTTTCCTTTCCTTTTTTGTTCCTTTCATGATATTAGAGGCAAAATTTATGCAAATATAAAACTTAATTCAAAACAATATTGAATTTATAATGATTAATGTTTTGTTTTCTTAAACATTAAAACTGATATCTATGCACATAATTAGGAGTAAATTTGGTTTGCCAAAATCTGGTTGAAATATAAACAAGTGCCAAACTTTATATCTCCCTTGAAATATTTCCAGAATTAAGCAGCCTTTGACTTTTTTGTCCAAAACTAAAAAAAATAATAATTCATATTTAGTTTTTAAAAGTTTAAATGGAAATATAAAATATTGAAATTTCCAATCATTTAAAGAAAAATAAACAGATTGCAATTTAAATTCCAGACAGTGTTGACTTAGATAGAGACTTTGTATAAATTCCTATGCTGTTATAGCTTTACAAGTAATTGATCATATTCTCACAATTTACCTTTGAAATTTAACTCATCATTGGGTCTGGTACTTATATTTCCAGAATTTCTGTTTGTATTTTGCTGATCTATAATAGAAGAGAATTGCTTCCTTTACTGTTCAGGAGATTCAGGATTATGTGAAAGTAAAAGAGACGATCCTCTATCATTGTGAAGTTACAAAATACATTTATAAGCAGAGATTTTTGGAATTTTGGTATTAGGAACAAGAAGGAGTACATGAAACATTACAATCCCTTAGTGAATTCTTGGTTTTAAAGTGTGCATGTATGTTGTGTTGGCTGAAAATCCTCCTGAGCTTTTCATATATTCCTGTAATGTATGGAATGATAACATTGCTTTGTTTATTGTTTTCTTCTTTGTCTGTTAAGGGATTTGATGAAGGCCAACTTGGGATAGCCATATGTACTGAGGACTTCTTTTATGTGTTTTAGTTCATTTACTTTCCCATCTTTGCAGTTTAGGTAGGCCTTCAGCTCAGTGGTGTAGGTTCTGATAAGCCCCATTTTGTGCTCCAGTGGGTGTTGAGACTCAAAATGTAAATATTGATCTCTGTGTGTGTGTTTTCTGTAAACTTCAATTATAAGTCTTCTGTCTTCCTTAATGTGTACTACACAGTCCAGGAAGGCTGGAAGAGGTAGAAACCAAAGCTCTAAATTCCTTAACAGGAATTCCACCCACTCACTGGTATAGGTATGTGAACGATACTTGGGTCAAGATTAAAACACAGGAATTAGAAGTGTTCACCAAACATAACTACTCTGTGGACAGAAACATCAAATTCACAGATGTTTAGGAATGTTCCTTAGATGTTAAGGAAAATAGTCTAGTCTTCCTGGACTGTGCAGTACAAACTAAAAATAGACTATAAATCTAAACATTAATGATATAATTTTAAATATCATGGTGGGAAGGAATTTGAATCTAGGATTTTACTTGTCTTCACTCCCACTATTACTTTCAGTAAAGATCTTGTCAAAGTGAACTGAGGTTATTTTTAATATATGACTTTAAAGTTATATATAGCTACGTAGAGAGTACCTAATTTATATTTAATTTCTGTATGATTTTAACCATGTTTAACATTGCATGGGCCAATGTCCTCTATCTTTAAATATCTCATTTATTTGTATTATCTCTCTTTATAGTTTACCATGCAATCTATAAAAGTTACTTAGAATTTAGTTGTATAGAACTACTTTAATTAGGTGCTGCCAAATTTGGAATCTGAAGAGTAGCAACCAAGGCACAATTCAGTCCACTAGAAAAAACAACCATGAATTCATCACAGGGAAAAGCTTATTATTAACTAATCTAAATGGCAGAGCAAATGGGAAGAGAGTTCACTGACAGAGAATTCTAATAATCAGAACTCATAGTTGGTTAGAGAAAGAGAAAACCAAGGTTGCGGAGGAGGATTATGAAAACTGGAGAAATATATATCATACAAAGATAATGATATAGTGTTCATACACATCTTTTCACTCCCTCTCAGTCATCAGCCATATTGGGTCAAACAAGCTTTTCATAATTTTGAAACATTGCACATTGCGAAAATCAATTTTCACCGTTTTTACATTTCTATTTACAATGTGTACAGTGATGCTTCTGCTACTTCTCCTACATTCTATGTTTTTCCTTCTTGAGTTATAATACTGTTATCTTTATCTGGATATAGCTGTTTATTCACATATTAAATTGGCATATAGTTGGATCAAAATATTTGCCCTGAACATTTTTCTTTGGTGACTAGAATACTGCTTCTTAATATTCTAAAATAATATTAATATTTGTATTAATATTTGTTTTACTAGAAGTAATATTTAAGGAAGGCTAAAAACTCTTATGTTGTTCCACATCTGCTAAAATTTTATATGATAATTCATTAAATATGCAATAGTATTACTATATACATTTATTAGTGTTCTTGTTGATAGTGGTGGTTTTAATGTCACATATGTAGCAAATAACATATTCCCAAAAGAGATTGACCTTGCAATAACCTATAACAATATGCCTACCAATGCAGGAAAGCAAACGAGCAAAGACTCATGTAAGCTTCCATCTCTAATAAGAAACTATTTTAAAATTTGTGTAGGTTACTTGCTGGAAAGTTCTGGGAGCTGCTGTGCTACTAAATAGCTCTGGATCCATTTTGAAGATTCTATCTTTTTAAAAACAAAAACATTTTATATACTACAGAATATGTTACATGCCACAATTTCTAAGTTCAGTATTGGGCCTCTCCATTTAAGATAAAGAAAAAACACAAAACTCAAAAGCTGCCTCCATTCAAAATAGATGAGGAGGAGGGCAATTTACAATCCAAATCAGAATGACTAATGGGGAAGTTGGATAATGTGATTTGCAAGAAAGGCCCATTTTGCCAATTGCTGACACACAGTCTAATTTTCATGTGGCCCTCTTTTCCATAGGACAGGTAGGGAGAAGGAAAAGAGTGAGAGTTTCCAAAGGTGATGAAAAAATGCTGTTAAAAAGAAATAAATGAACCCACACCTAGCTTTGGTCTCATCCAGTGCTTGTTTTGGTCACCAATTGTCATTGAGTCAGTCATACACTTTCTGATGAAGGGTAGAATCCACTCAGAAACATCTGGAGTATGTGGGCCTCTGAAATGAATGAATGAACAAATGAATGAATGCTTCAACAATGACAATAGATTCCACACCATAGATTTAAATGGCATCATGTACAATGGATGAGAAATGTGAGCATAATAGAACTTTTCCTTCCATTTGATCTCTGTACTCTCTGTACTTTTGTCCATAAAATAATTTCCCTGACATCCCAGAGAAGATACATTGTGGAAGAAGGATTTATTCCACTGGTAGATGTCTTTCAGTCACTGGAACAATCCTGTGTAGATATGTGTAAACATAAATAACTTAGAAATGGAACAGCTGAATAAAGTTTAGATAAAATTATCATGGTTTTCCCTGAACAATAAAAAAAAAAAAACACACAAAAAACTAGTAAAGCTACCTTGATTTTCTTTGAACAAACTTTCCATGCTGTTACAGCCTTCTTAAGACTGTGCATTTCAAAATGACATCATATCTATGGCTGGCTAATCCTCTGTGAATGCATCTATAAATACTCTGCTGCTTTTCCCCCCAGAAAAGCCAGTCTGTGGTATTTATCCAGCCATAGACATGGTTTGGAGACACAGATTTGCTTTTCTTACTACCTTTTGTCAAAAAACCTGTAGGGAATGATGTGCCATTCTTTCATTGCATTTAATGCTGACTAAAAAAGAAAAGGCTTCTCCTTGTAGCTAAATAGCTATGTTGTTTAAATCTCTATTACTGCTACAGCGTAAGGTGAGGGGAAAAAATAAACTTTTTATCTTCTGAAATATTAGAGAGTTTGCCAGATCTTATTTCAGATAAATCCCTGTTATCACTGGCATGTTTGGTTGTTTCAGCTTGGTATTATTTAAGATGCTTTCTGGAAATATTGTCTTTTGTCCTAGGGATAAACTAATCTGTCAGAACCGCTCCAGTGATTATAGGCTGTGGTGCACTAAGCACCTTTAAAGACTGATGGACAGTGGAATCCTTTTGCAAAGCTCTTGCTTTGAGCTCAGGGGTGTATATTCCCCCTTTCATTTAGCTATTTTGCTTTGCATCTCCTGGCAGGGAAAAAAAAGGATGCAGTTAAGTATGATTCCTGTCTTCCAGAAGCAAGGCTGTGATTCACAAGGCATTTTTCCGGTTGCTGCTGCACAAAGTAACAACCATGAAAATGATCATGCTTTGGCACTGAAAATTGAACAGTGTGCAACAAAGCATGGCTTCAGCCTGAAGCTACTGATGAGTAGGAGGATCTGCCATTTTTTCCCTCTCTCTTTAAAGTCCATTCAAGTGAAGAGCATAAGAGAGCAAGGCTAGCGGAAAAAGTCTGAAGAACTGCACATACTGTTACTGCACAGCAGTCAAAAGAACTGCTACTGCTTACCCAAGTATGTATGTATATATCAGTAAGATACTATTTTTGTTGAAACTTGCATTTTTGTATGTTGGTATTCTTGGTTTCTTGATTTATTTGAGCACTGGATTCTGCAACTGCTATCAAGTTCTTATTAAACCAATTCCACACACTCAAAGTTATAAAAGCCTTAGTACTGTTTGGATTCAATTTCAATGGGTAGTAATTCTCTAACCATATAATAAAAATTCTTAAAAAAGCACCCCTCTTTATATAAATAGAATAGAATAGAATAACAGAGTTGGAAGGGACCTTGGAGGTCTTCTAGTCCAACTCCCTGCCCAGGCAGGAAACCCTACACCACTTCAGACAAATGGTTATCCAACATCTTCTTAAAAATTTCCAGTGTTGGGGCATTCACAACTTCTGCAGGCAAGTTGTTCCACTTATTAATTGTTCTAACTGTCAGGAAATTTCTCCTTAGTTCTAAATTGCTTCTCTCCTTGATTAGTTTTCATCCATTGCTTCTTGTTCTACTCTCAGGTGCTTTGGAGAATAGTTTGATTCCTTCTTCTTTGTGGCAACCCCTATATATAAAAATGTATAGATTCCAGATATCTTTAATTGCACATATTCATATAAAATTACAGAAAATCTGATAAATATATAAGTTTTCAAACAAACAAACAAACAAACAAACAAACATCTTGTTTTCAGTGAAAATACATTAGTACCCACTGAAGGATTTCTATATTTTTTCTTGAGGATTATTTCTAAATGATTTCTGTTGAGTTGTTCAAATGCATAGATATAAATATAACAAATCTTGTGAAATATATTTTTCTAACTTTTTCCCAAAACCATGGATATAATTCAGAATTCATTACTGTTTATCAATCTTGGCAAATTCAGCATTGAAAAAATGCTTTTTTGGGGGGGTAAATATACATTCAATGCAGTGGTGGGTTGCCCCCGGTTCACACTGGTTCTATAGAACCGGTAGTAAAACCGGCAGGCGGCTCCACCGACCCCGACATAATCAAAACGACGTCTTCTGCACATTTCCAGAAGAGCGCATATGCTCGTGAGCAAAGCAAGCCCCATCGCGAACTGGTAGTAAAGGTAGATAGAACCCACCCCTGATACAATGTGAGTAAAGCCAAATGAATCTCTAGAGCTGTATCAAAATTGCCTAAAACACTTAGAAATTGTTTTGATGAAGATTTTTTTTAAATTGGAATAAAAATTGAATTTAAAGGACATATAGGTTAAAGTAAGTCAGTATTCTGATGATTCTTTTATATATTCTTGAATAGGAAGTGTATTTTACTTTCTTGTAATAAACATAACTTAATAATTCTTAATTCTGCCTTAGATTGTATTCTTTCTTTTAATAAACAATCATATTGGGAAAGTTACTATTCTACTTTAATATTACAGGAACAAAGCAGTTAAAACACTCACAAAGCAATTTGTGAATTGCCCATAAATATACATATGTTTCTACTGACTTCTTATACATTGTACAATGCACTAGAGTATAATAATATGATATTATGAGAGGCAAATAATTAATTGTTAGACTTTGAAGCAGTATAAAACTTGTATTCCCAGATCCAAAAGCATCTTTTGTAAAGAATAACATATTCTTCCAGGGTTATACTGTATATATATGTATACTGAGCTATGTATCAATAGGTAAAATAAAGCTGCTGCAGATGGTAATATCTCATGCTTTATTGATGTGTACTTCGTACTTTTTTTTTTTTTTTTTGCTGTTGCTTAAGACAGACAGTTGGACAGCAGAATCTTCCATGTTAATCATTTCATTTTGTACCAAGACTAAAACTATGGCTTAAATGTTTGAAATTTTATTTTCCAGGATTAATGATCTTAAGGAGCCATCTATGTGGCACAAAGGAAGATAAATTTAAGCAAATTCAAGCCCAAACTGGAAAGCTATAAACACCTTCTACTTTATTCTTACAATCTCACTGGTCTCTTAATGATGACGATACAATGATGCTACTGATTCTACTGTCATATTAGAAGCTGTTTTGTATGCTTGCCAGAATTACCTACATGCATTCAGTAAATAAATTTGATTTAGGCATTGGATCTCAAGGTATATCAATCACATCTGCAAATGAAATCCAGTTTTTAAATGGGATTGTTGAATGAATTAAGTATTTAAGTGAATTTGATGTTTCTGTGTACTTCTGGTTTTGGCTACTCTGTACCAAGTATTCCTTCATGAATGTGGAAAATGCAGAAAGAGGTTGAGTGGTATGATAGATAGATGAAAGACTCATCTTTCTATTTTGAACATATCTAACAAAGCCCTTTCTGTTAATCTATGCATCATTTGTTAAAGTCATATTACTCTGAGATTTTCTTTTCCAAACCACACAGATACTGTTTCAGCTACTTGACATACATTTCCATTGTGTCCTGACTCTCTTTTCATTCCCTATATGAATCCTTTCCCCCAGAAATTACTTTGTCAGTTATGTGATAAACTTTGTTTGTAGTCACTGATTACTTTGGTTATTTTCCATTCCTCCCCACCCCCGGACTTTCTTTGAAATTGTGCTTATAGCAGTGTTTTTCAAACTTGCATTTGGAATTTTGGGAGCTGAAGTTAATGTTGCCAAGTTTGAAAAAAATGCAGGCATATAGTATCTCCATTAGGAATTCCCATCCATACTAAATACATATTCCATTCATTTCTCCTTGCAGAAGATCCTTATTATTATTATTGCCTTGGTTTTATTAAATTTTGTGGTGGTGCTGCTCGTTTGGGAGGGAGGAGTTCGTGGCATGTGTCATTATATGAGACATAAGCATTCACATCTTTGCTCTCAATAAAACTGCTTAACAGAGAATATATTGCCATGACTGTCTTGTTCAAAATCTATAAATCTGTATTCAACACTTGGCAGAGTTTTTGGCAGTGCACTTTTTTTCTGTTCCTCCTCTCGAACAATGTGGGAGGTTAAATCTTACTGAGGAATTCATTAAGTGACAGAAGTTCAGGAGAGGCTGAACTTGCTACTCAGCCATGCCAATCTGCCTACTAACCCGCAGAATCTAATGATTCCAGAGTGCAAAAGTGCCTTGCCACAAAGGATGGGGTCACTCATCAATCTCCTTCTCAAGAGAAGCAAAGCAAACAAACAAGAAAGTGTTATCTGTTTCAGTGCTAATCTTGGCATTTGCCAGAGGTTCTTCCGGAAAGGCTAATTACACCCTGTGAGCTATGTGATCATAAGGTGCAAAATGGCACCATCAGAGAAAAACAAATCAATGGACATTACTTAACATTATTAAAAGACTGATCCAGAAAACAAATGAAAAGATACGGGTTTATTTTTAAGAGTTGTAGATGCTTATTTTAATATTGGTGCAAGATTCTTTCTGAATTGGTTCAGTACAACTACTCTATAAACATTTTGGTCCCTAATTCTGAAGGCTGCTGCCTTTCCCTATGTTATCTTTCTATCTTCCTTAAAAGGGGTGCAGAGGGAATATTAAAATAAAATAAAATAAAATAATGAAATAATAAAATAAAATAAAAAATGAAATAATAATAAAATAAAATAAAAAAATAACAAATAAAATAAAATAATAAAATAAAATGGTTTAGTATCTTGCTGAAGTAGGCCAGTTTAATGTCCTCTAATCAAAGTAATTGCTTTTCTTTCAATTCTACCAACACATAAAGCAGCTAAAAATGTGATATTTCCACATTACAGCTAATGGACTAATTGTATTTTCAAATCAGATCTTGAATCTTGAAGGGGCTCAAAATGACTAACTTGGCTTCCAGGTCTTGGACTTCAAAATTGAATTATGCCATCTCCTAGTGTTCGATCTCTCAAATGTGTTTTCCTCAGACTATTTTTCTTTCAGATCAGAAAAGCCACTATTTTTCTTACTCAGAAGTACTATCTCTTATTATAAAAGTTGATTCAGAATGTAATTCTGTTTAAATGCTCAAAAATGCAATAGCTTAACAAAGAAACAGAAGTGCTAGAAATATTTTTAATGCCTGCATTATATCAGCTTCAATAAAGGCTTTTTGTAGAAAAGAGTTTATAAATTGTCCTATAATTTTAGCCTCAAAACAATGGTTTAGGGGGTGCAGAATCCACCGTAGCATAATTCCAACTGAGATATAGTGAATTCTTTTTAGGCTATTATGATTATTTCTTTATATAAAAGATGCTTCATATGTTTGATTTCATTATTGAATTAAAAATAGAGGGCTGCATTCTTTCTTTTTCTTCCTTTTCTTTTATTTACTTTGTTGACCACCTGCTGGTTTCCTTTAGATATTTGGTTTCAGGTAAAGAAAAGGAAAATAGAGTGGTAAAATAATGATACTTTTCAGATTTGTAATTCAATGTGAACTTTTATTTCATACAGTAACTTATTAAATCCATAAGTTATGAAATGTTTTTCATGAAAGGAGTACTATGGATTTCTCTTTTGTTGTATTAATAAGTATAACCCTCACCCAATATGATTGGGATATCTCATTATGATTGGAATATACAAATATCTCAAATGCAAACTTGCTTCATTTGAAAAATGTTTCCTTCTGGGAAAAATAAGAGATGGAAAAGGCAGTTCTGTCAGGCCAGAGTCTCACAGGAACTAAACAATCCTTAAAAAGTAGACCCAGAAGCTTCCTTCTCCACTTTATCCTTTCCACAAGGAAGACAAAGAGAAACTCCTTCTACCTAGAGCAACTTGGAACCGGATCAGGGTCTTTTTCCTGCCTTTCAAGTGACTCTCTTTTGCTCTCTGTGTCTTTTCTAGGTTTATGTCAGTATGAAATGTTCATGTCAGAAACATGTGCCTGTGTACTGTCATATTGACTTTTGGTTCGGCCACAATCTGAATGCCTCTATAAAAATTGTCTTTCTGTAATTGATATGCAGTCTTACAATGATTTTCTTAAGGGAATACAATCAATATCCCTTCTTCCTGATTTTATAATTGGTGTTTTTCTGTATTGCAATAAGATTTGTATTCCTGACAATTTTGCATTCCCCATTTTTCTTGAGCAGGGGAGAATTGGTTTTCTTCCATAGTCCAGATCTCCTTTTGTTATATAGACTTTCTTACGAAGGGGGAAGAGCGAAGACAGACTCACACAACTGTGAGAGACCACAAAGATCAACTAGTACAGAATATGAGGGGAAATTAAAGAGAAGTAGAAAATTTTCAAATTCTTGAGATAGGGTGGCCAAATCTCTTCTAAAATATCTCCAGTGACAGACGAGCCACCATCTCTATGAGTAGTTTCTTCTTCTATTATAGATATTTTATTGACAGGAAGTTTTTCCTTTTATTTAAGGACATTGCAACATATATCCATGATTTCTGATTCTAGCAGATTATTTACCTTCTGCTCAATCTATTGTTTGATTTTTTAATGCTAAAATTCTAAATTAAAATAAAAATATTTATAAAAATGGACAACCCATCCATGAATGAAGGATGTTTCAAAGATAGAGCTTTGAACTGTCAGAAATGCTCCTAAATACTCAGAGATGCTAGCTGAAAATATGTACTTTACTCATTGTGTAAATGTTGATGACATTTTTGTACTGGGGACATTTCATTACATTGTGCATTGTACTGCAAATTAATTTGAATCTGATACTACTTGATGGAATATCAACAAAATAAATCAGTGAAAAAAGGTATATACAGTACTATTTTTTTCTGGAGAACCATACTTAGAGCTGTATCCCAAAAAATAGTATCTGACACTTATGAATAAAATGGTCTGTAGATGTTATGATTTGTGGAAAGGCAGCTCATATGGATTATTTTATTCTTTCATTATCAGTAAGCAAATTTGGAGGTCTCTGAGGACTGCATTCAAATTTTGGGGAGATTTACAAAACTCTGGTCTTTTACGTTATTGATTTGAAGATATAGTCTCAATTTTCTCCAAAATCTCCTAAATGTTGTTAAGATTCTCCCCCCCCCCACCCCTTTATTCTACTTTCTTTCTTCCACATAGAACTCTCTTCCCCCAGTTTTGTTTACATAATCAGTCTGGGAGCTATGTTGTGTTTCTTCGTGTAAACAACCCAATAATAAAGCAAAAGAACAATGCAACAAAAAATGAGAAGTTAATTTTAATTGAAGAAAATCTAATACCATTAATCAGTTATATTCCTACAACCACCTCAAATGCCTGTTAAAATAAATATAAAATAAATATATGCATTATAACAATATGCTTATTGCTTTTCTAAGATCCATATATGAATTATTATTCATCCAAAAGGATGCTTTTGGAGATTCTCTCTCTCTCTCTCTCCCTCCCTCCCTCCCTCTTTCTCTTTATGAGAAAGACACTACTTTCACATTTTTTCAAACTAATATTATTGTGTCTTATCTCATCCCATTCATACATTCTTGCTGAAATTCTGAAATCATCCAAAGGTCACTTACTATTTATGAAACACATCCAAAATCATGCTTCTTTAAATATGCTGAATTTCTCCACCTATCAATTCTACCTTAGGTTTCCAAAATTCCATGCAGAGCAGTGTGTTGTTTCCTTTCACTTTAATTAACCTTTTTTATTACTATTATTTCAAATAATGTATTTCACAACAAAACATCTGATTAGCAATTTCTCAACAGCAGTTCCTAACACTTTGTCTGCAGCTGTGGCTTAATATATATCACATCCTGTTGTTCCCACCTGCAGATAGTAGCTCTGTCTTCTGTTGTTGTTGTTGTTTTGTTCATCCATATTCATGACATTGTTCTTTTATGGAGATTCTCGATATGTATGGTGGAACACAACCATAGCAAAGACATTCATGCATTTCACAACAATAAAACTAAATACTATATTCTCATTCTGTTCTGGGCAAATACTGAATAGTTAATACATAGTTAAGAGTTCCAGAATTAGGAAGAATGAAGCCTTTTTGTTTCCCAAGGAAACAAACAAACATTGCAGCAAATTGTTAGCATAATGATTCACATTCAAATGAGGAATGTATCCATATATAAGAAAAACAAAACAAAAAGATGTTCCTGAAGGGGAAAATAAAGGTTAAAATATTGCAGAATGAGAAAACTGTTTTAATCTTATCTCCCATCTCTTTTTAAAGCAATCATGTAATTGTGTAAGATTATGAATAACACAACTTTTTCTCATATTAAATATAGTTCCTATTAATAATCAAACAAACTGAAAATACTCATCAACAGATGTAAGTGCAAAGAAATACTGAATATACCAGATTTTTTTTCACTTTTTGGTTTGTCTTAACTGAAATATATATATACATACACATACAGAGAGAGAGAGAGAGAGAGACAGAGATGTGTGTGTGTGTGTGTGTGTGTGTATACATACACACACACACACACACACACTAGCTCCACTACGAAATTATGTGACTGGGCTTAATAAATTGACAGTTAAAGCTTGAACATTAATGAGTAGTTTTGATTGGCCTCTCCTCTCCCCTTCTCTCCCTCAGTCTTGCCCCACAGAAGCCTCTCCTTTATCCCCATTTTCTCCCTCCTTCTTGCCCCACAAAAGGGTCTCCTATCTTATCCCCTTCTGGAGGGTAGAATGTCTAAACTCCCAGCCCACAGGCTGGATGACTCTGGCCATGCCCACACCCAAGTAGCATTTGGAACAGAGTTCTTTTCAGGTGGCATCAGAGTGTGTTAATAATAATATAAGAAATACTAATGATCTGATGGTCATTTTGAAAGGTTCTTTCTTAGCAAACACCTAGAAGCCAAGAGGAACATATGTGACAAATTTCAAGTTTGTAGTGCTTTATGGTTCTGGAGATTTTGTGATGATATGAGTGGTATTTTGCCTAGATAGATAGATAGATAGATAGATAGATAGATAGATAATAGATAGATAGATAGATAGATAGATAGATAGATAGATAGATAGATAGATACTTACATGAGATTTCTTTTTTTAAAAAAAATATTGTACTTTAGCAATAGCAATAGCATTTAGACTTATATAACCTGCTTCACAGTGCTTTACAGCCCTCTATAAATGGTTTACAGAGTCAGCATCTTGCCCCCAACAATCTGGGTCCTCATTTTACTGACCTTGGAAGGCTGAGTCAACCTTGAGTCTGGTGAGATTCGAACTGCCAAATTGCAGTCAAACTTTAACTAATAGAATACATCCACTCCAAACAAGAAAATTGATAATGGTTGGATTCAAACATAAAACCAAATAATAGTTTGGCTCTACATGAATTAGTTGTGAGTTTCTATGCATTCTGAGTTTCCTTTCTTCATGTATTCTAATTCCAGATCCAGAACAGATTTCAAAGTAAATATTGTTTTACTCACTAAAAGAGAAGATAGTTAATAAGAATGGCAGAAATTACAGGCCAGGAGGATAACATCCTGTTATTTTCCTCTCACTCCGCACCATCCAATGGATGAAGTAGTTAGTTTATTTTGAGATGATAGGACCAGACCATTGATTTAATTGTACCAAAGTTTGGGAGAAACTTCCTTCTCTCCTTGTCTCTTTCTACCTTTCTGCCTTTCTGGATGTGTAATCAGATTCAGCTAAACTACTAACTGAGACAAAGTTGAATATCTTTGGGCAGTTTTGAATTCACTCTATTCAATTTATGAGTATCAATGGAGTTCCAATCTTTAACTATTGTCCTAGTGCTTTGGGGTACTTCAGAGACTCATACTACACTTTAAAAAGTAAGATGGTGGCTTCGTTTCAAGGCACTCATATCAGGGCACTTCATTTCAATACTAGTTTCCACTCCTAATGAATGCTTTAGACCAGGACTGTCAAACTCACAGCCCATGGGCAGGATGCGTCACAAGCTGGCCGTGCCTACGCCTAGTTAAATGAAGGGGGGGGAGTCATGATACATCATGTGATGCCACCATGATGCCATGAGTCTGAAACCTCTGCTTTAGACCCTTTATAATCATATACAAAGTTATATATGGTTAACATTTAAGCTTGGACAAGAGTCAATTTGTCTAAGTTTCTTTTAGATGTGAAATATTTGTTTCTTTCATACTCTGCCACAATTATCTATAAGAGACTAGTCCTCCTTCCTTCCTTCCTTCCTTCCTTCCTTCCTTCCTTCCTTCCTTCTCCTTTAAAACTCTGAAATATTAAATCCACAGTATGTGCCAAAGTCTGCACATAAGATGAAATATATACAATATTAGGTGATGATATAGAAGTACCTGCAAATTAAAAGCTAGCAGAACAGGAGAAATACTAAAGTTTGTATAACTGGAAAACTTTTACTTTGATGAAATATCTCCACATGCTTGAATGCAATCAGGAAACATAGCTTGCTTTTGAAACAAACATCCTAAATATATAAAGCTCCAATCTCAGTTTTTTTGAACTTAAGGAAGAAAGAATCATATAACATCGAAATAAAAAAATCTGCAGAGTCCTGAAGGGATGCTTTTATTCAAAGTATTTTTTTTTTAAAAAAAGTATTATACAGTTGTCCAATATTCATATAAATCACAGTTGGACCTACCATGTCTTTGTTATCATTTAAATTGGTTTTAGATTTCACTGCTAAGGTTTTCAAAATATAGGGTGTTACTTGCACTCCGGCTATATTTAAAATAATTATGTTGTAGATCATGCCTTAAAACTGGCAGTCTTTTATTCACTATTATTTTTTTAATTAATTACTTTGGAAATGAATGGAATTTGATTTCAGTCTTTGCTGAATTCTTGCCTCAGCAATGATACTTCACTAAAACAAATGATCAAAGCTAAACTGTAGCTGTTTTGAATGATCCTAGAAGATACCCAGATTGAAACTGTTCATACACTGACAAATTAAACTTTGGGAATCTAGTAATTGTCTCTAGCTGTGGGAAAACTTGAGTTTGGTCCATAACCCACAAAGCATTGGAGTGCCATAGAGAAACTTGCTGTGGGACTGAACAGATGTGAGCACTTTCATTTCCAGCAAATCTTTTTTTAAAAAAACCTGACTAGGAAAGCTTTTTTTTTTTTGTATACTGCATTCTCTCCAGAGGGCAGGAAACGGCTGATAGCCATTGTTTGCTCGAGTAAGGCTGTCTCATACATTTCCAATGCATCTCACACCATCTATTTCTTTCTCTCCCTGTCAAACTGAAACAATGCTGTTGTTTTGGGGCTATCAGATCTGCGTAAATGTGAATTTGTAAAAAAATCTGCCCTGACACAGAAAATGGCAAAAAATTTAATTTCATTTATCCTGATCAATAAACTGTGTACTTTGTTTCTTTAATGTGTCTTTCTTCCTGTGTTTTTGGATAGCTTTTTTCTTAAAAAAAAAATAAGCATCACATATCTGAGCTGTAACCAACTCTGTTTTGTCACTGGCAGATGGTGCTTTGATCTAGTGGAAGCTCCTCTAGATACAAAAGAAAGAAAGGTGATTTTTCTCATTGTTTTCCATTTTCTGCAGTCTTTACATCTTCAACCTTTGGAAAGAACACAAGGTGGAAAGGGAAAAAAAAAACAATAGTTACCAATATTAGTTTTCCTCCTCTTTACAGCATCCAGTGTGTCAACTGAATCAAACACCTTCTGTGAACTGAAAGGAACATGACTAAATTGATAATTAGTAGTCTATAAATATACAGATATGTAAAAAGAAGGAATTAGTGCTATTTTTAATTCAGCAAGTTTTGCTCTTTACTCCAGATGGTTAGACTCAACTGCAGTGAAATTGCCCAAATGGTATTCTATTCCTCTGGCATGATGGGGTATGTCCACAACTTCACTGAATGGATGTATAAAGTGAGTTGTGGGGTCACATTTTCTGTGTAGCCGTGTTGTCTAACCACGTACATGATACTCCCTCAAAAATGGTTTACATTATTTATCAGCTTGGAACTTAAAAACAAAACAAAACTTAGGACACCTATTTAGGTTCTTGAAAATTTGTCAGCTGGAGTTTGGGAATGGGAGCAAACAGACTAAATTATTTTTTGTGAATTCCATGAGGCATTTTTTTTTTCAGTGAATGGAGAATTCCTCATGCTTATTCTGTTAAAAGTTATGTAACTAGTGATAAAAGCTTTGTCCTGGGCTATACCCAACCCCACTATACAAAAAAATAAAAAAAAAACAGAAAAGAATTCTGGGAATTCTGATTTATTGACTCTGGAAAACCCATCCTGCCAAGCTGGGATACCTTTACTACCTCAGCATGATCCATCTTTATGTCTCCCATTTAAGAGATTAAATCAATTGATAGTGATACTTTCCCAACTAAACAGATTTAAACAAATTGTTTTTGCAGTTTTAAGCAATCTCCACTGCCAATAGATCCAGCAGATTTCCAGGCAATAGATCCAGCAGATTTTCAAAAGAGTTCAAGCAGATTTATTTCATAAGAATTCTTCAGTGAAGCTGAAACAGAAAACAAAAACAGTTATACATAGTAAGTCACTACTCACAGTCCACTTCCATAAGAACTATTAAGACTTTAGAGAAGAAAAAGAAGAAGAAGAAGAAGAAGAAGAAGAAGAAGAAGAAGAAGAAGAAGAAGAAGAAGAAGAAGAAGAAGAAGAAGAAGAAGAAGAAGAAGAAGAGGAGGAGGAGGAGGAGGAGGAGGAGGAGGAGGAGGAGGAGGAGGAGGAGGAGGAGGAGGAGGAGGAGGAGGAGGAGGAAGTGGAAAAGCACATTTTAGAAACCAAATAATAGATTCATGAAATAATCCTATCAACATGGTGGGGGGAAAACTATTTGTGCTTTAGGGAGAAAAATACAAATAGGTTTTATTCTCATGAGATCTAAGCATTTTAACTAAAACTGTGTTAGCAACTGATGTGTATGTTTTGTGCAACACTTGAAAAGAATAGATAGTATAATACACTTAGCAAGAAACTTTTGTTAAAAAAAAGCAGGTCTCCTTATGTTTTGGTTCTCTTGCTTTTAGAAGACCAAGATGTTAAATAAAGGTTATGCTTTGACTCAGAGGATGGTGCTGAATGAATCGATCTGATATAGAGGTAAGATAAGTCTTTCTGGCTGATGAATGAAAAGGGTGGTACAACAAGTCAAAACAGGTGGAAGGCAGAGGGTGGAGCAAATCATTTTTTGCCAGTAAGGTGCAATAGAAGCAGTTATTTAGTCTGAGGTTACAGACTAATTGATCATAGTATGGAAATCAGTGTATCCTTGTAAAATAGCTTTAATTGAGTGTTAGCTGCTTTACTCAGACTCCATCTTGTCATAAAAGATGTTTTGAATCCAAAAACATCATTTTTGGATTCAACACCCACACCCACACACACATTACTGTATTGTGCTGTAATGTTACTGGGGCTGAACTGCAGCACAACCTCTCCCAACAAATAGACCATATCCACTACTGTGTCAAGGACATTTACCTGTCTTGGGATAAGCAGAGCTAGACATCTCATAACACCTTCCCATTCAGGATAGAGGGACCAAGTAGAATTCCTCTTTTCTGATCTTCTGGTCAAAACCCCCCACTATTTAATAGTTGCCAATTGAAAGCACAAAGAAAAGTTGGTGCCAGGGGGAAGAGGTTTAATAAATTTGTAAATTATATTATCTATTAAGTGCCTTGGGTATAATGCCAAAATATTTGGAGCATCATTTGAACACCACCAGCACTGACAAAATCACCATCAGTCAATTGCAAAAGGCAGCTTTACTCAGAACAGATTACATCCTGCAACAATGCCTTTAATAACCATTGAACAGAAATATCTGCCTATCCCAGGTCCTTGGAAGGGCTCAAATAAAAATGGCAAATCCAGTCTGAACATCTGGCTGACTGTGTGAGCAATCATAATGGTTAAAGGCCTATTAAGGATATTTTACCAAGAATCAGTTAGGTTCTTTCTTGACAATGAATCAAAAGTAGGCTGGTTAATTCTTTTTATACACATTTTGCTTTGCTACCCACACAACCTTTGTTATATATATATATATATATATATATATATATATATATATATATATATATATATATATATATATATATATATATATATATATATGGCTGACCACTCTACCCACTACAGCACAGCCAAAACAAACTATTTAAAAAAGAGATAACATTGTCATACATCAAAAATATCTCAGAAATAGATTATTATAGCTACATATCATCACTGTAGCACAGAAACCAACAAAACCCTCCAAAATATCTAAGAAAACCAGAGGATACAGTGGCCCAAGGAGAAAAAAAAATAGGAGTCATATATAATATACAGTGTAAGTACTGTAATAGTCACAATGCAAGGTAAACAGGCAGAAGATTAGTAAAACATATCCATGAGTACCAACTAGCAGTCAAAAAACACAATGAAAACTCCTTAATCTCACAACACATAGTCAGATAAAAGCATAGTTTTATCTGGGAAATTGTGAGCCTGGAAGCCTGGCATTTAGAGAAGTTAGACATCAATAGGCACATTAGAGATAAACCACATTTACACACCATTAAAAAGAGACAAAAAGTTAGGAAGGAAACAAAAAGATCAGAACACATTTTCTCTAGCTACCAACATCCAAATAAGCAAGGCCAAACAATAAAGCAGAAAGCAATATTTTAATCAAGGAATACCAAGAAGAAATCCACTCACCCCATTAGCAAGGCAAACTACTGTATATAAACAGGATGCAAACCACACATTTATTGTCACTAATGATGCTATCTAGTAGGGTAATGAAAAATCTGCAAGCAAAGAACTAAGCTCAGAGAGCACCAATGACTCTACATATATTCTTTCCTATTGGAGACTAATAAAGAATAAGCCTTGTAGAGGATGGGAGTTATATGAAAACTGCTTTAGATGCTTTAAATTGTGTTCTACTTATAGTAATTATCTATAACTTCTGTTTCTTTCAATCATAAACATAAACAAATATTGCAAGAGCAATATTCATATAGGACAAGACATTATCAATGGATAGGGTGAACCTTTGGACTGGATGCAAATGGCTCAGTATCTGATCCTTAAATCAAATGTAGTTCAATTCCATTTCAAAGTTTACAAATGGTTCACATGTTAACAGTCCCTGAGACTTTAAAAAACTGGATGGGGATAATCAATTAGAACAAAGTTTCTATTTCTTTCTTTTATAAGTTAATTTGACCTATGAGTTCAGTTGTGGAGTGCAAAAGATTTGTGTGTGCATGACAGAAGAAAAGTGAGCTCCATCCAAAAAGTGTGTGGTTCCTCCACAGATCTGATGTAGCCTTTTATCTTCTCTGTAAAAATCTTGCTAGATGGCCTTAGAGAATTGCAGTCAGTAAGAATCAAGTGGAGATGAAGTTCAGCCAGATATTTGTGGGAACAAAGCTCTGAGTGGCTGTCATACAGTTTATTACAATAAGGCTCTAGAGTAAATTATGACCAAGTTAATTGCATATTTAGTATGTTTATTTTAGAAACTAATTATGAAGGCACTCTCTTTTAATGTGATTGCCATCATGCATGTTAACAGGAATTCTTTGGGAAACTGAGGTTGGATAATTATTGGATTCATAATATTAGTATTGTTGCCTGCTATGATAACTATGAAATTGAGACTTAGGCTTTAGGTTGTCATCAATTTTAAAGAAACTTTAGACTAGCACATTCTCAGCTAAATTCAGCAAATTCAGGTCAGCAAATTTTGCTATTACATTTTCTTTTCCACTGAAACACATTGTTGGAAGGGATCTCATTTAGATGATAGGTGTATGTAACTTGAACCAGAATATAAATTACTCAATGCGGAGTATCTGAAAAGTACAATTTGCCTGCATCTTTTCTTTATTTCTTATGGTTTATTTGCTCTGTGAAAAATACTAATCCTTACACAAAATGGTATGGAATGCAGCTTTCAATATAGCCCTCAGATATATTTAACATAAAAAGCTCTCCTTGATAAGTGAATAGGTACTTTTTATATTAATGTTCCTTCATTTATTAAAGGAATTAGATTTTACATCCTCCTGATATAAATGTATTACTGTAAGTCAAATTCAGATTTAGCCATGCTCATATAAGGCTCATTTGATGTGAAAACTATTAGATCCATAATTGACGATGTTACCTGGTTAATAATGAAATATCTGCAAGAAAACTACCAAGCGCAGAGACCACCAAGGACCCCACAGATATGTAATTGTTGATTTTAAGATAAACATTCACAAACATCCTTTCCTTAAAAAGTTAACACAGAGATTTAGACTATATGTTAAATTCTTGGCCATCCAGCTTGTACAGAAAGTTATGATAAAGTGACAGAACCCCCATTAAAATTTATCTCTGCACATCTCTACAGCTGAGATCTTCTCAATCTCTTGCTCATGGGCAATGTATCAACTGGTGAGGAGCTGTTCTCTTAACTGATAAAGAAGAAATGTTCAGTTGATTAGAATACGAATCTCTCTCATCCTAAATATACTATTATACTATATAAAAAGAAACATAATATTCAGATTAAATTTGTCCAGTAGAGGAGAAATTTGGCAATCTGGAGGTAGGATATACAGTATAATAAGTCCGTTCCCGGGTACCACATTTTAAAGATATTAATAATTTTTAGCGTGTGTGAAAAAGGGAGACCAGTGAGAGGTTGATAGAATTATGTGATTCCCCTGGGGGAGGGGAGGGGAATTCTTTCACAATGCCTCAAAATCAAGATTCACTGCTAAGAGCTCCACTCCACCTTCCTTACTACCTCAATTGCAGTTGCTATTGCTGGCATCCTTTATGATCTGAAAATGGCCAGTAAGAGCATGGGAAGGTACAATATATATATATATGTGTGTGTGTGTGTGTGTGTGTGTGTGTGTGTGTATTGTACAATATATATATATATATATATATATATATATATATATATATATATATATATATATAGTACACTATCAATTTTCTGGCTAGAAGAAAAACATAGTACTATATATATATATATATATATATATATATATATATATATATATAGTACACTATATATATATATATATATATATATATATATATATATTTATATATATATATATATATATATATATATATATATATATGTTTTTCTTCTAGCCAGGTTTTCCCTACATAGCCAAGGTTTTTTTTGTAGCTCCAGCTCAGTAGAATCTCATCTACTCGGTTCTGGGCTTTTTTCCTTTCTAACACCTTTCTAACACCTAGCAAGCTCTAACTGCTAGGTGGGAGACCTAAATAGATCCATTTCTAGCTCGTTAGCTAACGAGCTAGAAATGGATCTATTTAGGTCTCCCACCTAGCAGTTAGAGCTTGCTAGGTGTTAGAAAGGAAAAAAGCCCAGAACCGAGTAGATGAGATTCTACTGAGCTGGAGCTACAAAAAAACCTTGGCTACGTAGGGAAAACCTGGCTAGAAGAAAAACACACATAGACCCTACGAAGAAGTAAGAAAATTGATATATATATATATATATATATATATATATATATATATATATATATATATGTAGGTCTTTGGTTATTCGGGTCTTCTCCCGCGTAAAATTGGAAGTGTCTTGGCAACGTTTCGACGAAGTCTCATTCGTCATCTTCAGGCTGGTGTTCTCGGCTTCGTGCTTCCAGGAGCCTGGAAGCACGAAGCCGAGAACACCAGCCTGAAGATGACGAATGAGACTTCGTCGAAACGTTGCCAAGACACTTCCAATTTTACGCGGGAGAAGACCCGAATAACCAAAGACCTACATACAAACACCTGCGAAAACCTGAGAAAACATATATATATATATATATATATATATATGTATATATTTTCCACCACAAAATGTAAGTGGAAATTTCTTCTCCTTTCAAATAATTTCAAACCAAATTTACTTTCATTTAAATGAATGAGAATAGTAAATATATTTATCTGCGCAACAATAGATGAATGTGTGGATACTTTATTATGATGTGTGGGTGTGGGTGTGTATGCATTTATATATTGTTCACTGAAAGAATGTTGGCTTTCTAACTGACTTAATTGCCACCACAGCACCTCCTCCTCCCATGCACAAATATATTTTTCTTTATTTTAACAACTCATATCAATAGAATAATATTAATAAATCATTATCTAAAATTTAAGGAGGAGGAGTAATTTATCTTATCTTATGGATTCATTGGTTGATGTTAACCCACACTAAAGGATTTTGTTACTTATTACCTCTGGGCACAGTTGGAATACGAACTCAGATTGAATTGATTATGTAATCAAGCTCTTGCTTATACAAGGATAATATTGGTTATATGACTCTAATTGTATCTTCTGATGTCACCTTTAAGAATTGAATGTTTATTGCCTGTTAGTGAGTAATTGTAAGTTTTACACCTTCAGTGGAGGCAGTAAATTAAAGGATAAGCACCTCTCTCCCTCCTTCTGTAGTGAGTCATGGGGTCAGTTTGTCTGAATAACAAGTAGACCCTTGACACTTGTCATATATCAAAACCTCTATGTAGCATTTTTAAGAATATGTCTGCAATGTTACACTATGAAGGATGTCCCTTTCTCCCTATTGTCTGTTTCCTTATCAGTTATAAAGCTGTAAAACTTTTTTTTCCCTCTATTGGGGTCTTCTATGAATGAATTTGTATGCCCAAATTGCCTTTGATCGGACAGTCTGTATAAGATTTATGTAGTCTCATGGATCTTGCTCTTGACTGGCCTGGATGCAAGAAACCAGTGATCTGTTCAGTTTAGAAAATAAAATGTTTTGATCCTCTCCATTTATTGGCATCATTGAGTAATCTTTCCACCACACTTCTTTGTTTAACAAAGAAAAAATTGGTTATAGCAAACCTGAAAAGAAGTTCATTTAACTAGATAAATAATATTGTTCCATTTCCCCTATGGTCTGAACTGTAGTGTACCTGGACAGATTTTTTTTCTCTTTTTTTACTCTGACTTCTATTTGTTGCCCTTTCACAAATGGTCAGCTATGTTTCTGAAGGCTTGCGAATGAATAATGAACCTAGTGATGCAATGAGATAGCGCTGTAATGCTTAAATATATATCTCTGGAGAAAGCAAACATACTCTTGCTCTTAAGTCCTTATGTTTCATCCTATCTGAGAATTTCATAAGCAGAAGTAGTTGTGAAAAGTGCTCTGAGGGAGAAATGCATTTGTGAGGCTAGATAAAAAGAGTTAAATATGTATGACTTGATTAAACAGTAAATGGTAATGAACCATAATGGCATACTTCTATTTCAAACAATTAACAATTAGAAAGAGTAAATTATTTATTTTGTAAAAAAAGGGGGGGAACTTAATTTCAGACATGTGGGTGAAATAAAAAAAATCTAGACATTATACACATAATTCATAATTAATGTGGACACTGTTATAGTTGGTTCGGTGAAATAGAATCTGAGAGATGTATAGACTCAAAAGTCATTTAGTTTATATTTCAGTGAAGGCCTATGTGAATAGATATTTTTTTAAGTATCTTTTTTTTTTTATGAGTCGTCTTTGTAAGCCAGACAGGAAACATGACTAGACGGACAAATTCTGCTTTATTGTAAGACTACATTGCACAATCTTGCAAATATGAAAGTACAAACTTCCCATCACCACTTTTAACTGCTTGCTCTATTAAGACAAGACCTTCCTAAGTTTATTTTTCTGACATTAAGCACTGGTTCCTCCTGCCTCTCTTGTTAGATTGTTTTCTAAGCAGCATCTTCTTTCCCTAAAGTCATTCACACCAGTGGTGGGTTTCTACTGGTTCACTCCAGGTTCGGGCGAACCAGTAGTGGTGGTGGCAGGAGGCTCCGCCCACCCACCTGGGTGTCATCACGGATGTTCTGCACATGCGCAAAAGGTTCTGCACGTGCGCAGAACAGAAGTGGGTTTCGGCAGGTTCTGACCAGTTCTGGAGAACCGGTAGCAGAAATTTTGAGTAGTTCAGAGAACCGGTAGTAAAAATTCTGACTGGCCCCAGCCCCATCTATTCTCTGCCTCCCAAGTCCCAGCTGATCAGGAGGAAATGGGGATTTTGCAGGGGATCTTCCCCTGCCACACCCACAAGGCCATGCCATGCCCACCAAGCCACACCCACAGAACTGGGGTGTTCTATGTACAGTAAAAAATTTTGAAACCCACCACTGGCGCAGAAGCTCCATGTGCAAGCAAAGCAAGCCCATGCACATGTGTGCTCCCGGTTCCGAACTGGTACCGAAGGTAAGAGGAACCCATTGCTGATTCACACAGTCCATTACATGTTTATGGTTTCATGTATTTGTAACTGTGTTATAATTTAGTTGTCCCTGCAGACATCATGTAGCATATTAGTTTGAGCAAACTCTCCTTCATTTCATACATTTAGATGAAAGATCGAAATGACTGACTTGTACCAAACCTGCCATCTTTTTTATCATCTTTTTGATCTTCTGTCTTTCAATTTAATGGAAAAAAATGTTGATTTTATTTTTTTCCCAAAGGGCCTTTTTAATGAATTTAATCTGAAGGTTATCAGATGGCCAAGAAACATGTATGATTGCATATCTTTGTATAACCCTCTTTCCTAGAGTTTTCACTGTACTTGGTTTCCTTCAATACTAAGGAAGTCCATCAAGACTATTGGGATCTTTTTCAAATCAGGTAGGACTGACAGCACTTAAATTAGAGAATGATAGAAGGGTGTGTAAACAGAAGAGAGAAAATTAATTCCTCAGAATCCTCCACTGCATTGTAATGATAAAGAAAATATTGATATACTACTAAAGGAATTCTAAAGTCCCTGAAAATGTAATAAGAAATCAAAGCAAATTTCACAGAAGAAAACTTCAACCAATCTAAAGTATCATTAAAGTATTAAAGTATCGAAGGAATTCCAGTTGAATCCAGTGGGTTCTATCTAGTATTTATATTAAACTAATAGAACATTCCTTCACTTACAAGAGGGAGAAGCAGATTCTTCTTCTGATGGTGAACTAGATGTAACCCTGTGACAGATTCTTATAGTTTAATATTTATAGGATTGCAACTTTACTAAGTTCTTATACATATGCAATTGGTATTAGTCCCCTGAAATACAGTAGCACTTGTTTTGGCAAGTAATTATAGGTATCACCAAAATAATAATTTTTATTCTTTCTTATTCCTTTCTCAGGTTAACCAAGTATCCTTTGATGATTTAGCAGGAAATTTTGTTGCTGAAGTTTCTCTTAAACATTTCCTCCAACTCTGCTGCCAACTTCTGTTATTGCTCCCTGTTTGCTTCTTCTGTCAGTTAACTCCCTGGAAACTTGCTGAATTATATTGCTTCTAGAGTTTCTGCAACAGACTCTTGTTTACTCAGCAGAGAACTATCACTCAATCATCCACACTGGGCAATCAGCAACTTTTTAGAATGCATTATTTGTACTCAGTAACTATGACCTTTTATATATACACAAACACACACAAGTAGAAAGTCTGTTCCATGCGGTCACTCTTCTAACATTTTTTTTAGCTTTCCTCTTATTGAATTCCATTGTCACCTGTTGAATTTAGTTAATTTAGAATAATTTAATTTAAAGAGATAAGGTACAAAATATCAATAAATGCCAATATGTGGAGCATTTTCAGGGACTATGATAACTACCAAAGAAGTTCCAGAGCAAATATTGCTTTGTTAACAAAATTAGCAATGACATGACACAAATATTTGGGTACAATTTGATTTCAGTTCAATGGACATCAGTAAAAAAAAAAAAAAAAAGACAGAAACATTAGAAGTAGAATTGCACATAAACAATTTGCTTATAATGACAGCAGCCATTAATATTTGAATAACCCACTAAGTTTTGATCATTGAATGAATTCAACTGCTTTTATTTCTTTATTTGATTTTTATCCCATCTTTATTACTTTATAAGTAATTCAAGACAGTGAACATACATTACATAGCATTCCTTCCTCCTCCTATTTTTCCCATGATAACAACCTTGTGAGGTGAATTGATCTGATAGAAAGTAATTGGCCCAAAGTCACCCAGCTAGCTTTCATGCCTAAGGCAGGACTAAGATAAGACTTTACTCCAGTGGTGAAATCCATTTTTTTTTACTGCCGGTTCGGTGGGCGTGGCTTGGTGGGCATGGTATGGCTTGGTGGGCGTGGCAGGGGAAGGATATGCAAAATCTCCATTTCCACCCCACTCCAGAGGAAGGATACTGCAAAATCCCCATTCCCTCCCCATCCTGGGGCAAGGATATTACAAAATCTCCAGTCCCACCCCACTCTGGGACCAGCCAGAGATTGTATTTGCTGGTTCTCTGAACTACTCAAAATTTCCACTACCGCTTCTCCAGAACCTGTCAGAACCTGCTGGATTTCACCCCTGCTTTACTCTCTTAGCATAGAAATGAGGGCATTTCCTTTTATCAGTGTATCCATGTGTCATCATGTCAATCTTCAATAAAATAAAATAAAATAAACATTTTCTGATAACTAAATAATACTTGTTTTATTTTCAAATTTTCCTTCTTCAACCAGTCTGTTCCTCTTATATAATTCTTTTTCTAAGTCTCTGTATTTCACTATATGATTTAAGTGTGGTTCATGAATATAAAACAACCAATTGTCCATTTCTTTTTATATATTCAGTTTCTTCTGGTAAGATCAGTTTTAGTATAAATTGGATAGATTTGGAATGTTATTGTGCCTTTTTTCCTCCCTCTGCACATGTTTCATGTCTGTCATGCCCAAGCTACTGAATCATACAAATGCTAATCAAAGCTTGAATACCTTACATAAAAAAATGTATCAACCTGGCCTATAAGTATTCTGTTAGTCTAATGTCTGAAATCTTGGTTTACCATGTATGTTGAGCTGTCATTTATCATCTATATATCAGGCATTATGCTAGGCTCGAAAATATATGTGTTATAGCTAATATTAACTCCTGAGGTATGGTGATGCAGTCAGCTCATAGTCAATGAGCTGGAAACTATTAATAGTGTCTGTCACTAAGGAGTGGGAGGAAGTTTATCTATGCAAGTTTACAGAACATTATTCTGTCATGCTCTGAATGACAAGCAGATATGAAGACATGCTGATTGTATACGTACACATACACAGACAAATTGTATATGTACACATACAAAGACAGTATATGTACACATGAGCGTGCACCCCCCCCACCACACACAAATTAGATCAATGCTACTGGTAGAGGTTTTACAAGTTCTAGAAGCACAGATTCTACCCCAATACATATAAAGTAAACACTCTGTCACTGAGATACTCCTACATATCAGTATACTTGCATAGTAATACTAGCCACTCCAGTAGTGGGTTTCCATTTTGTTCACTAGTGGTTTGCTCGTAGGTGCATGATGCTTCTGCGCATGCTCAGAGATGTCCAGGTGGGTGGGCGGAGCCTGCCGCCGCCACCACCACCAGTTTGCCTGATCCGGATCTGGCGAACCAGTAGCAACCCACCACTGAGCCACTCCTTGATTAAAGTACTTTCAATTAACGCTTTTAATAATAATAATAAAGAACACTGCAACTTTCCTAATTACCTTTAAATAAAGACATGATTTCATGTTTTTTAGCTACTCCTATACTACTATTGACCCAGTTCATGGGTAACAAAAATATACACACCAGTATAAGTCCAATTATTACTTATATTTTATTTTTGTTCTTTCTACAAAATAGATTGCATTAAAAAAAACCTTATAAGTTTCCTTATACATAATGGATAAAAAGAAATTGGTTTATCAAATATTTTAAAAGATTTGCACATATCGGCCCTGATTCAATTGGCCAAGAGATTCAAAAATAATAAAAAGCATTTTCTGAATTGAGTTTGTGATTTCATCCAATTTCATCTGCCCCACCACTATAAAAAAGGTGTAGCTTTGCAGTACTGAACACTGAATTATAAGAGTAGAGCGAAGGGCAGGCATAACTCTGACTCTGTCTTATATTTTTTTGAACCCCGAAATAAGCGTGTGGCCTTATTTTCAGGGAGGTCTTATTATTTTGGGGCGCATGGAGCAAGATGGGGCTCCTCTAGCCATCTTACCTGATTTCCAGCCCTGCGTTTAAATATTTTTTGGGAGGGCTTATTTTCAGGAGGAGGCTTATTTTAGCCCATGGGCTCAAAAGCCCGATTGGGCTTATTATCAGGGGATGTTTTATTTTCAGGAAAACAGGGTGGTAGAAAATTTAGCCATTCCTTCAGTCCTAATATGACTTGAGTATTAGGACTTTGACTTGCTAAAATACTAATAATCATGAATATTTATAGTCTTGGGCAAATTAACATGCAACATGGTATCAACTAACAAAAAATAGGCATAGATATATTATATATAGCTTAAAATATATTAAGATAAGTGGCTGTCCTTTGGATATTACACAATCTGTTCTGTCTCAAGGATTTCTTTGAGTTTCTCAAAAGATTGAAAAAGCTGGTTAAAAGACATAATGCTCTTAGTGTTCCAGAATATAAAAGTTTGGTTCAAATATTCATACCAGTTTGACTCAAGAGGGTATATCAATTATGAGCTCTAAGTCAATTTTCAAAGTCCTGAAGTACTAGTTCTGGTCTTAGATGTGCTGATATTGTCAGCACAGAAAGAATGTTCTACTACAGGGCTGTCAAACTTCCGGCCTGCAGGCCGGATGCTTCATGTGCTGGCCACGGCCACACCCAGTTTAGCAAAGGGGGAAAAGTACCGATACATCATGTGACACCACATAACGATGTGAGTTTGACACCCCTGTTCTAATAGTAGGTGTTCTGTCCCCTCCCACGAGTGGCCTTGCAGAGGCTCAAATAGCCTGGCAGTAACAAATGCAGACTAGGTAGACTGAAGCTGGCCCTTTAATAAATAGTTCTCTTCCAAAGCGTTTATCATTCCAATAGTTACCGGGCAATGTTCCAAAGGTCTTGGCAGATGGCCAGCAGGAATGCAGACTGTTGTCAAAAAACTCCAGACTAACAGTTGTAAATCCACTACATACAAAACGCCAACAAATTGTTCACCACGCCTTTCCAGCCCAGTCACACCCCTTTTATACTTTGTAGGGTGTGGCCCTACATCTCCTGACCACACCTCTTGGGACATGGCAATAGCTGTTCTCTACAACGTCTCCTACTCTTGCATCCAATAAGGGGTCCCCCTCCTCGTTACCACCCTCTGTTTCCTCCTCACTTTGGCTGGGGTCCAGAGGCACGTCATCAACTGTCAGTTCTTGCTGACTCACCAGTGAAGATGGCCCCTCCGGCACATAGCTCATGACAGCTTTTTCCTCCTCCATAACATCCTCCGACTCACCCTGTGAAGATAAATCAGCCTCCGAGGCCGGAGTCACAACAGTAGGAGAAAGCAAACATGTGACTGGAAAAAAATGAGTGACTTGAAACTGCTTGGAAGCCACCTGATAGATTTCCTACTCTGAAGCAACCCTTCATTTCAATTTCCAATTCTGCTTCAAAATGAGGACTCAATAGGAGCTTCATCAAACTGCTTTCTAATGAAACTGTTGATTACAGTCTCTTATTTATTTACTGATCAGCTCAGTTCCTAAGGCTGCCTATTTTCAAAGTGTCTCTGGGCAGATGGTTATAAACCACAGATAATGAAATAAATATGAGAACAGTAAAACCCATCATATTTGTGGCAAAGAGAAATTGAAGATTTACAACATTTAGTCTGTTCACTCATTATCCTGGTCTAGCATCTGTGGAAAGAGTCAGATTTTTAAGCCTCTCCTCCATCCCAGTGGAGGGAGCCATACAGATCCATAATGCCTATTCCAATTTATAGTATACATTTTTTCTCTATTACATTTTTCTTCAAAGTTTTAAAAAGGAACATAAAAACTAACCCAAAGTAATACCAAAAAAAAAGAAAAGAAAAGAAAAGAAAAGAAAGGAAAGGAAAGGAAAGGAAAAGAAAGAAAGGACAAAAGTGCAGAAAGAGAAGTTCTGCTTTCATTTGCAACAATATATTCTAAGTGTGATTATAACATTATTTTTATTATTACAAAAAAGCTCACTTTTTCCATTTTGTATATATTATAATTAGGATACACACACACAGCATATGTATAGTATATCCTAAATGTAGATATTGTATTTTCCCTAACCAAGGGAGTCAAGTTAGACATCTTTGCAAATTCCATCTTCTTCACAAATCATTCTTCTTTTGTCGGTAGCACCAAACTTTAGTAATGTTGCTTCAGTTGTCATATATAAAAGCAAAGTTCTATGGTTTTCCCCTAGCTGTTTATTCATGAATCCCAAAAGAAAAGTATTTGATTGTACATTTGTGCTTAAAATCTTCTGAGTTAGTGTATTTATTTGCATCATTTTTTTTGCTTTTTTACATATATACTATATGTGATAAATTGTCCTTTCATGGTGTTCACATTTCTAGCATTTCTAACCCTAACCTTAATCCTAACCCTGACCCTACCTGTATATACCCCAACAAATATTGAATCCATTAAATTTATATTGAATTATATATAGGATTGTATCTAAAATACTTCAGTGATAGCTGGCAAATAAACAGTACTTGCCTTTAGGTCCACAAAATAAAACTTAAAAGTCCATATTTGTAAATTAGCTTAAAATATCCCAAATGCCAAAACACAAGTTAAAGCAAATACTTTTAAAGATCTATCACAGCCATTATTTCAAAGAAATTTAACTTTTTCTTTTTGCAAAATGCTGGATGATATTGCAATGATATTAATGAATAATTTCCAAATGGAAGTAATCTGCTAAAAAGATTTCAGAATAAGAAAAGAAAACATTCTTTAAGAAATTGCTTGCAACCAATTGTGTTTGGGAGATGAGCACTCAGTAAAATTGCACTAATATGAATTGTTTCATTAGATGCAGGTATTATATCAAAGTGCTAGCTACTATTTAATGTAATGGAAATAATATTAAAAGGTTCATAGCAGACCATATTGTGCAAGAGTTGACATCCTGTAAATAGTTCAGTGCCAGGCTCTGATCTTTAAGACTCTAGGTCAGTGATGGCTAACCTTTTTGCCATCATGTGCCAAAAGCAGGGGGGAGCTCAGGGGGTCGTGCGCGTGCGTGCCTACACCCATAATTCAATGCGCCTCATCCCCCCGCTTTTGGCACAGTGGGCCCGGTAGGCCAGTTTTTTCGCCCTCCCCAGGCTCCAGAGCCTTTCTAGGAGCCTGGGGAGGGTGAAAATGGCCTTCCCCGCCCCCCTGGAGGCCCTCTGCAGGCCAGAAACAGCCTGTTTCCCGACTTCCGGTGGGCCAGGAACGCCCGAAAATCAGCTGGCCAGTGGACGCATGCTCGCCAGACCTGAGCTAGGGCAACACTCGCGTGCCCACTGATATGGCTCTGCCATAGGTTCGCCATCACGGCTCTAGGTGTACATAGGAAATTTAAATATCAAAGAAGTTTCTGGATTTTTTTAAAGATCTTACAGGTTTTCATACGAGATGTTTATTTGGCATAAAATCATATCATTAAAAAACCTCCCCCTCATCTAAAGTCCAAATTAGTAAATAGACCAATGTCATAATTCACTAACTCAGAACATAAATTTATCCAATCCATAGTTTTCAGATATATTGCAAACATAGTTCTTTTCTCACAAGTTCTTTTCCAGGCTAGAATACAAACATCATCAATAACATTTTGATTGAAAAAATTGACCAAAAGCTAAATACAGATTATTGAATGTCATATGTAATGTCATATGTGCCAGTTGTAGATGAAAGAATAGATGTTATTCAGCATTGGACCATCATTACTGAGATTTTTTGTGGATTATTAAGAATAAAATAATCAAGTCAGCTAGCCTCTTTTCTCTCAAATGCACACAAAAATTGTAATTGTTAAAACACAGAGAATGGTGATAATTTCACCAAATGCACAGAGCAAGTTTAATTGTTGTTATTTTTAATAGAAGAATTTGCAAACGGTACTGATTATTTGGAGTATTTTGAAACGCTGTGTTCAACATTTGTTTCTTTCTTCCCACTAGCACAACAAAAAAGAGGGGGGAAAGTGTGTGGACAGTTGAAAATAACTAAAAAAATGTTGTAATGAAATGTAGTAAAAATTGAATATCAGTCCAACCCTAAGAAAGCAAAGGGTCAAAGTATGTACCCCCTTTCTATAATTTCTGAGCTCCTATTCACAATGTGATTAGAAGGCAAAAATAATGAGGTGATATGGGGTGGGTTCTACTTACCTCCTCTACTGGTTTGTAATGGGAGCACATGCGCGCAGAAGATTCTGTGCATGCGCAGATCGTTCATAATCATGTCTGGACGGGTGGGCAGAGCCTCCCGCCGCCGTTACTACCGGTTCACAAGAACCAGACTAAACCGGGAGCAACCCACCACTGAGATGATATCACCTGATATGATATAGAATAAATAAAATTGAGTCTCATGTTTTTTTAAAGATTCATAAATGGAGCACTCTCCACCAGAAGATCAGGCCCTAGCACCAGAGTCAGTCCATGTCAGTCCTATCTAGTCTGGAATTTAAATTTAGTTCAGGATTCTTATATTATTGAGAAATATAGCAATACAGACCTAGATAATGTGGTATTTTTAATATAATAGAAGAAAGCAGAGAAGCAACAAAGCATTTAATTACAAGACAGAATGCTCTAAGTATAATGTCTCCTCTTAAATCCCTCAGAACAATAGATTACCTTCTCCAACAATTCTGATCCAACTATTTTAATCTTCTGGATAAGGCTTTTTTTTTTGTGAGAGATCATCATTATTTATGGAATTTACATTAGTCCTTTTTACATCCAGTCTTTAAATTATAACAGAACAACCAGAGAAGAGAAAATAATTGCAAGAGCAAAAAACAATGAATTGCCAGAAATAATTTAACAGGACCTAAATTGTTTTCAACTCTGCCTCTCTTTAATGTATCCTATTAAAAGGTACACATTATCTCAACACACCATCAAAAATCTAAGAGTTTCCCATTTTGTACATACAACAAATCTGAACAAATAAAGCCAAATGCAAAACCTAGTCGATTCTATTTTGTTCTTTAATTTAGGTAATTAATGCAAATAAAAAAGCTCCATAATTTCTTCTTCCTTTCAGATTTTCGAATGTCGATCTTGATAACGGAGGTTGTTTAGTCATAAGTGTAAATATGCTACTGAAATAAATCAGTTTATGCACATTATAGATATGTGACTTAACTTTTAAACCCAAGGATTGTCCCATCAATCAGTTCCTTCAGTCCTTTTTAAAAAAAATGCTGGTGGAAGAGAATATTTGTAGGTCAGGATTGAATTTTGAGTATTCTGTGAGTTTGATTGCACTAACTAATGATATTATCTAGTTGGTAATGAAACATCTGCAAGAAAATAACCAAGCCCAAAGAACACCAAGCATCTCACCAAAATAAAAGTGCTGGAAAAACATCACTGTCCTATTCAATGTTCCATAAAATGATTCCTACAAATGGATACTCCATTTTTAAACATTAATTCTTACAGATCCATTTTCTATCATGAGAGCATCTTTTCCAAGGTACACTTTGTTGTGGAAGTCTTGTAATGAAGACTAACAGATGCTAGTAGACTGCCTTCATCCTTCCCTTATAATGTCACGACTGATCCACCTCAGTGATTTACAACAATTTATTCCCATTAATATCAGAAAATATTTTGTTTTATAACTCTAATTTTTATGTCTGTGAAAATTAATTGTCAAGTATGCAATCTAATTGTATCTACCGCCTCTAATTGTATTTACACCCTGTCCATGTCCATTCTTGAAAAACAGATGGCATCTCTTCAGGAGAAATCATAATGCGAGGTTGTTTTGCACTAGAAATTTAGCTATTTTTCAGTTTGTTCCATTATGTTACAATGTCAGAAAGCACAAAATGGGAATCAGATTTTACACTACGATGTAAAAGCGAAATATTTGTCTTACAGTGACAGCAGGCATCTTTTAAGATTTCTATTACAAGGAAAGACAAATAAAAATTTTGACATCAGTCAGACTGATGCTGTTGCACCACATCCTACCAATGGTTCTTATCTTGCCTCCTCTAAATTACTTTTGATAACATTCAGAAAGATAACCCATATCTAGGGAAAAATAGAAATATATAACTCTGGCTGTGATTTTTTTTTTCCATAATGGATTTCTCAATTATAAAGATCTATTTATTGAGCTTTCACATGGTACATTTAGTCAAGTGAATACTGCCGACACATTCTATGCTGAACAGAAGGCTCAGTTGAAGCTTCTCCATTTTTTTCCTTCAAACAATCTCTTAAAGATTGATGAAATATTTGTCATTATTGTTAAACAAGTTGAATAACTTGAGAAATGAAGTCTGTAGTACATATCTTACATTTGTTCCTGATAGGTTCTCACTCACAACAGATTAAATGACAGTGAAACATTTCCATCAATATAAAATTTGCTGCCTTTCTCTAAAAGTACAGCTGCTCAGAAGACTGGATAGAACAAACGGTCTTCTTCTCCAAGTGAGAAAATTACAGATATTGTACTTTTTAAAAAGTGTGCTTCCCCTTTTCTTTTCCCCTGATTAAATAAATGAATCAACAATTAATCACTGCTAATACATGTCCTACTTAGGGGATCGTATAACCAAAGCCCAAAATCAAGCTGTTACACTCATGTGAGTAATCAGTCCAAGGTTAATTCACATTTCTAAAAAGCAAACTGTCAAGCAACATATAACAACTAAGGGAACATTGTTATTGTTGTTGTTAGTTGCGAAGTCGTGTCCAACCCATCGCGACCCTATGGACAATGTTCCTCCAGGCCTTCCTGTCCTCTACCATCCTCTGAAGTCCATTTAAGCTCACACCTACTGCTTCAGTGACTCCATTCAGACACCTCGTTCTCTGTCGTCTCCTTCTTTTGCCCTCAATCTTTCCCAGCATTAGGTTCTTCTCCAGTGAGTCCTTCCTTCTCATTAGATGGCCAAAGTATTTGAGTTTCATCTTCAGGATCTGGCCTTCTAAAGAGAAGAAGAGAACGTTGTAATGTAGGTTAATCTACAGGCAGTCCCAGAACTGGAATTCAACTCAGTTCACAAGTCAAATTAGGAGATTCAAAACCAAGGCATCATTTCCAACACATGTGGTTCAGAACAAGAGTCCATGAAGATAAAGAACTTGAGAATCCATTTCCATTCAATAGTCAGTGATCCAGATAAGATATTGCTTGCCAAAAGGGTTGCAATCCTGAACAATTCTTTAGATGAATTTTGGGTTGTGTTGTTGGGTATACAGCTGAAAATGCATTCCTTCAAACTTAGTGAGCTTTGGTTTTTCTTTTTGACAGTTTTAATTAAACAAAATCTGATCCACAGGTTTGTTTGAAATCTCCTCATTTCTGCTTCTAATACAAGCAAAGCTCTCAGTAATGATTGCCACTCATTTTTATCTTTAAAAGTGAGATATGAAATCATGGATGTTTTTACTCTCACACACTCTGTGTGTGTGAGGGGGGGGGAGAGGGAGAGATAGAGACTTAGAAAATACTGAATTAATCATTTTTACAAGAGGAGAAGGATATTGAACTATCCATCCTGAGCTCTGCTATTTGGCAATGAATGCAATTTCACTTCTTCTTCAGCCTATCTATTGCTATTTTCATCTAATGCAATATATTCCCTCCCCTCCACCCCATTTTTGCAAGTATCAAGATTGCCCTGCTTAGCGGAGCAGCTCTTCTTCCTAACTGCCCTGGATTAGGAAGACTTGGCTTTTAAAAGCTATATTTTATACTTAACTTAAGAAGCAGCAGCTATTCCGCACAGTAAGCTTTGGTAAAACCTTGGTGTGATCTTTATTTACTTACTAAGCATCCCTATAGTTTATTTGCTAAACTTAGTAACTGAAAAATCATTCAGGAAGAAAGATATGGCATACAATATTGTTGCCAAGATCACTGATGGATGCACCAAGAACTGAATTTGACTTGTGGGAGTATTTATGGTTTTAGAAGTATTTGAAATAGTCAGGAAATCTCTGCCTGTGAGCAATTCTATAATACAAGGAATGATAAGGTACTTACTAAGTTCGTATGTGCAGAACACCCGAATCAGCCTCTTTTAAATTTTAAGGTGCACCGCCCTGAGTCCTATTTGGAGAAGGGCGGTATAGAAATTTAATTAATAAATAATTAATAAGATCCCATAGATTCACAACACTCTTTATTATAGTACTAAAACCAGAACTTATAATGCATTCACAGTGGCAAAGTTATCATTTACTAGCATGCACAAAACTACAATGATCATTGGGGTCCTACAGGGTTACCGATTATACAGTATATCCTCCACAATTTATCACAATCTTTAAATAAATTAGTATATCAGCTTTAGATCAGGAATGTTGCATCAGATAAGGTGAGAAGGTAATTTATTATAGATGCCACTCTGATATTGTCAAATTTTACATCTTCATAAATGGCTCTTTCCTGACTCTCCCATTCTGATACTATCATTAGCTAACATAAACATTTGTTATTTATTATACTTATTGGCTCTTTTGACTCTTCTGATAATTGAAAACAACAACATACTTTATGTTTTCAAACCCCTTTCCAGTCAGGATTATCCATTTCCACAGTTTCATTTTTTCCTTACTATTTGAAAGATATTTTTATTAGTTATTTTTACCGGGAGACAATAAAATAAAAGGATTATGGTTCATCAACAATAAAAAGTGTGGCCAAAGAAAGCAGAAATAGTACCAATAGTAATAAATGCCTTGGGTGCAATCCCAAAACAACTGGAGCACCACTTAAACATCATTGGCAATGACAAAAATCACCATCAGTCAATTGTAAAAGGCAGCTTTACTCAGAATTTACATTCTGCGACAATAATCCAACACTATGAAACATCAACATTTGCCTATCCTAGGGCTTTGGTAAGGACTCCATAGGTGGATCAAAATGCCAAATCCAGTCTGAACATCTTGAGGACTGTTATTATTATTATTTGCATATGCAAAGGTAAATCTCCCTTGTTTTAGGAAATCTCAGACATCAAAAAAAAATTCCCAGTGACTTTCTGTGATATTTGAACTGTAATATTTAAAAATCTGCTTATTTATTTATTTATTTATTTATTTATTTATTTATTTATTTATTGGTTCAATTTATATGCCGCCCTTCTCCGGAGACTCAGGGTGGCTTACAATACGTTAAGGAATAGCCTTCATACTTTTGTATATACCTGCTTAGTAGGGATTTCGGACCTTCCTAAGCGGTGTTCTTTTTTATACAAAGTCACAATCCGGGTCCTCATTTTACCTACCTCGAAAGGATGGAAGGCTGAGTCAACCTTGAGCCTGCAAAGATTTGAACTTGCAGTAATTGCAGGCAGCTGGTGCTACTTAACAGGACTATAGTCCACTGTGCCACCAAGGCTCTATATCTTTTTTAGGGATGAACCATTACCTTTCTTATCAGCAATATTTTGATAGCGGTGCTCATATGCTACCATGTTTTTCTTGCAGATATTATAATAGAATGGTAAGGAAAACACACAGAAAGAGATATGGTAAATATAGTATATTATATGAGAGGGTGGTTGGATTGTATCCCCCTTGGATTGTGTCGACTTGGCAAGAGATCCTTTCCACTGTGGTGAGGGGACAGTGGACTTTGGACCTCGGATTCTGGATGCCCCCACTTTATTTGCTCCCTTTTGGACCTCTTATTTTCCATCTGACCCTTGGGACATGGTCACTTATCCTCTGTGGCAAGATGTATACGGCAGCTGAGCTTCTTGTTCTGCGAGACTCCCCCCTCTCGCAGGATTGGCCCTCCACTCTATCGAGGGCCTACCTCGATGACGGATTTTGGAATCCCGAGAGGTGGAATGCGGCAAAGAGGGGGTTGAGGGGTTTTTTAAAATTGTCATTTGCCAATCTTTTAAGGGGTTTCGGGAGGGGGGAGGGTTGTTTGGCAAAGGATAGGGAGGGTGATTTGTTGGGGAGGGAACCAGGCCCGGCACAGGGTCGCGCTAGGGGAAGTGCGGAGCGGGGATCGGAGGAGGTTGGTGTTGGTAGGGAGGAGGGCGATGTCATCAGGACCGTGGGTGGGAGGGGCAGGTATGGTGGGAGCAGGGGGCCATATCATGTTGTGGGGGCACGTATCCGCTGTCTCCAAGCAGTGACATGCTCCAGCCCCCAATGCTCTTCTCGTTTCCTGGGTTGTCCGGAGTCTCAGAGCCTGGGTCTTAGGCTGATGCTGTGCAACGCCAGGTCCGTGGTTAATAAAGCCCCCCTCATTTGTGAGCTGATCCAGGAGGGGGGAGCGGACCTGGCGGGTATTACTGAGACCTGGCTGGGCCTGGAGGGGGGTCCCCCTCGTAGAAATGTGCCCACCGGGTTTCCACGCATTTCATCAGCCAAGGGCCCAGGGTAGGGGGGGTGGCGGTTATTGTAAAGGAAGATCTTGATCCTAGGGAGGCCACTGTACCTCAGATAGCCGGTTGTAAGTCTCTCCTTGTGAAGTGGGGCCATGGGAGGCAGATGGGCCTGCTGGTTACATACCTGGCTCCTTGCTGCGTGGCAGCGACCCTGCCCGAGCTCCTCAATGTTGAGGAGGTGGTGGTTGATACCCCTAGGCTTTTAGTCATGGGGGATTTCAACCTGCCGTCCATTGGTGAAGCATCTGAGGTGGCTCGGGAGTTCATGGCTTCCATGATGGTCATGGACCTGACCCAGTTAATTCAGGGCCCCACTCACATAGGAGGAAACACGCTGGACTTAATTTTCGTCTCTGGTCAGTGGTTGAATGGCTTAGATACAGGGGATATAGTTATTGAACCCTTGTCATGGTCAGACCATTCTCTCCTTAGACTTGACTTCCTGACCACTATGCCCCACCGCAGGGAGGCGGAACCGATCAGGTTGTTCCGCCCCAGGCGCCTGATGGATCCTGATAGGTTCCGAATGGAGCTTGGGCCATTTCCTGAGACTCTGGCGCGCGACTTGACGGAAGACCTGGTGGCTGCCTGGGATAGGGCGGCCACTGGTGCTTTAGATCGGGTCGTGCCTTTGTGGCCTCTGACCCGGCACCGAATCTGCCCAGCTCCTTGGTTCTCCAAGGAGCTGAGGGGGATGAAACGCCGGAAAAGACGCCTAGAGAGTAGTTGGAGGGCCAGTCGCTCCGAATCTGACCGTACACTAGTGAGGTCTTATATCAAGACCTACTTAGTGGCGATAAAGGCGGCGAAGTGTAATTACTTTTCCGCTCTTATCGCGTCGGCAGAAAATCGCCCAGCTGCCTTGTTTAGGGTGACTCGCTCCCTTCTCCATCTGGGAGCGCGGGAAGACCCCTTGCAAGGTTGTGCTGAGGATTTTGTGCATTATCTGCACGATAAAGTCGCTCAAATTCGGGAAGGCTTGGACTCTGACTGGGTAGGTACAGGCAGGTTGTCCGAGGTCTGTCTTGAGATGGATATCTGGGATGAGTTTGACCCTGTGACTCCCGAGGACGTGGAGAGGATGCTGGGGAGGTTGAACGCAACCACATGTTTATTGGACCCGTGTCCCTCCTGGTTGGTGCTGGCTACCCGGGAGGTTACACGAGGCTGGCTCCAGAGGATTATAAATGCTTCCTTGAGTGAGGGGTTCTTGCCTCCCGCCTTGAAAGAGGCGGTGGTGAGGCCCCTCCTCAAGAAGCCCTCTCTGGACCCAGCTGTTTTAGCAAACTATCATCCAGTTTCCAACCTTCGCTTTTTGGCGAAGGTTGTTGAGAGTGTGGTTGCGCGACAGCTCCCACAGTACCTGGATGAAACCGTCTATCTAGATCCGTTCCAGTCCGGCTTCAGGCCCGGGTACAGCACGGAAACGGCATTGGTCGCGTTGGTTGATGATCTCTGGAGGGCTCGGGACAGAGGTTGCTCCTCTGTTCTGGTCCTATTAGACCTCTCAGCGGCTTTTGATACCATTGACCATGGTATCATGCTGCACCGGTTGGAGGGGTTGGGAGTGGGAGGCACTGTTTTACGGTGGTTCTCCTCCTATCTCTCCGACCGGTCGCAGTCTGTGTTGGCTGGAGGGCAGAGGTCGACCTCAAGGCACTTGGTTTGTGGGGTGCCACAAGGGTCGGTCCTCTCGCCTCTCCTGTTCAACATTTATGTGAAGCCGCTGGGCAAGATCATCCGTGGTTTTGGGGTGCAGTGCCATCTGTACGCTGATGACACCCAGCTGTACATCTCCACCCCAGACCACCCCAACGATGCCCTTGAAGTGATGTCCCGGTGCCTGGAGGCAGTGCGGGTCTGGATGGGGAGGAACAGGCTCCGACTCAATCCCTCCAAGACTGAGTGACTGTGGCTACCGGCGTCCCGATATAGTCAGCTGGTGCCATCGCTGACTATTGGGGGCGAGACATTGGCCCCCACGGAGAGGGCGCGTAACTTGGGTGTCCTCCTGGACGCACGGCTGTCTTTAGAAGAGCATATGACGGCCGTGGCCAGGGGGGCTTTCTATCAGGTTCGCCTGATACGCCAGTTGCGCCCCTTTCTGGATCGGGACTCCCTATGCACGGTCACTCATGCCCTCGTTACTTCCCGCCTCGACTACTGCAACGCTCTCTACATGGGGCTCCCCTTGAGGAGCACTCGGAGGCTCCAACTGGTGCAGAATGCGGCCGCGCGGGTACTTATGGGGGCGACATGGCGCTCCCACGTGACATCTCTCCTGCGCGAGCTGTATTGGCTTCCAGTGGTCTTCCGAGTGCGCTTCAAGGTGTTGGTTCTCATCTTCAAAGCGCTCCATGGCTTAGGACCCAGTTATTTACGAGACCACCTTCTGCCTCCGATAACCTCCCACCGGCCAACACGCTCCCACAGAGAGGGTCTCCTCAGGGTGCCGTCTGTCAGGCAATGTCGGCTGGCGACCCCCCGGGGAAGAGCCTTCTCTGTGGGGGCACCTGCCCTCTGGAATGAGCTACCCCCAGGGATACGACTAATCCCGGACCTCCGGACCTTCTGCCGGGCCTGAAGACTTTCTTATTTCAGCAAGCCGGGCTGGGTTAATATTTTTTAATTGGGTGAATTTTATGGGTAACGGGGTTTTAAATTGGAGAAGCCTAAGATAATTTAATTTTGTTTTAATGTATTTTAATATTTGTATTGTGTGTTTTTAATTCTGGCTGTTCACCGCCCCGAGTCCTTCGGGAGAGGGGGCTGTATACAAATTTAATAAATAATAATAATAATAATTATAATTATAATAATAATTATAATATAATATAATATTTACTGTCAGTATTGTAGTTGATCTTTCAGTCATCTATTCCCTCAGAAGATTATCCTTCTAAAAGAAGCTAAAATGTATTTCTGAATATTTCCCCCCACCACCAATTATTTAATCCTAAAATTCAATAATTCTATCAGTTATACAAAACTTAAATGAAAACAAGATTGGTAACAGGATCATTAATGCTTTCTTCTTGGTTGCAGATAAAACTGATGGCTTTTCTACAAGACAAGAAATGAAAAATGCATTTACATAGCAAAACTAAATCATGGTTTTCTAAATAAGTGACATAATTTACTCATATTGCTACATAATATATTAACAAAACAAAATTAATGAGATACAAGTAATCCTTGCTTACTGACTGGCTCATTTAACAGCCATTCAAAGTGAATGACAGTTGAAACAGGGAAAAACAGTTTGCAACCAATCCTTGCACTTACATCTATCACAGCATCCTGCATCATCTCTGTTCAGATACTTTGCAACCTCCTTGTATTTATGGCTGTCACCGTGTCCTATGATCATGCCCATGTACTTTGCCATTAGCTTCCAACAAGCAGAATTAATGGAGAATACAAAAGTGAAATCACAAGTCACAAACATGTGGTGTCTTGCTACGTAGCAATATGAGTAAATAATGGCACTTATTTAGCAAACTGTGGTTTAATCATTGTGATCTGTAGAACACATCACTCATTGTAAGTTTTTAATGGTGAAATTGGAAAAGTGCATCACTACTACTATATTATTACCAGCATATGTTCTTGAAAATAAACATTTTTTGGGGGAAAAACATTGTTATTTCTGATGCTTGAAAAAGTAATTTCATAAACAGGTAGAGCTAAGTACATTTTTTGTAGTTTTTCATGGACCATATGGAAATCTATTACTCCATCTTCTCATTTTTAGAATATAAAAGCATTTCAAAAATTGTTAGGAAAAAATCTCTTAAATCCAATATTTAATATCAGAAGTATACAGTTCTTTCCAGCTATGTAAAATAATCTGTTTTTCCCCCCTTCAAATTCTAGCCTTAATAAAGGCAGAGTTCTTCTTAAAATGTCAAATTATAGCTTTGACTGCGACATGATAGTAATTTAATAATGGAGAAGATCGCTTGCTTTGGAATCAGCCTTGACTTTGGGCCAGTCTTTTACCCTAAAGTAGCTTAATGCATGCATATGAAAAGATAATTGGAGAGAAGGAACCTGCATGGTAGTTTGAGTTTGTTTACAAATGCTGCGGGGTGGGGATGGGGGAACCTGTGCTGCTAATTACTGCTTCTCAATCCATTGTTCCCCTTGTAAGTTGAAAGTTATAGGTTGGGGCTTCTGCCACTTCTACGCTGTAACAATAAAAAAGAGATGTGTTTCAGATCTATCTGTGTGCCTCTCTCTCCCTCTCTCTCTCTCTCTCTCTCTCTCTCTCTCTCTCTCTCTCTCTCTCTCTCTCTCTCTTTTTTGTAATGAAGGTAGAATATGCTGGGAGCTGAAAAGCAGCAGGAATTGTGGATCTGCTTTCCAATTCTACTGATAAGCAAAACACAGAAAGATTTAGCCATTTAGTCAACTTTTATCCTGGGATTCATATGCATGGAAGCTTTATTTTATTTATCAAATAGACAAGGTGGCGCAAGTGGTTAGAATGCAGTATTGCAGTCTAATTCTGCTGACTGCCAGCAGTTCGATTCTCACTGACTCAAAGTTGATTCAGGCTTCCATCCTTCCAAGGTCAGTAAAATGAGGACCCAGATTGTTGGGGGCAATATGCTGACTCTGTAAACTGCTTAGAGACTGTGAAGTGGTATATAAGTCTGAGTGCTAAGTGCTAGTGCTATTTTTATCTTGAAACAGACAACTGACCCTGGATAAAAAGGAACTGTCCCTTTAACTGCATGCAAAGGCCCATAAAAATAGAATTCACTACTCCTCTTACAGCAAAAGTCAAAAATATTTGATGAATTTGTGAAATTACTTGAAGGCTGATTTCTCACCAACACCATCAATTATTATACAGGGATTTCACAAATAAATTGAACCTCCTGGATAAGGTATTACTGCTTAAACCACAGAGCTGCATAATCTCTCTCAATACTTCAGATTTGGGGATTTAGAAGAGATACTGAGGGATTGTCTTGCATGTAAGGTTTATGATGATGAATTCCAATGAATGTTCATGTCTGAGAGGGTTGTCATTTGAAATAGCTCAAAAAACTGGCATCACTACAAGTTACAAGCATCAAGGAGGTAGCAGCTAATGTAAAAGCTATCTGTACCAAGCAGACTAAAAATTCTGCACAGCAAGCAGAATATAGGAAATGCGCCATCCACAAATTCTTCAGAGAGGCACAAATATATATCTATCCCTGTGGTGGGTTTCAACACTTCTCTGTGTGCAGAATTAGAGGTATGGAAAACAGATTTAAAAAGAAAAAAGAAAAGAAAAGAAAATGGGCCAATTAAATAAGTGAACAACCAAGGAACTGAACCGAGAAATCATATCACTTAACTTTAAAAAGAAAATGACTTTTCACAGGATTATGGAAACCAGCTCATTTCACCCTAACTGTGACGAGAAGTCTCAAAATGATGCAGTGTTAGCAATAGTATTTGTTTATGATGATTCTGCATGTAGCTTATCCATGACTAGTAAGAATACTTTTTTATTGCATTTTTTCCCATTGGAGTTTTCTCCCAAATTTGGAGTCCATTATGTTTTCTCCATGACTATAACAAAAAGAAATTGATCTTGCTGGAGGTTGAAATGATGAGGAAAGCTCCTAATAATCACCACAGAAAGGAAAATAAAATCGCATTATGGTAAAAAACCAGTGGTGACATCATCCGCGGATTGCCACTGGTTCGCTACCCGTGCATATGCGGTGCGCATCAAATGTGTACTGCATGCATGACACAAACATGCGCAGTGCATGCCAAAAGCACACTGTGTGCACATGCGCAGTGCACACCAAACGCGTGCTTCACGCAGAAAAAGGGGGCTTAACAAGGTAACTAGAACAACGAGAGGGGGAACAGCAATTTAGATTCGCTAGAAAGTAGGATTTTCTGCTTTCTAGCAAATATAAATCTCACAGCACAGCTGATCATCAGAAATACCAGTTCAGATGAGCCGATAGCTTTTTTTTACTACCAGTTTGTCCAAACCGGTGCGAACTGGTAGCATTTCACCCATGGAAAAAGCTTATTTTTTAACCTCTAGCTAAAATTCTGTGCAGTTTGGGGAACCTGCAAATCCCACTCCTGGCTAGCCCTGCCCACCCCACCAAGCCCCTCCCAGGAGTCCCCATGCAGCCTGTTTTGGATGTGGGTAAATTCAGAGCACTCACAGAGGCTCGGGGAGGAGGAAAAATGGGCCTACCGGAAGTTTGGAAAGGCTGGAAAAAGGCCCGTTTCTGGCCTCCAGAGGACCTCTGGAGCCTGGGAGGCTGTTTTTGCCCTCCCGGAGGCTCAAAGAAAACCTCCAGAGCCTGGGCAGGGCAAAAACACCCCCTCCCCCATGGTGCAGGAGACCGACTAGTCCATGCCCACCATGGTCACACTCACCCAGCAACCAGGCAGAGAACCCCTTGCTAAAATTTTTGAATCCTACCCCTGGTTCTTCTCAAATTAAACTAATTCTGCCCTGAATTTGATTCTTCAGTTCGATGAGTTCTGAACTAACTACAGAACTCAGTTTACAAACCTCCACATATAACTTGCAAATTTTTAGATAACAGCGTTTTTATGAAAGTCAATTTGTTTGCTAAAAGTTCTCCCTTCCCTCCACTTCAAAAAAACAGAGTTCCCCCCACCCCCCATAGTGTAAAAACATATGAAGGAAAAATGAAAGCTATAGAAGTATAATACATACAGTGCTGAATAAAATGAACCCCGTTGCCTTGTCTTTGTAAGTAATGATTCAATTAGAACAGCATTTTTCTTCTGCCATGAAATTCTATACTCTGTACAAATGGAACGGAGACCTTAAAAATAGCAATGGGTCCAATTATATTTGAAGGCTGACAGATAACTGCAACTTTTCAGGGATGAAACAATTAGTGGAGCAGCACTTTGCACAAATGTACTGTGGTGCCTTTCAAAAAAAAAAAAATCTAAAACATCCTTGAGCATTCTTTTAAAAAGGTAATTAATAGGTCTTTTTTCTTTCTCTCTCTTGAAGAAAGCATTTGTTTCAACTTTGACCAATGAAGGAAGTGAAATAATACTGAAATAATACATTTTAATTGCCAGAGCACAACATAACAAGTTAATTACAGTGATTTGGAAAATCTTTGGCAAAGGCACAAACTAAGACTTACCTTTATTTCATACTATTTTTTACCTACAGCAACAACTCATCACAATGATCCCCAAAGTAATATCATAAATTGAAACAATTATGAAAAATGATATATAATAATATCATTTTAATAAAGACAATGAACCATACCATGCCAAATTCATAGTTCACCTTCAGGTAATCTGCATTAAAATTTTCTTCTAGCCATGTCAACTCTGGTCGAGAGGCTAATCATGTTTGCCTTGAATGGATCTTCATTGCTAAATATTCCATTTATTGCAAGTACAATACAAGTTGAGATAGTCCTCTCCATGAACTTTTGAGAAGCTGACTCCATTTGATTCCTTTTTTCTTCCTAAATTGCTTCCATCAGACTGACTATTAAAATAACCTTATAATGCTCTATAATGGTAACAATTCTGCTTGTTTTCATTTTTATTTCCCATCCATTTTTTTTCATAAAGATTATTAGATTGTAAAATGAAGCAAAGATTCTCTTGTTTCTTCTTTTAAGTGCACAAAAGTTGGAGGGGAGGCTGATGAACAGAAATAAAAGCATAAAGACAATGTGACCTGTAACAATGATTTAGGAGGCATTTCAAATGTACTTCTTTACATCTCATGTGCCCAAAACAAAGTTAAATGTAGATTATTATGCAGTAAGTCCAAACATTAGGGATCAGTCTGCAAAAGCTGTTAAAATATAGTCATAACAGAGAGTGGTTCATAAACAGAATGCTTAGTTCTGCATAAAAACACTATCTGATCTAACTTTATATCAAAGACATTTCTATCAGACATGTGCAACAAGGCTATGTAACATTTCCAATTTTAAGACAAAATTATTTAGGAGGATGCCGGATCTGTTACATACCATTAGTCTTCAATTCTTTAAACCAAGTGTATTTTTTCACTGATTTAGATGGCTCTTCTCTGAATACCACATTATGGTTTGGTTCTGTAACCCAAAAGACAGACGTAGACTTCAGAGGATAATAAGACCTGCAGAAAAAACAATTACTACCAACCTGCCTTCCATTGAGGACCTGTATACTGCACGAGTCAAATAGAGGGCTGTGAAAATATTTACAGACCCCTCAAGCATCCTGGACATAAATTGTTTCAACTCCTACTCTCAAAATGACGCTATAGAGCACTGCACACCAGAACAACTAGACACAAGAACAGTTTTTTTTCCTAAACGCCATCACTCTGCTAAACAAATAATTCCGTCAAGACTGTCAAACTAGTTACTAAATCTGCACTATTATTAATCTTCTCATCGTTCCCATCACCCATCTCCTTCCACTTATGACTGTATGAGACTGTAACTTTGTTGCTTGTATCCTTATGATTTATATTGGTATTGATTGTTTCCTGATTGCTTATTTGTACCCTATGACTATCATTAAGTGTTGTACCTTATGATTCTTGATGAATGTATCTTTTCTTGAATGTACATTGAGAGCATATGCACCAAAGACACATTTCTTGTGTTTCCAATCACACTTGGCCAATAAAAAAAATTATATTCTATTCTATTAATCTAGGAAACGTCAGACTTGTTCCAGTAGTTGGTAATACAGTTTTATGCATTATTTGATATTCCAAAGTATCTTTTTGGTTCTGAATATGAGATGCTGGAGAGACCAATTAACATATCTGGTAGAATTGTGGTTTAAGTGAAGCCAGGACTCTGATCTGAAATGAATTAATAAAAGTGCAAAAAACTCTTCCCTACAGAAGTGAAAGAGCTCTAAGTTAAAGGCTAACGCATTATTGCTTTTATGGAATGCAATCACTTTTTCTTTTTTTTAATCAAATGCTTGAAGTATTATCCTGACAGGAAAGCATATATACTGTAGGTGTGAAGAAAGTAAATAATAAAGAGAGAAGCTGTATGGCAATAAAATGTTTGAAATACAGATAGTAAATTATCTATAGAAAGTAGCCATTTACAAAGTTGTTCAGGGTAACAGAGCCACTTTCTGGACTGAACAGCTGGTTATTGTATTTTTATACTGCTGTACTAAAAAAACCCCACTCCTGGCAGTTTTAATAATGATAATAAAAAAAACCTCAAACCATTATTGAAAATAACTTAAAATCAAAATGAAAGAATGAAAAGCACATCCAGTGCAAATAAGAATAATTTGGTCTTCAAGGGTTTCCAGAAGTCCAGAAGTGAGGATGCTAGCTTAACTTTAGGAAGGAGTCCACTTACAGGACTGGATGTTCATTAAAAACTTTTCCAAGCTGTATGTACTGGATAGACTGGACATAGCACTTCTAACCAGAGGTAGTTGTCCTAGCTGCCAAGATATATTGGCCGATCTCAATCCAAGCCAGCCATTTGAATTACTTGTGGAAACTATTGCTAGCCAATGCAAAGTCCATAGACTAGATGTTATATAATTATGGCAATTATGATTCTCAAAAACATGCTAATTATTTATGATGTCATATAATTTAATGATTTCATTTTTGATAATGATCTATTATTTACATATCACAGTAATCTATAGAGGCTCACAACAGTGGTGGGTTGCTCCTAGTTCTGTCTGGTTCTATAAAACCAGTAGTAAAACTGGCAGGAGGCTCTGCCAACCTGCCATGACATCATCATGGGTGATCTGCGCATGCAAATGTGTGTGATCTGTGAACCGGTAGTAAAGGTAAGTAGAACCCATCCCTGGCTCACAAGCTTCAACAGTATGGGGCATAAATCTATTGAGATTGTGACACTGGGGATGACTTCTCCAGATGACTTTAGGAGGTAAATGCTGATTTACCTCCTAAAGAGGGATGGCATTACACTGAACATTAAGTTATCTGTAACTCTTGCCCTGAATAGCTATTGATTTTCTTTACTGATTTGAGCAAATGTTACGTTTGGATAACAAGGCAGATGGTTTTAGCCTTGTAATGCAAAGTAATCCAGCAATGTAATGGCCTGCTGGACATAAACCCTAAAATATTTCCATCCTGAGGACAACCCACCTTTATTTAAAAATGACACACTATGATAATTTTAATAAGCAAGCCATTGACAAACTGATTCAGAAAATAAATACACTTACTTTCAGGCATTGGGCAAGGAGTCAAAACATAGTAATGTTAAACATGAGTTAAATCATAAATCAGATATATCCCACTGAATAGTTCAGCTTGTTAATTTGTTTCATAAAATATAATGAATTAGTTTTCCAGACTCAGTAGAACACATACTGTCTTAAGTTACTGCCCTTGCAGTAATGAGATGTTTTGCAATGTTCAATAGAAGCATGCAGAGTTCTGCATTCCCTCTCTTGCTCTTTTTTTAAACTTCATTTTCAATTTCCCAATTAGAAAGAATATTCTGCCTGACTAAAGCCTTTTTGTTCACAATTAAGCTGTTGTGTCTGAGTGTGTTCTGTAACCAGATTAGCCATGAGAGAAAGTGTAAATGGTTTCCCACTACCTGACATATCTATTCAATCATGTCCAATCCCCTCCAATTCTATGGACCAGCACTTCTCACATTTCTCAGTCTTGTATGTTCTGCTTAGGGTTGATTTTGATGGTATCTAGCCATTGTGTTTTTTGGCAACTTGATTTGCTTTTACCACTGACCATTCCAAACATAATTGCTTATTCCAGTGAGTTTGAGTGCATCACATAGCCAATATAAGTAAGGTGGAATTTTGTAGTTTTGCCTTCCAGCAATCTGTCTGGATTTACATGTTCCAATTCTTGCTTGTTTATCACCTTTGCTATCCAAGAAACGATGATCTCACCCAGCGGCTTCACATAAATGTTGAACAGAAGAGGTGAGAGGACCGACCCCTGAGGCACCCCACAAATAAAGTGTCTTGAAGTTGACCTCTGACCTCCTGCCAACACAGACTGTGACCGGTCAGAGAGATAGGAAGAGAACCACTGTAGAACAGTGCCTCCCACTCCTAGCCCTTTTTTTTTTGTTGTTGTTGCAATGATGATTGATTAAATTTCTTGCCACAGTACATTGTGCCTCTTTTTAGCAGTGCCCAGAAGTTCATACCTATTTTTCATCTCACCTGCAAATATAGAAGGGATTTGGGTGATGTCAAACTTATCTGTTGGATCTTCCATTTTGATATTACGTAACTTGATTCTGATCTAAACTGCAGTTGGCACTTAAATAAGTCTTGACACTGAGGATTTGAACTGGACCATTGATGGTTACATAAGACATAGTTGATTGATCATGACAAGTAATTTGGTGATGTCCAAATTTATAAATGACAATTGTGCTGTTTGAACTGGGTATTCATGATATAAAAAATATTCTCATGACAAAATTGAACCAAATGATCACCTGCATCATTCCTCTGTCCAAATCCAAAGCTGCCAGTGATGCCTGCTGCTCCTTAACTGCCAACTTTTGCACTGAAACCACCCTGTATGTAAATACTGTAATATCTTTTTTGGGCACTTGCCCTGGAAAGTTATTTTTTTTATATTCTGGCTTAGAAACCCTCTATTTTAAGCTCCATTGCATCAGTCATTAGGGCACAGATTTTGACAACTGTGATTCTGAGGGGCTTGGCACAGATTTGGATGGTCATAATGCAATCATTAACCATCAAGAAGCTTTCCAATGCTTGGGCAAATTTCTTGCTTGTGATAAATCCATTTGTTTTCCTGGTGTCATGCCCTGAGTAAAAATAGATAATACCCTGGTTCATTGCTCATACGTTCCGTATGAAAGCCAAAACCAATGTGTTTTCAATTGCCACAAGCAGGTCATTAGTGCCTTGACTTTGTGTGTGAGAGACATGGGGGGTGGGGGGGGAGGGAGAGAGAGATGAAACTGGTAAAGTAAGGAGGATGTGGAAAGTAAAGGCCAAGTTGGTGTCAGTGATGGTAGGAGAGCCCAGGGCTGTGATTCCTAAACTGGGAGAGTGGCTCCATTAAATCCCAGGAATAATAACAAAGCTCTCTGTCCAGAAGAGCGCTAGGAACTGCTATGATATTGCATAGAAAATGATATTGCTTAGATCAGGGTTCCCCAGCCCCCAGGCCATGGCCCACTACTGGACCATGGGTTATTTGGAACCAGGTTGTGCAAGCAGTGGGTTGGCATGCATGCACAGGCTCATAGTTCAATTTGTGCAAATGGCAGGCTGGTGTTCATGTACACGTATGCACAGCTCAACTTGCATAGGTTGAGTAATGCATGCACGTGCATGTACCCCAACCCACTGCTCATGCAGCCTGGTTCCCCTCTCTTCCCCCAGCCGGTCCAGTTGGGGACCACTGGCTTAGACCTCTAGGTCTTGGGCAGAGGACCCAACACTGAATAAGATCCTTAGGTGTAAGAAGGAATTTTTTTTCTTATATGTATGTACAGTAAGTGTATGCATACACTTACACTCACTCACCCATCTATACATAATGTCAGAAAATTAGCACAATTTGCGGCTCTCATGAGTCAATTTTCTGCTTTCCTTGAAGCCATTTGACAAATATAAGCAAATAAGAATGTTCTTGAGAAAGAACATTCTGCAAACAGTAAAGGTCTGCTCCTGGAATCCATTCTAAGGTATAATTGACAGTAAGCTTCAGGTTAACCTTCTCCATGTTCCACAACAGACACATCTTTGACCATTCATGGAATTTTGAAACTGTAAAGTACATCCTAGAGTAATATATTTTTGTACTGCCAAATCAGAGTGTATACAACTATAAAATGTCTGAGAATTTGCTTGTTTAATTTGGGACTTTTAGAATGCCCAATGATCCATTAAAATTAATTGTCCAAAAATAGATTCTATAATGGTCTTTGGGAATGACTTTGGAAAACAGGAGGAAGAATCAAAACCTAGACAATCTTCATGCAAAAGATATCTCAGTCCACAGAAGGAAAGGGGGTGTGAGAAGGATTTGAGAAATAGCAGGCAAGTGTGTGAACATGCACAGCGTGTTTGCCTACTACATGTGTGGAACTATTTTCTCTCCCTTCTGCCACTGCCACCACCAGTTCACAAAACCAGAAAGGTTGGGGACTGCTGGCTTTACAGTATTTTCTAACCAGTTTACAGAGTCAGCATATTGCCCCCAACAATCTGGGTCCTCATTTTACTGACCTCAGAAGGATGGAAGGCTGAGTCAACCTTTAACCTTTAGGTTTGAAATCCTGGCAGTGGGCAGAATTAGCCTGCAATACTGCACTCAAACCACTGTGCCACCATGATTCTATCATGATAAGATAGCGTTAATACTCATGATCTGTGCTACTTCAAAGGGCAGACAGAATCTGCCTTTTTTTCTTAGAGACAACATGATTTATTCTCCATTATTATTTTAAATCAGTTTCATTTCTCCCTTCCCCATCTCCACACACCTCCACACACTCTGAAGATTACAAAAACATAACTGGGAAGTGTATGTGGTCTCTGGGCTAGAAACTTTTTGCTGTTCAGAGATATTTGGAAGCAAAGAGAATTGAACATGGTAAGGTTTCTGTGAAATTATAAATTTGTATAGTTATAGTTCCTGTAACAATAAGAAAGGGAGCAATAACCATGGGAATGGAAAGCAATGCCCACTGAAAGAACTAGTTTTAGCTAATGCAATGTGAAAAATTGTCCCTTGGCTTAGCAAAGATATCAACAAAGTTTGCTTACTTGAGAATGAATGAAACACATAAGAGTAATACCTTGAGGAATATCCTTCTTGTGGAAATTGTCCTCCCTCTGTTCCTTTTGCCTAGAGCTTCTTCATTTTTGCCTACTGAATACAATAAACAAGTGAACAGACTTTTGCAGACCAACTTTGCTTCTGTCCTAAGGGCTACAAGAGTCATGTCAAATGATATAGAAACATGCTTCCAGAAGGGGCTGAAAAAATGCTTCTTGTTTCAGTTGTTGTTGTTGTTATTATTTTTTGGAGAGTTAAAGGGATAGTTTTACTTGATTGTGATTCACTATTACCTTATTTTAATTGTGGGAGCTCAACATTGCATTACATGAATCCAGCCATTTTGCTGCCAAATTTTTAATATGTTTCGGGAGATGAATCATAAGTCTCAGAAGTCATGCACTCAACTTTTCCATATTTTAATCAGGTTCAAAAACAAAAGTGAGATGTCCCAAATGAGTCATTTTGCTGACAATGCTGTTATCACATCTCAAGATATCCTGGGAATTGCAGATGGGATGGGAAGATGCCTGTAGACTATGAGTTTCCTATATCTGATAACTAAATCTTACCTTCCCAAGCCTGTACCTTCTGGGTAAATTACCTTGTAGAAACTGTAGCAGCTACAGATCATGGCAAGACCTGCAACCCCTGACTGACAAAGATTTTCAAACTCACCTTTCATTTAGTAATAGCACTTAGATTTACATGGGTTTGACACCCTGGTCTAAAGGCATTTGCCCTTTGCTGATGAGGTTGGTGTTATGGATTATTCCAGCTATTATTTTATTCTATTTCATCCTTTTAATGCTTTCATTTTCTTTGCAAACTCTCCTTGAGGGAGGAGAGAAGCTGTAAGTCAAAACAGAGCAGGCTTCACCAACCTGATAGCAATAGCAATAGCACTTAGACTTATATACTGCTTCACAGTGCTTTACAGCCCTCTCTAAGTGGTTCACAGAGTCAACACATTGCCCCCAACAATCTGGGTCCTCATTTTAATGACCTCAGAAGAATGGAAAGCTAAGTCAACCTTGGGTAAGTGAGAATCCAACTATAATAGCCTGCAATACTGCATTCTAACCACTGCACCATCATGGCTCATTTATGGATGGATTCCACCATGTAAAGTTCACCTTTTTCAACATCCATTGAACAGACATTGAAAGCTAACAGCTGGAAGTTCATCTTCTTTCTATTGCCAAAGAAACCATGAACAGTTTCTTCTCACAAATTGTCCCATGGCTTTTTTGGCACAGTAGTAATTCTGTCTGCAATAGTTAGCTGGCATCATGTATTAGACACAGGCAGAGCAAAAATTCATCTACAACAATAAAAACAACAAAAATGGGCCACAACTGGGGACCAGCTTTATTCCCATTACATCCCTTAAGTATCCCTTAATGTTGGTAGGTACCAAAGAAAAGGTTATAGAAAGTTATCAGAAAAAGGAGGGGAAAGGGGAGCTGAACAGTATAGTAATTAATTCTTTTTTCTGTGCCATTAATACCACATGAAGAACCCTCAAGGGCACCAAGAATAATAGAAAAAGCAATTAATTTGAGCTTTATTCCCATTACATTCCCATAATTACATTCTGAAGATGAAATATATTTATACAAGAGTCAAACCATTATATCTGAGTTACAGTGGTCTCCTGGTTCTTTACCACTGAAACTATTTGTTTCATCTTGAGATGGAGGGGGCAGGTAGAAAGCAAAACTAACCATTTCAAAACGCTAACAAGACATATACTTTTTTAAAAAAAAAAGAGGTGGGGGGGAAGAAATCACCTGCATGTGAACAAAGGGCCTTCAGGTGTTGCATATTTCAAAGGGCTCACAAGCAAAGGTATCATTTCTGAAGTCCTGAATTTCATTAGCATCCATTACATTCATAACAGAAGAAAAAGCAAGGTAAAATACATCCAAATGAGAGAGAGAGAGAGAGAGAGAGAGAGAAAGAGAAAGAGAAAGAGAAAGAGAAAGAGAAAGAGAAAGAGTGAAATGGTATTAATTCAAAAGATCGTACATTTCTTGTTCCCAGTATCAGGCTATACTTCAAAATGCGAAAGGTGGGGAGACACTATTAATTTTTTTTTAAAGTAAATTTCAGTTGGAGGAATAAGTCTTGCAAATGAAAGGCTTGATATAAATGAAAAAAGAATTACTGAAGGAACATTACCACCTCACCGTGATGAGCAGAAATGAATAAGTTTGGGTGAATTAATCTTATCTGTCATTAAGTCTTACTAAAAGCTGAAAGAGCTTTATCCTTGCAGTGGAGTTGGAGATAGAAAATAACCCAGAACAGCGGCTTCCGGTTTGACTTCCGTCGCTGTCAGACGGTCCCTTGGGACCGCCAGCCCTGTCACCCATAAAGAGCCGCCTTTACAGCTGAAAGGCGGCTCGAAAAACTCCATTTCCATAAGGAAATGTGAGATAGAGCAGGCGAGGGCAGGTAGAGCCCTCTGAGAAGTCCCCAGAGTTTTTCTTTTACTCTTGGGGACGAAGCAGGATGAGGCTCCCTATTTCCTTCGCCGCTGCTCCGGGCTTCGGGAGACCTCTGCCTTTTGCAGAGCCAGGCAATGAGATCAAACATTTCAACAAAAAATAACAGATTGCTTAATTGAAGAGGATGAGATCTGGACTTGGGACCCTAAATTGCAAGTATTTTTAACGATTTTATAAGCATTTATAAGTGAAGGAAAAAAAAAGCTTAAAATGGCGACCGCTGAGGCTTGAGAAGTAGCTGAAAGTGAAAGTCCTTCCGTAAAAAGATACAAAGTAGCGGAACAAACAGTGCTGGCTAGAATAGAGAAAAGAAAAATTTCTATCTAAGTTTCTTTTTTTCTTGGAGATTTGATATTGATCTTGTTTGGAGAGAAGTCCTCTTTCTTCAAAAAGAGTTTGTGTGGCAGGATGGCGTTAAAATTAACAAAGCCAGACAAACAAGCAGCGGGGGGGGGGTTTTCCCCATTTACAATTATGTGAACAAGTTTCGAGTTTACAGACTCAGAAGAATGGTTTTAATTTAAAAGAATTTGTTTTGAAGGAAATGTCAAGACAAGACGAGATTGTGAACCAGAATTTTGAAAAATTTAGGCAGGAAATTAAAGAATTCATACAATTAAAGTATGATAATTTACAACGAAAGATTGTAACAGTGACTTATGCTTTTTCAGAAATAGTTATAAAGATGGATACAAATATAAAGTTATTAGAGTCTAAAATGGAGGAAGTTGATAAGATTTATAATTTGAACAATAAAATACAAAGAATGGAAAATGATTTGATAAATATTCAAGAAAATAGCTCTGAAGTAAAGTCTAAAAAGGAAGCTGATCATGAGACTTACAATGCAGAAAATATAAAAGAAGGGATTGAAAAAGAAGTTACAATGATGCAATACAAGCTCACAGAATTTGCGGTTAGAATGAGAGGGTCAAGAAAAGAAGAAGCAGGTCTTACAAAAACAAAAACTTTTAAACTAAACAACAGTGTAATGCCAGTTATTTAAGAGATGATTGAATATATGAAAAGATAGCTGAGGCAAAGTATTGATTTATATTATCCTGAGGAGAGTGACAGACCTCTGCAGTGCTGTACTTTTGGGATGTGAAAAGGGCCTTAAACTGAATGGATTGGAATTATCTATTTTGGATTCTTTGATAAATGTATTACGTTTATGCTGAGCTACAAGGCAAGAGAGTTATGGGATTGGGGCACGCAGAAGATCTGGTTGTTACCCTATTATGGTGGTTGGAATTAATAATTTAGATGGAAGACACTACTATAGACACTATATGGAATACAAATATAAAGTCACTCGGGTGGTTGTTTTTTATATATCAAGACATCTATTGTTGATGGGGGCAGATGGTAATTGAAGATACCGAACATACTGTTGGAATTAGGATGTGATGTTACCCTAATATGGGTGATGGAGTTAACAATCCAGCTGAAAGACACTACAGAAGATATTATATAGATTACAAGCTTAAAGTCACTTGAGGATTTTATTTATATAAGGAAATACTTCTTAGAGGTGTGGGCAGAAGAATAAAGATATTAAGAACTATTATGTATGGTAGTCCTGTAGGAAAGTGGGTGGAGATAGGTTAGCTTATTGATTGTTTAGTTGAAGAAAAGGGATATTATGTTTAGATATGAATATATGTAAAAGATTGGAGTTAAGAGATATATCTATGAAGGTGGAGGAAATGGGCAGACTATGAGTTGAATAAATGTTAAATTAGGATTTATTATATAGTTTTATAGTGGAAGGTTGCTTTGAAATGTCATATTAATATACAAAAAAAGATTTGATTTAAGAGATATATGTATGGGGGAGGAGAAAAAGAGTAGATTATGAGTAGAAATTGTTAAATTGGGGGATATAATAATATTACTATGCTAAATTAGGAGTTATTATATAATGTTATAGTAGAATGTTATTTTGAAATGTATAGTATAAGGGGGATATAATAATATTATTAGAAAGAAAGGGTCAGTATATGGGGGATGGAGCAAGGGGATGGTAAAGTATTATATAATCTGTTATGAATTTGGGTTTTACTTTGAAGAAGCCACAGGGGGAGGGGAAGGGGAGGGGGGGTTAGGGAGGAGGGGCGGGGAAAAAAGGGGGAAAAATTGTATTTGAAAAACTTTTTCAATAAATAAAAAAAAAGAAAATAACCCAGAACAGCAGGGACCACCAACCCATTGCAAATAACACTGAAGACCTACCTGATGTCAGATTTGAAAAGGACTTGCATCTTTTCAAGGTTACCCATATAGGACATTTAATAATAATCACTTAAGAAATGCACAATAACCCAAATGCAACTCATTATTTCCTTACAATACCTCTTTCATCTGTCTGTCTGTCTGTCTGTCTGTCTGTCTGTCTGTCTATCTATCTATCTATCTATCTATCTATCTATCTATCTATCGTTATCTGACTTTCTACAACTCATATCTTATTAGTTAAATAAGATTCCATTTGTGTGGTGCTCTGGATATGATACCTCTAAATTGTATAGACATCTTCAGATATTTGAATATCTAAAGTGCTGCTAAACCAGAGGATAACCTTGATTAAAAAGTCCTTCTCAATATATAATCCCTATATATTTTTGCTGGGTTTCCCACTCTCCTCCACAACAAATGTTCTGCTTTGCTGAATTATTACCGTTTCTCCTAAAGATCAAATTCATTAGAAAGTCTTCATCACAACATTGATCCTAGGATATTCTAGAGAAATACAATATCTATAAAATGATTCCACCTCTACTGTATTGGTGTACACAGTGAAAAGTTGTAAACTGATTCTGGTGAAACTTGCAATAAAGTATTTGATCTTTCAAGTATACTGATAGCTATTTGAGCTTTTTGAATTGATCTTATTCCCTATCAAACTTCCATCGAAATATAAAGTAGGAATTATGTTTAGAAATTATTTTTTAGAGAATGAACATTTAGGCTCACTTATTAATGAAACCATATTGGTATGAATCACATCAGTGGTGTTCAATGATCCCAAAAGCAGACCCTGCACTTGCAAGAATACACTAAGAAGGAGAAGGAGAAGGAGGAGAAAGAGAAGGAGAAGGAGAAGGAGAAGGAGAAGGAGAAGGAGAAGGAAAGGGAGAAGGCGAAGGAGAAGGAGATGGAGAAGGGAAAAGGAGAAGGAGAAGGAGAAGGAGCAAGAGCAGGAGAAGGAGAAGGAGAAGGAAAGGGAGAAGGAGAAGCAGAAGCAGAAGGAGAAGGAGAAGGAGAAGGAGAAGGAGAAGGAGAAGGAGAAGGAGAAGGAGAAGGAGAAGGAAAGGGAGAAGGAGAAGCAGAAGGAGAAGGGGAAGAAGAAGCAGAAGGAGAAGGAGAAGGAGAAGGAGAAGGAGAAAGAAGAATGGTATAAATCACATTGCTAAAATGCCTATTTTGAGTGGATTAAATCATTTATACTTGAATAATACATCTTTCATGATATGTATGTGGATTTTTGAAAATTAATTGCAGAAAAAAATCACTAAAGAAATAGGAGTTGTCTAAAGAAGGTCTCATCCTTCTATAAATAGGTAAATAAAACTACATAATTGTATGTCTTTTTTAATTTTAGGAATTGATTTTTTTAATTTCCTTTAATGCGTTTTCTTTGATATTGATTGCATTCTGACAAGTTCAATAAAGAACAAGATGTTCTCAAACTGTTGTCACAACTCAATCAAAATATATGATGCCAAGTTTGCTTTAAAAATTATTTTAGTGTAGATATAATTTTCTCTGCATATTAAATATCAAAGAAAAAAATATATGTTATTGATCAAAAGTCATATGCTTGGCAGCTTTGAAATTTTGCATTAATCCTGCTAGATTATCATTCCATCTTTAAAGATTAAATTAATGTTTCAGACTGAAAGACAACAGCTGTTTGCAGTGCCTCACAGTGCAAAAATGATTAGTTTAAGACATGAGTGAATGACTGACTGATTGAATACAAGAAAGAAAGAACAGATTGTTTTTAGTAAATTAATCCATAAACAGCAATTTGGCAAAAGTTGAGTTTCTGGCAATGAAAGAATGTCATGGTGCTGATATGATGTAACTGTTGACACAAACAAGAGCTACAACATTAAGAAGAAGAAGAGCAGGTGCTCAAATATGTGCTATTTTGAGGAAACAAGATATATTGGGTATTGAATAATTACACACATGATCCCAGAGAAGCCTCCAACAATGATTTTTAAATTTTAAGGATTGCATGCAGAATTAGTTATAATTCTATTATTCCAGGCAAGGACAACTTCTTTTGTCATATGCACACATAAGCAATACAGCCTTTAGCATTTTGTTCTTAAACTGAACTTAGTAAAAGTTTGGCTATTGATTTTTGAACCACTTACAATTGCCAAACAATTTTCCATAGCCAGACCTTTATTTAGTTTTTTATTTTATTTTTAATGCTACAACTTGTACTATGCAATGTGTCAAAAAGCCAAATTGACATTTTAAGGAAAAAAATATATATTTTAGGTAATCACTGTATTAGAGTATCAGTGATGAACAGCACAAATTAATACATATGTCATGTGCTAGAAATATGAATGGTGATATAAGCATATGCAACTGAAAGGCAGAAGAGATTGTATTATTCACCTTTCTTCTAATATGGACATCAAACATTGATGGTCAAAGATTGGCAAATATCAAATAAATAAAAAACAAATGTTAAAGATATAGTCATCTGTAGGAGAATATTGATCTATCTTATAAATAACTCTGAGAAATGACTCTCTCTTTTTCTAAAAGCAACATTATCATAAAAACTCTAACCACCCAGAGATGGAAATAAACAAAACCATACATAAGCTTTAACACAGTATCTAAATTATATACACATATTCAATGAAATATTTATTCCCAGCACAAAATTAAACATGATAAAAGATGGCCTTTGCATTTTAATTTCTAATGAAATAATCCTATTAACAATTACAAAGACAGAAGGATTAAAATTTATTGTAATTTAATAAATTCAAAAGGAAATCTTGTACAACAGATGCCCCAAACTTCTATTTGAACCACATGAAAAGCTTTTTCTACATCTAATAATACCAACATTACAATTCATCTGCATCAGCATTCAAGGTTACTGTAACAATCAAGAGTTTCATCTGAAGTTTGACACCCTTTCATGAAACTAGACTGTGCAGGATGAATTATTGCTGATAATATATTCTCAATGTTCTAGCTAATAGAGCTGTTAAAATGTTAGCATCAACATTTCCAGTCGGGTTTCAGGTCTGGGCACAGCACGGAAACGGCATTGGTCGCGTTGGTTGATGATCTCTGGAGGGCTCGGGACAGGGGTTGCTCCTCTGTTCTGGTCCTGTTAGATCTCTCAGCGGCTTTTGATACCATCGACCATGGTGTCATGCTGCACCGGCTGGAAGAGTTGGGGGTGGGAGGCACCGTGTTGCAGTGGTTCTCCTCCTTTCTCTCCGACCGGTCGCAGTTTGTGTTGATACCCTCTGGAATCAGTTGCCCCCAGAGATAAGGAGAATCCAAGACCTTAGTGCCTTCTGTCGTGCCCTTAAAACCTACTTTTTCCAGCAAGCTGGGCTGGCTTAAGAAGAAATTTTAAATGTTTTAATTGGTTTGTATTTTTAATTTTGGGCCAAATTTATATATATTTTAATTGTTTTTAATATTTGCATTTCATGTTTTTTAATTCTGGCTGTACACCACCCTGAGTCCTCAGGGAGAAGGGCGGTATATAAATTTAAAATAAAATAAAATAAATAAAACATTTAACCCAGGGTATTGGGAGATAACTTGATAAATTTACCAGCCTTCAAATTTAAAATGAAATAAGCTTCATAGTTGAACCCAGTTTGAATACGCTTTGCTTCTGGATCCAATTCAGTATGCCAGTTTAAAACGTCTTGGCTTGAAGCTGGGTTATGGGAGAGATTGCCTCTCTCTTTGCCAATCCCAACAGATCTGGTAGACAAGGCATGTGATGCAGTGGTGGGTTTCAAAATTTTTTACTACCGGTTCTGTGGGTGTGGCATGGCTTGGTGGGCGTGGCTTGGTGGGTGTGGCGGGGGAAAGATACTGTAAAATCCCCATTCCCTCCCCAATCCAGGGGAAGGATACTGCAAAATCCCCATTTCCTCATGATCAGCTGGGACTCGGGAGGCAGAGAATAGATGTGGGCAAGGCCAGTCAGAATTTTTACTACCGGTTCTCTGAACTACTCTAAATTTCCACTACCGGTTCTCCAGAACTGGTCAGAACCTTCTGAAACCCATCTCTGTTGTGATGGGTCCTATCTACTAGGGAAATACAATTGGTGGGTCTCAGGAGGTAGGCCTTGTTCGCTATGATGCCTGCCTTATGGAATAGTCTCATCCTAAGGTTAGCTCCTGAAATGAAGTTAGTTCTATCCCTGTCAATATTTGGAAAGTCTATCAACCTGGCTACATCATAAAGCTGACAGGATTTCAGTTTCATAAGATTCTGACATATCTCGAGAAGTACTTCTATTGTTTTATTGTTATTCGATCAGCACTAGGGGCCATTATATCAGTAATTCATAGATTTCCTTTTAAGGGTGCAGCCAACTGAAATTTCTGGAAGATTTATTACATCTTAAAAAGCATTTGCAATCTCACTTTTTATTAGTGAAATACCTATATTTTTGATTTTAGTATAATTTATCATATTGTTGTGGGCCACCCAGAGTAATTGAGAGTTGGAAAATAAATAAGTTTAATAAATTACACAAACACAACCCAAAGACTGATACATACACACAAATATTATATAAAAAAAAAACAAAAAATAGAAAACCAGTGGGTGATATGTATTCTTCTTCAATCTCAGTAAAAATGTATTGCAATAGGTGCAATAGGTATGCTATATAACAAGCACCCCAACTACAGGCTGTGGATCAGTATGGGGCTGCGCAAGCAGTGGGGGCGAGCATGCAAAGCTTCAATTGCCCATGCATAGGATTAGGTTGCGTGTGCGAAACCATCCCCCCTCCCCCTGCTGCTTCCTCCACCGCTGCTGCCAGTCTGTGAAGCTGGAAAGGTTTGAGACTGCTGCCTTATGGGATCAATACAAATGGGATCAATAAAAATAAATGCTTGTATGTTGAGATGAAATAGTCTCCATATATAATTCAATTTAATTTCTGTATCTGTTAGAATATTGTTTGAGCCTAACTATGTTGTCCAGACAATATAAGTGTACTGTAACTTTAATATGAATATCTATTATGTAACTTTAAGGCTTTAATGCTGAGTCATGCTGTAATTAGATAATGACTGGTTATGAGAGTATTTAAGCAAGGTACTGTAACATGTTCAGTTGCTGCTATGCTATGCTGCCATTGTGTATGAAGATGATGAGATGATGAAGCTGCTATGATAAGCTACCATTGAGAGGAGGTGTTATCTGCTAATCATCGTGGTTTGTGAACCAGAGTGAGTTTGTTATTCTAACCAACTACTGTTTGTTTGGGTAAGAAGATTCTGTAACTACTGGAGTGATTTCCTGGCAAAGACTTGGAATTTGTTTAAAGACTATGAGACTGTTTTTCTACTATAAAGTAAGCTTTTGATAAACCAGTTTGCATAACTCTTATTCATTGCTCTCAGCAACGTTTCCTTGTGCATTTACTCTGCTGGTTGGTAACACAACAACAATATCCTTAACATTGGTTATGGGCCCAGAGCCAACCAGAACTAACTAGGATTGTTAAAAGCCAAACTGAGAATTAATGTGAATAGAACAAACTGTGTTTGTGACAAACAATCCAAGTGAAGATGGCACTAGAACAAGCAGCAAATTTTTCCATGATAACCCGGCTGGATGGAACAAACTATGTATCCTGGTCTACAAAATGTAGTCTACTTCTGCGTAGAGAAGGACTGTGGGACATAGTTAATAATCCACCAGATGTAACAGCATGGAATCCTGCTGATGAAGAAGATGAGAAGAAATTAGCCAAGTTTAACAGAGACAATGAATGAGCTCTTTGCATTATTGGACTAACACTGGATGACCAGCAGCTTGTCCATATTCGTAGTGAAGAGTCTTCTGCTAGGTGTTGGACCAAGTTGAAGAGACTATATGTTCGTGACTCTGTGGGTGCTCATATTTATCTCACACGGAGATTATTTAAACAACATCTTCTTAAAGGTGGAGATATGATGGCTCATTTGGAATCCATGACCAGAATTTTCCAGGAGCTGCATGAAAAGGAACTTGTTTTCTCAGAACTACAACAAGTTTATATAATTCTTTCTTCATTAGACAATAGTTATGATGACTATGTTTCTTCGTTAGAGATTTTGTCCAGAGATAAACTGACATTGGCTGGCATAACCGGTAGGTTATTGGAAGAATCCAAAAAAAGAAAAGAAAGAGATCAGTTGAGACTGCAACAACCAAAAGAAGAAGAAAAAATGAATTCAACTGCCTATATTGTAAAACGTTGTTTTGCTTGTGGGGCTAGAGGGCATATAGCTAAGTATTGTAAGAATAAGAAAATGTCTGTTAGGAAGAATACTAGACCCAAGAAGGGTTGTAATTTAGCTATATCCAGTTCAACTACTGAAGTTAACCAGGATTGTTGGGTTGTTGACAGTGGTGCTTCTCAATCAATTTCTAGAAATACTCTTCTCCATTTGTTAAAATGAAGAAGAGTAACCAACAGGTTAAACTAGCAAATGGATGGAAGGTTAAGGTAGCTGGAGAGGGTGTTGCTCGTTGGTCATTTAGTAATGAACCATTACCTATGTTATATATCCCTGGGTTAAAATTCAATTTATTATCTGTTAAATCATTATTGCAATTTGGGTTTACAGTAACATTTAAAAATGATAAGTGTTTTATTGTGAAAGATGGCAAAGTTGTTACTGCAAGTTTAGAAAATGATTTATTTGTTTTAAGGGATAACCCAGTATTGGTGGCTAAGTCTAAGTCTGTTTATAAGAATGTTAAACCACATCACTTCCTGTCTGGCTTCTGGTGCCGCCAGATGGTCCTCCGTGACCACCAGCCCTGTTGCCTGTAAAGAGCCGCCTTTACACCTGAAAGGCAGCTCAAAAAACTCCATTTCCTGACGGAAATGTGAGTCAGAGCAGGCGAGGGCAGGTAGATCCCTCTGCGAAGTCCACAGAGGTTTTTTTTTTTTTAACTCTTGGGGACGAGCAGGTTGTGGCTCCCTATTCCCGCTTGCCGCTGCTCCGGGCATCGGGAGAACTCTGCCTTTTTGCAGAGCTAGGCGCTGGAATCAGATCAATCAACGAACCTAACAGATGGATTAATTAAAAAAGATGAGACTTGGATTTGGGACCCTAAATTGCAAGTATCCTTAATGAATTTATAAGCATTTTAGAGTGAAGGAGGAAAAAAAACTTTAAAATGGCAACTGCTGAGGCTTGGAAGTAGAAGAAAGCCGAAAGTGAGAGTCCTTCCGTAACAGCTACAAAGTAGCGGAATAAATAGTGCTGGTTACAATTTGGAAGAAAAATAGTTATTTTAAGTTCCTTTTTTCTTGGAGATTTGTACTTGATCTTGTTTAGGAAAAAGTTTTCTTTCTTTTTTTTTTAAGAGTTTGCTGGCAGGATGGCGTTAAAACTTATAAAGCCTGACAGACAAGCAGTGGGGAGGGGGGTGCTCCCCCATCCACAATTATCTGAACAAGCTCTGAGCCTACAGACTTTGCAGAATGGTTTTAATTTAAAAGAATTTCTTCAGGAGGAAATGGCAAAATATCATGAGACTGTGAACCAGAAATTTGAGAAATTAAGGCAGGAAATTAAAGAAATGATACAACTGAAGTATGATAATCTGCAACGAAAGATTGTAACAGTGACTAATGATTTTTCAGAAATTGCTATAAAGTTGGATACAAATATCAAGTTATTAGAGTCTAAAATGGAAGAAATTGATGACAAGATTTACAATTTGGACAATAAAATACAAAGAATTGAAAATGATTTGATAAATACTCAAGATAATAGCTTAGAAGAAAAATTTAAAATGGAAGCTGATCATAAGACTTGCAATGTAGAAAATATAAAACAACGGATTGAAAAAGAAGTTTTAATGATGCAACACAGGTTCACAGAATTTGCGATTAGAATGAGAGGATTACAGGAAAATAACAGAGATGATTTAAGGAAAATATCTGCTGAAATTCTGGCTGGGATTTTAAAGGTTCATCCTGAGGAAGTATTTTGCAGGATTGATAGTCTACAGAGTAAATTCTTGGATTGCAAAGCAAAGGCACTTGCCTAGAGATGTGGTGATTTATTTTACAGACAAAGAAATAAGAAATAATATTGTGCAAAAATCTTTTAATTCTACTTTAGAACTTTATGGAAGAAAGATTTGGATATATAAAGAGTTACCACCCAAGATGTTATTAGATAGAAAGAAATTTGGATTCCTGGTGACTGAGCTTAAAAAACAAAATATTTTATTTAGGTGGGATGTTCCAGTTGGTATAATATTGAGATATCAAGGAGAAAAATATCAATTAAATACTGTTGAAAAAGCGGAAGAATTTTATTATAAGACTTTGAAAATGAGTTTAACATCTCCATGCATAATACAGGATAAGCAGAAGGAGTTGGAAATAATGGAAAAACATCGAGTTACAGAGGTTTTTGTAGATGAATTGCCTTTGGATCCTTTAAATGTCTCAGATGGACTATTTATAAATAAGAGAGAAGCGGCGTTGGACTCTAATGTGAAGACTCATCAAATCACAGATAAGCATGAAAATCAATCAGTTGATACACAACTTATAGAAAAGAAACCTGAATGGCGATCTAAGTTATAAAAGCAAAACCAACAAGATCAAGTTATAGATCAGAACGAAAATCGAACAGTTGATACACAACTCATAGAAAGGAAATTAGGCCGGAGATCAAACCCACAAGAAGTCAAGAAAAAAAAAAGAAATAGGTCTCACAAAAACAAAAATTTTTAAACTAGGCAACAGTGAAGCCAGTTATCTAAAAGATGACTGAATATATGAAAAGACAGTTGAGGCGAAGTATTGGTTAATATTATCCTGAGGAGAGTGACAGACCTCTGCAATGCCGTATTTTTGGGATGTGAAAAGGGCCTTAAACTGTTGGATTGGAATTATCTATTTTGGATTCTTTGATAAATGTATTACGTTTATGCTGAGTTATATGGCAAGAGAGCTATGTTGGGGCATGCAGAAGATCTGGTTGTTACCCCATTATGATGGTTGGAATTAATAATCTTGAAGAAAGCCACCACTACAGATACTATATGGAATACAATTATAATGTCACTCGGGTGGTTGTTTTCTTTTTATATATATATACATACATGAAGATATTTATTATTGATGGGAGCAGATGACAACTGAGAATTCCGAACATTTTGCTGGAATTAGGATGTGATGTTACCCTAATATGGGTGAAGGAGTTAATAATCCAGTTTAAAGACATTACAGAAGACATTATATGGATTACAAGTTTAAAGTTATTGATTTTAATCTACATAAGGGATATATATATATATATATATATATATATATATATATATATATATATATATATATATATATATATATATATATATATATATATATATATATCAGGGTGGGCAGAAGAATAAAGATATTAAGAATTGTTATTTTGTAGGAAAGTGGGTGGAGACAGGCTAGTTTATTGATGGTTTAGTTTAAAAAAAGAGATGTCTAAGAGATATATTTATGGGAATGGAGGAAATGGACAGACTATGAGTTGAATAAATGTTAAATTAAATTAGGATTTATTATATAGTTTTATAGTGGAAGGCTGCTTTGAATTATATAGTTTTAAAATGGAAGGTTGTTTTGAGATGTTATATTAATATACATAAAAGGTTTGATTTAAGAGATATATGTATGGGGAGGAGAAAAAGGGTAGATTATTGTTAAATTGGGAGTTATAATAATATTACTATGTTAAATCAGAAGTCATTATACAATGTTACAGTAGAATGTTATTTTGAAATGTATAGTAAAAGGGGGATATAATAATATTATTAGAAAGAAAGGGTCAGTATTTAGGGATGGAGTAAGGGAATGGTAAAGTATTATATAATCTGTTATGAATCTGGATTTTACTTTGAAGAAGTCACAGGGGGAGGGGTGGTGAGGGGGGTTAGGGAGGAGGGGGGGAGAAAAAAGGGGGAAAAATCTGTATTTGAAAAACTTTTTCAATAAAAAAAAAAGAATGTTAAACCGCATGATGAATGTATTCATCTGTTACACCAGAGACTTGGGCATTTAAATTTCAGGATGTTAAAGAAAACAGTTCAGTTATCTGAAGGGATAAAACTACAAGCCTGTAATAAATATCTAAATTGCAATGCCTGTAGTCAGCAAAAAAGTAGAGTTACACCAGCAAACCATGTTAATGGTTTTAAAACAAATCCATTAGAGGTAGTGTTTATAGACCTAATTGGACCCAAGAAACCTAGCATTGGAGGTGCCTGCTATATTCTGAGCATAGTAGACCATTATTCAAGATACAGATTCTGTTATCTAATGAAAACAAAAAGTGAAACATTCCAGCATATTAACAACTGGCTACATTTTGTGGAAAAGAAACAGAAACACAACAACAATATCCTTAACAGTATCGATATGATAGGCTAGGATAGAAATATAAAATAGAATAAAATAGAAATATAGGAGCCTGGATAGCTCAATAGACTAAGCACTGTAATTTAACACCAGCTGTCTGCAATTAAAGTAAGATCGAATCTCGCCAGGCTCAAGGTTGACTCAGCCTTCCATCCTTTCTAAGGTAGGTAAATTGAGGACCCAGTTTGTGGGGGCAATAAGCTGACTTTGTATAAAAATATACAAAAGTATGAAGGCTATTGCTTAACACACTGTAAGCCTCCCTGAGTCTCCGGAGAAGGGCGGCATATAAATCAAATTTTAAAAAAAAATGACACAGAGAAACTTCACAGTCTAGTTTGAATATGTAGATTTATATAGAGGGAGGGGGAAAGAATCCTGCAAATTTACAAGATGGATGGCATAAGGAACAAAGCTGTTACAGAATCTAGTAGTCCTGCTGTAGATATTTCAAAACCTCCTCCCAGAGGGGAGCAATAGAAAGCATGAAGAGCGTGAAGTGCGTGTGTGGGGTCTCTAACAATACTTCAAGCTCTAAGCACATAACGCTTATAAGCAGTATCCTGAATAACAGGAAGCGTGCTTCCTATAATCTTCTCAGATGTCCTTATCGCTCTCTGTAATGTACGGACCTTCTATCTGAGGCACTGCTACCCACCAAACCAAACTGTGATGCAGTTTGCTAAAACGCTGTCAATCATGCCTCTGTAAAAAGTGGTCTGGACAGAAGGAGAAAGATGTGCTCTCTTCATTCGATGCAGGAAAAAAAAAAGATGTAAAAACCTCCAGCAGCTGTTATTTGATCCTTTTAGAATCCAAAAAGATTAGCAAAACAGTTGTCTAAATTATCTTGATTTTTTTTTCTTTGTTTGAACCAGAAGTTGTGTTCAGCAGGTTCTGACCAGTTCTGGAGAACTGGTATCAGAAATTTTGAGTAGTTTGGAGAACCGGTAAATACCACTTCTGACTGGCCCTGCCCCCATCTCTTCTCTGCCTCCCAAATCCCAGCTTGTCAGGAGGGAATTGGGATTTTGCAGTAACCTTTCTCCTGGAGTGGGGTGGGAATGGAGATTTTACAGTATCCTTCCCCTGCCATGCCCACCAAGCCATGCCCACCAAGCCACACCACACCCACCAAGCCATGCCCACAGAACCAGTAGTAAAAATTTTTGAATCCCACCACTGATTTGAACCATAAATTATTATTCATTTTGTCCAAAATTTCAATATTTGACTGTCAAAAACATAGTGACCTTTGAGAATCTAGAATCTCTTCTCCAACTATAAAGTCAAAAAAGTGTTTTCACCGAAATTGCTATTATTCTGACAGATGTTGAATTTCTACTTAGATAAATAGTTGCAATCCATTTCTTGCTAAAAGCTTTTTCTCATTTGAAAGTACATGCATTTCTTATTAAAAACAAAAACAAAACACTGTATCTGTCTGGGTCTCTGTGTAGGTATTCTGCCTTCTTTTAGCTCTTCTACTCCATCCTTTAATGTTCCATGAGGAAAAAAAAATTCATTATATCCAATTAGTTCAGTGTTTGACTGACAAAAATTTAGTTACTTCTGAGAATCTAAAATCTCTTTTCAGTGAAAGTGCCTAGAAGATGCTTTCACTGAAATTGCCATTCTTCTGGCAGATGTTGAGTTTCCACTTATACACAGTAAATCTGTGCAATCCATTTCTTGCTAAAAGCTTTTTCTCATCTGAATGTACATGCATTTCTTATTAAAAAATAAGCTAAAACAAAACCTGTGTGGGGGCTATATATGTGTGTATGTAATCCACCTTCTTTTAGCTCTTACATTTCAGGTTTAAATGACAAGGAACCAAAACATTACAAATGGAAACTTCTTAAACATTAGCTGCATTTCAATTTGTACACATGACTTTGAAAATGCCATATTAATAATAGCAGCTGTTATGACTGTTGTTCTCAATTCTTATTATAGGAATGTTTGTGATGCTCCTTACATTGAGCATTTCCTTTCTGTTTTATTTTCTATACTTTCTTTCAGGCTATTGATGAAAGATTCCTTACCTCCAAACCCAACCCTACTCCAAAACAGCAGAAAATATTATTGGCATTTCCATTGGTGGAATGCAATTTTATAAGATAGCCAAATGATGTTTCTGGTGGTTTTGTTTTTAATATTATTCTCTCCCACAGACTGTAAAATCTTGGGCTTCTCTCATGTGTCAATTAAATTTTATAAGATGACTTCATATGTGAGCTCCTCCAATAGGTATTTTTCAGAAAACATAAATCTTTAGGGAAGTTGCTGAGAGAGATGTTCTACAGAGAATAACAATACCAGACTCCTACAGTTGTTTAGGCAAAAGAGTAAGGAGGGGAGAGAGAAGCAGTAACATTTAACTGCATGGTTATATTTATCTCAGGAGTGAGCTCAGCTTCAAAGAGAGTTGACTTTACCTTAAATATAGATTTATTGATTGCCCACCTCTGGTGGAGTTTAACTTGTAGCCTTCTACAAGAAGTCTAAGTTAATTAATTTATTTTCACTTGTGTAATTCCTTTTCCTTCCTTCCTTCCTTCTTTCTTTCTTTCTTTCTTTCTTTCTTTTTTCTTTCTTTCTTTCTCTTTCTTTCTTTCTTTCTTTCTTTCTTTCTTTCTTTGGAAGTATACTGCTCAGAGTTGATTGACTAGAGGGGTGTTTAAGCACTTTAAGTAAGTAACAAAAAGAAGGGGCTTAAGGATGAATTATATTTCTTATCAGATGTTTCTCGCAATACTTTCTTGCTTCAAAAACATATTGTTGCACCATTTTATTTTATTTTATTTTATTTTATTTTAGTTTTGCTTCCTCTTTGTTTTTTAATCAGTTAACATAATACATTGTGGGCCTTTTCAGGAACTTTCTCTCTCATACACACATGTAAATCTGCTTAAATGTGTTTTTTAAACTAAGGAAGAAAGCTACTGTAATTTTTCAACTTGTAATAAATGTAGGTGGGATTGTATTAAATAATACCTACAGTCAGTGGTGGGATTCAACCAGTTTGCACCACTTCGGGAGAACCAGTTGTTAATTTTCTGAGCAGTTTGATGAACTGGTTGTTGGAAGAAATCGTTAGAGCAGAGAACCAGTTGTTAAATTATTTGAATCCCACCATTGCCTACAGTCATTTGGGCTGTGAAGTCAAAATGGGAAAGTTACATGATATATTTGGGAGGAACCAGCACTTTTTTGGGGTTTTGGTTCAGGGATTGTCTTTGTTTTTAAAAGTACATTAAACTCTTTTCTTCTACTCATGCTAACAGTTTCCATTTCAAAATAGTTCAGTTATAGAGATGGGAGGGATTCTTGAACTGTAAAAATAAAAAAAAGAGGAATTGGAAGTAAGGTTGCTATATCTGGAACCAGAAATCACTATATGGCTGTTAGGAGACTTTGGTTTTTCTTTTGATCTAGATATGTAAAGGCTAGTTGGAGATCACACATGGTCTTGGTGCCCCAAATTGCTCACTCCTGATTTATAGCAAAGCAATTCAGAAGGCTAACTTTACATTCCTCTTCTGAATCCTAGTTTAGCCAAGTGATTCTGCCTCTGATTGAAAACTATGGCATAAAATAGGTAGTATTGAAAAAAGAGTAACAGCAGTATACATTTCTAAAATATGCTTGTGCACATACAGAGGCAAGCCTGACCTGGGTAGAAACCTTAATTAAGGATGCAACCTGTCCATTTTTTTGCACCATAGAAAGTGCTGCTTACTCACATATATCAGCAGTGTAGCCTCTCTCATATGATTCAGGTAATGTGCTTTGTCTGTCAACACTATTTGTCACTATAAAGGCAAAAGAACATGGCCAAATTCCATCACCTTGGCTTCATTGTTGATAACCTCTTTGCTGAACATTCTAGCAAGCATTGTAAAATTGTCTCCTAAAATCCCAAGCATGGATATATTTCCATAGATTTTCATCTGCACAGCCTTCTATCCAACTGCAGAAGAGTCACAGAAAACTGCTCTGTCTGATTTGACAATTCAGGCAGAGAAACAAATCTATTTATATGCAAAGTCTCGTATAGTTTTGAACTTCATTTTACCAGATGTTTTTCCTTATAAGATGATGAGTTAAGATTGTGTGACAACTGCTACCACTCCTAAACTCAATGTTTGTAATAATTGTTTTTGTTTAATATAGTTAATCAGTTAGCTATTCTCTAGAGTCACCTGAATAGGGATGCGGTGGCTCAGTGGCTAAGATGCTGAGCTTGTCGATCGAAAGGTCAGCAGTTCAGTGGTTTGAATCCCTATTGCTGTGTAACAGGGTGAGCTCCCGTTACTTCTCCTAGCTTCTGCAAGCCTAGCAGTTTGAAAGCATGTAAAAAATGCAAGTAGAAAAATAGGAACCACCTTTGGTGGGAAGGAAACAGCGTTCCATGCGCTTTTGGCATTTAGTCATGCCAGGCACATGACCACGGAGACGTCTTTGGACAGCGCTGGCTCTTCGGCTTTGAAACGGGGATGAGCACCGCCCCCTAGAGTCAGGAATAACTAGCACATATGTGCGAGGGGAACCTTTACCTTTACCTTTAGAGTCACCTGTATGCATTGGCAGGGCACAGACTCTAGTGCCCATTCAGCCAAGGGAGTGCTCATTTCTCCTAGTTTCCCCTGGTATTTACCATGTTTGGTTTTGTTTCCTTTCTAGAGTAGGAGAAGAAATCAACAATGATCCAACATTTCTACTATGAAGGGAATTGGACTGAATTGAAGAAACTTACCTGACAACTCTTTGAAATAGGGCAGGTCAAGAAACAAACTCCATAATTCTGACTGAAATCCTTCCTATAGTGGTCTATCTTAAAACCAGTTATAAACATAGCCAGGATACATGCCCCAGGCCACCTATCTCAGGCACAAAACCAAATTTTCAAGGTCTTACAGGGATAGGCCAATTTCAACTCAGGGGAAATGATGTTCCAAAGGGTGGATATCACAAAAGAAAAGGCTCTCCTTCTCGGCCCTTCCAGCTGATGGTTTTTAGCTGATGGCACACAGAGTATGCCCCTTCTATCAGATTGGGTAGAGTGGACAGAGACAATTTGGGAGAAATGGTTCCAAGCCATGATAACCAGTATTTTGAATTGCACCCATAAATCAATACAGCTTGCAGAGCAGTGATGTCATATGTGCTGAGTAGCTGGCATTTACCTTGTAACTACCCATACCACCACATTCTGCAATAGTTGAAGCTTCTGAATACTCTTCAAGGACAGCTCCAAGTAAAGCATATTGCAATAGTCCACTCTGGAGGTCACAATGACATGAGTGATTGTGAGAATGGCTCTCTAGCAGAGGAAAGGTTGCAACTGACATACAACCTGAAATTGTGCAAAGACTCTCCTGTCCATTATTGCCACCTGCTTTTCAACCAGGAACCATGAATCTAGGAGGATCTCCAGACTACCTCAAGTCTGTCCATAGCAATGCCATCTCACCCAAAATAAAATAAAGTAAAAAATAGAACATCCTGCCATTAAGAGGTCCAAAAACAGTAACTTGCTTGGGTTGATAAGTTAGGTCATATCATATCCAGACATTGACATACTCTAGGCATTTAGACAAAACCTCAATGTGGAGTGGAATGGGATGGAGATATAAAGCTGAGTATCCTTAGCACATTAATAATACATCCTCCCATACCTCACCTAGCAGCTTCAAAGCAAGAACTGGTGGGAACTTAAAATAGTCAAAGTAATAGAAAATGAAAAAGCTAAAATGCTCTGGGAATTCAAGAATTAAAACAGCATTTGCCATACAACATTCCAGATGTAACAGTTATTGTCAAGAAAGACAAAAAACTATTGATAAAGACAAAAAAAGTCTGGATAATAAACATTGCAGTACCTGTGACAGTAGAATACAAAAGAAAGAACAGGAGAAAATCACAAAACATAAAATCCTGGAAATAAACATAGAACAGCTGTTGCAAATGAAAGCAAAGGTAGCATCAATCTAAGAGGTGCCTTGGGTGCAATTGCAAAACATCTGGAATGCCACTTGAAAACCATCGGCACTGACAAAACCACTATAAGTCAATTGCAAAAGGCAACGTTACTTGGATCTACTTACATCCTGCAACAATACCTTTAATATTATTAAATAACATCTGCCTAAATAAGCAGTAAATCAGTTTACTAAATTTGAAGCTATCTAATATGTAAAAGAAACTGGTATATATTTGAACGCTTAGTGTGTTGCCAAGGGAAAAGGAAAATCAATTAAAGTAGCACTTTTTAATCCACTTACAGGATGGAAGTGTCAATGTGCAGAAGTTTACTCAGGAGATATTCCCGCCATCACAATTCTCAGCCATCATGACTGACATCTCTAAATACAGATGCATAGAATTCCAATATACTGTATGATTTGATCTAAAGAACAAGTCCATGCAAAGCCATTGTAAATATGTAAACATTGGTATGTATGGAAATAGAATTGAAAACTTCAGAAGAAGAATCAATGAAGAAAAGATGCAAATTCCCTGAATAAATAACTCACCATGAATTGCTGGCTTGCTTTATGAGTGTTATGTATGTTGAGCTCTTTCAAGCTGACAAAAAGATTTCCTTAGACAGAAATGCCTTTAGAATATCATCAAAGGTTTCCAAGGCATATTGAACTGTTACCTATTGCCATGTCACTATAAGTAGTGGATAACATTTGGTGGTGATTTCTTAATCACCATTGAATTACTAGAAAGATAAATGTAGCTTTTGCTGGATTGCTACTGTGATGGGTTGTGGTCAGAATCCTTTATCATCATTGTCACTAGCTCTTGATCCTTCTTGCTAGCAATGATTACAGTACAAGCAGCCTGTCTCCTATCACATTTGTTGAATTTGATTAGCAATCAATACATTAGTAATGAACTCCAAAATGCATTGAGTCACTGGAGCCTTGTCAATGAATATTCCTTTATTAAAATGTTTCATTTCTAAAAGCATTTACCCCTTAAGGAAATGCTACAGTATTTCCCCCCCCCCTCTCTCTTTGGAAAATATGATGCCACCAAATAATAGTAAATAGTACAAATCTGCAAGACTGGGAACAGGAAGGCTAGGGTTCTGCATGAGATAAGGCTTCCTGTGAATTCCAAAAACAGCTGGAGTCCCCAAGACTGTTGATCTGTGGGATCTTTAACCTGCCACCTGGTTATGCTGAGCCAGGGTGTATGCCAGTGGTGGGTTTCTACCAGTTCGCCCCAGTTCAGGAGAACTGATAGTGGCAGAGGCAGGAGGCTCTGCCCACTCACCCAGATATCATCACAGATGCTCTGCGGATGCTCAGAAAGTTCTGTGCAGGCATAGAAGCGCCGTGCGCGAGTGAAGCAAGCGCGCACGCTCTCTCTACCGATTCCAAACTGGTAGCCAAGGTAAGAGGAACCCACTACTGGTGTATGTTGTTAATTGCTTTTATTGCTTTGTGCTCGTAAGCCTCTTGAAATGATAGAGAGGACAGGAGAGGACAGGACAGGACAGGACAGGACAGGACAGGACGGAAGAGGAGAGGAGAGGACAGGGGAAGGGAGGGGAGGGAAGAGGAGAGGAGAGGAGAGATTATATAATATCATAATGACTGGAACATTGGGTCCTATTAATTGTTCAATGATGAGAAATGCCATAAAGTTCTGAAGTTTGTCAAGAAAAACAAACAATAAAAACCAAACAGATGCACAGATACAAGTTAGGTGGTATCAGCTGAGCAGTAACATTTCAGTGAAATCCTACTACCCAGAATAAGAGTTGATATGAACTCTTAAGGATAGGGGGGGAAAACCTGGATATATTTAAGGAAAGAAAGAAAACTGAATTTGTTCTAGATGTTAAAATAAACTACAATTAACAAAAATAATAAACAGAAGGAAATATTCATATAAAAAGTAGAAATACCGATACTGAACTGATTCACAGTAAACTCACAATTAAATCTAGACCATATAGCAACATTCTGCATCAGCGTCTCATTTTTAGAATACAGATTTTCTTTTCAGAAGTAGAAAACAAAGTCATATTTATGACTTTGATATGATATGATAAATGATATGATAAATATTTATCATATTTATTCCTTAAAATCAGCAGAATGACTTTATTTTCAGTAACAGTGAATCTTCTTTGCCATACCTCAGGTTCAATAGAACTAAAGCTCTTAATGATTTTTGATATTGTTTTCTGTTTGATTGATTGTCTAACATTAATCCCTATTTATAATCTCCTCCATATCCTAATCAAGGAGCTACCAGAGAAAATACCTCCATCAAAACTGACAGGGCAAGTGACTCTATATAAACAAGGAGCAAACCTCCCACTCACTGACACTGATGATGTTACCTAGTTGGTTAATTAAATGTCTGTAAGCAAATGACCAAGTGCTAGTCCTTCACAATCCAATTCTAAACTATATAGTATGTGTGTGTGTACATACATACAGACACACATTGTTTCTTCAGTGGTCACTGGCTATAAACGTGGGTGTTTCTTCTTATTATTATTCTTTCCTGTTTGAGCTGAAATTTCAGTTTCATTCACATTCCTGAAACGTAACTTTAAAGCTTTCAAAGAATTTAGCATGGTCTGTGGATCAGAAAGGCATGTGCAAAATCAATTTGTTACTGAAGCTAAAGAGCAGGTGCTGAGAAAGAGCAATGGGAGAGATGGACTTAGGGATATGGGTCACTGGAAAATGTTTGATCTTAAGTGATGAGATGGGATGCTGGTGAAAAAAATACACTTGAAAGTCAACGAATTGCCAAAGTAGAGTAACAACAGAAGCTGCAATTGAGCAGATATAAAACCATCATGTAGCTTTCGATAGCATTTCCGTTCCAAATGGAACAATATTTTGTCCCAAATCACAAAGATCAGTCTTTTTATATCTTTGAACACTTTGATGACATACTTTACCTCAAAGTGAAATATTTATCCACAGCTTATCATCACTGTCCAGAATTCAATCAGTTAGTTCTTCATGAATGCACCCCTTGAGATTTTTTTTTCCTGGCATAACCTGTAATTTAAACTGAAACAAAAAAACAAAACAAAAACAAAACATCTTTTTAGCATTTAAATATGCCAAAATCATATCCTATGTTTTTGTGGTACTACTGAGAAAAATAGAGGCACAAGGGAAATTTTTGCCATCACTTTATTGATTTTTTTAAAGTAAATCTACCATGGCTGTTTATAAAGTGATGCTAATGTATTTGTTGCTTAAATCATTTATAAAGTTACCCATTTATAAAAATGGTTCTAGCTGGTTCAAAAGAATTAAAGCATCAACTACAACCAATAGCTCATGACACCTGAGGTACACACAATGTATCTCAGTCATGGATAAAACACATCAGCAGTAGAGCTCTCCTAAATTCTTCAAATTCTAGGGCAAACAAGACCATTTGGGCCTTCTGAAAGGTCAACAGGAAAAGACATGCAAATATCACAGGTGAGGCTGTCCCACAAGGTATAGATGGTTAGGCTTATTGGCTTTGAAATCTAGACATCTTTGGTGTTGGGAATCAATCTTTTGAGCCACTTTCCTTAGACTCTCAGCATCCTAAAAATGTGGCCTTTTTGGTCCCCAAAGCAATTAACAATAGCAATAGCACTTAGACTAAGTGCTTATATGTAGACTAAGACTTATATGTAAAAGCTTCATAGTGCTTTTACAGCCCTCTCTAAGCAGTTTACAGTCAACATATTGCCCCCAACAATCTGAGTCCTCAGATTCCTTTCTTAGCTGAAGTCCAGCATCTCACTGAAGGTTTTTTCTCTGTAGGACATATTTGTACTCCATTGTAAAGATTGTGCCCAGCCTGGTAAGCTAGAATTCCTTATTGATTCCAGATATCTCCAATTACGTAGCTGCAAGGATGCCAGATCATCGCATCCCTAAACAACTCCTATATATATTTGATATTCTTAAATGTTTTTGTAATGATATAGAAGACTGCAGTGACATTTTTTAATAAAAAACTTTTTTTAATGCCTTCAAGTCAGCATTGATTTCTGGCAACTACCTGGACAAGTTTCAAGAAGTGGTCCGTCATTGCCTACTTCCTGGGAGATAGAGAGACAGAGTGACTGGCCAGGTTCACCCAGCTGATTTTGTGCCTAAAATGGGACTAGAACTCACAGCCTCCCAGTTTCTAGCCTGATGCCTTAATCACCACACCAAACGGATCCTTCAAGCCACAGCACTTAATGCCATCTTTATATGCACCCCATATGTATGCCTTGTCTATAGAGAAGGTCATGACCTCTGAAATAACATTTCCCCTGAAACTTGAATGATTCCTATCCTACTGATATTTTTAAAAGCCACATGGCAAGCAAGACTGATACTTCCCTTTCTCCCTTTTCCTTCCCTTCCACATTTGTTTTACTTCATATTCTTTTGTCTTATGCTATTCTAATGATTTTTCTATAGTTATTTGCTTTTTAAATGCTTTAAAAATTGTAAACCATTCAGGCTCATTGACAATTGGAGGGGGCATATAGTTTATGAATCTCGCCATTCTTCTCCTCACCCTCCCCACTCAAGTGGTGGCGGTCTCTGTGGGACAACAGGGCCTCTCATTTCTCTCACGGTAGGGTGAGCAATGGTTTCATTTGGGGCATTCAACTTGCTGGCTGTGGTAGCCACGATGCCCCCCCCCTCCTGCCCCCAGCCAGCCAGCCTTGCCTGACTCTCTCCCTGCCTGGTCAGGTGGCTGGTGCAAAGCCTCACTGTTCTTCTCGTCTTTGTTGTCATTGTCCTCTCCGTTCAAGTGACAGCGGACTCTCTAGGTCTCATTCCTGCCCTGGCACAGCAAACTCTGGCGGACTGGAGGCAAGTGTGAAGAGCCTGGCCCCACAGTGCCTCCTTGCTCAGTTGAAGGTTTCGTTCAGTCTTCAAACAGTAAGGCCAGCCATGGAATCAGAATCAGCCTGGTGCAAGAACCAATACCGTCTGCAGTCCTGGTGCACTGCTCACTTGTGTATGCCAGCCTTATTGTTTGAAGACTGAACAAAGCCTTCAACTGAGTGAGGAAGCATTGCGGGGCCAATCCCTTCACAGCTGAGTCTAGTGAGGCTTTGCGCCAGCAGGCAATGCTGGCTGGCTGGCTGGGGGCAGGGAGGGCACAGCCAGCAGCTTGAATGTGCCGACTGAAGCTGGTGCTCACCACACTGTGGGAGAAATGAGAGCCCTGTTGTCCCTCAGAGCCCGCTGCCACTTGAGTGGGGAGGATGAGGAAAAGAACGAGGTCAGGCAGAGCTGGCTGGCTGGGGAGGGGGATCATGGCCACTCAGATGGCTCCTGCTGTCCCCGCCATGAGCGTGGGTGCCTTGGCAGAAGTACAGATCACTCTGTCTCTCTCATACATACACACACACACACAGAGAGGTTGGATCAGATTGCTCTCTTGCTCTCTCACTCTCTCTGTCTTGCTCCAAATGCCTCATGTGCACGCAGATGCCCCATTTGCAAGCAAGCATGCAACGAGGTCTCATTAAGTAGTAAAGTGGAAGTAGTTGAGCAGGAGAAACAAGAGACCAGCAAACACTTTTTGTGCTGAGAATGAAAGTTTCTGGGTCCCTGACTCTCTGAAAAAGAGGATGGGTGCCTGAACCTGCGTGATATTATGGTACCCAGGAGCATCCCTTCTTGGCACAAAAAGCATTTCCAAGCCAACTCTCCTCTCAAAAGTTTGGAAGGTAAGCGAGTTTGTGTGGCAGGAAGGCAGGGAGAAGCATGAGGTATCTTAATGGGTGGGGGAGGCCTTGTGAGCTTGTTCTATCACTAGGCCACCCTTGGCCTTTCCCACCCTGAGATACCTCATGTGCACTTAACGAACAGCACATTGGTATTCTTGAATTGTGAGCTCTTGGGAAAATATCCTGTCCTTGTGTGTTGCAAACAGCCATTTCCAGTGGGAAAAACAGGACAAAGCAAGTGGGGAAAAATAGTTTCCTTTGCTATATTTCCAGTCTGAATTAGACCTACAGGAGAGCCCTTTTAAGGATTATGTATATAGAAAAGCAACTAATTTAACTCTGTTCTTAAATGCTAAAGTTGTTGCACGTAAAAAACTGCCATCGTTTTGACAGTTTTGCTGTATTGTTGTCTGAGGATGCCCCCATGAAATGCAAGATTGGGATAAACTGAGCCTGGTTTGTTATCAGTGTTTTAAGTGGCCACAAACTTAAAAGTGGCATTTGATCACAAGGCAAGGAGGCATTGAGAAATGTTTCCCCTTTTGAATTTGGGAATCCAAGAAGGGACAGGAAAGAAAAAGAAGGAAAGAGGGGAAGAGAGCAAGGAAAGAAAAGAAGGAAAGAGGGGAAGAAAGAAGAAAGAAAGGAGAATGAAGAGAGAAAGAAAAAGAAGAAAAGGGAAAAAGGAAGGAAGGAGATTATAATGAGAGAGAGAGAGAGAGAGGGTCTGAAGTAAATCCTGCCTTAGCATTTGGCTACCAGCAGCCCTGCTGCCTTTTGCCATCCCCTTGTCCAGAGGTGGGATTCACTTACCTTCCCTACTAGTTGGCAAATGTGAGTGCACATGCTCTCACTCTGGCTTCGCTCACATATGCCACCTCTGCACACGCTTATGGCATTCTGTGCATGAACAGTAGTTGAACATTATGTCCAGTGGGTGGCCGGAGCCTCCCGTAGTTGCTGCTACTGGTTTGCGTGATCCAGACAGAACCAGCTGAATCCCACCACTGCCCTTGTCCCCTCCTACTGACCTCTTCTGGTGGTGTCCCATCCTATTACTGAGGATGCTTTTGTTACAAAGCCGGGTCTCCTCACAAGGGAGTGAGAGTGAGTGGGCCTCCCTCTGACCCACACACTTTGCCCTCCCGCACACCTCATAAGCAACCTGGCCAAGGAGAGCGAGCACAGCAGCAGTGGGAGCTGGCCACGGCCATCTCGGCCACATCCCTAGCCATGTCAACCCTGGCCCCCCTAAGTCACCAACAACCCTGATGCAGCCCTCAATGAAATTGAGTTTGACACCTCTGTTCTATTGCTTTGTCCATTTTGTGATCCCATCAGCTCTTCCTTGCAGGCAAATGGTGTTTCTTGCAGATTAAGGAGCAATTTCCTGACAGTTAGAACAATTAATAAGTGGAACAATTTGCCTGCAGAAGTTGTGAATGCTCCAACACTGGAAGTTTTTAAGAAGATGTTGGATAACCATTTGTCTGAAGTGGTCTGGGGTTTCCTGCCTGGGCAAGGGATTGGACTAGAAGACTTCCAAAGTCCCTTCCAACTCTGTTATTCTATTCTATTCAAGATATTCCAGTGTACCATTGTACTACTTTGTCATGCTGTTGTTTTTAGTTAGCCAGTGCCATCTTCTTGCAGCAGCTAATTATTTGCAGAGCAGAATTTGCATTTATTAAACTGCTTGCTAATAGATGAATGCCAAACTGTCTGATGTCTCAACCCCGAACTATGCAGTTCACTTCAATTCTTCAATGCAGTTCATGTGCTAACCAATTCTTGATCTTCCTTGCTCTTTTCTCCATTTCTGCTGTCATTATATTTCATTTCACCTTCTTCATTTCTTTCTCTACACCTTTATCCAAACTGCATTCTTGTTGCATTTCTTTGGGTTGTCCCATAGCTTGCCCAGAACTGCACTGTTTCTTCCCTGTCAGTTTTTGGCTGGTTCATTGTAATCTCTCCATTGATTGATTGGTAGATTTGATTCTGATTCAACTGCAATTGAAGATTCCTCCTGCAGTGTGCAATTCAAGCTTTGTATGTTGTTATGATTTTCTTGTCTATAGCTGTTATTTGCTGCTTTATCATTTCCAGTGCTTCCTTGATCTTCCTTGTCTCTAGGTGATATTTCTTGATCACGTATTCTTTTGTCTCCTTTTTCTTCATTTTCATTTCTTTTCATTTGTTGTAGCTTGCTTGCATCTGATCTTAGCATGCTGATCTTATTTTTCCAACCTGATCTTCCATTTTGGTAATGCTTTGTTTGGTTTTTTTAAAATTTTGCATTCATGTTTTTCAGTTATAACTGCAGCTGTGCTGTATATCAGTGGCTTGTTTCATGAATATATTCACTTGGTTTAAATTATAATAGGTATGTGATCTTTTTTTTTCCTTCTTCGAATTCATATATTGGATAAAAATCAAATAATTATTTACCTGTTCTGAAATGAATGGGTGTTTGTGTCTGTATACTGCATACTGTATGTACAAGTATACCTATTCTACACAAACATGCACAGAGACACACAGATGCACAAACATACACACACACACACACACACACACACACTGTAACAAATACAAAAATTAAAAGAAATTAATTTCTGTTCACAATAAGACTGAAAAGTATAACTCTATAAGTTGTACTATATACAAGTACTATAAGTTGCCCCAGAAAGCAGTCTTTACACCAGACCTGGGCTTTTTAAAACCACATCCAGTCCTTTGGCTACCCCTTGGCCAGCCTGCATGGATTGCTTTTATTTTCCAGTTTGGTTGGTTTTTAGGCAGTGGTGAAATGGATGGGCAAGGCCAATTTTTTTTTTTAACTTTTAAAAGCATTTTTTCTACAACCTCTTTGGCCTCTTTTTGCTTTTAAAAGAAAAAAAAGCCTCTGATGATCAGGCAACTCAGCTGGGATCGTCAGAGCCTCTTAAAAGAGTTTTTTTTAACAACCTTTACAACAGCTGAGTGGCACAATCATCAGAGCCTTTTTTTTACTTTTAAAAGCGTTTTTTCAGCCGAAGAAAAAATGCTTTTAAAAATAAAAATAAAAAAGCCACTGATGATCGCACCGCTCAGCTGGGCATGGGGAGGGGGGGGCAGGGATTTTTGCTACTGGTTCTCCGAATCACCCACCACCATCCCTACTGGATCGGGCAATCCAGTCTGAACCGGGAGCATTTCCACTCTGGTTTTTAGGAGACCAGCTACTACTTGGAAAAAAACTATTACCAATCACAGTAGAATATATAAGGGTAGTAAGGACAATGGAGAACTGTTCACATTTTTGATTGGAGCATGGGCTACCTGTCATCACCTGAATGAGGAATGAAAGTGGGCACAAAATATTCCTCTTTGTATACATTAAAAATAATGCAAGTTCAACAGACTGTAGTATAAGTGTAAATGTGTAAGATGACTGCATATAATCTCCTATGTCTCTTACTGACCACCCCCATTTGGAAATTATATAAAATATAACTGCAGTCAGTGAAGGTGGTAAACTACGTAGTTTTAGAAGAATTTTATCATTGCTACATTTTAAGTATTTGTTGTTTGAATGCTCTGTTTCAGATATGCCATAATTATTTTTTCCAATTTTAATTTCCCATTAAATACTGGTTTGCTATCAGATTGAGCAGCCAAATGAAATATTTATTGCTGACTCTTCATTATGGCTCCAATGGAGCTCTTGTGTCATTACTGCTTCCCCCATTATGATATCAAAATTTCTTGACTGATTTATGGCTTTCTAATCTGAATCTTCCCAATTACCACATTATCCAAAAGGTTCTGAAAGTAAGAATCTTATCTCACAATAAATAGTGTCAACCAAATATCTGCATATTACTTAATAATAACATGATTGCACTTTTCCACTTTTTTTTATTGAAAAAGTTTTATTAGTGAAAAAAACCACAGTTTTCCCACAACCCTCCCACCCAACCCCCCCTCCCCCTCCCCGACTTCCCAGAGCAGAACACAAGGTATTTCTATTAACTTTTAACAATAAACTAAATTGCTTAACCAACCATTAAACTAACACCCTCTAAAAAATAATTCTTAACCCCCCATAGATAAAATCCTACTTCTTAGACATAATACTTCTAATATCACTCATGTAGCACTTATACATTAAAGAATCATTCATAAGCTATTTGATATTTTTTAGTCTGATACTTATTTTGAATATAATCAATCCATCTTTTCCAGTCCTGTATATACCTTTCTTGTGTATGATCCTTCAAATATGCTGAAATTTTAGCCATTTCAGCTAAATTAGTTACTTTCAATATCCAGGCATCAATAGTAGGCAAAAAGTCCTTCTTCCAATGTTGTGCTATCAACAATCTTGCTGCTGTTATCAAGTTCAAAATCAGTTTAGTCTCTACAACTGTACAGTCCGTAGTTATACCCAGTAGAAACAAATGCGGAGTAAATTTCAATCTTTTTAAAAAAATATTCTGCATCACCCACCAAATCTTTATCCAAAATGCTTTGATTTTTTTACAAGTCCACCATATATGATAATAAGTTGAATCATCACAGTCACATCTCCAACATTTAGCTTGCACATTAGGATACATACATGATAATTTTTTTGGATCTAAGTGCCATCTATAAAACATTTTATAAAAGTTTTCTCTTAAATTTTGTGCTTGTGTAAATTTCACATTTCTAGTCCAAATCTTTTCTCAAGTCTCCATCATCACTGGCTCTTGAAAATTTTGCGCCCATTTAATCATGCAATCTTTAATCAGTTCCGTCTCAGAGTCTATTTCCAATAAGGCATTATACAACCTTTTAATATGCATTTGTTTTTGATCTCTAATTTGTTTTACCAAATTTTCCTCATTTTGCACAAAGCCAGTTTTTTGATCTTCCTTCCATCTAGCTTGAAGCTGACCATACTGAAACCATGTATATATTATACCTTCTTCTCTCAATGTATCTAAAGATTTCAAATACAATACCCCCCTTTCCATAATAAGAAGCTCTTTATAAGTAATCACCTCCTGTTTTTGTTCTATACTAATATTTTCTATTGCATGTCTAGGATTTGCCCATACAGGTATCTTATAATTTAACTTATATTGATATTTTTTCCAAACCCTCAACAAAGCATTTCTAAGTATATGGGCCTTAAATACTTTATCCACTTTTTTGTCATATAACAAATAGGCATGCCATCCATATAGTAAATCATAACCTTCCAGATTCAAAATTCTCCCCTCAGTTAAGTTAAACCAATCACTAATTTGAGATAAAACCGCTGCTTCATAATATAATCTTAAATTAGGCATTTTAAGACACACACCCCCTTTCACGTGTGTCTTGTATAATTTTCATCTTTATTCTGGGTTTTTTCCCAGCCCAAATAAAGGTATTAACACCTTTCTGTCATTCTCTCAAATTTTCATCTTTCTTAAGCACAGGTATCATTTGGAACAAGAATAAGAATCTAGGTAACACATTCATTTTAATTGCTGCAATTCTTCCCAATAAAGACAGCTGTCATTTTTTCCAATTCCCCATATCCTTCTGTACCTTCTGCCAGAGTTCCTCATAGTTATTTTTGTATAATTTTGTATTTGAAGCTGCTATATACACTCCTAGATATTTAACCTTTTTAACTATTTCAAACCCCGTTATTCTTCCTAGTTCATCTCTTTCAAGTACAGACATATTTTTAGTTATCATCTTTGTCTTATGTGAATTGACTTTAAATCCTGATACTTTCCCATATTGATCAATTATATCCAATATATATGGAGCTGACTCTATGGGTTGAGATAAGGTAACAACCAAGTCATCTGCAAATGCTCTTAATCTATAATCTTGATGTCTAATTACAATACCCTTCAATTTTTCTGAGTCACGTATCTTATTCAATAGCACTTCCAAAGTCAGGATAAGCAACAATGGGGACAGAGGACACCCCTGCCTTGTTCCTTTCTCAATTCTAAAAACCTCTGTTAAACCTCCATTAACTATTATTTGTGCCGTTTGCTGCTGGTATATCGCTCTAATTGATTGTGTAAAATACTCCTCAAAATGCATTTTCTCTATTATTTTAAACAAAAATTGCCAGTTCAAATGATCAAATGCCTTCTCTGCATCCAAAAATATAAATGCTGCAGGGACTTGGTTATTTTTTTCCAAATATTCCAGTAGGTTTACAATTTGTCTAACAAGTTTTGATCCTCCTTTGGAATTAGTGAGACAAAAGCTGTTTTCCAAGAAGGTGGTACTCCTCCTCCTACCTGTATTTTATTAAATAAGATTTTAACTGGTTCTAGCATTTCAGATTGTAAATGTTTGTAATAAACAGCTGTTAATCCGTCTGTTCCCGGAGCCTTACCTATTTTTAATTGTTTAATTACCCCAACAATTTCCTCGGAAGTTATTGGCTGGTTCAATCTTTCTCTCTGTTCCAGCGTTAGTTCAGGAATATCTATCTTTAAATATCTATCAATATCAACCTCTTGAATTGAATCTTTAGCATATAGCTTTGTATAGAAATCCAAAAAAGCCTTTTTTATTAAATTCTGTTGGTAAATCTCCTTACCTCTAAATTCTATCTTATCTATAGTACGTGATTTTTGCTTTTTTCTCATCGTGTAAGCCAGCCATCTCCCAGGTTTATTGGCATTACAGAATGTATTATGTCTGGCATATTGTATGCTGGTTGCTACTTGCCCAGCCATAAACATATTAAATTGCTCTCTTAAAATGTTTATCATATCTTTTGCCTTTTTATCTCCCGGATTAGTTATAAGCAATTGTTCTTTCTTTTTAATTTCCTCCTCTATCTCTTTCCGTCTGTTTTGTTGTTTTAATCTATATTTATTGTTCAAAAAAATTAATGTTCCCCTCATATATGCCTTACTTGCATCCCATACCATTTCCATCAAAGTACCTTTATTCATATTATTAACAAAAAATTCTTTCATTTGTTTTTTAAGTTCATTCAAGTTACCTTCATATCTAAATAAATTCTCATTTAACCTCCAAGACCTCCTTTCCCCTCTTTCCTGTTCTAATTCCACCCAAACCGGGCTATGATCAGTTAACGTTCTTGGACATATCTTCGTCTTCTTCACCCTAGAAAAAAGATCATTTGTGGTTTAATATAAAATCAATCCTAGAAAAAGATTGATGCCTATCTGAAAAAAAAAAGTAAAATCACTTTCCAATACGTTCCTTTCTCTCCAAATGTCTCTCAGCTCCATATCCTCCAAAATATATATATATAAAAAAAGATTTAGGCAGTTTAACACACATAGATATCTTGGATAAATTTTTTTTGTCTTTCTGGGTATTTATTACCCCATTCCAATCACCCATTAAAAGTAAAGATCTGTAATCCCATTGTAGTATTTTAGTATGTAAAAATTTTAAAAAATTATCTTGCTGTTGGTTAGGTGCATATATTCCAATTACAAGCAGCTTCCCGATCTGTGTTGTTAATTCAATTGCGATATATCTACCTTGAGTATCAGCCTCAATTAAATTGGCCGATAGGCCTCTTTTAACATATATAACTAGACCATTTTTCTTCTCTGGTGCTGATGCCACAAAATGTGTATCTAATTTCAAATTTATCAAGTACTTTTGATCTGAAGATTTAATATGCTTTTCTTGCAAACAATAACATCATTTTGAAATTGCTTCAAGTAGTGAAATATTTTCTTTCTTTTTTGTGGAGAATTTAAACCATTGACGTTCCAAGATAAAAATTTACTTGCCATCTCTAGGCCCTCCAAGCTTTGAGAGCATGAGCTGAACCTCCTCCGCCATTTTGGACTTCAGCCTAGCTCCTCCCACTGCTTGTGTTTTTTGGACTTGTTGGGCTGAATCTTGAGGCTGTTGTGCCAGATGCTGTTTGTAAGTGGCTCTTGTCAATCGTTGTTCTCTTGGCATCTCTATCTTCTTTAATGGCTCAAGGGTTGGTGGTGGACCCCCACTCAGCAATAAGTCTTCTTCCAAATTAGCTCCTCCAACTAAAGCTTGAGCATAGGTTTGTACTTGCCCTCCATCTTTCTCTTGTTGTATCATTTCCAGTTGCTTTCTAGCACCCCCTGGTGAGGGTGGCCGTCCAGACTTTAAGACATTGGCGTAAAAGTCTTTTGCCTTTCCAACTGTGTTTAAGCGATGTCTTTGCCCAGCGTATGTCACAATTACCCCAAATGGGACATCCCATCTGTACTGGAGCTGTTGGTTTCTTAATTCATTCACCAAAAAACCAAACTGCTTTCTGTCTCTTAACATTTTAGGAGGAAGCTCCTTCAAAACCACCAGCTCTTGTCCATCCACTTGAATCTTGTTTTTGTAAGAAGCTTGCAGGATATCATTTCTAATTCTCCTTGTTGTGAAATAGATCACCACATCTCTTGGTACTGCCTTTGTTTTGCCAGCCAAGAGTTAACCCTATATATTTTGTCCATTTGAATTGCCACATCTTCTGGCCTTTCTGAAATCAACTCTGCTAAAGCATTGGAGCAAATATCCTTTAAATTTTCACCACTCTTTTCTTTCAAACCTCTCAGTCTCAGGGAAAATTCCATTGATCTGTATTGTAGCATGACCATTTCATCATCCACTTTTTCTGTTTGTATCATAACCTCTCCTAATTTAGTTGCTTGCTCCAAATTGGCTTCATCAACTTCCCGTACTCTCTCCTCAATCTTTAACATGTGATTAGCCAGTCCTGAAACTGCAAAAACAATGTCATCTCTTATTGCATCATGTTTTCCTCCACCACATCTTTAATTTTCTTTAACTCCTCTGAAAATTCTTTCATCATTTCTGCCTGATTGTTCAGGGCACCCATTATAAATTCTTTAAGGTCTTGTGACTGTGTATCAGCTGGAAGTTGTTGCTTTTGAGTCACTACAGGGGAACCTCCTCCCCCTTAGAAGTTGGTGGCTTTAGTTGTTTAGCAGCCATTTTATTTTAAAATGAGTTTTTCCTTTTACAGCCACAAAATCTTATAAACAGTCTTACAATATTTATTTCAGAGTTTTTCAGAATAAACAATCCTCTCTCCAGTCTTTTCTCAGTCCCCAGCAATTTTCTCTTCAAGCAGAAGACTCTTAACAAGCAGTTTCCCTTTAACTTTCACTTTCCATTCCGCTCATAACAAAGGCTTCCTCTCCAGCCTCCAGCTCAAGAAAGTTCCGTTTGCAACAATGTATACACGGAGTTAAGCTCTGTTTCTTTTAAAAAGCTTGCACTCTTGCTTCTGCTCTGTCTGCCTTTTTAGTAATCATTGAAACTCACTGTTTGCCGGCAGAATTGGACGCAACGTCTGGCTCTGGCTAGCAGAGACACCACCGATCCGGAGCAAGGGAAGGGCTGAACTGGGGAGCTCTCACCCTCCGAGTCCCTGGGATTAATCCAGGGACTTTCGGGGAGCTCTACCCACCCCCTCTGACTCTCCTCTCCTTCTTTGCCTGAAAGAGAGATTTTTTCAAACCGCGGGACAGCAGTTTAGCGCTGTCAGGGCGGTTTTAACAGATCGCGCGGCTGGCGGTCAATGGAGACCGTCCTCGATGTCCACGGAGCCACCGGAAGTCCGCACTTTTCCACTTTTAATGTAGAACAAATTATTGTGATCAATAGAGAGGCACAGAAGGTAATACAGAACTTTTACACAGAGCTTTTAGAAGAACAAATAAAGAAGTAGTTTGATACTTAGAGCAATAAAGCTTCTTACTTTGATCCCCACAAGACAAGCTAATATCACTTTCCACATCTTCCTTGAAGAATCTACAAATATGATGTGCTCAAAGAAGCAGTAGCGTAGAAAGCAAATGAAATAAGGCAGTTCTGTGTGATAGTATCCAACAAAACAAAGTTATAAAGGGAGAATCAAGGAACAAATACATGCCACTAGAAAGAGTTTGTTGATGGTAGCAAAACTAATTTTATCTTGGCGTTAATAGGATTACAGGATATTTTTGCAAGAAAAACTAAAAAATACCATCCACAACAGACAGGCACTATGATGAGAAGATAAAGAACATCATAGTCCTTTTAATATTTAAACAAAACAACAAATTGATTTTAATTAAAGAAGTTAAAATAGGTTGTAAACAGGTTTTCTTAATATCACAATACATATAACACAATACGGAGGAATTTCCAAATTAAATAGAAGTTTGAAAGTAAATCAGACCTTTCTATATCAATTTAGATGTTAACGTATTCAGAGTTTTCTTAATTCAATTGATTTACTAATGAAATCTATCAGATTTGGAGAATCAGTTCAGAGGTTTAATCACATGGAAATATACATGAATTTTGAACACTGATCCAAACTGGACAGAAAATCTGAATGAAATAGGCAAGCTGAAGACTTTGTCTTCTGATTCATAAATTCCTATCAAACATTCTCCAAAACATGTCTTCATAAATGAACATAAATACCAAATTTCATCTCAATATTTTTTTTTTCTAGCAAGAATCCAATCTTAACTCAACTTTTTCTTTCATTAAGGGATGACACCTTCCTCATTAAACAATAGTGCTATAATGCATATTCTGCATTTTTCTATTCAATTGCAATCATTACTGAATGTCTGGAAGAGGCATAGTGGAATCAAAGAGAAGAGAATTAGTGTAAAGATAGGGAATTCAAATAGGCTTAGTAATAGCATATGTATATTCATTAGAAGGGAGAGAAATCTAATTTAGTTTACCAGGAGGAGGGTAATCACCTTACTATGCAGATGTTTGCAAAATCTTTTTGAGTTGCAGATTAAGCTCGTCTATATTTAGCAAGGCCTGATAAATTCATCAAGCTTACACTTCAGGAGTCTGTGTCATACAGAGGGGAAAAGGAAGAGAGTATTAACATTGAACCAACCATCTAGGATTTGAAACTGTATGTCAGATAATCTTTGATAGACTAAGTACATGACCCACAAACCTGCCCAATGGATAGGTAGTCCCATTTTTGGAGTTTGTTTAGAGAAAGAAATAATATGACATTATTGCCACTTTGAACATTGTTCTTCACTGCTCATGCTTCTCTGCTGCCGCATTGGACAGAAAAATAGCACAAGATAACAAAATTACAGAGTTGGAAGGGACCTTGGAAGTCTTCTAGTCCAACCCCCTGTTCAAGCAGATAACTCTATAACATTTCAGACAAATGACTTCTTCTTAAAAACCTCCAGTGTTACCTTTTAACCCATGTATTTGGCTAGTTAGATTGAGTGCTTGGTCCAAGCTCAACCTAGAGATTGTTTGGGAGTAAATTCTAACTAGAAATTGTCCATAATTATTTTTTAACCAACATAACCAAAGCCAATATCAAGCTATATATTCAAACAAGCAAAACAAAAATTAAAAATAAAAGCTGTGTGAGAATTTGAGATGGTGTTGTGAATTGCATTGGGATACCCATGATCAAATACCCAAAAAGTAACTGGTATGTCTGTGTGTATGATTATTTCTATACATTCACAAAGTTTTTCCTGTAATATCTTTTTAATTTTTTACTTCATTGTCAGTGTGTTTTGAAATTTCTACCAAATTCTGTTTCAATTTTTAGCATGTTGTTGAGGGGGAGAGAGGGGTGCAGTGAAAATTGCTTGTGTCTCCTCCCCCTCTACTATTGCTGAAGTGAAAACATTTTCTCATAACTTCTTTTGACTTAGAATCCATGACTTAGAATAACAGAGTTGGAAGGGACCTTGTAGGTCATCTAGGCCAACCCGCTAAATGAAAATGTGTGTATTGCTTGAATTACAATATAGGACAGGCATATGGCACCAAAACCACATTTACCCACTCATGTATTTTTTTCTTATTTTTTTTAAGTGAAACCAGGTTCTTTTCTATAAAATGATAAAGTGATAATTGTTGAAAAATAAAAAACAGATTTTCAGCACAGCACAGCAATTTATACTCATATAGGTACCCTGTTTCCCCCCCAAATAAGACATTCCCTGATAATAAGCCCAATCGCGCTTTTGAGCTCATGGCAATAAGGCCAAGCACTTATTTCAGTGTTCAAAAAAATATAAGACAGGGTCTTATTTTTGGGGAAACACGGTAGTCCTCATTTTACAATTGAGCCCAACATTTATGTTATTAAGTGAGACATTTGTTAAATGAGTTTTGCTCCATTTTAAAACCTTTGTTGCCACAGTTGTTAAATGAATCACTGCAGTTAATAAGTTAGTAACTCAGTTGTTAAGTGACTATGGCTTCCCCATTGACTTTGTTTGTCAAAAGATGCAAACAGTGATCACAGAACCTTGAGACACAGCCACAATCATAAGTATCACTCAGTTATCAATCACATGATTATGGGGATGCTATAAAGGTTGTAATTGTGAAAAATTGTCATAAGTCACTTTTTTCAGTGCTGAAAACAGTGCTGAACAGTCACTAAATGAACTGTTGTAAGTCGAGGACTACCTATAATATTGAGCAATTTCCTTTTTTTTTCAGTCTAATTCATGGAATGAATACATTGAGCTAAATGGAATGGAGAATGTTGCCATATGCCCTTATAAACAGAAATATATACATTCTGAACATTATTGCATTTTTCAAAGAAGATATTGAAAAAGAAACTGGAATTTTATAAGACTAATTGCAAATCAATCAAATTAAAAACAGCTATAAAGTTGAAAAATGCAAAATGGATAATATTTCTTTAGGAATACAATCCACTTTTAAAGTCCAGGGATGATTAAATATAATGTTAAGCTCTTCAAGTAATTATTGTCTCCCAATCTAAAAACTGGATAAACAACTCCATAAATGAATGTGAAATGGAATGATGCTGTCACATCAGCTAAGGTCTTAAAATGAAAACATACATAATTTAAAAAGATAATTACCATATTTTTCAGAGTATAAGACACATCTTAGTTTTTGAGGAGGAAAATAGGGGAAAAAAATCTGCCTACCAGGTATTCATCTGGGTAGCGTCCTTAGTCCAGGTCAGCTTCACCAAATTATTTTGCTGGTTTTAAGTGCATGTGCCCCTGGTTGGGGCTAAAAAACAGCTTCTAAAACATAGCTGATCTTCGGAGAGAGAAGCACTGAGAAAAGCAAGGGGAGCATGGAAGATTGCTTCACTCTCTAGCGCTTCGTTAGGGCTGAAAAAAGCTTAGAAAAGCTACATTCAGAGTATAAGATGCACCCAAATTTTCAGCCTCTTTTTTTTGGGGGGGGGGTAGTGTGTTTTATACTCTGAAAAATATGGTATGTTTATTTCCTGGGTTTTTCCCCTCTCTCGTTTATTTATTTACATTTATATTGTACCTCTTCTCCGGAATCTTGAGGTGGTTCACATAGAGGTTTCTCTAATTTTATTCTAGACACAGCAATAGTAAATGTTACATTAAAGAAATGATTGGGGACCTTAAAATAAAGATAGAATGGAGGACAAATCCCTTTTTTAAACAAATAAGAAATAAAGATATAGAAACATGAACTTCTCACTTTTTCTATAGAGCATGAATATAAGAACTTAAAAGTGTTAAAAACATGACTTAGACAGTAATCACAAATGAACTGGGAGTATAGCAGTCTAATGACAGCTTTATAAGCAGTTGCCTCTCATTTCTGTGTTTCATTATACATTGTATCTTTTTTTAATAAAAAGAATAAACATTCTTCATGAACTTTAATTCAAAGAACTCTCTTGCTTTCAGGAATTTTAATGAAGTATGTCCTTGCAATCTATCTACATGCCACCCAAGATAGAAAGCATTACAGTAGTTTCCTCTATATTTCAAACAGCCCTCAGTCCCCATCCTTTTGCAAACTATGGTATCAATTTAGACCTCTAGTAACAGATTTTTGTTCCTTCTCTCTCCCTCCCTCCCTCCCTCTCTCTCTCTCTCTCTCTCCCTCCCTCCCTCCCTTCCACCCTCCCTCCTTCCCTCCCTCCCTCCCTCTCTCTCTTATCTTGCCACGGGCTAGGGAGACTGCATTGAAGGCTGACAAGATGCTGCAAGGATGTTTTGGGAATGCTGAGGTGCTAGGTAGATAACAGGTCACTCTCAGGCACAATGGCCTTGGAACTAAGCTAGAACTAACTGTGAGAGAGTCTGTTCCATCTCTGAAGATATTCCCCCTCCCTAATTCCCAAGTGATTACAGCAAAAGTGAAAGCATGCAAAAAATGCCAGCAAGCCTTCCTCTCCCTCCCTTCAACCAAATGGCAGGACACAATGGTGGATTTATACCATGGCGGTGCCTTGGTGGCCTTCCCTGCATGACCCGGGATTGTCTTTTTGGCTGGTTGGCTGGTCTTTCACTCTGCCACTCGATGCCCTTTTTGGCCACATTTGGAGCAGGCGTTGGAGCATGGCTGTGAATTTTGTGGTTTTGTCGCCTCTCTCTTCTCTGGGGGTGAAATAAGGCCTCAGTGTTAACAGGCATAAAATAGTTGAGAAAGATTCAGAAATTCTTAAGTACATATTTTGTTGCATAGGAATGGATGTAGCATCAGATTTCAGCCTAGAGGCATTTTAGTAACTGCACTATTCGAAGTACAGTAATGGTGGTATCTCGGAGGTAGTGAGTCAGTTACATAGGCTAATCTGCTACAGTCCTCTTCAACCCATTCTACTCTATTCAACTATCCCCTGAGTGCTTCCAGGCACGATGCAGGCATCAGCAGTAAAGGTCATTCTGAATTCTTTTTCAGCTCTGAAACTTCACCGCATACATGCACATACAAACACAAACATACACCCCCCCCCACACACACACACAGAGAGAGAGAGAGAGAATTTCAGTTATCACAATAGCATGTACAGAGTTATAAAATTAAAAAAAAAAACGAATAGTTGAGCCTTTAAAAAAATGTTGCTTCATAGAAACTTCCACCATATGTACTTTGGAAGTGGAATAGAAACATTTCATTGCATTGGTCGCGTTGGTTGATGATCTCTGGAGGGCTCGGGACAGGGGTTGTTCCTCTGTCCTGGTCCTATTAGATCTCTCAGCGGCTTTTGATACCATCGACCATGGTATCATGCTGCGCCGGCTGGAGGGGTTGGGAGTGGGAGGCACCGTTTTACGGTGGTTCTCCTCTTATCTCTCCGACCGGTCGCAGTCCGTGTTGGCAGGGGGGCAGAGGTCGACCCCGAGGCACCTTGTTTGTGGGGTGCCGCAAGGGTCGGTCCTCTCGCCTCTCCTGTTCAACATTTATGTGAAGCCGCTGGGCGAGATCATCCGTGGATTTGGGGTGCGATGCCATCTGTACGCTGATGATACTCAGCTGTACATCTCCACCCCAGACCACCCCAACGATGCCCTTGAAGTGATGTCCCGGTGCCTGGAGGCCGGGTCTGGATGGGGAGGAACAGGCTTCGACTCAACCCTTCCAAGACCGAGTGGCTGTGGATGCCGGCGTCCCGATATAGCCAGCTGGTGCCAACTCTGGCTATTGGGGGCGAGTCAGTGGCCCCCACGGAGAGGGCTCGCAACTTGGGCATCCTCCTGGATGCACGGCTGTCTTTAGAAGAACATATGACGGCCGTGGCCAGGGGGGCTTTTTATCAGGTTCGCCTGATACGCCAGTTGCGTCCCTTTCTGGATCGGGACTCCCTATGCACGGTCACTCATGCCCTCGTCACCTCTCGCCTGGACTACTGCAATGCTCTCTACATGGGGCTCCCCTTGAGGAGCACTCGGAAGCTCCAGCTGGTCCAGAATGCGGCCGCGCAGGTGATTACGGGAGCGACTTGGCGCTCCCATGTGACACCTTGCCTGCGCGAGCTGCACTGGCTCCCGGTGGTCTTCCGGGTGCGCTTCAAGGTATTGGTTCTCACCTTTAAAGCGCTCCATGGCTTAGGGCCCGGCTATCTGCGAGACCACCTTCTGCCACCGATAACCTCCCACCGGCCAATTCGGTCCCACAGAGAGGGCCTCCTTAGGGTGCCGTCGGTCAAGCAATGCCGACTGGTGGCCCCCAGGGGGAGGGCCTTCTCTGTGGGGGCACCCGCCCTCTGGAACAAGCTCCCCCCAGGAATACGACTAATCCCAGACCTCCGTACCTTCCGTCAAGCTTTGAAGACCTTCCTATTCCAGCAAGCTGGCCTGGCTTAAAATTTTTTTAAAGGGTTTTTAAGAGTAATGGGTTTTAATACTTCGGGAAGCCAATTGGATTTAATTTTGTTTTAAATTATTTTAAATTTTGTATTGTATGTATTTTAATTTGGCTGTGCACCGCCCTGAGTCCTTCGGGAGAAGGGCGGTATACAAATTTAAATAATAATAATAATAATAATAATAATAATAATAATAATAATAATAATAATAATAATGTTTTTGAATACTTAACATGCCACTTTTGGACATTTCTGTTTATCAGCTTGATGAAGGAGAAACTACATATCTAAAACAAGGAAATAATGAAGAGATGGATTATACAGCAGGGGTGAAATCTACTTACCTTCGCTACTGGTTTGCAAATGTGAGCGCACCTTCTGTATACACGCAGAGGTCAAAACGGATGTGATGGGTGGGGGGCGGAGCCTCCTGCCGCCAGCGCTACCAGTTCGCCTGAGCTGGATAGTACCAGCTGCATTTCATCACTGGATTATAGCTATTATTTAATTTACATTGTTGGGATTGTTTCCATATATTCAGGGAGAGCAGAAAAATTGGGTATACAGCACATGAAAAGAATGTACAGATCTGCTGAATTATTGCAGTGTTTTCTCATTCCCAATTTTTTTTAATAAATTGCTTTTGGTTTGTAAAGGTAGTTTCTGAAGAAAATGAAATTCTTCCGTGTCCCAGAATATAATAATAATAATAATAATAATAATAATAATAATAATAATAATAATAATAGTAATAGTAATAGTAATAGTAATAATTTTATTTCTATACCGCCCTTCTCCCGAAGGACTCAGGGCAGTGTACAGCCTATTTAAAAACATCAGAATATCAGAAACACAAAAACATTGTCTTTTAGACATAATGTCTAATGGACACATTAGAAACACATATTTCTAACAACCTTTAGCTGTTTTTCCCCCTTACTTCCTTTCAGGGTGCTTATCACATAGTGATATAACATTTCTTAAGGGAATACAAAGCTGAGCAGGGGGAAAAATGTTCATTATTGAAATATGAGATGAGGTTCAAAAGTTTTAGTTCCCATTAATACAATTGAGCACATCCAGAGATATTTCACAAGAAGAGTCCTCCACTCCTCTGCTCTCAACAGAATACCTTATGCCACCAGGCTGGAAATTTTGGGCTTAGACAATTTAGAACTGTGCCACCTTCGGTCTGACCTAAGCATAGTACATAAAATCATTTGCTATAATGTCCTACCTGTTATTGACTGCTTCAGCTTCAACCTCAACAATACATGAGTACACAATAGATACAAACTTAAGGTAAACTGCTCTAAACTCAATTGTAGAAAATACAACTTCAGCAACAGAGTGATCAATGCCTGGAATGCACTACCTGACTCTGTGGTTTCATTCCCAAACCCCCATAACTTTAACCTTAGACCGTCTACTGTTGACCTCACCCTGTTCCTAAGAGGTCTGTAAGGGGCGTGCAAAGTGCACCAACGTGCCTACCATCCCTGTCCTACTGTCCCCATTTATTCATATCCATTTCCTGTATTCCTAATCATGTTTATACTTATATCTGTTATCTTATACATGCTTGACAAATGAATAAAATAAATAAATAAATAAATTTTAATTGTTTGACTATTGTTAATAGGCTGGGAAATATTACCCATGTCTTTGCCAAGCTTTCACTTGAGCTAATATTGTCAAAAGACAAATAAGGAAAACTGTGAAATTTAAATATTTAAAAGTATCAATTATTTTAATGCTCTCAGAATTGTTTCCAGGACAACTAGCAGGAGGTAGAACAACACTAGCTCTCTCCATGCCTGGTAATGGGGAAAGGATGGATAAAACAGGAAAAACAGTTTATTTCTCACTATGCCAGCAATGGCTGGCATTGTGAAGCTGGTGAAAACTGCTAACTCCTATTGATTCCAAGGCACTCAACAGCCTTTCAGACCTAAATAATTGTTGTCATCAACTTTAAATCAGTGCTTTTGGATAGCCCATTAGGGAAGCCTTTAAAGACTCATACAAGCCAATTGTATTAAAATAATAGCTCTGGAAAGGCAGTTACACTAACAGGGGATGTGAAATAGTTGCCCTAGCAAAAGAAAATTGCCACCTGTTGTTTCAGTGCAAAGACTAAAAATCTATACAGCCTGCATATTGGTGTTTTTGTTGGTATTAACTTCAGTTTACCACCTATTGGAATAAATAGATTTTTTTTTAAATTTTCTCAATAGAAGGTAGCTTAGGAGATCAAAGTGGAAATAAAAATGATTGGTTGGCATGAGGGATTGACAATGGAATTCATCTTATTGATCTCATTTCTTCATAAGGTTTAATTTGGTCTTACCTGCAATAAATCTAAAGGAAGAGGGTTTCCTATACAATATTCCCTACAGTCAACATCATAAGGGCATTTCTTCATACTATTATATGAAATGGTTATTAATAATAAAACTATTGCATTCAAGAGTACTTGAGTGAGACCTTTTGTTTGAGGAAGCACTCCTGGTTGAAGATGTTCCTTTGATCCATCAAAAGCTTCTGTATAGAGGTTTAGAAGAAATATTATTGCTGCTTCTACTCCTTTCTACCATTGCTCCATGATATATTTGAGATTTGTTTTTGTTTGAAACAGCCATAATCCTATAAAATGTGTGTCCACGTTCTGTATGCGCGTGTATATATGTACGCATGTGTGTCCATGCACACAGTTGTAATAGAGAGAAAACATATGTGGTCCTTTCCAAAGTCATCTGTGATTCTACAGAACTCTAGCTCGCTGGTTCCAGTTCGAGACCTGTGTGAAGCAGTTTGGCTTCAGCTCAGTAAGATGATTCACATTGCAGAGGTGACATAATCCTTGTTCTATCCAGGAGGCAAACAAAACTGTTTGGTGTTATCTCAGGAAGCTTACCAGAATCCTGAAGTTTATGATGTGACAGACTTCACAAACATCTATCTGAAATTTTCACTTCACCCACTTGGTATATTAGGGATCTATAAAATGTAATTTAATTCCAGATATTTGTACGAAAATAACATTTTCACTAAGACTGAATTAATTTCTAGTGGGCATATCTTACTTAAAACTCATTTTGTATTAATTCTAGACTGGTAAGTGCTGCATCTGCTGACATCATTCAAATCATATTATTTCCTCTGTAAAAAAAAAAAAAAACCACAAACACATGTGCTGTGCAGAGCAAAAGCTTTCACAAATTTATACAACATTTCATTATTCATATACTCATTTATATGCTTGGCTTTCACAGTTCTTGTTTATATGCCAGTTAACATACAATTGTGCATGCTCAGGCTTTTCCCTGTATACCCTCTTGGGATGTTCTGAAAAAGTTGATGCAACTTGAAGGATGTAGAATATGAGTAGGATCTAATAGTGGTCAGATGATCAGTTTTCTTTTCTAATGTGGACCTCTCATATCTTTACTTTGGATCAGCTCAGTTATAGTTTTAGCATACAAAACTTGATTTACTTGATTTACCTGACAGTACATCTTGGCAGTTTATTCCACTTAAGCATGAAGCTAGAAGTTAGAGGTTCTACAGACTTACAGTGGTTTCTAAACCAGTATATCTTCTTTATAGGAAGATGAAGGGAAATGGATGAAATAGAAGAATCACAGAACCATGGAGTTTGAAAGCATCTCAGAGGTCACAGAGCCAACCTTATATTTCCTTCAATGTAGCATCTGTCCAGTCTCTATTTGAAAATCTCCAGTAAAGATCAAAGTATCATCTCATGAGGCAACCCATTTCATTATAGCATCACATGATTCTTCCTAATATGAAACCTGAATCTAATTTCATCCCATTGGATCAGATCCTATTCTATGGAACAACAGAGAACAATTTCCTCTTCTATGACAACCTCAATTTCTTCTCCATATGACAGCCATCTATATATCTAAAGGTTGCTGCCATATTTCTGTTCAATACCTCCTGCTGATTAAACATAGTTTCTTGTTTTTCTCCCCTTTAGACATATGCACGTATGTATTACAAATGCTTACACATCATCCATTTATCAAACTCGAAATCTGTCACAATAAATATTATAGAACAGAAACCATACATAACACACAGTTCATCATCTGCATCATCCTTAAACCATAATCAGTCTCAGTAAAACAGAGAATTTTTCTTTAAAAAAATTGAGAACTTGTAAAACGGCCCCCTGCCCTAGATTCTGTTCCAAAAACAGGCTGGAGGCTTATCATCAATAATGTGCTCTCTAATGGGATAATAAAAGCACATCAATAGGGCATTCTAGTATAGTAAAGTTCATTGTATTTTAGGAAGAAAACTCTTTAAATATTTGCCAAAGTATTTCCTTTACTTCACTGAACATCAAGGCACAAGATAAATATATTGCCAAGAAGAAGTACATAGTGCATTAAGTAGAAAAGAACGTGTCAAGGTGAAACATAGCTGGTCTTTTTATCAAAACCATGAGTGTGTCTTCTCTGCAGGTTAGTATGCTCCAGGGCCTTCAACTGTCCAGGCTTCCCCTTCTCCATATCATTGATCACTTTCAACAAAGTGACACCTCCACTGGAGACTTAGCTTATGTCCTTTTAAGCTATTTTTTTACTAAAGAAAATAGCTTTCGAGGTGGACCTTTGACAAAATGCAAACTGTCAATCTGATCTGGTATGTGATCATGGTGCCCTCATTTCACCACCTCAAGCAATGTTGACCTCAAAGAAAGGCAGCTTAGTGACTGGTTATGACATTTCCTTCTTTGAGGTCATCAGTATTTTCTTGTCCACTAAATGCTTCCAAGTCTTCTCCCCATAATTTGTTATTTCAAAGACTTCATGGATTTCTTTTTACACAATGGAAGTTCAGAATGCCTTCCATTTTATTCCTGGGCCCTTCTTGAATTTTTAATGTTGAATTTGAGAAAAGATTATGATTAAAATATAAGAACAGTTTCAAAAAAATCTTCTCCCACCTACCTTTGGCCCTCTTCATCTCGTTAGGTTGTTCAGCTAATTAATCAAATGCATGTCATTGTAGTTCAATGACTCAAATTCAAACTAGTTTAGCATTTGTCTTAGGTGCTCAAATGATGCCATCAATTTATTATTGTTATCATTGTTTATATCTCTGCAATTTGGAATGGTATAGAGTGTCCCTCTTGAGTAGGGGAAACCTCCAAGGATCTTTCCAAATCTATTATTCTATAATTCTGTAATTCATGCTTAGAAAGAGCAAATGTGATATCCTCATTGTTTGGGGATTTTTTTAAGCCTAAGGATGATTGTTCTTTTAACTACCAAGCCACTTCCCAGCAGAATATGTACATGAAGTGAAATAGAACATATTAATCTACTGATATAGGGATTTTAAGTCACTGATGTGCTGTGATTGATAGTTTTTCATTTAATTTCCCTTCTTTCCTACTGCAATCAGCTCCCAGTAATCCCAGAATTTGTAATATAACCCTGAAATGTTGATCATGGGTGATGATGTTCATCACCCATTCATTTTACTGTTACCACAAAGGCTAAGATTAAACTAACATACAAAAAGCACTCCTATAATTCAGCATTATCACAACAGAATAGTAAGGGGCTCTAAAAATATTACTAAATAAGGATGGGATTTTTTGCAATTTTTTTGTATTCTAATTCAGTTTAAAGGGAAAAACCTAACCCATTTTCTTGCCTTTGACTGGTTATGCTCAGATCATGCAATAGTACTTCAGATGTTTCAACCTGAATCATAAATGCCTAAAAAACCAGGCCATTATTGGTTTTTTTAAAAAATGTGATTATCCAGGTGACCATTCAATATGATTGATGAGTAACATTTCAGCCCATCAGGATGAGAAAGAACATTAAATGTGTTCTGAAAATACTGATAACTCTTGAATCCAATTGGTGAAAGTCAGGAGGTAGTCCTGAATGGGAAATTACCTGAATGAATCACTTGTACATAACAGATTAACAGAGTTGGAAGGGACCTTATAGTCATCTAGTCCAACCCCCCACTCAAGCAAGAGACCCTACACCATTTCTGACAAATGACAGTCCAATCTTTTCTTGAAAGTCTCAAGTGATGAAGCTCCCACAACTTCCGAAGGCAAGCTGTTCCATAGGTTGATTGTTCTCACTGTCAGAAAGTTCCTCCTCATTTCTAGGTTGAATCTCTCCTTGGTCAGTTTCCATCAGTGGTGGGTTGCCCCTGGTTTGGACCGGTTCACAAGAACCAGTAGTAAAACTGGTGGGAGGCCCCGCCCACTGCCCCAGATGAAGCAAGGCGCATGTGTGAGCAAAGCTCACACGCGTACACAATCCTGTTGCGAACCAGTAGTAAAGGTAAGTAGAACCCACCCCTGGTTTCCATCCATTATTCCTTGCCAGGCCTTGAGGTGCTTTTGAAAACAGCTTGATCCCCTCCTCTCTGTGGCAGCCCCTCAAGTATTGGAAGACAGCAGCTATCGTGTCTCCCCTGATCCTTCTCTTTACTAGACTAGCCATGCCCAATTCCTGTAACCATTCTTCATATGTTTTAGTCTCCAGTCCCCTAATCACCCTGGTTGCTGTCCTCTGCAGTTTTTCTAGAGTCTCAACATCTTTTTTATAGTGTGGTGACCAAAAGTGGATGCAGTACTCTAGGTGTGGTCTTACTAGGGCTTTATAGAGTGGTATTAGTACCTCACTTGATCTTGATTGTATCCCTCTGATAATGCAATTTAGGATTGCATTGGGTTTTTTAGCTGCCGCTGCACACTGCTGGCTCATATTTCGCTGATTGTCCACTAAGACTCCAAGATCCCTCTCACAGTCACTGCTATTAAGCCTGGTTTTCCCCAGTTTATATGTGTGCTTTTGGTTTTTCTTACCTAAGTGTAAGACTTTACTTTTCTCTACATTGAATTTCATTTTGTTAGATAGGGCCCAGTGTTCAAGTCTGTCAAGATCCATCTTTCTGGTCTCTTTGGAAGTTCTGCAGGTTGGAATAAAATAAATAAAAAGGTCTATATTTTTACCATAACATAGCAATCTTCAATTGATATACTCAAGGAACCATGAAATAATGCTCCTGGAATACAATTCTGATACTTATTGCTTCTAAAACAACAGTCCTCTATATGATTCTGAGCTGACTTCTTTTTGAAATTCCCAATTTTCTTACGTCTTCTAGGTTTTCTTTTTTAATCATCGTGTTGTGTCTCATCTGTAAACAGAGAACATAGGATGATCAAATATGTGGGCAAGTGTCTGATTATTAAATTATAGCCTGCTGATTAACTTTGAATTTAAAAGCCAATTATTAATTATTCTAGCAACTTTTTAGATGGTGTTTGTGACCTTGGATTCATTCTGTTTTTGAAAAGATGAAGAGACAAAAACCTGACTGAAAGTATAGGTTGTTAAAGGAAATTGAAATGTGTTCAAGGTCATAAACATTCATCTATACTATTATATTCCTTAGGGCAACTGACTGTCTCAGTAAATATTTGGTTAGAAATTAAATAAGAAATTAAGGAAAATAATAAAATAAAATAAAATAATAAAATAAAATAAAATAAATCCTGATTACTGTTTTATTTCACAATTAACTTTGACTACCACTAATATTTATTTATAGTTCAAAATAATATGCTTTTGAATTTATTTTATGAGTTGGATTGGACCTGTCCATGTTCAATTGTCTATTTTTGAAGGTAACAATAACCAGAAGTAATTTGATCTATACCAATACAATCAAGCCATACTGCTAAAGTTTAAGAAGGTTTTAGAAATAGCAACATTTTTTTACAATTCAATCTTTTGATTTTTGCTCCAATGCATTCAAGCATTACACACTTCTTTTATCCATGTATATGAAGTCCTTCCTTCCTTCCTTCCTTCCTTCCTTCCTTCCTGCCCTCCCTCCCTCCCTCTTTCTTTTCTTTTCTTTTCTTTTCTTTTCTTTTCTTTTCTTTTCTTTTCTTTTCTTTCTTTCCAATAGCAATAGCACTTAGACTTATATACCACTTCACAGTGCTTTACAGCCCTCTCTAAGCGGTTTTATAGAGTCAGCACCTTGCCCCCAACAATCTGGGTCCTCATTTTACTGACCTTGGAAGAATGGAAGACTGAATCAATCTTGAGCCAGTGAGACTCGAACTGCCCAACTTCAAGCAGCCATCAGTCAGCAGAAGTAGTCTTCATACTGCATTCTAACCACTATGCCACAATGATTCTTTCTTTCTTTCTCTTTCTTTCTCTTTCTTTCTTTCTTTCTTTCTTTCTTTCTTTCTTTCTTTCTTTCTTTCTTCTTTATCTTTATCTTTATTCAAATTTCTATACCGCCCTTCTCCTTTCAGACTCAGGGCAGTGAACAGCCAGAATTAAAACATTTTATATACAAAAGTTAGAATAAATTTAAAATAATTAAATAAACTTCTTTCTTTCTTTCTTTCTTTCTTTCTTTCTTTCTTTCTTTCTTTCTTTCTTTCTTTCTTTCTTTCTTTCTTTCTTTCCTCTGCAGACTTATTGGATTGCAGTTGAATTCACTGTGTATATCATTGGCATTATTTCACTATATTGTCTGAAGCCATTATTGGGTTCTGAAAGTTGTGCTGTTGTTTTTGTTGTTATTATTATATGCTACCATTTTTATATGTAATTTAAGAAGGCGAATATGCATAATAGCCTGCTTCCTCTTTCCCCAACCTTGTGAGGTGGGTTTTGCTGAGGGAGTGTGTATTTTCAATCCAGAGCTGTACATTTTCAACAGATCACCACCATTATACATATTTATTTAAATATTAATTATTTCATCCAGACATATTACATTTTTCTCTCTAAAATGAAGGCAAAAAAATGATCAAAATACGGTAATATGAACATCATTTTATCTTTGTTAGAATCATGCAATATTTTTCATAATTTCAATACCAGTTCAATTTGGGCTGCTCCTATTAGACAAGGCTACAAATTGTTTGAAACAAAAACAATAGAAAACCACTATTGTATTGTTGTGGCTTTTAGTTAGGAAGTTTAGATTCAAATACTGTGTGTGTGTGTGTTTACAGTTCACATGGAGTTGAACAACTTTTCCCAGTCTCTTTTTCCCAGCCCAATGTTCACTGTGTCAGGCTAATGCTAGCTTGCTTTATGCTATTTTAATAAGGATTATGAATGTAATGATAATGCATATTAAGATGCTGCATAAATTAACAGCAATCCATGCTTTAGTTTATTTTGGTATTATTTGAACTAATGCATTCTAGAGATATTCACTTGTATTTAGCTGTACAAAGTTCTTTTGTATTTGTTCCTTCAAGTAAATATTCATTCCTGGCAACTACCTCAACTAGTCTCTGCAGTTTTCTTGGAAAAATCTTGGAAAGTGGTTTATACTTGCCTGCTACCTACAGCTGAGAGAGAGTAAGTGGCCACAGGTCACACAGTTGTGTTTATGCCTAAAGTGGGACTAGAACTCACGGTCTCCCGGTTTCTAGCCTGGTGCCTTCAACACTACAACAAGCTGGTTCTAATTTCTATAAATAGCATAGGAACCTGCAGGTATATACATTAAGATTGAATACATGGGCATAAAATCTGTATTGAAAGGACTGTTACACATTGGATAGATAGGTAATTATTTGTAGTTCTCATAATATTGCAGCATATGCATATTTCACAAGTTCCTTAGCACGTAGGCTTGTGTTTTGCCCAGTCTTGATTGACATTCAGCATGCTAAATTACCTTAGGTTTTTTAGAACATTTCAAACTGATTATAGCCTTGAGACAAAACCTGATAAATGGCTGTGCTCTAATTTTCAAGAGTACACATTCTGATTATCAAAAGAACCTTCTGTTTATGCTGCCTAAGATCAGTAGCATCACTAAACTGCCTTTAAATTAAACTGGGAAATTTAAAATATATAGGCATATGAAAAATCACTGGTTTCATGTTTGAAATCTATATATATAAAAGTGAAAACCACTCACACATTAATCATGAAATCTCCAGAACTGTAAAGCTTACAAACTTGAAATTTGCCACATATGTTCCTCTTGGCTTCTAGGTGCTCACTAAGAAAGATTTTTCAAAATGACCATCAGAGCATTAGTATTTCCTATATTATTATAACACGCTCTGATGCTAATTAGTTAGATGTTCTACTCCCCCTCCCAACTTGAAAATAACTCTGGAGAGAATGGGATAGGATAGGACAGGCTTCTGTGGGGCAAGCCTCCTGGAGAGAAGGGGCTAGAAAGCCTGAGGAAGAGAAGGGGATAGGATATGAGATGTTTCTGTGAGGCAAGGCTGAGGGAGAGAAGGGGATAGGGGAGGGGAGGATTCAAGCTGTAAGTGTTGATTTAACAAGCCTGATCACAATTTCGTAGTGAAGCATAGGGATCCAGCTAGTTACATTATTTTTCAGAGTATAAAATGCACCTTTTTCCTCCAAAAAAAGAGAATGAAAATCTGGGTGCATCTTATACTCCAAATGTAGCCCTGCCCAGCCTCGCAAACAGATTTCAGAGGCTGAAAGAAGCCTCTGAAAGAAGCTTCAGAAAAAAAGCCTCTGAAAGGCTTTTATCTAAAATAATATGGCAAGCAACAAAAGAAGAATCAGTAAAGGTTCTAACTAAACTACGCTAACAAATCTGGAGAATGACACAATAACCAACAGATCAGAAGAGGTTAATCTATATACCAATACCAAAGAAAGGAGATTGAACAGAGTACAGATAGTCCTTCAAAATAAAAGCCTCTGAAAGAAGCTTCAGAAAAAAAGCCTCCAAACAGAACTTCAGAAAAAAAAGCCTTTGTTTTCTGAAGCTCTGTTTCGGAGGCTTTCAGAGGCAAAAAAAAAAAAAAAAAAAAAAAAGCAGAGAGCTCATAACCAATGAACCTGTTGTTAAAATTCACTTCCCTGCAGAAAACCATGCTTTTTAAAAAAAAATTCTAGGCAGATTATTAAGACAGTAGGAAGCAAGTAGAAACCTAGCACAACTATCCTGAAGAGAGCCAGCATGTGATCTCCCTTTCCAGTTTCAAATTGACACTGTGAGCAGAACTCCACTGTTATATTCACTATAAATCACCCTGGCTCTAAAAGATGACAAAGAATCAAAATTAGCAATAGATTGATATGCCTGAATCTGGAATATGTTAAGACCGAGTTGCATAAACTAGATTTTAAAAAGCAATAAACTTTTATAGTGACTATTAGATTATTCAGGGAAACATTTAGAATAGCAAGACTAAATTAAATTTAGAATAACTAAATTATTCTACAATTTGTAGTCTTCTAAGCCATTGTGCTCCAGGTTATTTATTACCTCTCTGGATTTAACCCATAGACTTGAGTTTTAATTCCTTGTATCATAAGGGTTAATATATCTAGATTTAATGGATCATATCTGTTAAATCTCAAATGAACTTTGGCATATGTGTAAAAATTTTGTGCCATGCACCAGTCCTCATTCTTTCAAGCCATTGTGAATTTGTGCATTGTCATTGTCAGTAGAATCTAAGAAGAAAAAAAAAGATGTGTGTGTGTGTGTGTGTGTGTGTGTGTGTGTAGTGAAGCTCACTGAATCTCAGTTTTCTTGCCACTGCTATCAACAAGCTCATAGCACATATCCTACCAGTCCATTCACTTTTGATCTTCCCAGTTGCTTTCTATTGAATTTCTTTTTGGTCAGTCCACCCTCCATCTTTCTATACCTTCCTAGAAATATCAACAAAATTTTGTCTATAACTTGGGGTAAGATCAATTGGACTAGGAAATTTAAATATATAAGCACATGAAAAATCTTAATTTACTTTGTCCATTATTTGAGGGAAGATATCCAAGTCATTTACCCATTTCATGTGAAATCCCTTAAATTGTAACCATCTACAGCTCAATTTAACTTGAGATTTTTGCTCTTCTGAAACCTCTAGGATAAACGTAAGTGGTTAGGTAGTGTCACAATCACCTTCCCCTGATCAGGACTGAGAAAATAAATTGAAAATCTTCCTTCCTTCCTAATTTCCCAGTGGTTACTAAAAAAGCAACCTGATACTGCATCAGTCCATTAGCAGAACACAAGAAAGATGGAATTACTATTTCTGCCAAAAAATAAAAAGAAGAAGAATTGCTTCTAGCTTGTTGTATCACACAAGTGGGAGAAAGAGGCACAAGAGTTTAAAGTTTAATCTCACTATTAATAGGATTTGCATTTGATACACAGCAATCTCTATAATTCACTTGCAATGGTTTCATTAACTTTGCCACAATAAACTCTGCTTAGAATTTCAGTATCATTGGTAATCAATTCTTGCAGATTCTTCCTTGCCAAGGAAAACCTTCTTCTCTTCTCTTCTCTTCTCTTCTCTTCTCTTCTCTTCTCTTCTCTTCTCTTCTACTCTTCTCTTCTCTTCTCTTCTCTTCTCTTCTCTTCTCTTCTCTTCTCTTCTACCTCTTCATCTTCTTTTCCTGAAAAGAAAGATTAAAGGAGACATGATAGCATTTCATTTGTCAGGTTTCAATGTCATCTCAAATAAATTGCACTCCCAAACAATTAATCTTTGCTGAAATATTCTATTTATTGAGTACGACAGATCTGGCCCCGACTTCGTCGTAGCCGATACTAACCCTCTGTGCCCCAAACCCTTCCCTTTCCGTTCCCCAATTCTCATCTTCTCATTGGCCATCTTCCAAGACAGTCTCCCCAGCTTCTGACCTCAGCCCACAGGAATGTCCCCCCTCCCATCCCATCTCCTAGGGGATATTATCTACAGAGAGAATAAACAGGTGAAAAGTCAAGCCTCATCTCCTCCTTTTTATGGCAGCATCAGAATGCTGATATCATTTTCTTTTACTTCATCTTCTTTTACTGGAAAAGACTAGGAGAGACATGATAGCAATGTTCCAATATTTGAGGGATTCCAAAAAGATGAGGGGATCAAATGGTTTGTCAAAGCACCAAAAGGCAAGACAAGAAACAATGTATGGAAAATAACCAAGGAAAGAAGCAATCTAGAACTAAGGAGAAAACTTCTAATGGTGAGAGTAATCAACCAATGGAATAGCTTGCCTTCAGAAGTTGTGGGTCCTCTATCACTGGAGGGTTTCAAAAAGAGACTGGACAATCATTTGTCTGAAATGGTATAGGGTCTCCTGCTTGAGCAGGAAGTTGGATTAGAAGACCTCTAAGGTCCCTTCCAACTCTATTATTCTGTGTTCCATGTTCTGTTTTCCCTTGAATGATGTGTGTATAAGAATTCCTGTGTGAGAGAATAGTTTGTATGTGTCAGACAAAATAGTCAATTTATGCAGTTAGGTTATCAATTAGTTCATAAACAGGGTATCACATTTTATAGGCAATATATTTTAATGAGTTAATTGAGTTGTTCCACTCACCATAAACCATCAGCTATTTTACTTCCCTTCCTGGTTTTGTTATTTCATTGAGAATGACTTCTAATATGTGTTTGTGCTCTGTGTATCTTTGTACATGTACAAATACACACATTCATATATATTGTTAGGATTGATTTCAGCTGAAAATTGACAAAACTAAAATGTGAGCAGTGCCTAGGATTTTTGTCTGTATTTATAATTTTGAGAGTGGCTCATCTTAAATTTAGGGGAATTTTCTTTTCAAGTAAAGACTGTAGTGGTTTTAGAACTGAAAAAATATGAAATCAAAAACTGATATTTTATAGGGCATAGGGCATTGCAAATTCAAAGCTCATAGGGCATTGCAAATTCAAAGTTACAAATTGATACTGATTAGGTTGAGAAAACAAATAATTCAACAGAGGAAATTTATTTGCTTGTTTGTTTGACTTCTTCTATGCCTGCCCATCTCAACATATGACTCTGGGCAGCTAATGCCAATATAAACACCTACAAGAACATTAAATAAAATAACCACAAGAACTATTAACCAAGTCCAAAAGCACCCAAAGGAACCCAAAGATAGAAATCATACACATCCAAGATCAAAGCTTGAAAAAGATTTGTAAGACTTTACAGAAGGCCAACCAGATCATTATTTTGTGGATCCTGGGCAAAGATCTGAGATGGAATGAGTTACAGCAAGAAGTACCATTTAATCCAAAGCAGGAAAATCTCTCTGTCTCTCTGTCTCTCTGTCTCTCTCTCTCTCTCTCTCTCTCTCTCTCTCTCTCTCTCTCTGTGTGTGTGTGTGTGTGTGTGTATGTGTTCCATATCCTTGAAGGTTCAAGGAAGTTCTGAGATACAAGAGCACAGCAGAAAAGCATAAAATCAGAAGAGGGTCATGTGCAACATTGCTGAATGGCCACATTGTGATTCTGAACTCATTCTATAATAATCTGATTGCTCGGTTCTCAAGATACTATCATAAAAGTTTAGAAACTCTAGACTCTATAAGAAAAAGCTCAAGCACTGACCTCCTAGAAAAAAATATATATGGAAATTTCTCTTAAATTATTGATGAAAGATATACAAGGAGAAGGATCATGTGAAAAGTAAATATGAGAGTCATTAACACTGAAAACAGTTGAGAAAAAAAATCTGAAGTTTATCTTTGTGCCTAGTAACACTATCTTCTCTTCCTTAAGAAATATGGCCTGTTGTTTAGATTATGCAGTACTTTGAGTGTGAAGAAGATGAAATATTTAAGGAAAAAGGGTATCTTATTTAAAGCAGACATCTGGAAGTTATTGTGGTGTTTTCAAGCCTAGGTAATCAAATGTTATGATTAGCAGAAACACAAATGAATCCTCTAACAAATGAACCCACACTTCTTTCCTGAGTTAATTAAAACACACAAATTATCTTTTGCTTGTGTAAACTTTTTTCAGATGAGTGTTGAACTGATTACTTCATTACAAAACATGGAACATAATATGAAGAATGACTGTATTCCTCGTTATTTATTATTGCAGAAAAGAGTATTTAAATCAGACAATATGAATTATCTGAATATATATATATATATATATTTGTTTATGTAAGTTTTCACGGGTATGTATGTATGTATAGTTAATATTTCGGGTTTCTTCCCATGTAATTGTGGATATATCCCTAAAAGGGTAGAAGCAACGTTTCGACAGAATCCCATCTGCCATCATCAGGCTTATGTCAGCAGTCTTAAGACTGCATACATACATACATACATACATACATACATACATACATACATACATGTGTGTGTGTGTGTGTGTGTGTATCATATTTACCTATACTTCTTATATCTTTATAACAGTTATCTTTCCAATAATTTCAAATGAGATCTTTACCCATGAATCCATGACTGAATTAATAGACATATTAAATATTCCTTTAAAATATAGATAAAAATACCCCTATCACTTATTTTCATCCCAGGATCTTAAAATCAACAAAGTAAAATGGATTTCCAATGCCTTTGAAAGATTCTGGTGCCATGTCTTTCATAAATATGAACGTTATCCCAAAGCAGTATGCACTGAACATTAGAATCAATCTTAACAGTATCCCACTTGTATTTCCTTATCTCCTGAGAACACGAATGCAATATTCCTTTACAGGAATTAATGACAAAATGAGGTACCACCAGTCTCCAAAGGAATACAAGGTACTAGAAGGAAAAACAGTCCCTCTTTGGAATTCATGGACTGAAGCAATGACACATTAAAGTAAATGTAGGTAGGTGATATGAAAGAGGTTAATATCTAGCAAGATTTAATATCAATTTTGTGATTAATAAAACTGGGAATGTTGAACGCTGACCTCTATGAATCGTAGCTCAAAGAACCCTGAAAATTCCCATTTCAATCTATCCTTAGTCAGTAGGCAATAAATACAATTTGTCCCTCAAAGAAATGCACTCCAACCATATTATCTTCTGCTGATAAGAAGCCAGTGGGTTTTAGCAGAGGGTTAAGCAATGTACTGGAAACTACTGAATTCCACCCAACCAGGGATTGCAAAGCCATTTTCAACAAAAGACTGAGTTTTGTACATTTGCCAGCTATGCACATGGGATAGTGTTTGAGTTAATAAAAAATAAATGGAGTTCCTGAAGTCATTTTAAATTCTATACTACATCAAAATAGGCACAGAAGTAAATGTTGTAACTTTCTACATGCTAGGTTTAATTTGTAAGTGCCTGGTGTTTGCACCTTGGTTGTCAGTTTTTAGTCTGTTAGGTCTACATTGCAGTCATAGGACAGACATAGGATTCTGAGAAAACTAAATAAGGTGTTCCTTTCCTCCATCCTACCATTTAAAAAAAAAAACTTTTAAACATCTTTGTAAAATGTTCAGGGATTGAGTTCATATTTTCAGGTATATCCCTGTGTTTTTCCTTTGCTAATTCCTTTTTTCAAACACTTTGAGCAAGGAAAGTCAGGATTTATGTCATTAAACCACTTAACAGCCATGAAGGCTTGCCTCAGAAGATTAAAATCTGGTATTTGGTCAAAAAATATCTTCTACCTTTTTTTTTTTTAACAATTCTGCTTCAATGCTATTGAAAATGGAAGGATTTACTGAACTTCTCATAATTGGATGATAATGTTTTTCCCCTGATTTACCTATGTGTTAGAAAACCACTATTAATGTATGTCCAATCTTTCATTATACAATTGTGTTAAGGTTATTTTACACAATTTCCTCAGTGGTCAGCACTTTAATTAGATTCCAAGGAAAGCTATCAAGACAAACTCTTCTTCATGAGCATACCCTCATCAAGAAAATGTATATGGCCAGGGAGGTTGCAGAGTGATGGTTAGATCTGTAGGAGAAAGATCCCTGTCCCCCAAGAACAATAAATTAATCCTGGAAAGTAATTCAGTGGGCCTTTCTGGGCAATGCCTTTCTTGTGGAGGAGATTATGCAGATTTTTGAATGGGTTCTTCACTTAAAAAAAGTTTGTTCAATATACATCATTTAAAGCATCCCCAAGAAGCAGAGTACTAGCCTATTTTCTGACTAGTGGAGTAGATCAGAGGCTTCTTTTCATTTGTTCAAAGTGGCTTCTATGACAGCAATCAATGTAAATTGCCCAAAGTCTATTTTTCTCCCCACTTCACTTCAACTATTTCTTTAATTTATTTATAGAAATAAAAATAATAGAAGCTGGCTACATTAATTAAGTTCCATTAAGTTCACTATATAATATTTGACCCATTGTTATTTTATTTTTTTAATATGTCTATGAGGAAAAAGCCTCATGAATCTGCCATTACATTATCAACAGGTGCTTAAAGTCTTGGTATAGCAACATTTATTGTCATCAAGCATATTCAGTGCCTGGGAAAGACTCTGCTAACCTCCTTTTTGTCTCTCTGAACCTTTAAATACATTTACATCATTAATGACACCTAAGGTCAGGTAATTCTCTGCAGGCTATTCCTTGACAGTCTTTCAAACAGTTCTGACAGCTGAGAGTACAGCAGAGAGACTCACACCTAGAAGCGTAATTTGAAATGTTAATTGAGAAACACCTCATTGACCTTGGCAGCTTTCATCTTCTACTAGTGACAGAAGAAACCTGAAGATGAGCTGATAGAAGAAGGCAAAGGATGAATGTGATGAACCTGGATGCATTTTTTTGAAAGAAAATGTATTTAAATGGTCTGGAATCTGGATTTATCCATTACTTAAAATATGAGGAAGCTAGATTAACATCAGAGGAACCAAGTGCTCCGAGATATCAAAACCTGGAATCTTAAAACTAGTTATATAATAATTAATCAAAATGTATCTATTTTTAATTGCCTGATTCGTACTTATTTTTTTAATATTTTATTGTTTTGTATTATATTTTAATTGCATCACAGTAAGCTACCTAGAGTTGTCTTGGTGAGAAGGGCAATATAGAAGTCTAATTACCAACCAACCAAACAAAATAAAATCTTTTCATCAGTCAGAATTTGTTCATTCTGACTCTCCACAAAGTTCCATTACTATACTGTTTCTTCAGAGTTCAGGAAAATTATATTGGACAGTGCTTAGCAGAAGGATGAGAAGAAGAAATAAAACAGTATTTAGCAAGAGTAATACTAGAGACTTAATTTAGTCTAGTGGTTAAGGCACCAGGCTACCAACTAAGAGAATGAGTTCTAATCCCACTTTAGCCATGAAATCCAGCTGGGTGACTTTAAGCAGTTATTCTTTCTCAACTCACTTCATAGGACTGTGGTGGGGAGAGGAAAAATAGTATTAGACATTTTCATCATCTTGAGTTGTTTACTAAAAAAAAAAAATAACGTTGGGATATAAGTAAATAAAAATAAAGCTGGTAGCAATTGTTGTTTTGCATATTTGGTGAGAAATAGGAGGAAAATATTGTCTTGTGTGACTGACAAATCTGCCCCAAATCATCAAGATCCTGGTGAAATATTGGTTACATCAGTCATAGCATCTTAGATCTTAGTGAGATCTGGAGGTTAAATGGCACTCTTACCTGATTAAGCAACAGGTAAAAAATAATTATTATTTTTTTAAAAAAAAAGTTTTTTATTTTAAACAAACATTAAAAACAAAACATAGACATACAACATTTATAGAAAAATAAAAAAGACAAAAAATAATAAAAGAAAAATAATAATAATAAAAAAGAGAGAGATCTGGAGGTTAAATGGCACTCTTACCTGATTAAGCAACAGAATTATTTTATGGAAAAAATAAGTGAATAATTCCTTTGAAATAATAGAAAATACTTGTAGCTCAGGTTTTAGATTTTGGCAGTGGTTTGCTCTCCAAGCTTGCTCTCCAAATGTCAAATCCTGACATTTAGCTCCAGATGTTATGATGATGATGATTCACTATCACTTCATGGCCATTCTGTAAGAAATTTCTTATGATTTTTTTCCACATATGGATTTTACAATCAAACATTTCATTACATTTGGCCCAAATCAGTGCAATTATGAGCATATATAAACAATAAATAAAAGAGTATAATTCAAAATGCCCGGTATGGATTTGTATGGGGTTTTTTTCCCTGATGTACTTACTCAAAGGTCTAATCAGCACATTTTATAACTAATCCTCACATACTGCCTGCTCATTCATGAATGTTTAGAGTTACAACAGGACTGGAAAAGAAGATTTAACCCTATCCTCAAAATTGTAGCTATTGTAGAATCCCCGTGATCATTCAATCATAATTTGGGTGTTTGGCAACCTGTACATATTTACAACAGTCTCATCATCCTGCAGTCCCATGATTGCTATTTCTAATCCTCACAGCCAGTTTCTAACAAGCAAAGTCAATGGGCAAGTCAGCAGGAAATCCCATATTGCAGTCAGAGGGTGTTGTACTTAATGATCTGCAATGATTTGTTCAATATGCACAGATAGAACTGACATTGTAATGTGATGCAGTTATATACTATTTCACTGTACAACTGCATCAGTTAGCAACAGAGTTTCCATCCCACCTGTAGCTGGTAAGCGAGAACTACTTGTATATATTTTATATAATTCTTGTATAAAAGAATTTTGTATTTTTCTATGCTTTATTATGGTATAAGAAAACCATGCTTTTCTGATTCTTACTCCAGATTAGAGAACCATTGTGATATGCAATTGATGTCTTTGTACCATTAATTAGTCTGTGACTAATTAATGCAGTTTTTCAACCTACGTGAGTTGCATGGGGCAAAGAGCAATCCCTAGCATACCTAACAGATTGCCTCTTAATTTCTGTGCAGCAAAAATTGTAACCTTATTTTATACTATTTCTGTCTTGGTAATGTTTTTCCCATGCACCATGATTTTCAGTATATTTGTGTTGTTGATAGTCAGGATACATTTGAAGTTGAAGTTCCAGATTAGAAAAGATCAGATAATTTCTACACACACACACAAACACCTCAACCCCCGCACACATCTGCATACATATTACTCTCATTCCCATACAAATCAGAAAAAAAAAACCAACCTTTTTTCATCATTCTCTCGCTTCAATGCCATGCCGAATCATTTCATCCCCTTTTATTCTTGTTTCTATTCCCTCTGCTAAAGGCTCCTTATTTAACCTTCTTTATCCACTTCCATTTTTTTTTGCCCAATCAAAATTGGTCTGCCATTTTCATTTTTGCAGCAATCAATTTCTTAAATACATTTTACCTTACCCACAGCTCTTTTCATTTCCTAATTCCACCAACTATTTGTTTTCATACTGTCTATTAGCATAACTCCACATACTTCTGTGGCACTCTGTAACGTAATACTCTTCAGATTTTGCTCTAAGCAGTTTCCACATTCTCCTTCCTTATGCTCACTTTCCAGTCATTGGTTTGAGAGAGTAATCTATCTTTTAATACTTTTTTCATACAGGACTCATATTTTCTCTTTCTGCATTCAATCAGTTTTCATTCTGATTTCTTTCACTTCATGTTTTCCAATGTTCACACTGTGTAAGGTATACTCTTAACACAACCAAAAGTTTGGTTGGTCTCACATTCAGAACCTCATTTTCCTCTTGTATTCTTTACTAGTTGTCACAGTCTGACTGTGTGTAGTATGAATAAACCTATGTTTAAACTAATCTTTGAAACCAAGAGACCTTTTAAAGCAGATACTTACCAAACTATTATAGCTCTCGTTCATTATTTATTATCTATCCATGTCTGTCTGTCTATCTGTCTATCTGTCCGTCCGTCCATCCATCCATCCATCCATCCAGCTAGCTATATAGCTAGCTAGCTGTCTAATCTCATTTATCTTTTTCCTGCATTCTTGCATCTCAATCTCATCTAGCCACTTATGTCACTTAGCAGAGCCTATATTTTTCCTTTGGGGTTCATTCATTCATAGTGCTGGGTATTTTTCTTCTAAATCTAGCACTGTTGTTACCATTCTCAAGAACATACAGTTATCATCAACCTATACGTTTCTGGTTCCTTATACACCCATAGCAATTTGTAATTTCTAGTGTACATTTTAGACTTTTCGTTTATAATTAAATCTATAAATCAGTCAAAAAGCATCAAAGTTTAGATTGAATAAAAACAGAATAAATAATTAGATATAATAGTATAAATGTGTATAGAGATTCTCTAGAGATCATCTAGGTCATGGTTGTCCCAAAGATGCTTTTTCAAGAGTCAACTGGACTTTCTTTATTTTTCCTTGAAGGCATTTTGCTTCTCATCCAAGAACTGAAGAATTTTTTTTAATGAGAAGTAAAACATCTTCAAGAAAAGCAAAGCCTAGTTGCCTCTTGAAAAAGCACATTTGGTCCAGTGGTGGGTTGCCCCAGATCAGACCGGTTCTACAGAACTGGTAGTAAAACTGGCAGGAGGCTCCGCCCACTGACCCCGATGTCATCAGGAAGCTTCTGCACATGCGCAGAAGTGTGTGCGCGTGGCCCCATTGTGAACCAGTAGTAAAGATAAATAGAACCATACAATAGTATACTGAAAACTAGCAAAATCTTATCTCAAGTGTTAACTGGGCATTTGAGGCTCCATTTTGTGTAGCTAGAAATGATTGCAGGAATTTTCTTTAAATTCTCTAAAAGAGACTCTAAAAGAGTCTTTTTTATGACTCTTTTTTTCCACATAAATCCCTGTCCATTTCTCATAAACAATTTGAGCCAATGTTTGGCTCAATGTTTGGTTTTTGACAAAAAGTCAAAAACTTTTTGAAGCCATGGGGAGTAATTGTCGTCCACCAATGTAAAAGAAACATTTGATAGCATTCATTGACCTAAGGGTTGATTGCACTACATAATTCTGGCATGTGTTCCTAGTACCGTTTGAGTAAAAACCCACCCTGAGGTATTGAAATGTGTTAGACTGCTCTAATTTATGCCTTTCTACTCTCCAGAAATATTGCTTAATTTTTCTTAGCAAAGTCCAAAATTTTTGATGTATAAATACAAAAGCTGAAAACAGGGTATAAAACTCTATCCACTGAAACTACTGTACCATCAGGGTTTCATAAAGCTTGATCAGATTTTGTTTCCTAAGGAGCAAAAAAAAAATCAAAGAAACAAAATATATTTAGGTTCATCAGGGAGTGGACCATAACTGAGGAAAATAAATCCAGTAATATCCAACAAGATATACACCATAATGCCTGAATAGAACTAAACACTGTGTTTGCGTGGGCTTTTTTATGATGTAGAACAAGTACAAAATACTTGTCCTGAATTTGTTCTGCCTATCATAAATGATGTACACTCAAAAGAGATTTGCAAGCAGGCACTTCTTCTGCAAACGATCATAGAAGAGAGAAAAGAACACCCATCTATCTATCATCTATCTATCTATCTATCTATCTATCTATCTATCTATCTATCTATCTATCTATAAAAGCGATTTCTGATAATAAATGAGATAGGATTATTTATGACATGTGCATCTACAAAATAAAAACCAACAAGGAACTAATTTGGAAAGTTAGACATCTACAAACTAAAATCCAAGAAGGAATCAATTTGGAAATTTGGAGATAGATGACATATTGAATGAGTAAATTAATTGAGTACTTTTTGCCATTTTTTCTAAAATTTGTATTGGAAAATCATTTTCTGGAAAATATTAGTAGAGTGATGGTGAGTATACAGTATGTTGCTTCCATTATGAAGTTTAGTATTTTTATTTGATATGCACATAGTGGTTGGAATAATCCAGAATCCCCTTAAACTAGAACTTTGTTCTGCCTATGTCAAGCACAACTACTGATCCCTCAAAAATATCTGCAAGGAAAGCTTCAGAGAGTTCGTAGAAAGCATGGAGCTATGGGATAAGGGGAAAGCCCTATCTTCTCAATAACCAATCAAACTGCAGGAATTATCTAGAAAAAAGCAAACTCAGCAGGAAGGCTGTACAGCGAACTTGATCTGACACAGATGAGAAATCATTACTTGCAACTTGGAATAGAAAAATATGGGCAGGATTTCTTATTCCTGGTGGACTGCAGTGAATAGAAGATAATGTCCTCTGTTACTGGCTCCATGAATTGTTCAGAGCAGAGTTCATGAGGAGAATGAATATATGAATAGAGGGGTGTGAATATGCCCTAAGGCAGAATTTAAATAGAATTGTTACTTCTATATATTTGAAAAGTGTACTATTAGCTCTTCTATGTTCAGGCTAAACAGTGATGGTACTCAGAAGCTAATATTAGATATCTTATGAAACATATTATAACTGGCATATTCTACTTCTTCCAGTTACATAAGTCAGTTAAATGGAATGAGTTTGAAAACAGATTCAGAACAAGATGTAGTTAATATTTCTTATAAGTTATTTTGACTACAATGGAACAATTACTCTTTCTGAATTAAGTTTATGCTTTTAGCATTCCCTAAGCTGTCAAAATGAAATGATGAGCATAGCAGAAGAATATAATGTTCAATAATACATTGTCCAACCTGCAGATATTTAGTGGACCTGGAGCAGCAGTCAGTGGCCTGAAACTTAAATTAAGGTGTTACAAAGGGTGCTATACAGAAACTATATGACCACGGGAATATCTAAATTTTTAAAATCTTTTCCTCCCTCCCTCTCTTTCTTCATATCTTTGTGTTTTTGTGTGTCTGTGTGTGCACATTAACATACTGAGCTAAATGTCTATGGAGGTTCTCAATTATCCAGGTCATGGCTGTCCTAAAGGTGCTTTTTCAAGAGGCAACTGGACTTTCTGGGGTTTTTTTTAAAGACATCCAAGAAGCTTCTTCAGCTCTGAATGGATAGTGGGGAATGGAAGGATAAGAAACAAGGAAGTCCACTTGCCTCTTGAAAAAGTACTTTTGTGATATGAACATACTTGTTCCATTTTTCTGTTTACTTCTCAAACTTGGCAGAATTTGGTCTAACTGTGAGAAGTACGAAAAAATTTACAGCCATACGCAAGAACCCAAATGTTTGTCCAACTCCAGTTGTATGCATTTTCATCTGATTTGTTTTAAATTGTGCAACAAGCAAATGATTTGGTTTAGCACAGCTGGTGACTTTGCTGCTTATCGTTACACTTCAAGTTAAAGACTTCATTTTTTCTGTGCTAAGCTGTTGAAAGCTGGAGTTTATAAAACAAATTAAGTAAATTTTGCAGACAGAAGAGGTTTTCAAACACCCATTACCATTCAGCAAAAATGAATCTCAGGTTTGGTAAAATCCCTCCCAGACCAATCATGGTTTGCATTTTCTTTCTTTCTTTCTTTCTTTCTTTCTTTCTTTCTTTCTTTCTTTCTTTCTTTCTTTCTTTCTCTCTTTCTCTCTCCTATCCACTCCCATTCCATAACTTTTTAGTACATGTTTGCATTTAAATTATTGAAGTTGCACCCACAACTTCATCCTCTGTTTTTTATAAATAGTTGTACAAAATTGATTATTCCATTTCTTTTGTAGTTAAGAACTGTGATTTATGTCCCAGTTGAGGAGTTGAGGAGTAGGTCTCCTCCTCCTCTTTCTCCTCCTCCTCCTCCTTTTCATTATGCAAAATGATGAAGTCCTTCCAAGCATCTTCTGCAGTGAAGCAGCAAAGAGAACGTAAACTTGACTTTCTTTCCAAATTTCTTCTAAAAATGAAAGTATGTGGTGTTGAGAGTTTTATTTATCTCTACTTCCAACCATCTTTTTTATTCTGTCATTTTTAATTGCTGTGGCAGTTTGTTCACTCTGTCACTTATCATCCTTTATTTTATATTTTACATTAAAACTGCAATTTTGGGCATCCCTTTGCTCTATGTTTAATGTTTTGTTTTCTATTTCCTCTATTTTACTGCATTTGAATAAAAATATGGTTGCATTTTTGAATAGGTTCTTCCTTTTTTATCTTATAAATTGCCCAAATAATTTATCTTAAAGAACTTAAGAGAAATAGTATATTTATTAATACATATATTACATGTTGCACAAAAAATGAAACACTTGTTTTCAGAAGAGAGTACAAAGGCATCAAGAAGTATTTTCCATTAAGAAAATGTTAGAGAAACAGGAGGGTTACAGCTATGGCTACTTTAAAATTTAGATGTCTATTTGACTTGTAAGATGGAACTGAAGAGGCGATTGCGTGTAAAGTGCACGCACAAAGAGAACCGGTAGTAAAGCCGGTTAGAATCCACCCCTGAATGGAATGGAGAAAGAGTTGGAAAGTGATGATTCATATGGTCTTTCATTGTCCACTATAGTCATTAATGCCATTCCACTTAGAATGTTGAGGACTCTCTTCTGCTGGGGCAGTAAGTACGCATAGCTGCCAAAATAACAATCACTTCTTCACCAAAGGTGGGCTTCACATATTTAGCAACCAGTTCACACAGCACTGGAAATGTGAGAGCGCATGCATGTATGTGGCATCACAAAACATGGCAATTTGCTTGCACACACTGTCCATGCACACATGTGATGTCAAACAACATGGCAATTCACTTGTGCACGCTGTCCACAAATGAATGTGGCATCAAAAACACAGTGATACGCCCAGGTGGGTGGGCGGGCCACTACCAGTTCACCCAAACCAGTCTGAACTGGCTAAAGACCACCTTTGATCTTCACAAACGAACAGGCTCTTTCATTAACAATAACTGCATTGCTAACAACACAACTTCTTCTCCTTTAACAATCCAGCCAAACTCTTACCTGTTCCAAGCTCAATGCTAAGTCTTTCCGCATTTTGTCTGACTGACCCTTAAGGAACCTCAAAATTCTAAATAGGAAGTATTTATAGACTTGCAAAATTCTATTACTATAGCTGTTCTAATAAAAGTAAGATTAAATCTTGACCTTGACTTTAGTCTGATCTACCTGATAGGGCTGATATCAGTCTTAAATAGTCTCATTGTCTCATTCTTTTATCTTTGGGAAAATGGGAGTTGGGCATCATTTGACTCATGTTTGCAAGTTACTTTCTTGGCTTTGACTCAAGTCAAATTCATTTATTTGATTGTTGCCTTATAGGCTGACTTTTAAGGACAGAAAAAAGATCCACTATTTATTCTGTTTATAAATTGGATGATTCCAACCAGGGTTGGTTCCCTTTTTAAAAAAAAAAATAATGATGATATGGAACTCCCATTATCCTACTACTTGGTCAATACCGATAGACTTCTCACACCTGGTTCTGACACTGTTGCCCTCAAATTTTCACTATAGTTGCAACAAGTGTCATATGATGAATATGAGTTGGTTCAATTGTTCAGCCACAAATATCTTTAAACATTTTGCTACATGAAGCCATGATACTGAGAATGTGTTATATATTTCTATTCCTTGAAACTAAAGTCATGTGTGCAGTAGCTTCTTGTAAATCTGGGCATTCTCATCTAAATAAATCATGCAATGATATTAGACACTAGTAGAAACAATCACAAATTAATGTTGTTCCTCTCCTTACCCGATGTTCAACTTTTAAATGTATGGACAGAAACATAGCAGTGTTGAAATATACATTGACTTTGTTTGGAAGAGGCAAAGTTATCTATTTTTTTGTATAAGTTTTTTTTTCATTTATATGTCCCTTTTCTAAGTATCTAGTCAAGATTACTAATTATTTTCTTTTCAATCACAAAAGTTCTTTTTAAATAAAATTAGAAGATTTCCTGAATATAGTATGTATTATTATTGTTGTCTGTATGTTGGATAACAAAGAAGATTCTGCATCAAACTTGCTATTGCTGTCAATTGTGCATAAAACCACAAGCACACCTACACACACACACACACACACACCATTACTAATTATGTAAAAAGACTATTTATAAAGTTGAGTTATTCGACCAAGGCTAAAGTCTATATGATTTTTTTTCTAGTAGCTTTTAATGGTGCATTGTTTTTTTTAAGCAAGACTGAACGATATGGCTTTAAAAGTTTGTTTGTAGATAAGATATAAGAAAAAGTTTTTTGTATATTTTTAGAGAAAGTGATAAGCTATGGTGTTAAAACTGAAGGAAAGTGTTAAAGTTGCGAAGAAGTTTCTAAGAAGAGATAAAGAAAATATAAGTAATTAATTTGTGGAATATTATTTGAGGGGATTAAATTTCAGTATGGAAATGGAATCTTTTGTGATTAACTTTGAATTGATGCATGATTTATTTATAGATATGAGATAAGATAAGGAAAAAACATTTTATTTTGTATATTTAGAGAAATTGATGTCACTGTACAGTAAACGAAATAATGTGAAATTGACTTGTTCAAGATATATAAGTGCACCTATATATCTCTATCTATATATCTCTCTATAGCTTTTAATTGACTTTGCTGATTAAGATTAAATGATGATGTTTTGTTATTTACTAATAGATAAAAGATGAGATATGAGATTATGAGATTTTAACATGAAATGTTAGAGAAAGTGGTACTGTAAGTCACTGAAATTGTTTGTACTTGTCTTGATGAAGGCAAGTTGCAGGCAAATTGTTTGTACTTGTCTCTCTCTCTCTCTCCTTTTTTCCTTTTGTTTTTCTTCTTTTTCCCCTTTTCTCTTCTAATTTACTTTTTGTAGTTTTTTGTGGTTTATATTAGTGTTCTCTCTCTCTCTCTCTCTCTCTCTCTCTCTCTCTCTCTCTCTCTCTCTCTATATATATATATATATATATATATATATATATATATATATATATATATATATATATATATATATGTATATATATCTGTGTGTGTGTGTGCGTGTGTGTGTATAGTTAATATTTCGGGTTTCTTCCCGTGTAATTGTGGATATATCCCTAAAAGGGTAGAAGCGACGTTTCGACAGAATCTCATCTGCCATCATCAGGCTTATGTGAGGAGTCTTTTGCAGTAACTGCCGTTACTATTTCAAATCTGGTGCTGGTAGTCTGGGATGGCTCCACCTTTTCATTCTGATTGGTTGGGTTTATTGGCTTGGCTTCAGGTGTATGGTTGGTTTTTCTCCACTAGGTGGCAGGGCTTCATCTTTGTGGCTGGTTTGAATATGATTTGGTTGGGATTTGTACATGTTTTTTGATTAATGCTTGATCTATGTTTTATATTTGGTGTTAAGATTCGTCTATCTATGAGACCAGGTTTCCAAATAGTATGCAGACATGAAGTATCATCCCGTTTATTCATGCAATATGGTCTTTTCTCTATTTCAATTGCCTCTCTGATTATTCTGCCATTCATGTCTGCCTACTATTTGGAAACCTGCTCTCATAGGTAAACGAATCTTAACACCAAATATAAAACATAGATCAAGCATTAATCAAAAAACATGTACAAATCCCAACCAAATCATATTCAAACCAGCCACAAAGATGAAGCCCTGCCACTTAGTGGAGAAAAACCAACCATACACCTGAAGCCAAGCCAATAAACACATACTGGGACTCCCAACCAATCATAATGAAAAGGCGGAGCCATCCCAGACTACCAGCACCAGATTTGAAATAGTAACGGCAGTTACTGCAAAAGACTCCTCACATAAGCCTGATGATGGCAGATGAGATTCTGTCGAAACGTCGCTTCTACCCTTTTAGGGATATATCCACAATTACACAGGAAGAAACCCGAAATATTAACTATACACACATATAGACCCGTGAAAACTTACATATATATATATATATATATATATATATATATATATATATATATATATGTATGTATGTATGTATATATATATATTGTAGGTTTTATGTGTATTTCTCTCTAGCCAGGTTCCACCTACGTAAACCAAGATATTATGCAGCCTTAGTTCAGTGAAATCACAATTCACTGGTATATATATATATATATACCAGTGTGTGTGTGTGTGTGTGTGTATGTGTGTGTAGTTAATATTTCGGGTTTCTTCCCGTGTAATTGTGGATATATCCCTAAAAGGGTAGAAGCGACATTTCGACAGAATCTCATCTGCCATCATCAGGCTTATGTGAGGAGTCTTTTGCAGTAACTGCTGTTGCTATTTCAAATCTGGTGCTAGTAGTCTGGGATGGCTCCACCTTTTCATTCTGATTGGTTGGGAGTCCCAGTATGTTTTTATTGGCTTGGTTTCAGGTGTATGGTTGGTTTTTCTCCACTAGGTGGCAGGGCTTCATCTTTGTGGCTGGTTTGAATATGATTTGGTTGGGATTTGTTTTTTGATTAATGTTTGAGCTATGTTTTATATTTGGTGTTAAGATTCGTCTATCTATGAGAGCAGGTTTCCAAATAGTAGGCAGATGTGAAGTGTCATCCCGTTTATTCATGCAATATGGTCTTTTTTCTATTTCAATTGCTTCTCTGATTATTCTGCCATTGAGATGTTCTATTTTTGCAACTGTTTTTGTGTTATTAAAATTAATATTGTGTCCTGTTGTATTTATGTGTTGAACTAATGATGATGTGTGTTCTTGCTTTTGTATTGAGTTTTTGTGTTCCTCGATGCGCACACTCATTCTTCTGTTGGTCTGTCCAATGTATGTTGATGGGCAGGAAGCACACGGGATTTCGTGTATATATATATGTGTGTGTGTGTGTGTGTGTGTGTGTGTGTGTCATGACCATAATTTGTTCCATAACTTTGGTTACAACCTGATTTGGTCGTGACCCGAAATTTGGCGCTTGTCCAAAAAATGGGGTAGAAGGGGAAATTGGCCATGGCTGTGTTTGATCACCACCCGAGTATGTGTTCGTGACCAGATTCAAAAATTTTGTGAATTTTTTGGTCAGAACCCGATTTGGTCATGGTCAGAAGAGTTTGTGACCAGAGGTTCTACTGTACTATCTTAGTTTTAATTGTAAGAGTTGTAGACCCTCCTTAGTAAGCAGCCATGCTTTACTTACATTTCCCCATGATAATGCTGGCTTTTAAAAAAAAAACTTTTCTATCCATCACTAAAACTAAATTTTAAGCCATCATTGTTGTCGTCAGCCATTCAGTCGCACAAAAAAGGAAAAACCTCTTCAAATACATATAAAGTGATCTTTACTTGGTATCCTGGAGATTGCAAATTACTATTTTAAAGTACATGATGATGTTTTCAAACAAAGATTATATTATATAAAAATGCTGGTGGGATTTAGCTGAGCACCAAAGAGCTTTAGATAAATCTTTGGATAATTAATGCAAAGGACTGCAATGTACCATTACACACAGTTACATATTCATTATTCTGAAAATAAACATAGTTTAATATCACTAAAATAGACTCCTTCATCTTGGATTTGTTATTCATTTAATAAACTTGAACCCATCAACTCAAATAAATTGGAATGTTACTGGAAAGTACTTTTTCTTTTTTTTTAATTTGATTTATATGCCGCCCTTCTCCGGAGACTCAGGGCGGCTTACAATGTGCTCAGCAATAGCCTTCATCCTTTTGTATATTTATACAAAGACATCTTATTGCCCCCACAACTGGGTCCTCAATTTACCTACCTTAGAAAGGATGGAAGGCTGAGTCAACCTTGAGCTTTGGCGAGATTCGAACCTGCAGTAATTGCAGACAGCTGGTCTTAATAACCAGCTTAATAACAGGGTGCCTTAGACCACTGTACTACCAAGGCTCTTGGTAGGAGTTTGTTCATATTATAGACCCCTTTCAAGGGGTCTAAATAAATAAGTTGCTAATAGAATTCAGCCAAATATCTGGATCTATGTCTATTGAAGAGAAAACAAAACCAAAAGCCATAATGATTTTATTAGCATTCTGACATAGAATTGAAGACAACCAGCTTGAAATCTTTATTCATTTGTTGGTTGTTGTCTTCCAATAATCTTGATTCATGCCATAATACTCAGATAAAGCTGGCTTTTATAAGTCTGCCTAGTGTCACTGTGGAATGTTCTTCTCAGGAAGTTTATTTATTTATTTATTTATTGGTTCGATTTATATGCCGCCCTTCTCCGGAGACTCAGGGTGGCTTACAATGCTTTAAGCAATAGCCTTCATACTTTTGTATATACCTGCTTAGTAGAGCTTTCGGGGCCCCCTAAATGGTGTTCTTTTTTATACAAAGTCACCTTATTTCCCCCACAATCCAGGTCCTCATTTTACCTACTTTGGAAGGATGGAAGGCTGAGTCAACCTTGAGCCTGGTGAGAACTGAACTCGCAGTAATTGCAGGCAGCTGGCAGCTAAGTGCTACTTAACAGCACTTTAATCCGCTGCACCACCAAGGCTCATGAGATCTCTTCCCTCATCTTCTACCAAAAAAATAAAATAAAAAAAAAATCCAAAGAAAGTGACTGTAGAAAGAGGATGGGCAGAACTGCAGGTAAAGTCAAGAGAGGAATCAGCCTGGAGTCATTATGTTCCCACAAATGATCTAGGTCCAGTCTCTTTTGAATAAGTCCATTAACGCTTATCATATTTAGTTCTGACTGTTAGTTGGCTAGATTCTTGTGTATAGGTATAAACCAGGGGTGGGTTCTAATTTTTTTTTACTACCGGTTCTGTAGGCGTGGCTTATTTTGTGGGCATGGCTTGGTAGGGGGTAATGTGACTGGGTGGGCGTGGCCAACTTTATTATTTTTTTTACTTTTAAAAGCATTTTTTCTACAACCTTAAGAGGTTGGAAGAAAAAATGCTTTTAGAAGCCTCTGACGATCAGGAAACTCAGCTGGGATCGCCAGAGGCTTTTAAAGACATTTTATTCTTACACCTCTTCGGCCAAAGAGGTTGCAGAAAAAAATGCTTTTAGAAACCTCTGATGATCAGGCAACTCAGCTGGGATCGCCAGAGGGTTTTAAAGGCATTTTTTTTCCTACAGCCTCTTAGGTCGAAGAGGTTGCAGAAAAAAATTCTTTTAGAAGCCTCTGACGATTAGGCAACTCAGCTGCGATTGCCAGAGGCTTTTAAAGGCTGAAGAGGTTGTAGAAAAAAATGTCTTTAAAAGCCTATGACGATCCCAGCTGACCCACACAATCATCAGAGGCTTTTTTTTTTTTTTTTTACTTTTAAAAGCATTTTTTCGGCCGAAGAGGTTGTAGAAAAAATGCTTTTAAAAGTAAAAAAAAAAAAAAGGCTCTGATGAGGTGGGCGGGGTAAGCAAGCAGCAACCGGGCCAGGGGCCAGGTTCAGGGGCATGGCCAGCCAATGTTATTACTGGTTGTCCGAACTACTACAAATTTTTACTACCGATTCTTGCAAACTGGTATGAATCGGGAGCAACCCACCACTGGTATAAGCAATAAGTCTTCTTGACTAGAACTGAATCTGTACTCCTGATTATTTGTGCCGTACAGTGACTGGATGTCATGCTATCTGTTCTAGGTTTATTTCTCATTGTTGGGTTCCACTGTATAGTTTATTACCCTTCAAATTAATTGTTGATTTTAAATTATTTTATCACGATATGACCCATTTTGTTCATTGTTAATATCTGATATGTGGGTGTAACTCCTCCTTATGGAAGGTAAATACAGAGTTACTGGAACAAATTGGATTGCCTTGATTATAAATAGTGTAATAGTTGAAGTAGCATAAACAGCAGAGAATGGGGTAGACCTAGCAAAAGCCTCCCGAGAAATCAGGGGCACCTTCCATCAGCAAGACTTTTTCAAACCAGTGAAGCTTTTCTGTTGACTGAAAAGAAGGAGGAACATTTTTTTTCTTTCATATGCCCACAAAGTATGATCTCTAAAACATAGGGGAAAGTAGAAACAGGACTTCCCAGCACAGACTGAACATGTCATGGCCCTGCTGGAGTTGTCTTCTGATGATGAGGAGGATGAAGAACAGCCAGGGGCTTCTAAGGATAATTGTCCTGGAGACAGTGATTCCATCCATATTAAAACCAGTAAGCCCACTCTGGCTGAGGGATACAGCAAACTCTGAAATTCACCCAGCCAGTTCCTAGTAGAAGTATGCAGTAAAGACAAAACTACAGAGGTCAGACAGATCAGCCAAAAAGTCAACTGAAAGAAGGGAAGACTCCAATGAGTAATGAGCTTCAGTTCTACATTTGGTAGAAGCTCAGCATGGCTTTAGTTCCTGAAAGGAAACTGTGAGAACAAATTTTCAAGCCTTAACTCTCTACCTTGTTTAACTTGCTGTGCTGTGCTTTGAATTCCACCTCACTTTATCTTAGCTTATGCCAAGCCTGTGACTACACTTAGACTTACCACCTAAAGATACTGGTAAAAAGATTTTTTTTTTTTTTTGCTTCTAAAAAATCTGCCAGGGTGTACCTATCTCTGGACTATAGCTGGCATCCAGCTTGCTAGCTCGTTGACTGGCAACCAGCAGTGCCAACATAGAACAGAAGAGACCCACCTATCCCTCTCAGCCTGAGAAAGCATTCAGAATGGAATTTCACTTGAAGAACATATATCCACCATCTGAACCACAGCAGATGTTCTTTTGGAAAAATCATGGGAAATTATATTGGTAAACTCCTTGCCAAACTTTCTGCTGTTAAAAGCTTATATATCTGAACATATGGCAGCAAATAGAACAATACTTATATTTATGGAATAGTATATGGCACTCTGTTTTGCAATCAACGGGCTCATGATCCAGTAGGTAAGGTAATAAAGTAAAAAAAAAAAAAGTTTAAGTAGAACAGGGAGAAAGAAGATAGAAAACAAAAGAATATTCAGAATAGATTAGATCAGCTGGCTCTATTCAGAGCTAAAATTACCAAGAGAAAGAAAGAAAGGTTAAATTCTTTTCAATAATTGTTATTGGCAATTTTTTTACCTTAATGACCAAATAAGACAAAATGACTTTTTCTTTAAAAGGTGTTCAAGTTCTTTTTTTTCCTCAAACAATTAACTAGTTACTATAAAGGTAATTGCATTGAGAATCTTTTCTTTCTCTTTAGTGACAACCAGAAAAAAAAAAACTCAACTAACTTGTCAGAAACTTGTTCCTATCATCTGGTGACAATAGATCAATAAAAATAGGAAATGGCAATGAAAAGGAAAATGTTAAGAGCATAAAATGACTGTGTGTGTATTTAGCTAATCTGAGCTAATGGCATTTGTTGTAAAAGAAGACACTTCATGGATGTTACAAAGTAACATAACTAAGTAACATTATTGTAAGTAATTAAAGATATTCAGCATAAGGATGTTTCATTCTTCAGCAACAAAAATGGTCATACCTAAACTTACCTGATCATAAATTTATGACAAACTTAACTAACTAAGCAAGTTGATTAAAACATTATAAAAGGAAAATGAAAAATAATATCTCAGCTTCTGAAAAGGAAAGCTCAGGTTCCTACTGTGCCTCATATAGCTTTGCAAGCAATCTGTTCATGATTCTTGATATAAAAAATGCCTATGAACATGGGCAGAAGTCAAAATCTGGTATCACAAGCAAATGTCTTTTCTTTTTGTGTGATGTCAATGTATATACAACAGGAATTTGGCTTCAATTAATGTATGCTATGCCTGCCATGTTGCAGATTTTGACAAACAAATCTTTCAAATGCCATTATCTCTATGTGAACACAATGTCAGTCAATAGTTGCATATCACTTATTACCTTTTTGGCCTTTTTAAAATCTAAAATAGGTATTTATTTTGAGAGAGAAAAAGAAAAAAATGCATTTCAACAGAAGAAATAAATCTCAAGACTTGCCATTAGTATAGTTGTTAGATCGGCGCAGGAAATGGATGACGCGACCAGCTCGTTACATTAGTAACTTTTATTTGCAACAGTAACAAGACAAGACTGGCTGCGCGCTGCCGGAGCTCCGCCCCTGACAGTGATTCAAACTTTCCCGCCCGATGGCTGGCAGCCAATCTGGGCGGATGTTCTTATAAGGACATAACACTCCTCCCCTCCTAGTCAGAAAAACAGTCAATCATCATTAATAAAAGTCACGTAATCGCGCAGGTACGTAGGACGCCTCAGCACCCTAGTTGACCTGCGCAGTCTCACTTCTTCCTCGTCCCTGACCTGGACGGACGGGGCTCCTGCGTCTCCTGGTTCCCTCCCCGGAACCGGGCTCGGTTCGGCTGGCGAGTGTGCGGGGTCACTCTCAGTGCCTCTGGCCGAACCGCAGACCTTGGATGGCTGGTTCTGGTGGTCTTCCTCCTGGCCTGTGGATCTATCGTCTCGTTGTGGTTGCTCGGTGCTGACCCGGGAAGAGCGACTGAGTCTCGGTAAGTCCCAGGCTGTCACTTGCTCCTTCCCGGTCTCCTGGGCTCTGCGGTTCGGTTGCGGTTCGGCTCGTTGTCGTCTGGGGGGTGTCTTGGATCAGTGCCCTCGGGTCTGGTCTGCCAGCGATGGGTGGTGTTGGCTCCGGTCGTGGTGTCCGACCTCGCAGGGGCGGCACAGGTCTCCTTGGTTGGGGTGGCGGAGGCCTTCCTCGCCGGGCTGGTGTTGGCCTACCCCGTCGGGTTGGCGGTGGCCGTCCTGGTCGGGTTGCTGTTGCAGGGCTACCTCCTCGGGTTGGTGGAGGTCTCCCCTGCCGGGGTAGCGCAGGCCTCCCTGGCCGGCGTGTTGTTGGCTTTCCCTTCGCCCTAGTCCCTGGTCTACTGCAGATTGGTGGCTGGGGTCTTCTGGGCTGGGTTGTTGTTGCTGGGTTGTCCTCTGTGCTGGGTGGGGGTCCCCCTCGCTGGGGTGTTGTGTGCCACCCTCACCCATGGGCTGTGGTGTGCCCACCTCGGATGGTCCCCGGTCTACTTGCCTGGAGTGGAGGTCTCCCTGGCAGGGTTGTCGTTGGTCGCCTTTGCTGGGGGGGGTGCGATGCTTCCTCCCTGGGCAGGTCCCGGTCTACTCGTGGGCTGTCTTGGCGGTCCCTCGGCCTGGAGTGACGGGTGCCCACCTCGCTGGGCTGGTGTTGCCATCCTTCATGTGGCAGGTCCCGGTCTACCGCTCTGGACTGGTGATGTGTTAGTGCCTGGTAGTGTGCTTGGCCGGCCTCATCAGGGTGTTGGTGGTCTGCCTCGCCTGGGTGTGGTAGGCCTACCTCGTCGGGGTGTCATAGGACTACCCTGCCGGGGTGTTGTAGGCCTGCCTCGTCGGGGTGTTGCAGGCCTACCTCGTCGGGGTGTTGCAGGCCTACCTCGTCAGGCTGGTTTCCTTCCGATCCCCTCAACCTTTTCCGGAGCTGGTCGATGTGACGTCTACAGACTTGTGCATCTTCCAGCTCTACTGTGTAGGACTTGGGGCCGGTTGGGTTGTCTATTTTCCCCTTCAGCCACTTAGGAAAGCTGTGGAAATTGAGCGTGAAAATTGGATCTCCTTTGCTGAAGGCGCGAAGCGGGCGGCTGGTTGTTGCAGTCACTTCAGGGCTGTATTGGGGGTGCAGCCGGTCCAGTGGTGACCTCAACCTTCTGCCCATCAACATCTCGGCCGGGCTCTTGTGGGTGGTGGCATGTGGCGTGATGTGCTGGGTGAGGAGGAAGTTATCAATTCTTTCCTGCCAGTCGCCCGTGCCCATCTTGGTGAGTGCCTCCTTGGTGAGTCTCACCATCCGTTCAGCCTGTCCGTTCCCAGCAGGCCTGTAGGGGGCGGACAGGCATGGCGGATGCCCAGTCTGGCCAGGAATGCCTCCATGGCCAGGGACGTGAGTTGGGGCCCGTTGTCGGAGACTAGCACATCCGGCAGTCCATGGGTAGCGAAAAGGCGGCGTAGGGCCCTGATCGTCGCTTCCGTTGTGGTAGATGCCATGGGTACCACCTCGAGCCACTTGGAGAAGGCATCGACGACGATGAGTAGGTGGTGCCCCTGCATCGGACCTGCGAAGTCAATATGGATCCTCGACCAGGGGTTGCTGGGGGTCTCCCACTTTGCTGTCTCGGCTTGTGGCGGCACTGGGCATACTTCTTGGCACGGGTCACATCTGGAGACCCATTCTTCAATGTCTCTGTCCAGTGAGGGCCACCAGACGTAACTCCGTGCCAGGGCTTTCATGCGGACGATGCCTGGGTGCCCGTTATGCAATGTCTCTAGTGCTCTCCGTTGCAGAGTGCTTGGAATCAGCACCCTGTCTCCCTATAGCAAACAGTCCTTCATTGTGGACAGCTCCTTTTGCTTCTTGATGAATGGGCTGAATTTCTCCTCTGTCTTCTCCATTGGCCACCCCCTGAGGATCCAGGATTTCACTTGGAGGAGTGTGGGGTCCTTTTGGGTGTGGACGGCCACATCTGCAAAAGAGACTGGACAGCTGGCATCATTGTCTATGTGGAAGAGGTGGAGCGTGGGGGCTGGGTCTTCCACTAGATCCTTCAATGGGCATCTGCTCAGCGCGTCGGTGTTTCCTATGGCTGTGCCTGGCTGGTGCATGAGCTTGTAGGAGTAGCCGGCTAAGAAGATGGTCCATCTCGTCATCCGTGGGGACATGAAGGTCGGGGTGGGTTGGTCGCCTGCGAGGAGCCCCAGGAGTGGCTTGTGATCAGTCACTATGGTGAAGCTCCTCCCATAGACGTATTCATGGAAACGTTTTACTCCAGCAACAATGGCCAGGGCTTCTTTGTCCAGCTGGCTGTAGTTGCGTTCCGCGCCGGACATGGTCTTTGAGAAGTAGGCTATTGGGGCTTCAGAGCCATTGGGCAGCTCGTGGCTGAGGACTGCCCCCACCCCGTAGGACGACGCGTCGCAGGTGAGCTTGATTGGGAGCGTCTCGTTGTACTGGATGAGGACGCTTTTGGAAGTTAAAAGTCCTTTCACCGCCCAGAACGCCGCTTCCTCTTCTTGGCCCCACTTCCAGGAAGCCGCTTTCCCCAGCAGGCGGTGGAGTGGCTCAGCAACTGTGGCTTTCTGTTTGAGGAACATGGCATAGAAGTTAAGCAATCCAAGGAATGCCTGAAGTTCCGTTTTGTTTTTGGAGCTCAGAGCTTCATGGATGGCTTTCACTTTTGATTTGGTGGGGTGGATGCCAGTGTTATCTATGAGGTAGCCCAGGAACTTGACTTCCTGTACTCCTAAGATGCATTTATCTCTCCTGACTCTCAAGCCCTTGGCCTTGAAGCACTGTAGGACGGGCCTGAGTCTTTCAAGGAGTTGTGCCTGGGAATCTCCGGAGATTAGTACATTATCAAAGTATGGCACCACCCCTGGAACGCCTTGGAGAAGGCGTTCCATCATTGATTGGAAGATGCCGGGGGCAGCGCTGACTCCAAATTGGAGACGGTTGCATTTGAATGCCCCCCTGTGTATGACTATTGTTTGTGCCTCCGCCGTTTTTTCGTCCACTGGCAGTTGCTGGTAAGCCTGGGCCAGGTCCAGTTTGGCAAAAATTGAGCCAGTCCCCAGGGAATGCAGCGGGTGTTGCACCACTGGGACTGGGTATGCGCTCTGTGCCAACGCCTTGTTGATGGTACAACGATAGTTGGCGCAGATGCGCACAGATCCATTATGCTTCAGTGGGGTCACAATGAGGGTTTCCCATGAGGCATGATCGATCGGTTCCAGTACACCCTGGGCGATCAGCTTATCCAGCTGCTCGTCTACTTTTGGCCGCAAGGCAAATGGAACGCGGCGGGGCTTCAGCCTGATTGGGGTGATTCCCTTATCCAGATTAAAAGATATTGGCCTCCCCACAAATTTCCCCAGCTTACCATCGAAGACTTCCTTGAACTCTTCGATGAGGTTGTCGAGTTCATCCCTGTGAATTTGGTGGATGCCTCCGATGGATAGCCCCAGCGGCTTAAACCACTCCACTCCTAGCAGGTTCGGTCAGCTGTGCTCCACGACTGTGATGGGAAGCTTGCCATGGAACTGGTTGTAGGAGACTCAGATGTTGGCTCTTCCTAAGACTCTGATGGGGTTTCCCCAAAAATTGACGAGCTTGGAGTGGAGTGGCTTCAGGTCTCTTTTGCTGATGCTGGGTTGCAGGCGCTTCAGCTGGTGCCAATCCATTATGGAGTAGACCGAGCCCGAGTCTACCTCCATTGAGCAGGGTGATCCTTCCACGTGGATGGTCACGTGGAACTTGGTGGCACTGTCTGAGTTGGTGTGGGCGATGGTCGTCTGGTGGACCGCTCCACTCCTGGGAAATTCGTCATCTCTGCATCTAGATTGGCCAGAGGACCGTTTGGATGATCTCTGGTAATCTTTCCGAATCTCGCGAGGACAGTGGCTGGAGGGCTCTGGGGCTGGTTCCTCGGCTCTGCAAGCTTCAGTGATGTGACCCCGTCTGTTGCAGCATCTGCAGGTCGCATCTCTCAACTTGCAGGTTGCCCTGGCATGGTCCCCTCTGCAGCTGGCACAGCGTTCCCCCTTGTAGCTTCTTTGTGCGGTTTCCCGCCTTGTGGACGGTGGACTCTTCCTCCGACTCCGATCCAGCTGTGGACTCCTCAGTTGATGATTGTGTGGCACTGCGAATCTTGTGGATTCCCTTTGCCCTGATTACCGCAGCTGCCGCTTTTTCTGAAATTTCAGATGCGGTAGCTTCCTCCACCACATCCTTGAGCACGAGTTTCTTCCTGCTCAGGAATTTCTTCTGCAGGCCTCTGTCCCTCATGCCGAAAACCACGTGGTCAGCAATGGCGTTGTCCGCATGGTCAAACTCGCAGCTGGCTGCGATTTGGCGCAGGGCGGCCACGAATTCTTTGATGGTCTCACCTTCCTTCTGATCCCTCTGATGAAAGGTAAACCGGTTCGCCACTGGTGTTCCTGTTGGGGCATAATGGTCCTCTATAATCTGCAGCAGGTCCGTCCATAGTACTTCTTCGATGTCCCATGGAGCCACAAGATCGATGGCCATGTCGAGGACTTCTGAGCCGCAGTTGGCCAGGAAAATACCCTTTTTCCGGTCATCATCGGCATCCCTGATATTGTTGCCTCTCAGGTATTGCCGAAATTTGACCACGTAGGATTTCCACTTGTCCTTCCCTGGGTGGAATGGAGCGAGGGCTGGCAATGTGACTTCAGCGGATGCCATGCCTTCAGAAATGCCTACTGGTGGTTTCAGCTGTCAAGTGGCTTGGTCTTGGTTGGCTTCGCGCCACAAGGTTTGTCGCTTGGTTCTAGTCCTTCGTCGCCAGTGTTAGATCGGCGCAGGAAATGGAAGACGCGACCAGCTCGTTACATTAGTAACTTTTATTTGCAACAATAACAAGACAAGACTGGCTGCGCGCTGCCGGAGCTCTCCTTATATTCGCTCCGGCAGTCACACTGCCCCTGACAGTGATTCAAACTTTCCCACCCGATGGCTGGCAGCCAATCCGGGCGGATGTCCTTATAAGGACATAACAATAGTGATTTAACTGAAGCAAAGATTCAGTTAAATTCTTGGAATGTAGGGCAATCTTTTATTGTTCCTTGCTTCTTTTCAGGAATGCTTTGAAGCTGTTCTTGAAGGAAAAACAACTGGAAGTTTTATACTGTAAATTTCCAAATATATTTCCAGAGGGAGAGTTGCACAACTTTTATTTTAATTCCAGTGTCATCTCCTGCAAGTAGTCATATTATAATGCTGCGGTAGTTTTTGTTGGTTTTATTGTATACCACCCAGAGTCACCATGATTGAGATGGGTGGCCATGTAAATTTGATAGATAAATAAATAAAATTTGGTTCCATCACTCCTTAGTAAAAAGAACTCAAAATGCCATCCAGAATTGCCTTGAACAATGAGATGGCTGGTGTATATATTCAAGGAAGGAAGGAAGGAAGGAAGGAAGGAAGGAAGGAAGGAAGGAAGGAAGGAAGGAAGGAAGGAACAAATGAATGAACGAACTGCATTGTCCAAAGATGTAGATTCATAGGTTGGATAAAGAAAGCAGATGGCAGAGCCTACCTAAAATTGAAATAACTTAAGCAGAGCCAGGCTGAGTTAATAATAGCTGAATTTCATAGGCAGCTGAACATCCACTTATCTTCAATTTGGAAAAGATGAAGGGAGAGAGTGAAATCAAATGAGCCCTCCATCAAGAAAATAGCAAGCTGGATTCAGTACTGTATCAAATCCTTTTAATGCAGAACTGTTACAAAGTTATGTCATTCTAATCCCTACCCACCAAAAAAAGACCCCTACAATGTAGGAAAGATCTAGTTGTTGTTGTTGTTTTTTTAAAAAAGGTTAATATAATAACTGTCATTTTTCCTTCACTAACTGATACCTCACTTCTGTATTCTTTGCAATTTACAAAATTGCCTCCACAAAGGATATGCAATATAATATGGACTGTGCAGAGAGTTGGATTCAAAGGGGAAAATGTGATTTGGAGGACCCACGGGCTGAGACCATCTTAAAGTATCTGCCTCCTTTCCTGGAATCATGATGTTGTCCTTCCAATTCCCCAAAATGATGTTTGGTTTCAGTGATGAATACACATTTATTCATGCTCCAATCTCTTTGTACTCTTCAGCGCTTTGTGTAGCCAATAAATTAGGCACTTCACATATCTTCCCAACACTCAGATGATTATTTATTTTTTTAAGAATACTTTCCTTGTCCTCTGTCTATATATATTAAGTCAAATAAATAAATAGTCTCATATGTTCAGCACTTATTGAGCTGAGCTGACCTGATTAGTACTTGTTGTTCCAGTAAACTATAGTGGAAGGCAGGGAAACATTTCAGAAGGTAGAATATAATAGAATAACAGAGTTGGAAGTTGGGACCTTAGAGGTTTTCTAGTCCAATCCCTTACTCTGGCAAGAAACCCTATACTATTTCAGAGAGAGCCGAGGTGGTACAATGGTTAGAGTGCAGCACTGCAGCCTACTGACTGCTAGCTTCAGTTTGGCAGTTCAAATCTCACTAGCTCAAGGTTTACTCAGCCTTCCATCCCTCCAAGGTCAGTAAAATGAGGACCCAGATTGTTGGGGGCAATATGTTTACTCTGTAAACCATGTAGAGAGGGCTGTAAAAGCATTATGAAGCAGTATATAAGTCTAAGTGCTATTGCTATTGCTAAGTGGCTATTAGTCTCTTCTTAAAAACATGCCATTCTATTTCATTCCATTCCACTATTTTATTATTTAAATTTATTATAGCCTTCCATTCCCATAGACTCTGGGTAGCTTGTAAATGCAAACTTACATTTCTGGCTAGGGAAACTATAAAAAATATGTCCATAAAATAATCAGGAATCAAGCTGGACTTGAAAAGGCTATTTCTTCACCCAACTCTCATTTGGGGATTTTGAGCTTCTTCTAGAATATCTGTATTATGTCTAATGTTTACTGCATCTGGCAGAAAAAAAATAGTTCATTAGTCCTTATGTAACAGTGCATTAATCTGAATTTGCTGTAGTAAGTACAAGGAAAGCAATTGAGGAATGGTATTTCACAGTTAATCTCTGATAGATTTTAACATCTAGAATGGGTATTGAAAGTAACAGTACCGCCGATGCTTATACAGTGTACAAAAATGTCTAGATTGAAGTACGACTGATTAGACTGATTGCTCCAGACCCACATAATTATTTATTTATGATTTATGTACTTATGATTATATAATTATACTTTATATAATTATGATTAACTCATGCATATTCAAACCATAAGTCGGCTGAAGGGGAAATGAGGATTTGGGAAAAGAGAAGGTAAACAGGATTAATTACTGTCAAGTCACTGACTGAAGCCTTTGTGCAAATAAATGAAACCAGCACATTTTGCCTCTAAAATGCTTTGAGAGAGAGAGAGCATAGGATGAATAAATTCTATTCTGGCCAAGCACTCAGTGTCAGCATTCTGATGCTGCCATAAAAAGATGAGGCTTGACTTTTCACCTACTTATTTTCTCTGTAGATAATATCCCCTAGGAGATAGGATGGGGGGGGACATTCCTGTGGGGTGAGGTCAGAAGCTGGGGAGACTGACTTGGAAGATGGCCAATGAGAAGATGAAAATTGGGGAATGGAAAGAGAAGGGTTTGGGGGTCAGAGGGTTAGTATCGGCTACGACGAAGTCGGGGCCAGATCTGTCGTACTCAATAAATGGAATATTTCAGCAAGGATTAATTGTTTGGGAGTGCAATTTATTTGAGATGACATCGAAACCTGACACTCAGTTGGATTGTACATTTGAATGTGTACTGTTATGTCACTCAGGAAATTTTTGAAGACCTGATTGTTCTCTCAGCCTTTCGGAAAAGGTGATTGTAGAACACACTCTCTCCAATATTTATTTATTTATTTATTGGTTTGTTTGTTTTATGTTTTTGATCTTAAAATTGATTTTGATTTGTTTGTTTGTTTGCTTTGCAATTTGCTCTTCCAGTCTATTGTACTTATCTTTTAATAATAGATTTTTTAGTTGTAAGCTTCCTAGAACAGTTTGGGAATTGGAGAGGCTATAAGTAAAATAACATAAATAAATAATGCTTAAACCACTTGCTTTTAGGCTCATTAGGGTAAATATGAGTTAGGCTCTTGATAGGCTGATTATCGTTCTATTATTAGGGCAGATCTAAAGCAGTTTGGACCCTATTTTTGCCTTTATCATATAAATGAGATTAGGGTGGATTTTTTTGATATACTGTGTGTTTTATTATGCACAGTTTTTCATATTTATATACGTTGGTAAGCAGGGTTTTAATACCTTTTTAAAGAGGCATAACTGCATATGCAAACATGCATATTAAGCACTCTGAACACAAAATGTCAAGATTAGAACAAATATTGTGGACTTGTGCATTGTAGCTGCAATTATTAGAGGAATGAATGAACTATATTCTTCAGACCAAGCTTGTTTCAAGCGAAATAATGACACTATGGTTAAATAACTCTGATGCTTGTTCTTTGACTTCAGTGCTTTTGCTATCCATCTGTGAGAAGATTTTGCAAAGCAATTCTAAGAAAATTGACATAATAGGACTTTTGTCCTCTGTACATTCAATTGACCTTGCACATAGAGATGAATTTTAAAATTGCTTGAAAGTTTCTTATGATCTGAGTATGGACTTAGGGCCAGTCTATGTTGATTAATTATTGTTATAGAGAACAAATCATATCACTGAAAGAAAAACTTTCAACAGTTCTCAAAGAGGCAAAAGTAAATGTATTATGTATCATTGTGTTGTTTCTAATAGAGTTTATGTTACAACCTATGCTTGCTTTGCTGTATAGATAAAAGGAGGCAATAAATAAAAGTATAAACTGCATTTCTTGCTACTGTGTTTCCCTGAAAATAAGCCCTCCCCTGAAAATAAGCCCTCCCCGAAAATAAGCCCTGCCCGAAAATATTTAAATGCATGCGTAGCTGGTCCCCGCCATTTCCTCTGCTTAGGATTAGGGAGAAAGAGCTGGAAATCAGGTAAGACAGCAAGAGGATCACCATCTAACTCCACGCATTCCCCCAAAAAATAAGACAGGGTCTTATTTTCAGGGAAACATGGTATGTCAATTGAATATCAGCCAATATATTAATAACTTTTAATATACTTTTAGTATTTGAAATACTGTGGGACAGTGACACATGAATTCAGTTTCTGTTACTGTACAGTTTGATGATTTCGGCAGCAATTTTCATTGACTATATATTTATGATTCAGAGGTACTGTGAAAAAATAATAATAGTTGCCAATCAGGAAAAATGCAACAATCATAGTTCACATGCACATTAAATACAATATGTCTGCAGATGGAGTTACCTGTTCCTGAAGCCATTCAGAGATCTTTCATTTTATCAAGCTTCCTTCCCAATAAAGAGAAGATGCTACGAAAAAAAGAAAAAGAAAGAAAGGTTATATTCTGTTTATCACCATAAGTGTCAGGTTTCGTTGCTATCTTAAAATAAACTTCATTCTCAAACGCAAGGTCTCTAATGAATCTTTTTTTATTTAAGAATAGGAGAATGACATCCCTGAACTCTTTGTGCAGCCAAAACTGGCCCCTCCTTCCAAACCCCTCCCTTTCCGTTCTTCAACCCCAATGTCTCATTGGCCATCATGCAGATCCATCTCTTCATCCCAAGCACTTTCTTTTCACAGGAATTTCCCCCCTCCCTCTGTCACCCAGGTAACACTATCTACTGAAGAGCAGGGAACTAGGTAAAAGTTCATCTCAGCATTAAAGCAAAGCTTTTCCCTCTTTCATTCATGTCAGCGCTGGAGGAGAACATAATTTGGAACGCTGACAATAAGAATATAAAAAAAAATATTTCAGACTTTATTTCTTTTACATAGAAATGATTAGCAAAAAGGTTTCTTTCCTCCAAAAACTGAAGATTAATTTGTGAATTTGGGCTTCCTTGATTTCATGGAGGAAATCCAATAGTAACATAATTTATCAGTGCCATTCAAATCCTAATATCACGTCAGCATGTCTGTTTATTTAGTCTTCTCAATTTTGGTTTCCTGTCTGGTATTCTGTGTCTCCTTTGTTGACTAAAAATGCATGAAAGGGAAATAAAGAGCATGTGTTGAAATTTGGATTGGAGTTTGTGTTCACGACTTTTCTAATAAGTACTTTCTTCACATAGGATTTCATGCAACATGGATGTTATAAGGCAGTGTTTCTCAAAGTGTAATTTAAGGATCCCTGGGGTTCCCCAAAACTTATTCAGGAGTTCACGAAATCACAATTATTTTCCAGATATTGAAAATATTTCCAAAAATTTAAAATATTATTCTCATTATTTTTATTTGTTTAAAAAGGGGAGATTTTCATGAAAAATGTTTTATCTTAATATCTAAAGAGTTTAGCACTGTAGTTCTAGGAATTCATCAATTTTAAATTTTAATATGGTAAATATTGATGATTTAGACAGACAAAAGCTTTTGTGGGGTTTTCCATAATTTTTAAAAATGGGAAGAGACCCTATGAGCACACAGTTTAAGAAACATGGTTCTAAGCAATATAGGAAGTGTACATTTATTAAGTAAGATTTCCAGTTGATATGATTAATTTCCCATATAATTGGAGAATATTTTTACTAACTTTACATAAGGGCTAGAAAACATGAACAGCTATTAATGTCTAACTGAATATTTGCTGTTTTTTTTTTCTGCATCTTTTGGCTGGATCTGCTCATTTCTACCACAAACTTTCTTTTTCTGTGTCAGTTTTCAGAAAGTTATTTTGCTGGGGGGCAAAAGTTCCCAAATCCTTTCCATGATTTCATTTCAACTTCTTGTTGGATGGTACAAAATAAAAAGTCATCATGAGAACGAGAATTTTCTCCTTGCCTTGATTCTGTCAAACTTGTCAACATTTTCTTTTGATTAATAGACTGTGACAGCCTTGGTTTAATAATAACTGAATCCTTTAACAACCCATTTATGGATGTTGGTAGTTTCATAGTTTGCTTTTTTATATTGCATTACAAATAAATATGGATAAAGAGCAGCCCAGTATTGTTGAAAGCTAGGCTAATGTTCAAGAAATTAACATTCTGTCCTCATTTTAAGGGTCCTATAAAATAGTTTTATTTTATGCAAACTGGATCCAGGAAACCCTAATAATGGAATGTAACATCTGAGAGATTGGGGAAGGAGTAGCTGCAATCTCAAATTAACTGTTTTAAATTCTACTTATTTCTGAGTTAATCTAATCTTTAAAACTGTTCCTAAAATGACAGCAGTTCCAGTCCTGTTGATGTTAGTTTAATATCCCCCCGACAGTTATGAATGGATTTGGGCAATGGGCTATGTCACTTGTCTGTGAATTAGATAAATCTTAAATTTTTCACCTCTCTATACTTAGCTTTTGCAGTTACCCCTTAGCCATTAATCTATCAAAAAGGAGAAGATATCATCTTTCAGGAGGAATGTGTCATAAATATTTTGATAAAATATTTTTAATCCTTGGAAACAGATGGCTGTTCCATAAAGGTTGTCAGCTGAGCACGTTTTGGTGACAAAAACATACTAAACAACTGTAGTTGAAGGAGGTTTTTCCCCCATCATTATTAGATGGATTCCACTATTAATCAATCACAGCTGGTTAGCTTTTGACAACTAGAATGTCCTGAACCTAATTTGATTGTCTTGCACTATTTCTAACTAAGAAATCTTGTATAAGGTATGATTTGATCAAAAAGAAATCGGTTCACTAAGCAGGAAATAGGGAGAGATAATCTGAGTATTTCTTGCTCACATACGAATGTGCACAACACCATTTGTGTAGTATTTCGCTTACCAGTTTTTTCAGTAGAGCAATACTATCAAAGGACTTACAAATCCATTTACAAGAGAGAATTGATGCCTCAGCTTATATTGCTCCCTTTTTGTCCAGATGGTCAATGGGGGCAAGTATGGGCTATGTAATGATAACCTAGAGATTTCTAATTATGTATGAAAGTTGCAAGCCATTCTGAGAGAAGCTGCCATCTGGAAAGACCTAACTTTTAATGTCAACATTTCATTACCTTGGAACAGATAAAAGAGTAGGAAAAATTGACTTTGATAATGTCATTCAAAATAAGAAAAAACTAATTTCCCCAACAGCTGGGAAATTCCAGAGTACTTATTAATAGATCACATTTTCTTTAGTAACTATGGAAACTATATAATGTATTTATTATATATTATATCTATTGCTGGTTGAAGCATCTATTCTAGCTTGCTTAATCTCAAAAGAAACTTAGCAGGCACTGACTTGGCTAGTATTGGGGTGGAAGACTATTAAGATGTTTCAGAGCTGAAAACTAGTTCAGAAAATAATTCAGAAGACAAAGCTCCTCTATAGTGCTACCGAGAAAAATAATATGGTTTTATCCATGCAGTCACCAGAAGTTAAGCTTGAATAATGGATGACTTTATTCTTTCAATGGGGTAGACCAGGGGTGAAATCCAGCAGGTTCTGACAGGTTCTCAACAGGAGAACCAGTAGTGGAAATTTTGAGTAGTTTGGTGAACCGGTAGCAGAAATTTTGAGTAGTTCGGAGAACCAGCAAATGCCACCTCTGGCTGGCCCCAGAGTGGGGTGGGAATGAAGATTTTGCAATAAATTCCCTCCCTACTCCTCCTTCCCCCAGGAGTAGGGAGGGAATGGCAATTTTGCAGTATCCTTCCCCTGCCGCGCCTACCAAGCCACGCCCACAGAACCAGTAGTAAAAAATTTTGAATTTCACCACTGGGGTAGACCACACATGTTTAGAAAGCTGAGGTGTGATGGAAATTTGCTTACATTTTATAAGAAATGGTTGCAAAAGCTTCAATGTCTTATCATTCTCCTTTTACAGGCAAAGAGTGTCTTTCTTCCTATTTTTTAGTAAAGCACAAGTTTGTTAGTGGCTTTAACAGGTTGCAGTGGCATCAGATAATAACAAAAACTTAATTAAATCACTAACATAGTTCTACATCAAAGTTTAAGTTATTGCTTACTAAATCTGTCACAGTCACAAACAAGAGACAATAAATCCCAAAGGTGTTTTTTCAAGAGGCAACTAGACTTTCTGGTTTTCCTTTGAAGACGTCTCGCTTCTCAGAGCTCAAGAAGCTTCTTGGATGAGAAGTGAAACATCTTCAAAGAAAAACCAGAAAGTCCAGTTGCCTCTTGAAAAAGCATGTCTGGGACCTGGATGACTAAGAATCTCTATAGACAAGAGATGATAAGGTTTCTTTTCTAGACTTTCTAGACTCCAGAATGTGGGGGTAAAAAACTCAAGCTTTTAAAAATTGTCTGAACAATTTGCAGGATCAAGTCCAAAGTTCCAGAAGTATTTTATTCCAAGGATAGGTACACTAATAGAGAAGGCTTCCTAAGTCCCTTTGCATGATCTTGATATTGCTTTTAATTATGAAGAAAAAAACCCTCCCCATTGTGAACCAGCTCAGAATGGGGAAACACATTTCAATTCAGAACCAAAGATGGAAGATCATCGTATCAAAAGAAGATGCCAGAGTTAAATTTCAGTTGATTCTTTCCCATCCAAACTCAACCAACTTTCAGTTTCTGAGACATGACCTTGACAGCATCACAAGATCAACTGGAGATAACCAGTCAACTGTACAGAATATGCTAATCATATTTAATTGGATACAGGTGAGTATCCTTTGCATACTGACTCTGTATTGCTTGATGATCTTAGCCTATAGATATTAAAAAAGAGTGGTCATAAGATTTATCCAGAGGCAGTCTAAGAGCTTTGGGATGAACCCTTCCCCATCTACCAACACTAACTGGAACTGGCCACAGAAAAACCACTGTAACACCATACCTCTCACACCCAGAGTCCCATAGCCAATCTAGAAGGATATCATGATCAATAGTATGAAAAGCCTTGGAATAGAATAGGATAGAATAGAATAGAATAGAATAGAATAGAATAGAATAGAATAGAATAGAATAGAATTCTTTATTGACCAAGTGTCACAAGGAATTTGTCTTTGGTGCATATGCTCTCAGTGTACATAAAGAAAAATAAAATGCATTCATCAAGAATCATAAAATACAATACAGTGATAGTCATAGGTTACTAATAAGCAATCAAATCATACTAGGAAACAAATAAAACAATATAAATTGTAAAGATACAAGCAACATGGTTATAGTCATAAGTGGGAAGAGATAGATACTAGGAAAGATGATAAGAATAATAGTAATACAGTCTTAGTAAATAATTTGACAGTATTGTGGGAATTACTTGTTTAGCTGAGTGATGGCATTCAGGAAAAACTGTCCTTGTGTCTAGTTGTTCTGGTGAGCAGTGCCCTATACCTACCATCCCAGCTCTGCTAGTAATTACCAGCAAGAACATTGTGACAACTGCACTAGAGCTCAGCATGTAACTGATTATAACACAATCCACTTTGTCTAGGGCCCTTTGAAGCTCTAGTTCATTTACTTTCTCAACAATTTAACCTAAAACAGGAAGGGTGGAAATTGTCCGGAGCAGTTGAGTTCAACAATGGCTTCCTGAGAAAAAAATGCACATCAATTCGTCCTTCAAAACTCCCTTTCTCAAATATGAATTTACTACTGCATGGATGATAAGGTCACAAGAGACCTTAACCAGCTAGGAGGAACATAGATTTGAAACCCATATGGCTAGACTAACAGACCCAAAGATCCTGTCCACTTCCCAGATAAAAAGCTCAGACTATGCCTTCAATATAAGCCTTCCATTTATTTATTTATTCATTTATTTATTTATTTATTTATTTATTTATTTATTTATTTATTTATTTAAATATGTATTAGATAATATATATAGGTATAAGCATGAATTGAATACATAAAATGAATACAATTAAAGAAAACATTAGGTCAGGGACGGTAGGCATGCTGGTGCTCTTATGCACGCCCCTTACAGACCTCTTAGGAAAGCGGTGAGGTCAACAGTAGCCAGTGTAAAGTTAAAATTTGGTGGGGGGGGTTGGGGATGAAACCGCAGAGTCAGGTAGTGCATTCGAGACATTGACCACTCTGTTGCTGATGTCATATTTTCTGCAATTGAGTTTGGAGCGGTTCACTTTAAGTTTGTATCTATTGTGTGTATTGTTGTGGTTGAAGCTGAAGTAGTCATTGACAGGTAGGACATTATAGCAGATGATTTTATGAGCTATGCTTAGGTCATACTGAAGGCAGCGTATTTTCTAAGCCCAAATTTTCAAGTCTGGTGGCATAAGGTATTTTGTTGCGAGCAGAGGAATGGAGGACTCTTCTTGTGAAATATTTCTGGACACGTTCAATTGTATTAATGTCTGATATGCAGTGCGGGTTCCAGACAGATAAGATGTATTCGAGAATTGGTCTAGCAAATGTTTTGTATGCTCTGGTTAGTAGTATAAGATTACCAGAGAAGAAGTTATGCAAGATTAGGTTTACAACCCTTAATGCCTTTTTGGCAATGTTGTTACAGTGGGTTTGGCACTTAGATCATTTGATATGAGTACTCCAAGGTCCTTGACAGAGTGAAGGTCATCTACGAGATCATATCCACTCAGCTTGTATTTTGTGTTCTGATTCTTTTTGCCAATACTGAAATTCTTTTTTCTATACTGAAAGCTGTAAGTTTTTTTTCCCTATCTACTAGTTTTCTGGATTTTTGTAGCTTGGATCTTAAAGCCTTACATATTCAAAAATAGAGACTTGACTGCATAGATTGGACTGCATGTAGGCATAGCAAGTAAGTTGCATTTCAAATTCTTTTGAGTTTATGCATCTAAGACTAGAACATCATTTTGAGCATTTCCCAAACCATGTTGCACAAAATTACTTAGTGCAGAAAGTAGGCAATTTAGGAACAATCTTTCACCTTTTAAAATGAAACATCCCTAAATAGAAATGTTAAGAGAACATTTACATTTCTAAGTAGAAATGTAAACTCATCCCTAAAGGAAAAACCTTAGTCTACCATCTTTGGTTCTTATCATGATGGTTCTTTCAATTCATGGAAAGAAAAAAATAATTGCAAGCCCAGGTTCAAAAAGTTATTGTTCTCTGCTTTAGGGGAGTCATTTGTATATAGAATTATTTCGTTTCATATATCTTATTTTTCAGACCATCCTGCTGGGATATTTACCCCAAACATATGCGTGTTAGTTTAATGTTAATAATTCTGTTTCTTTAGCATTCAGCTCAGGGTAGCATTGGGTGTGTACCACCCATGGGATATATTAATAAGATTGAGTCTACTTACTGCTGTTAGTTCACTTGGTGATATGCTTTCTTAATTTAATTTCCAACGATGTTAATTTGTGTCTCATATGGTGGTGTTGCACCAATATCCAAATGAAGGAGGACGCTTCATAAAAATATGTTTTATCAGTCTCTCAACTGAAACCAACTCCCTACTATACAAGCAGTGGATAGCCCAATCATTTGCAGTTTGTAATACAACATGAATGTGAATACCAACATTATATGGAATGTTTTTCAGAATGGTAAAAGCAGCTGTACTACAAGCTGATTAGGAAAGAAATAGAACCCTATTTATTTACTACTTTTTAATCCTGCTTTCATTGTTTTATAAATCATCAAGATGACATGCATACATAATACTTTTTCCAGGAGGCAATTGGACTTTCTTGTTTTTTTCCTTTTGAAGATGTTTTGCTTCTCATCCAAGAAGCTTCTTCAGCTCTGACAGGATAATGGGAAATGGAAGGATTTTTATTCCTTGCAGACAGCTGGTCATTTGCATCCTTTTAGAGGGTCATTGAATAATCCTTTTTCCTTCTATTTTACTCACAACAGCAATCCTGTGTAGTGGGTTGGACTGACAGAGGGTGACTGGCCAAGGTTACCCACTTTGCTTTCATGCCTAAGGCAGGACTAGAACTCACAGTCCCCTAGTTTTTAGCCTAACACTAGACAAAACTATACTTCAGATAAATTTATTGTGTAATAAATCTTCCTATACTTTTGCAGAAATACAAGAAATTTGCAATTTTTGTACTAGTTGACTCTTAATTATAATTTAGCTTAACCAGGAACTTTCAAGTGTTTTATTAGTTAGTTACTTTAGTTAGTTAGTTTATTGAATTTATATACCACCCTACTCCCGAAGGACTCAGGGCGGTGAACAGCCAAAAGATAAAATACATGTAATACAAATGTTAAAAAAACATTAAAATACGATTAAATAATTAAACATCTGAATTCAGCATACACAATTCAGTGAGCTGTGCAACCTTTGCCACATCAGCCTGTGCTCTACTCTTTGTCTTACCATGAATTTTATGTGAGCCCTATGCAGCTAGGGATAATACAAGGGCTATACCCATACATGTAAATTGCTATCTGCTCATCCCTAAATCGGTCAAAAACCGCAGTGGTATGAAATTCGTGATCTTGCAGCTGATCCCAATCTTGTTTATGTTACCCTGTCCCAGGGGTGAAATTCAACAGGTTCTGACAGGTTCTGGAGAACCGGTAGCGGAAATTTTGAGTAGTTCAGAGAACTGGCAAATACCACCTCTGGCTGGCCCCAGAGTGGGGTGGGAATGGAGATTTTGCAATATCCTTCGCCCAGGAGTAGGGAGGGAATGGGGATTTTGCGGTATCCGTCCCCAGGAGTGGGGTGGGAATGGAGATTTTGCAGTATCCTTCGCCTGCCATGCCCACCAAGCCATACCCACAGAACCGGTAGGGAAAAATTTTGAATTTCACCCCTGCCCTGTCCTGAATCATTGCCAAATGGTGAAGTACCTATAAAATATTAAAGCTTAAATAAAATGTTGCTCTCTCCTTCCTTTTCTTTATTTACATTAACACCAAAGGTCAGCTTTCAAATTTACCAATACCCTTTTGGGAGGCAACAGACCAAGATCTCAGGCTAGAGCTGGAAAGTGTAGCCATTTTCATCTGAGATACTTGGTGGTGGGGGTGAGTGGGCTTCAGAAGCACAGCTCCATAGATCAACATGTATAAAACCTTATTTGTTAAATTGAGGTCTAAGGTTCAGTTGGATACTATACCTTTCAGTGCTTGAAATAGTATACTATGAAGTCAAGTGGTAAAACTGTGGAACAGAGCAATCTCAAAATGACATGCTATCCCCAGCCAAAATAACATCATACTAGTCTGATGGGAGCAACCTATGGAACTAGATGCTAAATTTATAGCCTTTCTCACATACCTCAAGTTGGATTCCAGAAAATATATTTTCCTCTTTTGAATCCCCTTATAAACCATAACATAAATTTGAAACTGTCTGTCTTATCTCTTTATGGCAGAGACAAGCACTATATTGTAGAATGTCTGGAGCATATATTTTTCTCTTTTGTTTATCTAAGTTACTGACTGGTAAGTGTATGTATGTGTGTGTTTTTTTTTCCCATGCACTGAGAATGAGAATCACTAGTAAGACCACAAAGAAGGTGAGACCCCTTTTTTCTTCCTGGAGTGGGAGCCAAGCACCTGCCTAGTTGTTAGGTTGAAGCAGTAACCCTGAAACAGAAGGCAGGGTAGGATGTGAAGATCCAGAAGGCTCGTGGAAGGTTTAAAGGAAGGTTTAAAGGAAGGTTTAAAGGAAGGTTTAAAAATCCAGCTTTGTATATTGAGTTTAGCCATGCTCTATGGCAGTGTTTCTCAGCCATGGCAACTTTAAGATGTACAGGCTTTAATTCTCAGAATTCCCCAGCCATCCTTTCTACCTGGGGAATTCTGGTAATTGAAGTCCACATTTCTTACAATTGCCAAGGTTGAGCATACTGTTCTGTAGGGAGGGAGGGAAAACTAAGGCTCTAAAGATGTTCCACATGTTCCTTTAATATATGGCAGAAGGTTTCAAAGTATTTCTAGCAGGACTACCAGATGCTGTAAGATTTGTTTTTCTCCCCATGTACATGTATACATCCAAAATAAACTATGTTGTTTCTCTGTGTCATATAATAAATACGGGTATAGGCATAGTTTTGTCTTTCTTTCTTTCTTTCTTTCTTTCTTTCTTTCTTTCTTTCTTTCTTTCTTTCTTTCTTTCTTTCTTTCTTTTTCTTTCTTTCTTTCTTTCTTTTTCTTTCTTTCTTTCTTTCTTTCTTTCTTTCTTTCTTTTTTTTTTTCCTCTCTCTCTCTCTTTATTTATTTGTTTATTTTGTCATGTTTATGTAGTGTATATTGGAGGTGGTGACCCTTTGAGAGCTGTATGCAACAAATTTTCATTTTAATGTAAGCTGATTAGTGTACATTCAAAGTGACAATAAAGTTATTCTAAGTCTAAGTTCTAAACATATGCTATTTGTTCATGTAAAAAAGAGGTTTTACTTTAATTTAGTGCAAATATGATAAATTTCTCCAGTTCCTGAGGTAAAGATGAGTAGTCTCCAGTGGGGGGATTCAAATAAATTAACAACCGGTTCTCTGCCTTAATGATTTCCTCCAACAACCAGTTCACCAAACTGTTCAGAGAGTTAACAACCGGTTCTCCCAAAGTGGTGCGACCTGGCTGAATCCCACTGCTGGTAGTCTCCAATTGAGAGTTATAGAAGAGCATTTGTCATTTTATTGGGCTTTAGTAAATTAGAAGTAGATACATTGTTTTGCATTAGTTGATTATGGTCATTCTTTTGTGTGTTCCCTAGTCACATGGGCAGCTATAAGCAGCCACTCTTTATTTAGCAATCTCATTTCCTGAGTGTTTGCAAATATGATGGTAATAAATACAAAGAAACATTCTTTTTTCTTACCAATGAGCCATTTTGTTGTCTGACCTGACAACAAAAGTCTTCAATATGAAACTGATTTAAGGTCAGGCCAGTTTCCAGCAGCAGCAATGGAAGGTTGAGGTTTCTAATCAACTAATTAAACTGAAGGAGTTGAGCTTGTTAACTTGCACTTGGCACTTGTGGTTAGCACTTAGGCAAATACTGCATTGTGGAGAACAAGGAGATAACTTATTCAGGCAATCCGTTTGCCCTGGAAGCAGGCAAAGTGGGTTGGGGATGGGTCAGGCACAGGACACTGTGCAAAAGATGTTTGAGAGGCAGTAACCAGTGATTTTTGCAGCATTTCTTCCCTCTGCTTATCATATGTTCACTTAGCAATCATTTTGCTCAATGACAATGATTTTAGTTCTGATTTAAGGAATGGATTGCAGTCAGTAAATAAGAAGAGGGTGTAAATGCTTAAGTAGATAAATAATCCATAGCTTAGTTCATAAAGTAAGGATAAAATTGGTTCTTATGGGCACTTAAGGAGTACATGAATAGTCAGCATCAGCCTTTTCCATGTGCATCCCTATTTTGAGGACACCACTTTCAAGACAGATGAAGTGAGTTTCAGATGGTGCTGAAGGACTACTTCAGTTCAGTGAAACTTCATTCAAATCACTCCGTCAAATTGATTTAAGATTCAAAGTGGGGAATCTGCTCTGAAGAACAAATTGGATCAGATAGCTTCAAAGTACTTCATACCTTTTCAAAATGCTTCTCAGTTTGAAGCCTTTTCTACTGCTTTTGGGGTTGTTACTGGTGATATAAAATGTTGTGACTTCAATTCAATATGCAGAAAATGCTGTTGGGGTTTAATGGGGTGATGGGATCTCTAATATTGACATAATAATAATAATAATAATAATAATAATAATAATAATAATAATAATTATTATTATTATTATTATTATTATTATTATTATTTTATTTCTATACCACCCTTCTCCCGAAGGACTCAGGGCAGTGTACAGCCTATTTAAAAACACAGACAAAACAACAGTATAAAATTTAAAATAATTAAATAGGTGGCTCAAATTTAAAACCCCAATAAATTTAAATACCCAATTTAAAACTATTGTGTTGATAGTCCGGCCTGGCGGAACAACAGGGTCTTCAATGCGCAGCGAAACACCCGGAGGTCGGAGATCTTACAAATTTCCGGGGGCAGTTCATTCCACAGGGCTGGGGCTCCCACAGAGAAGGCCCTCCCCCTGGGTGTCGCCAGCCGACATAACTTGGCTGATGGCACCCTGAGGAGACCCTCTCTGTGGGAACGGACTGGTCGGTGGGAGGCTATTGGTGGCAGAAGACGGTCTCGGAGGTACCCAAGTCCTATGCCATGGAGCGCTTTAAAGGTGGTAACCAACACCTTGAATCGCACCCGGAAGACCACTGGGAGCCAGTGCAGCTCGCGCAGGAGGGGTGTCACATGGGCACAACGGGACGCGCCCATAACCACCCGCGCGGCCGCATTCTGGACCAGTTGGAGCCTCCGAGTGCTCTTCAAGGGGAGCCCCATGTAGAGAGCATTACAATAGTCCAACCGGGAAGTAACAAGGGCATGAGTGACCGTGCGCAGGGCGTCCCGATCCAGAAAGGGCTGCAACTGGCGAATCAGGCGAACCTGATAAAAGGCCCCCCTGGCCACGGCCGTCATATGCTCTTCCAAGGACAGCCGCGCATCCAGGAGGACACCCAGATTGCGAGCCCTCTCCGTGGGGGGTAAAGATTCACCCCCGATAGTCAGCGATGGCACCTGCTGACTATATCGGGGCGCCGGGAGCCACAGCCACTCGGTCTTGGAGGGGTTGAGTCTGAGCCTGTTCCTCCCCATCCAGACCCGCACGGCCTCCAGGCAGCGAGACATCACATCAAGGGCATCGTTGGGGTGGTCTGGGGTGGAGATGTACAGCTGAGTATCATCAGCATACAGATGGCACTTCACCCCAAAACCACGGATGATCTCACCCAGCGGCTTCACATAAATGTTGAACAGGAGAGGCAAGAGGACCGACCCCTGCGGCACTCCCCATGCGAGACGCCTCGAGGTCGACCTCTGTCCCCCTGCCAACACGAACTGCGAGCGGTCGGAGAGGAAGGAGGAGAACCACCGCAAAACGGTGCCCCCTATTCCTAACCCCCTCAACCGCTGCAGCATGATACCATGGTCGATGGTATCAAAAGCCGCTGAGAGATCTAATAGGACTAGGACAGAGGAGCAACCCCTGTCCCGAGCCCTCCAGAGATCATCCACCAATGCGACCAATGCCGTTTCTGTGCTGTACCCCTGCCTGAAGCCCGAATGGTACAGGTCTAGATAGATAGCTTCATCCAGGTGCCGGGGAAGTTGTCGTGCCACCACGCTCTCAACAACCTTAGCCACAAAACGAAGGTTGGAGACTGGACGATAGTTGGCTGATTCAGCCGGGTCCAGGGAAGGCTTCTTGAGGAGGGGCCTCACTACCGCCTCTTTCAAGGCGGCGGGAAAGGCACCCTCACTCAGAGAAGCACCTATAATCCCCTAGAGCCAGCCTCGTGTAACCTCCCGGGAGGCCAGTACCAACCAGGAGGGACACGGGTCCAATAAACACGTGGCGGCACTAATCTTACCCAGAACCCTGTCCACATCCTTGGGAGCCACAGGATCAAACTCCTCCCAGATAACATTCTCAAGACCTGCCCCGGTCTCCTCCCGTGGACTCATCCAATCGGAGTCCAAGCCATCCCGAATCCGAGCGACTTTATCATGCAGGAATTGCACAAAGTCCTTAGCACGACCCTGCAAGGGATCTTCCCGCACTCCCCCCCGAAGAAGGGAGTGGGTCACCCTAAACAGGGCGGCTGGGCGGTTCTCTGCAGATGCGATAAGAGCGGAAAAATGGTTAGATTTTGCCGCTTTTATCGCCACTAGGTAGGTCTTGATATAAGACCTCACCTGTGTCCAGTCGGAGTCGGATTGACTAGTCCTCCAAATGCTCTCTAGGCGTCTTTTCCGACGCTTCATCTCTCTCAGCTCCTCAGAGAACCAAGGAGCTAATTGAGATCGGCATCGGGTCAGAGGCTGCAAAGGCATGACACGGTCCAAAGCTCCAGCGGCCGCCCTTTCCCAGGCGGCCACCAGCTCTTCAGTCGAGTCGTGTGTTAGAGTCTCAGGAAACGGCCCAAGCTCCGTCAGGAACCTTTCAGGATCCATCAGGCGCCTGGGACGGAACCATCTAGTCGGTTCCGTCTCCCTGCGGTGGGGGCAGGCGGTAGGAAAGTCTAGTTGAAGGAGTGAATGATCTGTCCATGACAAGGGTTTAATATCTAGGTCCCCTCTACCAAGATCATTCAACCACTGACCAGAGATAAAAATCAGGTCCAGAGTGTGTCCCCTATGTGAGTGGGGCCTTGAACTAACTGGGTCAGGTCCAAGGCCGTCATGGAAGCCATGAACTCCCGAGCCACCTCTGACGCCTCACCTGCGGATGGAAGGTTGAAATCCCCCATGACAATAAGTCTGGGGGTATCGACCGCCACCCCGGCAATGACGTCGAGTAGCTCGGGCAGGGTCGCTGCCACGTGGCAGGGAGCCAGGTACGTAGTCAGCAAACCCATCTGCACCCCACGGCCCCACTTCACACAAAGGGACTCACATCCGGCTATCTGAGGAACAGTGGTCTCCCTCGGACAAAGACTCTCCCTAATGATCACCGCCACTCCCCCACCCCTCCCTGGGCCCTTGGCTGATGAAATGCACGGAAACCTGGTGGGCACATCTCTACGAGGGGGACCCCCCCTCTTGGCCCAACCAGGTCTCCGTAATACCTGCCAGGTCTGCACCCCCCTCCAAAATAAGATCACAGATGAGGGGGGCATAAGTAGGCATCCAATAATTTCAGTATAGGATTAAACTCTTTGCCTGTCAAATTTTTGAGCTAGGAAGTCTGTTTTTGTTCAAGTTTCATTCACTTCCTTAGTTCACATGTTCTCCAACATAGGCAACCTCAAGCTTTAATTTTTATTTCACTTGTGCTAATTGATAGTTCACTTCTGGCTGGTTCTGCCAGACTGACTTGGAGAAAAACCTAGTTCTTGCCAACCATTTATGACAATCTTCCTGGCACTCCAGAAATCCCAGTAATTGACAGCAGCAAAATTACTCAACCTTAGAGTGGAAGTCAGCAGGCTGTGTTTTTTTTTCTATCCCAGAACATTTTATCCAGATTTACAATATGTTTCGGACTATAAGACACACTTGCCCCCCCCCCAAAAAAAAGTGGTTAGAACTGTCAGTGCATCTTATAGACAGAATATGACCCAGTTTTTGGCCTCCTGAAACCCTCTCCCTGCGTGTCCCGTTTTTGCCAAAAACTGGACACACAGAGGGGTTGGGAGGCCTGCAGAGTGCTCCTGGGGGCTGGGGAGACCAAAAACTAATTTTTATTTGTTTTCATCTTCGAAATCTAGGTGCATCTTATACTCCAGTGTGTCTTATAGTCTGAAAAATATGGTACACCCTATCAAGGTCAGCAATAAGGGCCAAACTTGCCAAAGAAATATGCCACACCTCCTGATATCCAAAAATTAGCCAAGCAAATTTTAGTTGGAGGTACCCTTAAGTCATTGTCCATCTAAAATTCTAAATCATGGAGATATATACACCAGTCTGCTTTCAGCTTATGGAGCATCAAGATCTGAGTATCATTACTTCTCATACATGACCAGGCCATCAACAGCTCTATCTACCTCATTTCCAACCTGGCCACTAATCTGAGACTTGTCATTAGATTACATTTTCTTCATATGCTATATTTTAGTCTTTCTGTGACTTCCACCTTCCAAATCTTGTCTTCCTTTCCATTTCTCTTCTCTCTTCCAACTTCCATGTTGTTCCAGCTTCTATTATCACTCCATTCCTGCTCATACTTACCTTCTCTACCCCCATTATCTATTTCCACCTGTCTTCTCTTTCTTCTCATAACACTTATAAAGCTTTCCATTTCACCTCTTCCTAATTCCACTTCTTCTTTTATCTATTTTGTTCCATGCTCTCCACTACAGAAACAGAATATACTATTTCACAGCTGTCCTTCCTGGACCACTTTCTGTTTTGTTTTGTGAGCTTACTATTCCTTTATTTTTTTCTGTAATAGGATCCAAGTGTCCATACACTAAAAGCTTTTCTTTAATCTTGCAGAAAAACAAATGATACTAAACTGTCAAGTCCAAAAAGAGCTTAAAGATGGCTATTTATTTCACCAACATGATACAGAAAAAAATCCAGTGAACATAGTAAGGTAAATTTGGCTTTTTTCTCTCATTATTGAGGGTCTCTGTTTTTGAAACTTCATTTCCTGGAAATTATTTGTGAGGCAAACTTGTCCATTGACTAATATAAAAACTGCAGCCATTTTGTGTAGTTACTTTGTATGGTCTCTTAAGTTTGGGAGGGACATTTTGTGATTAAAATAACATGTAATGTGGGGAGGGGATCATTATATTACTATCAAATAAAATTCTCATGTAACCATATAGGGCAAATTCAATATATATAAAAAGCTAGGCACAGCATGATGAGAACTGCATGGTAACTGCCCAAAGAAAATGAAATTTACTATTATATACTAACACAAACTTGATCAAATAGCCCACAGATTTAAATCCTGACACTTGAAAGCTTTTGTGTGAATATTAGACATGTTCATATTGTTTCTCTTGCCATCAAATTATTTCAGTTTTAAATATTTTTCTTCTTTAAGAATCAATTTTGCATATACTGGAAACTTCTTATCAAAATATGATCTGAAGGGCATTATTTTCCCTAGCCTCTATAGTATGCTTACAGAAGAAACACAAATTAGCTTATATTTTCTTCTTGGGTACTTAACTGACCATTTTTGGGGGAAAGCGTCATTGTGCTGTTCTACAACTCATTTTCAAAATCTAAATGTATGTTCTGTATGTTTTTCCCAAACATAAACAATCATTTATATTAAACATTTAGATATTTAAAGGTATAAAGTTAGGCATTTATTTTTAATAAACAGCTATTGTTGGCACCATATGCAAATAATCATATGGTGCCAATCATATGGTCCAACAATCATATAATTGTTGGAATTTAAAGAGCAAGGGAATGTTTAAAAAGGAAAGAACACCAGAAGACAACTGCACACATATATAAAGATAGATCTGACTTTTCTATCTGAAATATGCATAATTCATATCCTAAACACACATTCAGATGTACTGTATACTTTGTGCTGTTCCGGTCTACTGCAGGCTATAATTAACATACAATTTCTTTGCTGAATGACTTTTAGTGCCTTCAGAGGATAATGGAAAAAAACTCTCTAACTCTGTAACCTTAACCCAAATTTTTGACACAACTCTTTTAGCTAAATGATTGGTCCTAAGATGACAATGAAAGATCCAGTGCAACAACAGATGAAGCCCTTTTTCAATCTTTGGACTCTGGATGATGTTCCTCTACAAGCCCTATTGTTATCATTATTAACTAATTGGTAATTCTGCCAGTTTTGTTTTCCCTGTATTTTTATTCTTGCCTATTTATAAGTTTTCAAGTAGGAATTTATTTAAATAAATATACATTTTTTGAATATTTATCATAACGAGTGCATTGTTATGTATACTTTTCTCTGGACACACATTTGCAATTTTCCATAAAAAGATACTTTTGCATATTTTACAACATACTTTAAAACTTTCCTAATGCGTACATACTGGTGTATTTTTCTTTATTAGGAGAAAACCATATCACACAATTCTCAAAATAGATATTTCTGCCAAAATTTTTATACCCTGGGATTATATAGGATCATTTCAAGGTTAGTAAATATTCAGATGAAACGTATTTTTCATCCATCCCTAATAACTACCCGATATAGCTAGAGATCAGAGATCATAAGAGCTATAATCCAAAAAGTGACATCTTGGGATAACTATCTTAAAAATGGATTTCAGGTTTTGCATTTTTCATTTTGACTCTTTCTAGATTATAAGTAAATCATTCTGGAAATTTCCTGACCCCCCCCCCCCAAATAATCTTAGGTATTCTATCCCTCTGCTCTCATTCATCTATAAATGAATGTAAATCTTACTGTGCATCTGATGAACTGAATATGATCCATGAAGTCTTATGTAAAAAGCAATTTGTTAAGTTCTAGGGTGCCAGAAGCACTACTGTTTTTAATATAAACTAACATAGCAACTCCTTTTAGAACACATTCTTGTTGCTTTCTTCATCTCAAACAATTCTGAGTAATGATTCTCTCTCTCTCTCTCTCTCTCTCTCTCTCTCTCTCTCTCTCTCTCTCTCCCTCCCTCCCTCCCTCCCTCCCTCCCTCCCTCATTGAAGTTGGATTCTGAATATTTGTTGGGAAAGAAAGTCTGCCAAGCATGATCCTTAGAATTTCCTATGAAACTTTGCCTCTCAGGAGATTGAGGAAGGCACCAGAAAGAACAACTATCCTTGACTTGATATCAAGTATAATAATCTAGGAAAGGAAGAAAAAATAACAGAAAAAATGGTGAAAAATCATGTTGCTATACTAAAATTTCTAAACTTAAGGAAACTAGAATCCAATACATTTTATGTTTCAATAAATAAATAAAAGATAAAGGAATAGGAATTCAAGACGTGTGGGAGTTCCTGGAAAAGAAAATATGAAAAACTAAGAGAAGAGTAGAAGAAGACCATATTATTGCACAAGAGACAAGACAAAACAATTATGCCTATCCAATCAGATCACCTCCCAAAAAATGTGTATGTTGTGTGGAATCCTACAGAAAGGATTAGAAAGGCTAAACATCAGGCTACATAGAGGTTGGGATAGGTAGTTCCTAACAGCTAAAAAAAACACAACTACTTTGGTTTCTTCAAAAAAGAGAAAAGAACACCTTCTCACTACCATCACACCATTACAGATAGTCCTCGATTTATGACCATAATTGAGCCGAAACTTTAGATTGCTAACTGAGAAATTTGTTAAGTGAGTTTTGCTCCATTTTAGGGCTGTTATTGCCACATTTGTAAAATCACTGCAGTTGTTAAGGTAATATGATTGTCAAGTGAATATGGCTTCCCTATTGACTTTGCTTGTAAGAAAGTTACAAAAGGGGATTTTATGACCCTGAGACACTGCAACTGTCATAAATATGAACCAGTTGTCAAGCACCCAAATGTAAATCATATGACCATGGGTATGCTGCAATGGTCGTAAATGTGAAAAATGGTCTTAAGTCACTTTTTTCAGTGCTGTTGTAACTTCAAACAGTCAGTAAACAAACTGTTGTAAGTCATGATTACCTGTATGATCAATGAAAAAAAAGGAAAGATCAATTTCTTTTGCTTCTCTCATTTATCTGGAATTCTGAAGCATTGGGGGCCATAGCAATAGAGGGGATATCCAGAAAAAATGTCTAAAAATATTGGAGAGAACCTGGATAGTTTAAAGGCCAGTGAATTTTCTTTGGAAATGTCCAGATTTCAAATGAAATATGCAAATATTCAATTAGCAGGCTTAATTTTAAGATTCAACTGATCTTCCAAACTAGGTCAGTTTGAGGGATCAAAATATTGAAATATGATACAGTTACACATACATACTATAATTATTGTCGTTTGCAATTGTCATTCAATTTTTATTTACAGTAAGTGCGTAGTAACATAAATTCTCTGGCTACTCCAGAAGACATATCTTGAAGCTATTGAAATAAGTGCTTCAATGGGATGTGGAAAATTAACTAGTTTGAGGGAACAGGGAAAAATGCCTCAAAGATGGCTTCAAGGAAAACCAAACAGATTATTCCCATGTTGCGGGGGAGGTCATTATCAAAAAGACTATCTTCTTCGTAGTTATCTGATTCACTTTATTTAGAAGATTTACTGTTTTGCAGTACATAAGAGGATATGCCTTAGATTTCTTGAGAACATCTGAAAAGTCCAGCAGGTAATATGTGGAAAATCCTCTGGGCTGTGACTTGTAAGATGAGTGAAGATGATATTTGAGGTTATAAAGATATCATCAAGCTCAGATAGCAATTCCTCTACAAAAAGCAGTTTCGTGACTTCACCCTTTGATTCACTCTAGAGAGAATTTTGTATACTTTTACTGCATACCACAACTGGGGCTGTTGAAATATCACAAGCTGAAACTTTGATGCAAGATCTTAGCGTGTCAAAGAAAAATAATTTGTGGCAGAAACATATTGAAAGAGACCATTTGTTTGTTTCTTCAAACAGGAAGAGGCAAAATTCACCTACTTGGAGTACTTCTGGAACCGAATCTTATGTACATTTGTTTGACAATCCTTTTATCTCCTGCATAGACCATAATTGCAGAATTTAAGAGTTTCAACCAGATTGCCCTGTGGCTGTATTCATCAAAAATTATAGCTTTCTGTGTGATGAAAAAATAGTCACTGAATAATGTCTCCCCATGCTGAACTACTAATTAAAGCAAGGGCTCTATACCCCCTGGCGAATTCAAAAAGATTTATGTTCATTATATGCCTCGTGACTCTTTAACATCAAAATTCATTTCAAACTGTTTAGAACATTAGAATGCCAGCATGGACTCTGTTTTTTCAATCTTATACATTTAAAAACATCAACGTCCTGTTTGCAGTACTGTAACACACTCCATATGGTGCTGGCATGGAAGAACATTCAGGAGTTATACTGGTGCAGAATGGGGCAGCCCAGATAGTGATGGGCATATCCCAATATACTTAGGTATATGACATTTTAGGAGTTGCTTCAGTTACCAGCTGAAACATTATCTGGGTATAATTATCTGGGTATAATTTAAGATGCTGTTTTTCACCTTTCACCTTTTTCACCTGTATATCGCTCTGGATCGGTTTATATGAGGGACCAACTCCTCTTACCTAAAACTGCCTCTCCAACTGGATTAAATACAATTAACCTCCTCCATTACTCCCTTATAGGGAGCAAGAGTTAGACATTTTTGGCAATTGCCCCTACCCTTTGGAACTCCCTCCCAGTAAAAATTTATTTATTTATTTATTTATTTATTTATTTATTTATTTATTTATTTATTGGTTTAATTTATATGCCGCCCTTCTCCGGAGATTCAGGGCGGCTTACAATGCGCTAAGCAATAGCCTTCATACTTTTGTACATACCTGCTTAGTAAGGCTTTCGCCCCCCCCCAAGCTTTGTTCTTTTTTATACAAAGTCAGCTTATTGCCCCCACAAACCGGGTCCTCATTTTACCTACCGCAAAAGGATGGAAGCCTGAGTCAACCTTGAGCCTGGTGAGATTTGAACTTGCAGTAATTGCAGGCAGCTGGTGTTACTTAACAGCTCTTAAATACCGTATTTTCCCCAAAATAAGACCCTGTCTTATTTTATTTTATTTTTTTTGAACCCTGAAATAAGTGCCTAGCCTTATTGCCATGCGCTCAAAAGCCCGATTGGGCTTATTATCAGGGGATGTCTTATTTTGGGGGAAACCTCTCCATCCTATACTTCAGGAAAATCATGTAGACCTGTTCCCCCTTGAGCAGGAGAAGAGGGTTTTGTGATTTGAAGGTGGGTTTGTGGACACGTATACTTGTTGGTGAGTTTTTTTTTTTTTTTAATGATGCTTATACATATTTGGGGCTTTCTGAAACATTGTAATGCTTTCATTGTTAGTGCTTAAAGCCTGGGAAAATGGATGGCTAAATCAACCAATAAACTGTGGAGCCCCTGAGAAATGATATTATATATGGATATTCAGAGGTAAGCCTCATTATGTCAACCTTTTACTCATCCAGTTCAATATATTTTATTCCCAGTGAGGATATAGATTATAGCAGGCAGACCTTACTATCACATGCTAATAAATCCTACATCAAGTAGGAAAGAAAAGTGTACCCTTTCTCCATGGGTCCCTACCTTTATTTTCCTTATCCCTTCTGTTATCTCACCACTCAAGAATTCTGAAAATTCTCAGGGCAGAAATGCTTCTGCACTGCAAAACTGCTGTGCACCCTCAACAATTTGTTATTACCATTAATCTTTGTTGCCTCAATGAAAACCTCTGTCATGTAAGAACAAGTTGAAAAGATATTAGTGAAAATAGAGTACTACAGTAGAGTTCCCTGAGGGAATCTATTATTTATATTTTCCATTGCTAGAATTGCGCATTTATTCTTCATCTTTGGAAAAACAAATGGGTCACTGAATGCCCTTTTATAGGAATACACTTAAATGACTCCACAAAAAAGGTGCCAGGCTTTGCACCATGTCAGCAATGGCAATCCTGAATAGGATTTGCACCTCACATGGCATCTACTAGGACTCTCTGTATAAATGAGGCATAGTATCCTCCCCTCAGTGTGGCTGCAGGATCCCATGTCAAACTGTAGATCATGGCATGACCAGCTGTAAGATGAGGACATATACTGGTCCAGTATCTGATTTTTTTAAAAAAATATAAACAATGCTTTCCTTTAGATAGCCTAGAGTCTAGACAATGATATTTGAACATAGTTCTTTTTGACATTTATATTTTGTTGTGTTCTATTAATCTAGTTGAAATGTTAACTTATATTGCTAGTCCATATATGATAATAAATCTTCATCTCTAATTTTCAGGGTTTTTTGGTGGGGAGGATTTGTCTTCTTATTCTATGATCAATTTGTTCAACTTTCAATTTTAGGCAACGGGCAGAAATTTTAAGATGTATTAATATCTACATACCATAGATATTTCCCCAAAAATAAAACCGGGTCTTATATTAATTTTTGCTACAAAGATGCATTAGGGCTTATTTTCTGGTTAGGTCCCATTTTTGGGGAAATATGGTACTAAATTCATTCATCTGTCTGACAATCTTAACTGGGTCTTATTTTGGGGGTAGGGCTTATATTACAAGCATCCTGGAAAATCCCACTAGGACTTATTTTCCAGTTGGATCTTATTTTCGGGAAAACAGGGTAGACTTTAGAGGTTGTTTCTAAGGAACATCTATAGTGCAGTTTTATTCCATATTCAGCGATTTGTTCTTTTTACATGTTAGAAATTCAAGTTCCTTTGAGTGAATGCAGACAACAAATTATCATCTTTAGTACAGAATCTTTAGAAAGCTTTCATATTAATTTCCTTATTTATATAACTTTTTTTCTCATATGAGTGGCTCACAGAATTGTCCACAATATCATGTTCTGATTCCTTAAGGCAAGTGAAGCAGAAAAGCATGAGAAAGAAATATGTCCTGCCTGTCAAATGGCAAATGACTGCCTGCCCCTTGTACTGTAAATGTTCTCTGATTGTAACCAAACTTTAAATGGTTTGTTCAGAGGAATATTTCATCTGAATGGCATGCAAATTATATTTGGGATGTTACTCAGTCACTTACATTGTCACTTTTAGATGCTAGAATTAAGTAGCAATTGCAATTTCAGATGCCACATATCTACAACACAGATGGTGTGGATTTGTGATGATTAATCTTATTTTTTTTTCTATGATTTTTTTTCCAGTCTAGCCCATCTTGAGAGGGCTGTACAAGCACTTACAGATGGCACAGAGATATGTAAAATAGCTAAATAAATAACATACTATTAGAAAGACTGTCAACAATGATTGAGTTTGACGGTTGTTATTGCTGTTATTGTTGCTGCTGTTGTTATATATCTTCTTTTTATGCTGATACTGAAGTTAAAAACAGTCAAGTTGCATGCCTTAATTCCTACACATTAGCCACAAAGCCTGCTGGGTAAGACCTAATAATAGAAGATGAGATTATGGTTTTGTTCAATGTCACAGCATTCTTTACATCCATAGACCCAGAACTAATGAAAGAATCCATGACAACAATACTAAACAACACAACCAACCAAGCAAGCCAAATACATTAAGATCAAAATACCCAGAATCATGGACCTTATCAACCTCTGTCTCACCACCTACTTTCAGTTTGATGGACAAATATAACAAACCCTAACCCTAATTTATTCTTCAGTCTCAAGTGAAATGGCAGCATATAGCTTTGAAATATATTTAACATGTTTTTCCCTATTTTTCTGCCTGCATCTCAATTGGCAGATGGGGTTGAAACCATCCATTCTCCATTCTTAAGATAGTTTATTTCCCCCCCTCTTCATCTTCTCCTTTCCTCTTCTCTCTCTCTCTCTCTCTCTGATAATTTCTTCTTCTTCTTTATTTTTTTGCTTTCTCTTCTAGTACAACAAACATGGAAAGACATATCAATTTTGTTTAAAATCTACACACACACACACATACACGCACACATAAATATATCCATTTGAAATTAAATACCACAACATCCTTTGAGAATATAATGGAAGAGGGTACCCCCAGAGATGTTGTTCAAATTTACTGGGTAAATAAGTTTTCATGTGCTACTGCTACATCTATCCCCTGATAATTTCTTTGACATGTATTCCTTTCATGTGTCTAAAAAAAAGAAAAGGATATGCCAGTCTCCTATACAAATACTTCTCCCCTGACAGTTGCCTATTTCTTATCTCTAATGAAAGATAAGATTTGGAGAAAGTATATATTATATAATTCATTAGCTTTTATATTGCTTTAACAATATTACTAACAATATGTTTGGAGAGCAGAAACAATATGGGTGGAGAGCAGAAAGAATTTACTGAAATTGCTAGTCTCTTCTATATGCGCACCTTGTCAGTTTCACTGTAATTCATTGAAAAGACTGGTAGGAATAAAGAGATTTGCTACACTGTAGGTGACAATGGCTATGAAAAATTCAAAGAAAGGTGATAAAGATCTACATTGCATAAAATGATATAGAAAATATAAGATACTTCAGAAGGAGCACAATATATAGGATTTCTTTCACACTTGGTCAGGCTTGAAACTGGCTTATGAGTATCCAATAAAAATGTATACTTTGTCACACTACGTTCCATAGCTGTAATAAAGCATAGGAACTGAGTAGTTATTTGTAAGATTCATAGTTGTACATCATTGATGTTCTTTGATGTCATTTTCTAGGCTCTATTTCATTTGATATCTTCATTTGACCAAGAAAAAAAAAAGGCAGGATATTATAATCTAAATAATTATGCAGATGAAAATCATGTGTGTTTATCAGCAGCGTTCTGAAGTTCTACTCACAAAAAAAAATTATCTTTGCTTTCTTTTAGTATATTTTTTTAAAAAAATAAACTTCTATTTATTTTAATTAAATTCAGCCTACTCTTCCTAAATTATGAAGTGTGCCATTAAAGACATGCATCTTTCTCCTTTCAGTCCTGAAAAAAACAGTGTATAACGTTTTGTTCAACTATATGTCCAACTTATTAAGGCTTCAGCCTTGGCTGCTACTATCTTCTAACAACACAAATCATTTGGTTAGTGAAAGAAAGAATAGCTTTAATATCAATCAGCCTTGCTGTCTGGTGATTAGATAACCTCCAAGGAGTTACTATTTTATGTATAGCTCCCTTTGAGAGCTGTATGCAACAAATTTTCATTTTAATGTATGCCGATTAGATCACAGTGACAATAATGTTATTCTATTCTATTCTATTCTATTCCATTCCATTCCATTCCATTCCATTCCATTCCATTCCATTCCATTCCATTCCATTCCACTCCACTCCACTCCACTCCACTCCACTCTCCACTCCACTCCACTCCACTCCACTTCATTCCATTCCATTCCATTCATTATTTTATAAGGAAATCTAATGTGCAAATATGTTTTTATAAACTTCTGAGCATTTTCTTAAATAGTAGAAAATATCCTCTTAGCTTTCCAGAGGTAATTGGCACCACCCTACAACATATTAGGGAGAAAAGAAATATATTCTTATATAGCTCCAACAAAAATGTGTAGGTACTGAATTCAATTGCTCATCATAATTATATCATGCTTTACAAGGTAGATAAAAGGAAAAGTACACAATAGCATCCCTCACAAGTAAATGATATTGCTGCATGCAACATCACACAAGTTGACTTTTACTTATGTTAAGAAGGCAAGTCTTTGTACACTTGTTCAATTTGCTCTAGTGCATCTCTCACCTATCTAGGGGAAACCAGCAAGGTGCATAGTCAAGGCCTGAGAGAAAATGCCAATGATGTCCATTTTGTTGATCAATACCGGGACAATATTGATTGTACTATCAAAAGCTAGCATTATGAAAAATCAATAGATGACCAAAAAAAAACAAAAAAACCAACCAATAAACCTTTGCATTTTTACTTTAATAAAACATCAATTAAGAATAACATCTATAAATAATATATTAAGCAAGACAATAACAAAAAGTTGCTAGCTTTTTGGCACTTCAACTCATTTCTACATTTATGCTGAAATAACAAAAAAAAAGCAATTAAGTTACAGATGAATATGTGTTTATTCATACTGAGTAAATGCAATTCAAGGCAAACATTTATATTACAACTCTGTTTTTAAAAATGCAGATCAGTTCAATGTTTTTGAATTGAACACAGACAAAACTCTGTATACTTAAACTAAGTATGTGTTTCCCAGATAGACTTCCAAATTTTTGTTAACTCAATATATTTAGCAATGTTTATTTCCAGTTCAAAAACCTGGTACAGTAAGAATATCTGCAACCTTAATCAGATATAATTTGCATGCATTCATAGTTTTTATTTAGATTTTTATTTTTTTATGTTTTGTAGTGGGTACTAGGAGAGAGACAGAGAGGTTGGGGGGTATGGGAGAGACAGGGACAGAGAGAGAGAGATCATGACCCTCAAGTTATCAGAAAGTTGGCCCAGTAGTCTTGTTTAGTTCTTCTTACAAAACTCAAATTAAATTTGTCTTTTAATATGGCAAGCTCCATGCAACTTCAAATACCTGAAAGCATTCTCCATTAACTATCTTGTCCTAATTTTTTTCAAATTCTATTTAAATCTCTATTGTATGTTGTTGCAGGGCCACAATGATCAAACAGCAGGAGGAGCAGCAGCAACAATTACAAGTCACTGAAACTAAACTCTCTGCAAAGTGATTTCATTTTATTGGGGGAAGGATGTTCTAAAGACATTTGTTATGGCACTGAAGGCAATAGAAACATATTCAGGATTAATTATAATAAAATACCATCTGGTTTCTGATTAACTATGGCAGCCAATGGAAACATATTTATTTCTTAGTGTGGAATCACAGCTGGGTGTTGTTGACTAATAGTTGCTAACTAGAAAAAGCTTCTAACAAAACAATACTGGTACTAGTATTGATCATACAGTTATCTATGTAAGGGAATGGAATGCTATAACTTTGAATCACAATAACATTCAATTTCATATAGTTCAGTACAGAATCTATATGGCTGAATGCAAGTGGAGAATAACAGATTACGGCTAATGAAAGAGAGTACACCTCCTCCCAAAACAGTTGTTCCTTTCTTAATGATAATGAAAGTCTGCTTCTCTAAATATCTATGACTGGTGCTAGACCTCCTTTATGGAGCAATAATCTTGTCTAAATATCACTTTAGGTAATTAATGACTGCCACTAAAACTTTCATTCATTTATTTATTTTTGCTTCTTTGGGTTGAATATGCATAGGCATTTCAACCAATCCTCATAGGACTTGCTATACTATCTGTTGTTTCTCTTTTAGCACACTCAATTCACTGATCTTTGGAACTTGATGCAGAACTCCAGATGTACGTAGTTTGAGTAGCAGTATCTGTGCGGTTGTGGAAAGGAGGAGAAAATAGTGACAACATCCCTGCACTGATACAACACAAGTCTACTCCCTTTTGTACAAGCCCCATGATCACATATGTACCAAATAGGCAAAGCTTGCTTCACAATGGTAAGATGTTCAGCTTCATCCTCTTGGTTAGATTATAACAGTTGATAACACTTTAGATCCTGATTCTGTTTTTTATGTTAATTTGTCTTTTCAGCTTCATTCCCTCTGCAATTTTAAAAGCAGCCACTGGATAATCACATTGCAGCATTTCACTATATCTGTGTAACCCTGGTCTCTTTACTTCCCAGCAATTAGGCAATGCAATCCAATGTAATACAGTTAGTTTTCAGCAACATACTACCTCCTTCCACCAAAATAATATGTACATAACATTGATTTACACTGACAAAATAATGTTAGAATAATGTTCACAGCCTTGTAATTTCTGCTTCAGTGCTGGGGATTCAGTGTAATACTAATTCTTAAGCACTGTTATATTGCTCATCCCCCCCCCCCCCCCACTGAGTAACTCTGGTTTTGGAGAATAAACCAAACTTGGGTGCAAAATAACCCTGGAAGCACTTCTGTGGGTTAAGTACAGAACTTTACATTTAGTTTAGTTTAGTTTAGTTTATTAAACTTCTATACCGCCCTTCTCCCGAAGGACTCAGGGCAGTGTACAGCCATATTAAAACAAACACATACTCACAAAATTAAAAAAAAAACAATTTAAAATAAATATATAAATTTGGCCCTTATGTTAAAAGCTACAAACACCCAATTTAAAATTCATTTTCTAAGCCAGCACGGCCTGTTGGAACAAAAGGGTCTTGAGGTCACAGCAAAAGGTACGTAGGTCGGGGATCATGTGAACCTCCAGGGGCAATTCATTCCAGAGGGCAGGTGCCCCCTACAGAGAAGTGTCTCCCCCGGGTGTCGCCAGTTGACATTGTTTGGCCGATGGCACCCTGAGAAGTCTCTCTCTGTGGGAGCGTATTGGCCGGTGGGAGGTTATTGGTGGCAGAAGGTGATCTCATATATACCCAGGTCTTAAGCCATGGAGCGCTTTAAAGGTGGTGACCAGCACCTTGAATCGCACCCAGAAGACCACCGGGAGCCAGTGCAGCTCACGCAGGAGAGGTGTTACATTTATCACTCTAGTTAATACTGTATGCCTAGAAATTGGCAAGCACAAAGAAACTAAATTCTCTAAAGGTAGAACTCAAGATCTTGTTTCCAAAATGGTTCTGTTCAGCATCTTGGGTACCACAAGTCAAGAATGGATCCCATAAGAAGGTAGTTACAAGATGTCAGCGAAGTAAACACCATTTACCTATTGGGTAATCTGGGACTAAACTTAATACAATGAACCTTTTTTTTAATTCAAGAAAAAGAAAAAGGGAAAGAAGTGCTTAAGCAACTTTTTCTTTCAAATTCAACTTTTAAGAGTGCTCTGTCCAATATACATAGCAGCAAGAGTTGTTGTTTTTTTAAAAAAAATATGAGTAAAAAGGTAATTGTACTTGAGCCTTGAGATCTATTTTGAATCTTGAGATGATTTCTTTAAATCTAGACTTCTTTCCAAAGTAGTGCCAATTGCTTGTGGCTGTATTTCATTCTCCCTCATTCTCCTTTACCTATATATACCCATAGCTATTCTTATACCTATACCATCTATAATTCATCACATACAAGGAGACATTCTTGTGTTTTCAGGAAAGCCCCAATTTCTTCTCTGAATCTCATTGACCTAATCTAGAAGTGGGCATTATCTTAATGTGAACTGTCCTTCTCTTTTCTCTCCTTTACCTTAAGCAGGTTTATCTGTCCATGAATCTGGAGAGGTAATTGTAATTGAAATGTGCATTACTCCCAAAGCAGCTGCATCATTTTCTTGGACAAAGCTGCCTCCAATATGAGAATTCTAATTTAATAAAGAGATTCTTGTCCTAGGCGCTATCTCTCCAATCAGCGTTTCCAAATATATTTACTGCAACAGTGCAAATGTATGTCTGTGTAAGAAAACATCTCATTCTAAACAGAAGACAGAAATACCAATGGAAGAGTAATGAAATAAGATGTGCATGTTTCTAATATCTTGCCAAGCATAACATATCAGGGAAACCAATTTTATTTTTCTGTCTGTGCTTTTCTGCACAATTTCCTCAGAATCCCAAGAAGGCAATCTCTGTAGCAGAGGCAGATGGAGCTTGAAAATTAGTCTTCAACACATGGCTCACAGCACAGACCAAGGGACTAGAGTCACTTTTTGTTAAACTACTCAGTCCCATGAGCCACTATCATTTGGGTCTTATTTTGCATCATACTAAAGGGTTCAAATATTCAGATATTGACGGCTTTAAGAAATCAGATGAAAGAAAAGATGGATGACATACCTTCATTTCTCTTCATATAAGAGGTAAATAAAGCTTCAAAATTTATCTAATTGTTAGGGAGGAAGGGGGGAGGGAAGGAAGGAAGGAAGGAAGGAAGGAAGGAAGGAAGGAAGGAAGGAAGGAAGGATTTTACTCTGTTTTACTTTAGTAAAGTAAACATCCAGATATTAATAATATTTAAGTGGACAACTATTTTAACTAAGACTTAGTTACTATCTTCTGATAACCAGCTTCTGACTGACAGAATACTCTTAAGGATTTGGATGTTCATGACCTCTATGACAATCCTGGGCTAGTATTTGTTGATATCATTCAACATACTTGATCTGACTTTTACCATGCAGCAGATGGCTTGTGATACAAAGCTAGAGAACCATTATTTGATGATCAGTATTTTTTCATGGCCAAAATACTCTCTGGTCAACTTGTGGCTTATCAATACCATTGATCTCTTTAATGCTGGGAGATCAATTAAGATGTTTCACATCAGATGCTTAATGGACCAACTTGGTTCTCAACAGCTGTTTCAAGATTTTTCAAGCAATATGTTGGGCAGATGTGCATTGAGACTGTTTCTTTGGAATATGGAGACAATGAGAGAATTGGAGACAATTGCCAGTAAGCAATTTTTCTCCAGTCATTTGTAGGTTCCACAGTATAATGAAGGGCTTCAGTACATATGCAACAGCATAGATACCTTGAGTGATAGTGACAGAAATTAGGAGTCCTCATCACCATTTTAGCCATTGTCTATCCACTGCAGAATGAAAGTCTCTTCTGCATGTTTCCAACCAATACAGTCCTAAGCTTTCTGTTGCTAACTCAGACCACAATATTTGCTGATGTCATAAATCCATCTTGTTTTAGGTCTCTTTCATGGACAATTTTTATCAAGTGGAAGCCATTCTATGACTGCCTTGATCCACCTGCCATCAGTTTTTCTTGCTATGCGACCAGCCCATTTCCATTTCAATTCTTTTACTCTCTTAATGATATTATATTCTTTTGTTTATTTTCTAATCAATGTGCAATTTTCAGGTTTATTTTTAAGCCAAATGGTTTTCCTGTTTTGTGTAGTTCTTGTATGTGTTTTTGTAGCTCTTCTGGGTCTTGCAAATCTTAAGTAATTGAAATATGTGCCATTGATTTTTATTCCATATTTTGCCCAGTCTAGTTTGTGAAATACTTTTTCGAGGCAGGCTGAGAAAAGAATAGGTGATATTGTATCACCTTGTCATACACCTTGTTCTATGTTGATTTCCACTTGAAGGTTATTAAGGCAATTTGTTGCCATTGTTTTTATGACAATGTATGAAATATATTATATTTTCATATAATATATGAATTGTTTTTTCATATATTGATTGTAGTAAGTTTATGTAAGCAACTTGGTTGAGTAAAGCCTTAATTATTTTTTTTAAATTTTATTATATTACGTTACAGTACAGTGCAAGTAAAATCGGTTAGACTGTGGTATTTTCTATACAGATTAGATTCATTCTTTTGTTATAGTGCCTCCTAATTTACCTATTCATTCTGATTGTATACTATCTCTTATCTCTCCCTTATTCGATTATCCATCCATCTATACCAAAGTTCCCACACCGTATAGTATTCCGACTCCTCTTTCTCATTTAGCTCTAACATTAGTTTACTCATCTCGGCACACTCTAAAACTTTCTGGATTGTGTGTTCGTCCAACAGAATCGAGTAAAGCCTTAATTATTGCTTACAGGAATACTGAGTCAAATGCCTTTTCATAGGCAATGAAAGCCATGCACAGAGGCATGGTATACTCGTTGTGTCTTTCAATGACTTGCTAAACAATCTGGGTTTAGCAATTGTGTTGTAGACACTTCTGAACCCTCCCTGCTCCTTTGAATATTCATTTAATATTGTCAATATTCTTTTTGTTATTATCTTTGTGAAAACCTTATAGATGACTGAAAGTAGACTTCTTGGTTTGTAGTTCTTTAAATCATCTTGGGCCCCTTTCAGTTCAGCATTTTCCCTAAATCTGGTATTTTTCTTTCTTTTTTTAATTATTTTTTTTTATTTTTTAGACAAACAAACATTTAATACATCAGTTTTCTCTTCCCAGTAACATCTCGGTGTTATCTTCCAAAGTTCTTTCTTTTTCTGTATAGTTATCATTACTTCTATCTTGATCCTTATCCAGTCTTATCCAGTATTTTATCTTTCTAAGGCATCCCAAGTATAGTTTTGCTAGTATCTTGTGTAAACTGTGAGCATCAACTTTTAGCATTTCAACTGTAACATAGTCATTTCCTGAAACTTTGCCATTTTTCATTGATTTTATGGCATTTTACATGTCCACTAGGATATCTGGAATATCCTCTTTTGTGAGTGTTGTTACTTTTGAGTGATCTTGAGCTTTGTTTAGCTCTGAATAGAATTTTCCAATTATTTCTAACATTTCCTGTCTTGTTCTACACACAGAGCCATCTTCACATTTTAATGCAAAAGCAGTCTTTCTTCTATTTATAAGTTTACATTTTGATCTATTAATCCCTTTCCTTTCTCCAATTACCTTTTTCACAAGCTTCATGTTAAACTGATGTGTTTTTTCTTGAATACATTTTCTTATGGTCTTGCAAATTTCAATGTACTCCAGTTTATTAGTGAAACTTCCAGTATTCTTCATTGTCCATCATTTTTTCATTAAATCAATAGTTTCATTAGAGATTTTTGACTATACAAAGTGTTTTTCTAGTGGTGCTCTAGTTGTAGCAGATTCAAGGAAGTTTTTGACTATTTGTTCATTTTGATCCGTAACGTTCATCTCTTCCAAATCTTGGCAATAGAGTAAAGCGATTTCACAGATTAATCTCAAAATCACTGTTCTCCTCTAGCAGTTTATCAATCTTTATTTTTGGTTTTCATAACATCTTTATCATTTTCATATGCTCTTTTCAACAGTCTATCTTCACTTTAGCTTGTACCATTCTATGCTCACTTCCAATGTTAAAATGATTGATGACAGTACAATTGCAGAATATGATTTTATCTCTTGACGTGATGTAATCAGTTTTGCTTGTGTACCCAGATGGACACTTCCACTTTCATTTTCTGCTAGCTTTTTTCTTGTAAAATGAGTTCATGATGTAAAGTTCCTGTCCTTCAGCAAAATCTACTAGCCTTTCACCTCTATTATCTCATTCATCACTTCCATTCAGGCCAGTTGCTTTTTCTCCAGGTATTGTTCTTCCTATTCTTGCATTAAAAACCCTCATTAGTATTTTGTATCTTTGTCTTGAAGGTGGGTCACATCATTATAAAACTCTTTGACCTCAGCATTACTCTAGCTTATTGTTGGCACATAAACTTGGATGATTTGAAGCTTGTATTGTTTGTTCAATTGAATGATGCATTGGGCTACTCTGTCTGACATACTTTCAAATTTTATTACGAGTCTTTCAGCTTTTGGTTGATTAGAAAACCAACACCACCACATTGTCCATCTTTGGTACCCCTAGTTAGAGTAAATGCCCAATCCTATCAAGTTCAACTAAATTTTTGCCTTTTCATCATGTTTCACATAACTCAATGATATCCCAATGCATACTGTTGAATTCAATCAGCAGTTCTTCTAGTCGAGCATTCATTTTCATTGTTTGAAAGTTGGCCATTCTTATGCCTTTTATAGACAATATATATTTTTCATAAAGCATAGATCCATTCTATTTTATGACTGCTTTGGTCCACTTGCCATAAGTTCTTCTTGCTTTGTGACCAGCCCATTTCCATTTCTTATCACCTTCTGCCCTTGGGCAGGTCTCCTGCTGCCCTAGGGCCTCCAGGAAATGAAGGCCATTTTTGAGGTTGTATTGGGATGTAGAAGGAATAGACTATAATCTGCCATGCTGGTCCAATGCAGGTTGGCAGATGTTATTGTTGTTAGTCTAGATTAGCCATCATGGCCTGTTCACCTTAGGAGACTCTTCTGGACATATACATGTCTGACAACATAGCCCACAATTTCATTTACCCACAAAGCTCCTTTGCCTCATTAAAGCCCCAATCATAGAAGGAAATTAGGAGTAAATGACAATATAGGTAGAAACTCAGTTTTGGGCCTACATTGTGATGATGTTCTAGGGTCAAGCACAATGCAATGAAATCTGGACTCACTGACTAAATTGTAAGGAGATAGGTATCTTCAATAGTAGCTCTTAGTATTGACTTTACTATAATAAATGTTTCCAAATTGTAAAAACTTTTCATGAGCAGTTTGAAACAGCTGTCTGAACATCAATGACAATAGCAGCCTATAGGAACTTTTAAGACACCATTAATCAAAGTTATACTTACAGGTGTTTTGTGTGTATTCTCATAGGTGTAACTGTGCTTGGTAATGATCATGATGATCTTTCTTCCTCCCAAGAGCAACATTATTATACTAGATGATTTAGGTGTTTCACTTGTTATAAGACTCCTTAGGACACAGCTCACAATGGACAAATAGTGGCTTTCCAGAATTCCAGCACAACTCATCTATTTTCCCCAAAACTGACAATGACTGGACCTGGTTAAAAAGAAATCTAGAAACGTCTGCAGAACTAAAGATTATATATCAAAAAGTATTTAAGTATTTAAGAGAGAATCAAGCCATCCATGAAGACTTCTGAATGAAAGTTATGAAAGTTATTGAAATGTTCATGGAACCTTCATTTAAAATAACAATAACAGCAGTAATCTTGTAATTAAAATTATCACTCTCTTTTATGATCATATCTCCAGGACTTGAGGGAACACAGGCTGTGCTCATATAAAGTTATAGTGATTGGATAGTGAAAAGCTTCAGACAAATGGTAATCCTTAAGAAAAGAATGTAAGAGATATTTTAACGCTTATCAGTTAAGGTAGAATAGAAAATTTGATTAGAGAACTCCTACAATGTTATATGAAGAATTCTGGACTCATAATTAATTTGAGGCTGAGGCCGAGTTGGTAAAAAGACAAGCAATATAAGGTTTTTTTTAAAAGCTTTTTGGGTGTATTTTGTGGATGGCATTGGCACAATTGCAGATCAGTGGAAATATAATAAAAAGGAAAGAACACATGAATGAAAATATTATCAGCCTGACCTTCACAATATTCAGTTTCCAAACTTTTCTTTCTATCTCTGTATGCAGTGAATGCTAGTAGATTATCACAGACAAGTTAAGATCTTTTATAAAATATACTAGGGCTGTGCAGATCTTTGAAAGGATGTTTTGCTTCACTGGGGCTTTGAAACGCTTCTTCAAAGGAAAGTAGTGAGGTGAAGCAGTATCTTGCTACCAACATTAAAGTAGATTGGCCATACTGCTTTGATCTAATCAATAGCAGGGGTTTTGGACATGTGCAGAATCCCCTGTTATCAAAGCAAAATGGCCACATAAATTCAGTTGGTCTCATCTCGGTGCTTCATCAAAAGGCTTTGATGCATTGATACATCAAGAAGGAAAAACTCACTTTCCCAAAGCAAAAAGTTTCTAAGAGGCAGATTGTGAACAATCATTATTGACATAGTGACATCCATACACATGTGTCTCTGTCCAAGGTACTCAAAAACTGAACTACAGAAACAAAGGAGCTATTACAAAAAGCGCATGTGTGACTGCTTCAGTCGGAAAATATCTATTTAGAAAAATGGTGTAATTTCAAATTCTGTTTTTGATTTGAGTATTTCTTCTTTTTTTGGGGTGGGGGTAGGACTATTAATGTGCTGACTGCCATTACTTGGAAATGTTGCCGCTTGCTCTGAGAGTTTGACACTTTGAAGCCTAAGTATTCCTACAGAAGTCCAGCAGGGAACAATTGATGAAAATAATTTTAATTATCTTTGCATATCTCCTCCACTCCAAATTATAGAGCAATGACATTTGAGCCAAAATGCTTGCAAACATTAACTAATCCTCTCACTAATACTTTTAGCTGAATAAAAGTGTGCATAATGAAGAAATGACTGATTACATTTTCAGTCAGATTGTTGACTAAGGATCATCTTCAAGTAGACTAGAGTTTTTCCATGTTTTGGTATAAATTGAAATAAATTTTACTGAGTTTCATAAAACCATTAAACTTGATTTTCTATGCACACTAATAATCTTTCATACTGCACAAAACCTACTTGTATTGGCATTGATAGCTGATTCGTAGTTCATAGATTCTGCAAATTCAAAGACAATGCATTCCAGCTTGAATGCCAAAAATGGTTTTATTAAAAATAGATTAAGAGAGTTACAGAGGAAAAACATAAAATATGTCTCTTCAGCTTGTCAGGAATCCCTCAAATGTCAGCAGGTCAACAGCCTGAAGCCAGTGAGCTGCTGCATTTCTTCTCAGGTCGTCAGGTCTACATCAAGGTGGGAAAGTCTGAGATTTTTGCCATCTTGTTATACTTTTTTCAAAGGATAGGGAGTATAAATAATTCAACATCTGGAGATGGCTTGGTGGTACATCTAATCAGTGACTTGGTCATAACTCAAGCTGTTGATCTCTGACTAAAGATATTTTAAGTAAGACATCATTTCTAGCATGCTGCTACTCATTGTCCTTTCTGCAGGTATCAGATTAGGGAGTTTACCTTGTTCTCTTTCTCATAATTGTTACAAACGATAATACAGATAATACACATTATATCTTTCAGACTATAAGATGCACAATAAAAAAGAATCTGCCTCTGCCTCCCAGCAATTTGCCTCCTTGCAGCAAACAGCAAACAGCCTGGTCAGCTTCAGCACAGCCTGATTTAGCATGAGCAGCTGATTGGCGGTTGGATTTGTCTCCCAGAATACTGCCTATCAGTTATTCCAGGCTGCGGGGATCACCATCGCCCATCACTGCCATCACCACTCATCACTGCTTCTGCCTATCACTGCCGCTGTGCACCCCATTTTCAGCCTCTGCATGCCCCATTTTTGGCCTGTTCCAGGTGGTGAGGATAGGTGGCTGAAGCGGCAATCACCGCTGCCTGGAATGGGTCAAAAATGGGGCACACCAGGCTGTTTGCTGTTTGCTGCAAGGAGGCAAATTGCTGGGGGGCAGAAGCCAAAGGGTGAGGGCTGGGAGATGGGTGGGGCTTTGGCAGCATTCACTCTAAAGATGCACAGACATTCCCACCCACTTTTTTTGGGGGGGGGAGTATGACTTATACATAAAAAAAATACAGTAATTTATATTTATTTATATATTTATTTATTTATTTTAATTTATTTAATTTATATTGCCATCTATTCACCCATGGTGACTCAAGGTGGCTTACAGAATATAAATCACATTTAAAACAATAAAACTAATAAAAAGAATCAAATAAATTTATATAGTACAATATAATACAATCATCCCCATCCCCCACCTCTCGCCCTGATGACAGCAGATCATACAAGCCATTTAATGGGCTTCATCCCACCCTGGGCTCCCCAGGCCTGTTGCCAGAACCAGGTCTTCAGGGCTTTCTGGAAGAGTATTAGAGTGGGGCCATTCATATCATCCAGATAACAATGATGCTGGATCCCAATCTGACAGATGAGACATTCAGTGGTTTCATGTAGATGTTAAAGAGAATGGGAGAGAGAGTCAAGCCTTGTGACCCCCCAGAAGTAAAAGGGAACAGACATGTCCTCTCTCACACACACCCATTATTATCAATTTAAACCAGACACAAAGAAGAGAGGAGCATCACCTCAAAACAATGCTCCCCACTCCTAGCTACTAAAGCCAGCCCAAAAGAATACTTGATATCAAAGACTGCTGAAATATCAAAGCACATCATCCCCATATCAGCTGTGTCACATCATTGACAAACACAAAACACAACTAATGTTGTGTCCATACTGAACCCTGGTCTGAAGTTGACTGGTAATAGTTTGATTAATTAACTTTCTTTAAAATATTCTGGAGCTAAAGACTAAAGGGATCATCCCTTCCTACAAAGAATACAAGTGGATGATCTCATGTCTCCCCTTTATCCAGAAAGATTGCACTAGCTAGATTTTCCATCTGACTGTCAATCTCTGCCCCAGTGCTGTCTCTGCTCCTTCTGGGACATTTGGTTCACCATGAATCCTTACCAGAAGCTCTGGAATTCAGTTGCTCAGGCAGTATTCACGCTCGACAGTAGAGAGGATGGTACACCAGCAATACTCCCAAATATTCCCTAGAGAGATAGGGTATTAAGACCTCGCAAGATGTTTTATGCACTATGGATTCCACACACCCACTAAGATATTTGTTCTTTTAAAAGTTCCAACTTTAAAAGTTGGAAACTATCAAGACTCTAGGATGTAGTGTGCCCTCTAAATTGTGAATTAAATTATATTAAGTTGGAGAAGATCCTTATCACCCTGTTCCCCATTTATCTACTCTTATCCACTGATCAGGACTGAGAAACAGACATGAGTAACTCCTTCAACAATTGTCTTCTCATGTCCTATTCTAAGAAAATATGTGCTACAAAATAGCTGCAAAGTATTTACCTTATATTTGTGCTAGTCTCAGAACTGTGAGTACATATCTCCATGTCTAGTTTGCTCTGAATCATAGTTTGAAATAGTGTCAGTATTAGTATATAGCCTTTCAAGAATGATGTTTTGCTAATTTGGTAAGATGCAATGAAGCAGAAAATTGTAACTTCATTTTCATTGTTAAGAAGATGTTTTATTTTTGTCAAAATAATGAAACCAAATCTGTGAGTCTCGTCCTTATATCTTGTATCAAATTGTTAGGCATGCCATCCACACTTGGTAGAATTACTTTGCTGACTGAATGAAACTAGAGTATAGAAAGTTTTCAGTATCACATTATGTTGTAAAGAAAGAATCATAATATTACTGCTATTTATATATTTTTGCCAAGAGATCATTCTTACTTCTACTCAGGGTTTCTATTACTAAATAGGTTTGAACAGATATAATATGGCATATCAGAGAATCTCAAATGTGCTTTAATTGAAGTTTTTGGTTGAAATTATATATCTATCATTGATTCAACAACATGTAATGAAGGTGCCATACTATTTCTCTCTGAAAACTGAAAGTTTTTTTTTTTTTTGGTGAATGGAAAGATAGCAAGAGGAAAAAGCTTCTTATGATCCCCTGTTAATAATGCTTTCTATCATATTTGACCAGAAGACCTTATACTACTTCTAAACCATTTTCTCAAATAACAGAGTAATAAATATGGATTATAGTACTTATCTTACTTTATTGATATGCTTGTTTCAATAGAAGAGAAATATGATTGTTTGCCACTTGAAATCACTTGTTTAAGATGGGCAGCCATGTGGATGGATGGATGGATGGATGGATGGATGGATGGATGGATGGGTGGACGGACAGACGGATGGACAGACGAACAGACAGACAGATGATAGGTAACATTATTTAGGCCAGTGTTTCTCAATCTCTTTATTTAAAACTTGTGGCCCCTCTCAACATTGCTTTCTCCTATTCAGATCCCATTACCAGATGGTGCATATCATATTGGTGCAGATCATATTTGCATTATAATACATTTTGCTTTTCTGAAGTCCTCTTAGCATGTGCCATGGCCCCTCATTAATGTTTTCACCCGTGAACCCCTAAAAATACACTAGAACCCTTAGGAGAATCACTGATTCAGACAATAAACCTCAAAAAATGCTTCATAGTTGTAGGGGCTGCCTCAAAAGGCTGGGTCATATGATCATGTGGACCTGTGATTACTGCTAAAAATTATCCAATCTTGTGGCTTGACCAAGTTAGTTTGTCACAAAGACTTTCTTCATCCATCTGTGTGCTTCAAAATTTTAATAAGCCTGCAAATGTGTCACGCAACATGCAATTTTCCACCCCATTCTTTAGGACAGTGTGCTCATATGAAGATTAAACAAGATGCTATTTTACTTTTTATAGAATGTATCAAATGTGCTCTACTTATGCATTCCCATTACTGTAATGGGAAGGAGAGGAGAGAGGGCACCCTTTTCTTTTAACCTGGGTATGAATTGGGAACTTCAGAATGAAGTAGCTGAGAAGGAAAAAGTTAAGCCATCCCAACTTAAATGATCTCAGTAAGAATCAACTCAGTCGGAATCATTTTGCTGTGTTTCCTTCCAGTTTTTCTCTAACTAAATCAACATCACCCTTGTTTATATAATGCAACTATGTTCAAGGGAATTCTGTACTACAGCAACATCCAAGAACTTAACACACCAAAGATGTACATACAGCTATTTGTTTTATGCAGCAAATTAGAATCAGGATCTGCATTTCTACACTGCAGAGCAATGAGCTGCAGATATGTACTGCATATATTCTACATAATTGGCTTATGATTTATACTTAGATATCTATGTTTAAAAATGAAATATTTTGTGAAAGCTACCCTTGGAAAACTTAGAAAATAACTGAATATGAAGCAGTTCTAGGCAAGTTCTAAATTAACAATATATTGTAGAGTAGATTAATATTAATAACAGAATCCAGATGTAATACAAATGCAAGAGTTTGAGTCTTGTATACCCAAAATAATCTAGAATATAAAAAGAGGTAATGAATTAAATTATTTTTAAGAAGAAAACCAACTGGAAGCAGTGCAAATCTTCAAAGCATTGGTTCGAACTTAACTTGAATTACCTCAGTCTACAAAATTGAAATGAGTATCTATTTTAAAACAGCTGATCAAATCAGATGGCTTTGAAGCACTTTGCAAGAGGCACGGAAGGTAGTCACATGCCCTTGTCTTTTCTCATTCAGATGACTTTAAGTTCCTTTACATGGGGCTGTCCCAAAGAACAATTTGAAAGCTTTAATTTGTGCAAAATGTTGTAACCTATTGACCTTCTCTATGAATGGTTCCCTACTCTGGAATCTCATCCCTACCCTGAAGATGGGTGTGATTCCTATTGTCATAGCTTTCTAGAGGCTTGTTAAAACTTGGTTTTTCTAGAAAGCCTTTATAAATTGAGCAATATAGAATTCCTGGTTTCCAAGAGGCAAATGCAACAATATTTTTTTCTGATTATGGTTTAATACTGCACTGTATTATACTTCATTTGGTTATGCATTGTCGTTGTGCTTGGAGTCTCTTCAAATTAAAGCAGTACGTGTCCAATAATTGATTAATTAACTCTATAATATATGCAGTTTCTGAAGTTGTTACTGACAATGTGCGCTATCCTATATGCCAGGAAAGGGTTAAGTACAATGATGAGGTCTATAATATTGACAGGAGAAGCCAACCAATGAAGTTTACCATTTTATTAAACACTGCACCTTTTCAAGCAGTTTTGGTTGATTAAGCTAGCAGTGCTTTCGGCTTTATTCATTTTCTCGCTTTCAGCTCCTTGAACGTCCCCAGTCACAAGCCTTGACTTTTCTCTCTTGCATGGTAATGGAATGTTATCCTTCTATGCTGATTTTACCAATGAAGCTGAGAGAAAAATTCAGCACTCTGAATATGGGCTCAAGGATGATTAGCCCAGTACATACTCTGGGTCAAACTTTATTTTTATTTCTATGAGCCGAATGAGTATCAGATTAAATGTATAGGCACTGGCATAAACTTTTGTATGCGGAACAAAATTCTTTAGGGGGACAAATTAACAATGCCTCTTTTTCTGTTAGACTTCTCCTCCTCATCTCTTCTTCTTCTTCTTCTGATTGCTATGTTTGCAATGAGTTTGCCAACAAACTCACCAAAGTGAGAATTTGTAGAGCAGGGTGTGTGGAGTGAAAGAATACGCACAATGTATATCAATATATCAATGTATATTGAATTTGTGGATGTAATATAGGTTTATTAAATACATGCATAGTTGTTTAGGAAGTAAAATACTGCATACTTGATATATAATGAAATAGGATATGAGATATGTAAATTTGTATATAGATCAAGGAATAGATTACTTATTAACTTGATTTAGACGCAAATGTTAGAAACCAGAGACGTTGAGCAATGTCCATTGTTTTACTTTTAAAACTAATAAAATATTTTTTTAAAAAAAGAATAAGCTCTAAGTAAATTGGGCAAAAACACTTTTTGGGCAAAAATACCAATTGTTAAACACCAAAATTTTTTGCCTGATTTCAGAGCTAGGCCTTCCTGCCAAACCATGATGCATTATTTCACTGTATTCAGGAAGTCTTCTAAATTAGCGAAATATTTTGGGAGTTTTATGAGGAAAGGATCAGTTTCCATGAGCTTGTTTTATACATATTTTGGATCCAAGTGTGTATCTTTCAAGCTTCCTTCAACCCAGTTTAATCTCTCTCTCCCTCTCTCTTTTTCTCTCTCTCCCTCTTTCCCTCCCTCCCTCTTCCCTCTCTCTCTCTCTCTCTCTTCAATCCAGATATTTTGAAATGTGAATTATAGTTTTGCAGAATAGAAGAATTGGCAATAAATTGGCTAAATCAGGAATATGTAAAAATTCCTGAAAGCAATTTGAACTGCAAAAATCAAGAGCCCTAACAAGAATTCAAAACAGTGAGCTCTGTGGCTGCACGCACTGGTTACAGCATTGTTCAAATCTGAAACAAACCAAAAGAGAATAAAGTCTGGGCTCTCGCATTCTTTCATTGAAATCCCCCAGCAGTAATTAAAAGCTTGACTTGCTTTAATATGTCTCTGATATGAGTTGCATGTTTTGCCACTCCCTGTCTTCCCGTAAATGTGACATTTGGGTCCTTGAGCTCTCAACTGGGCATTCAAGATAAGTGAATCTAAAGTGATAGGAACAATTAAAAAGTAGTTTTTTGTTATTCTAATTTGGGTAATTTCTATATATCCATCTCTCTTCCTCTCTCTCGCCATCTGGAAAAGGGACTCTGAAGCAGAACTATCTACCCCATTTGCTTTAATTTGTTGTTTTAACAGTGTAATGTTATTGACTAAGGCTGCAGTCCTAAACCTGCTTACTGGCAGTAAGTACTGCTGAGCTCAATTAAACTTATTCCCAAGTAGAATGTATTGTATAGATTGTGTTGCTTATTATGTTGTTAATAAATAATGTAATACTATTTATCATGGTTGTGTTGATTAACCTTGTATTACAAACTGCCTTAGGCTGGCATAGATATTATGAAAGATGCTATAGAAGTATTGCAAACAATTTGGGGGGAACCATCTAATTTTCTATTTAATTGGGGAGCTACAGTATATGGGCCTCTCTGGAATATGCCAGAAAATGGTTAAGCCCGAAAGAAAAGGAAAAGTATTAAATGGATAGGAAACAATCATATGAATGTTGTAATTATTGATAAAGCTTACATTTGGGGAAATATGTGAAATAGCAGAGGGGAGGGGGGGAGAAGAACAATGGAAGACCTGATATTTTCTTCTAAAAATACCCTTTGGTCTTTTTCCTACTGGTAGATAAGGAAATCCCTTTCCCCTTGCCCTAGTCAAGAAAGTTTTCATTTATTTTAGCTATAAATAAGGATAGAATAGAGATTTATTCCAGTTTTCTTAACCCATTATTGGCTACAACATACAGAGTCCATACCACTATCTTTTCATATTATGTTTGCTTGTCAAAATTTTGAAGTAATGTTAGAAGGACTGCAGAATTACTTCAATGGATGGTCAATGGAGCTTCAATGGTCAAGGTGAAGCTCAAGTTGCGGAGGAAAACCTACCTCTAATGTATTCATACATTCCAATCAGTAGTGGGTTCCTCTTACCTTCGCTACCAGTTTGAAACCGGGAGCACACCCACAGCACTTCTGCACACATGCAGAACCTTCTGCACATGCGCAGAGCATCCATGATGATGTCCAGGTGGGTGGGCAGAACCTCCTGCCGCCGCCACTACCAGTTTGGTTGAACCGGGACGAACCAGTAGAAACCCACCACTGGTTCCAACCTATTACCTATTTACAGTATATTACAATGGAACACTTATTTAGAATTTAAGAAACATACAGTATGCATGAACACTGAGAAAATAATTCTGGCATTACGTTTTTGCTGTGCTGTTGGGAAGTAGAACAAGAGGTAAAAAGGTTAGCATTTCTGCTCAAGGACATAGGTCCATTTTACCGTATCAGCGAGGCATTTACATAACAAATAATAGAGTGTCAAAAAGAGAGATCTTACTGCAAATAATTTAAAGTCCTGAATTATTCGATAATGGATGGTAGAAAAAAAACATTAGAAACAGCATTCAAGGTCCCCATTAATACAGTTTTTATAGTATCAGAAAAGAAGTGAATTTAGGTCAGAACTGTGGGCCACTTGGCAAGGTTAGAAGGTGTATTATGCTGTAGGAAGAATAATCATATTTTGAAATAATTTATAAATAGTCATCTAAGTCTAAGCCCTTGGCCTAAATAGTATTGTTAAATTCAGGTACCAAAATCATTGAGCTATAGCATGATATCATTTATCACAGAATTCCATATTCCTGAAAATGTGTGAATTCCTTAAAACCCTTTTTAAATGCTCTATATGGGCTGAAATATAATGGGACCCAAAGACAGTGCCTTTGGTCATAGCTAAAGAATGACCTTGAACATGGGTGTTTCTGTTCCTACTGTAGTCTAATATCTTAATCATACTAGACTGAACAAATTCCAGTTTCTGGTATTTAAAAAAGAGACTACCAACATAAGTTGTTGCCTAAGTTTAGAATCATCTTAGCAATTATGAGCTTTTCACAAATGTTCAAAGGGAAACATTATTTATCTTCTTATAACAAAGTCCCAACATGCATAATTTTAATTTATGATTTCTTGTCAAGCCTCACAGAGCTGGGCATGGTTGTAATGGAATGTGTAGATGGCTTTGAGGGATGAAGGGAAGAGATGCTGCCTAAGAAACAACAGACAAGAGAAGGAGGAGCCCCCAGTGGCTTAATGATCAGAGAAGGAATTTAGGAAGGACCCATCTGAATGGATCAAGCAGCTATAAATGGTGGCAGGATTTGTACTATTAGAAAATTCTGTTAATGTAGCCTTACAATAAAGTAGAATTAGTTCATTTTGTCCTGTTTTCTGTTTGGCTTACCTGGTAAGGCAGACAATATCAAGGAAGCAAGGTCTATACACATTTCAAGACGATATCTTTCATGTTAATCTGGAGTAAATATGGAATCTATAAGAAGAATATTCCAGCCTTGTTTATATTTAGTGAGTTAAGGTGGATACCTCTTGGAATGATTTGAACAAATATCTCTTCCCCTGGACAAAATGGCTGTTTATCAGATATCAGATAAACCATGGGTATCAAACTTGATCACATCACATGATATATTGCAATGTTTTTTGCCTTTGTGGAGCCGGGGTAGGCATGGCCTGCACATGATGCATCTGGCCTGCAGGCCACCAGTTTGACACCCTGAGATAAACCAACAACTGATTAGTGTGCTACCGCTTGATTGCTTATGTCTTCCATGCCTGCGCCCCCACAGTCTCTCACATTTTCTTATGAATTTTGCAATGTCTTTTTATTAAAGTCCCTCAGAACCAACTCTGAGGGAGAAAAATTACACTCAGTCGTCACCCACAGTCCCAAAACAAGCATATCTGAGAGCAGAAGAGGGTTTTAAATCTACGATAAAGAAGCATGTTAAAACAATATGGGAGAAGTGGAAAAGCACTCACTGAAGGATTTTCAAGCAATCAGTGGAATTACATGACTAACGTGTGTGCAAATGCATCTGTCACAACTGGTTTGCTAAATAGCTGCAACAGGTGCACAGTCATTTAAAATTTTGAACTGAATCAACAATAACTACAAAAAAAAAATCCTGTTGGTGAACAGAGAAGGAGGCAGAGAATATACTCTTATGCTGAATGAGAGTTGTTGGTTGTTTTTGCCAACATGCTTATCCTCATAATAAAACATGATTGACAGGTTTCTGTATACTATGAAAAGCTAGATTTATTGAATCTGGTTGACATATTTTTTTTATTCAGTTTTTCCTGGATAAAAGGTTACTAAAATTTATTAACTTTTTAATAATCAAGATGAGAAGCCCCATAAAAACTCAAAGTGCCAATTCATCCATCTCTACCCTGGATCATAAAACCCAAACTTTGGTCTAAAGTGATGCAGAAAATCAAGGAAATATTTCTTATATTAAAACCAGTATTTTACTTTAATCCATTTGACCAAGGTTTATGGGAAATTATGCCATAATTTATACTTGTTCCCGAAAGAGATGTGTATTAAATTCAGACAAACAACATAGCCGAGGTGAAATGGGATTGCTTAAACAGATATTTCTCTACTCTGGAACAAAACATTAGCAGCCAAAACTTGTTTCACTTGTAATTTACCCTCCACAATGCTCTGTTACTGATCAGTTTCTGAAAATTATGCTGACACAACAAAAAAATTATGCTGACAGAACGGAAGGTAAAAAAGAAAAAAAGGGGGAGGATGACTCTTTTTGCTATTTGTATTACTTAACATATGATGAGAACTTGACAGAAGAGAAGTAAACATATGCACACAATCCACATAATTATATACAAAAACTTCTGTGGGAGTATGGCAGTGGCTTCATAACTGGATGTCCAATTCAACTGTCCAGGTAATCACCTCTGGTGTTGCTGTGGGCAGATCTTCTAGGGAAGCTGAGAACTGTTGCACAGTTATCAGAGTGCAGTATTGCAAGCTAATTTTGCTCATAGCCTGGAGTTCAATCCTGGCCAGCTCAGCCTTCCATCCTTCTGAGGTCAGTAAAATGAGGACCCAGATTGTTGAGGGTAATAGGATGGCATTGTAAACCACCCAGAGAATGCTAAAAAGCACTGTGGGACAGTATACAAGTGTAGGTAATGGCCCTGGAACCATTTTGGAAATCTTCAGAGCTGCCAATATTGTTATCTCATGACTGAGGCAAAATAGTGTGAGCAATGAAGGCAGCACACAATATTCTGTTCCCCTTCATGGTTTGGACGGAAATCTATTCACATAGCAGTGAGGAAGAACCTGGAGTGTGAAAGGAATTGCTTCAATTCAAAGTACATTGTGTGATCTGGCAAACAAGGTGCAGCCAATCTAACACTGCAGAGATGTGATGTGATCCCTTTTCTTATGATTTGCTCCCAATGTCTCTGTTAATTCTCAGCAGATTCATGCAAGGGACTGGCTGTTAGCTGTTTTAAATAACTGAATTTAGTTACTTGTTTTGCTTCTGAATAATATATAATGCTCAAATTATTTCATATGATTTCATGGTGCATGAATATATACTTTTTTCTGTTTTTTTGCGGGGGGTGTCTATTTTCTATTTGAAATATATGTGCTTTGCTATTAAACAAATAATCTGATACTTATGTATTTATTTGTGCATTCAGATCTGACACTATTAGGAAGGAGCATAATCACTCTTTCCAAAAATCCCTTTTTATATCCCTTCACACAAATAAGGGATTTTTATCACTGCAAACATGATATTCTAGGGAGAAAGAGAAGCAGGTGAAGGAGAAGGAGAATCCAGTGAACAATTTCTATTAAAGTCCCCTTTGTAGAATTCTGACATTAAGTACATATTTTTTTATACTTGTAAATTTCACTCCTTTGTGCTGAAACAAAACATTAAAGCATTCATATTTCTCTTTGTTGGTTAATAAGATAAAGAAAACTGCATTTTAAGACTCTGTTGGATATCTGGACAATTTCAAGGCAAAAAGCTATTGTATGGTTGACAGCCAATCTTGGCATTCAGGGTTTAGGATCTAGTCTCGGAAAAAAAAAATTAAGGTTAGTGAACAGTGTAATTTTCATTCCCATGCATTGGCATCACATGTTCAAAATACTTAACTGAAATATCAAATTTGTTCTTTCGGGAATGCACTTTGAGTCACTGCTGAATTTCTCATACAGTACAATACAAGAGGAGAATGTTTATAGAACAGTTTTGCAGTGCAATCACTGTTTGGGGAACCTTAAACTTGCACTGGGATTTATTCACAACTTTTTAGACACATCTACCACAGAGACTATGTTTTCTTTTTATTTCTGAAGTGGGAAAATACATATATTTATGGTTTCTTTACTCTGAAGGGACCTGTGCAATAGCTTTTGCATTCTGTACTGTTTAATACACATATATATTCTCTGCAACATCAGGAAAAAAATGCCAACAGACATTGTTTGCAATAATTGTGTGGCAACCATCTCTACTTGCATCATTAGCCCCCATTTTCCATCATAAAACAAAAACTAAATTAAAAAAAAAAGAACCAACTGTTCTAGCAAATTGCAAGTTTTGTTTTTATTATATGAACATGATGAAAAATTATAAAAATTAAGGAGATGATGTACAAGGAAATTATATTGTGAAGTAAAGATTATTGGAGTAAATGATTCAATTTTGTCAAATTCAGTAACTATAGAAGCATACATTAATATGAAAAACGTTGAATGTTGAACATATGTACATACCATATAATGAATTACATTGTAATTGCTCCGAGGCTGTAATATTTATACATTTTACATAATAAATTAATCCTCAGTGATAAGAAGAAGATTTTAATATTTTGTATCTCAGTTCAGTCAATGGGATGGTGACTTGGCACATGAAATGAGACAACTAAAAATGGGATTTTGGAATGTATTTATTGATTACAAGTGATACAGATTTACTGACCTGCGTCAGTAAATTAGTGTTAGTTTAATGAAGATTTTTTGGGATGATAAAATGTGCCATGCATTTCCTTCCTTAAAATGTTCTAGAAAAAAAAAATAACTTAAAACTGAAAGTATTCTTGGATTTCTGTAACTTCTTGACTATTTTTTCCAAGTTCTGTTAGACTTTACCATATTAACTGGGGAGCTCAGTTATATGACAGCTCAAGATTAAGAAACCTGAAAGGCTGTTTGATTCAATAATTATATACATAAATCTGCTTGTCCCTAAAGCTAGTTATAATCCTCTTCCATTGAAATAACTGGCATTACAGGATATCACTGAATGTATAAATCTGTTAATGTCAGTTTCACAAACAAGTTTTTTCCCCTGGCCCTTTCCCCCACCACCAAGCCAATACAGTTCCACGTATGGTCTCACACAGTGATAAATATGCATACTTCCAGTTCAAAAGAATCTCAGTTAATTCTTGTTGATTTGATAGTCAATGCTAGTTTGTTATTGTAAAGATAATTATGATGAGGATAAACATACTCTACACATTTCCCCCTTGGAGTAGAAAGTACCTTGGGATATATTTTTTTAAAAGGTACTTAATCTTTAGATTTTTTTTAATAAAAACTTGCTGCATAGTAGCCAGTTAATAAGCCTAAAATGAGCAGCTTCAGCTCAATATCTAGAAGTAGATTCTTTATCACTGCAGAAAGGAAAATATAGACCTGTAGGAAATCTTGATAGGGAATCTGTTGATATTAAAGAGAATGTTATTTTATAGGAAAGATCAGAGAGGAAATTTCCAGGCTTGGATTGAGGGAAAAATAGATGTGGCACTGCTCATAGGAGAAGATAAAGATATCAAGGGAGAAGGGGAAAGTTACAAATGTAGATAGCTTCTAAGATACTATGGAGGCTTGGGGCTAAAGATAGACTTCAAAATTGGATGTAGGATGTCACCAAACCAGTGGTGAAACCCAATTTTTTTTCTACCGGTTCTGTGGGCGTGGCTTGGTGGACGTGGTGTCGCTTGGTAGGCATGGCAGGGGAAGGATACTGTAAAATCTCCATTCCTATCCACTCTTGGGGGAAAGATATTGCAAAATCTCCATTCCCACCCCACTCTGGGGCCAGCCAGAGGTGGTATTTGCCAGTTCTCTGAACTACTCAAAATTTCCGCTACCACTTCTCCGAACTGCTCAACATTTCCGCTACTGGTTCTCCAGAACCTGTCAGGACCTGCTGGATTTCACCCCTGAACCAAACAAAGAAATTTCTGAAAAGGGAGTCCTCCTTAATAAACAAAAATGAAAGTGGTGACAGTATGCCAACAATATTTTGATTGCATACGAGCTCAGTAAGTCTACCTTAATTGTATTTATAAATAAAGCAATATATAAGAAATGGGGATTTTCAGTTCCATAGCAATTTCCCATAACACCAATTGATCAGAAACTAAACAGTATGTACATTCCAGTGTGTGTGTGTGTGTGTGTGTGTGTGTGTGTGTGTGTATGTGTGTTTAGTAACCCAAGTAATGATTTTTTCATTGTACCTAATTTTTTTTATTTTTTTTTTAGCTTTTTACTCCAGGACATTTTTCAAACATTCATGTGTAAAATAAGATGAGCTTCTCTTACAACTTGTTATTCTCAAAGCAATTACTAAACTTTGCAGCATTTATCTGTTGGTTCTAGGTTTAAGAACACAAATTAAGAAATGGAGGTGAATAATTTGTCACTGTGACAACATGAAGTTTAAAAGTTATTTCTTTCTTTAAAAAAATCCCTTTCCCTAGTTAAGATTTGATTCTTTCTGCTTCAATCATATTTACAATGTTAGTAGAAACGTGTACAAAACTAAGGAAGTTGCTCAAATCAGAGTGTCCTTTGATACTGTAATTTAATTCAGAAGTGATCCCAATGAAAAAGTACAAGGCAAATAACAAGGTGCAGGCTTGCAATTCAAGAAGTATGAAAAAGCGTCATCTTATCATAAAATAAAAATAAATGTTTGTCCTTTGGATTAAGAAATGTGGATTAGAGTTGACAGCACACTTGAGGTGCCAGCCTCAAGGCTAAGTAGGAATTATTGTTTTATTGCCTATAGAGTTGGGGGGTTTCCTTGGCTATGCAATGTACCATATTTTTCACACTATAAGATGCACTTTTCCTCCCAAAAATGTGGCTGGAAATGTATGTGCATCTTATAGAATGAATATTGCGATGGAGGGGGAGGTTGGTGGAGCGATCAGTAAACGGCAATGGTGGGGGCGATCAGTGGCGATAGGCAGCGGCGATCCCTGCTGACTAGAACAGCTGATCAGCGGTATTCTGGGAGGCCAATCCAACCACCAATCAGCTTCTCAGCAGCAAAGGCTGCAGAATTCCCTGCCAGCGACAGCAGCTCAGCTCAGTTGACCAGTGGTGGGTGCAAATGGACCAAAGCCCTGACAGGCCACATGCTGGGGCTACGATAACATGCAGAAGCTGACCAGGCTGTTTGCTATTTGCTGCAAGGATGCTAGGCAGATGAATACCTGGGAGGCAGAGGCAGATTTTTTTTTCTTGTTTTTCTCCTCTAATGTGCATCTTATGGTGCAAAAAAATTAATTCTTAATACCTGATGATGAAGCTTTTCTGTCTCCTATATACTCTAATATTTTGCCAATGTATTGTCAGGGTCCTCTGTACTGCTTCTTGACTGGAAATCCAGTGATCATTGTCCTAGGCTATTTCAATAAAGAAACTTTGTTTGAGATCTCCATTGCTTTGGGACATGTTTCAATGGATTGCTAGTTTTCTGCAAAACCACTATCATGTCAGGGATACATGCTAAAATGCCTGTAGTACAATGGCTATAAAAGATCTACCAAACATTTTAGTGACAGAATTTGAGCTTTGTAAAGACTCACCTTGTGTGCCTCTTGCATCTTTTCCTTGATTGGTCTTTCAGATGGTAATTTACCGGTATGTTCTAGTATCCTCATGATTGGACTACTACAATGTGTTTTATGTGGACCTGCCCTTGAATAATATGTAAAAGCTACAACTGGTTCAAATTCAATAGCGTGAACAGTAATAGATACTCCTTACCGCTTTGTGAACTATTTTGGTTACCAGTCGGTTTCTGGGTACAACTGAAAGTGCCGATTATCACCTATAATGCTCTTTATGCTTCACAGGTTTAGGATCGGATTATTTGATAATAATCCTGTCCCAATTGTTTCTTCCCTACTGGTATGAACAGGTTGCAGAGAGTGAGGTAGATCACCTTGACAGAGATATGCAGAAGCTGTTGCCTCGTCAAAAGGAACTAAATTCCCAAACATCCAGATAAAATTATGAAGTGATTCAGATAAACAACCCCCTTAATTCACTGACTAAGAAGGAGGGAGGTACCTTCCTGTGGAGTTGATTTCTTGGTTTGGAACTGATATAGGTATATATTTGAATCCCTTCAGTTAAATATTGTCCGCTTGCAAGGTCAAATAAATATTTTGTCTTTGTTGCAGTATTACAACCACTGCAACAACTACCTCTGGAACAGCATCCCTTTGGAGATGCACACATATATGCGACTCTCTTTTAAATACATAACTGTCGCATTTGTTAAGATGCAGAATTGTATAGGTATATATGTATGTATTTCTTTTGAAAATTTCAAACATGGTTGTTGAGTTGATTATATGTTTTTTTTCAGAATTTGTAAATAATCTCATTCCCCATGGAGTCTGAGGGAAGAGCAAAGATGAGGTGCTGCAACAAATGAAAATATTTTGTGCAGTATCAAATTGCAACCCTGGGTTCCATGACAGTTACCTTTGCTTTTACCTTTAAGGAAGGTAGACATGGTAGAGGCTTTTTATGTTTCTTTTGCTTTATGCAATTGTTCACAGCAATTAGGGACAGTTTATTTACAAGACTGTGTTCTAAATTTGCCAGGTTACTAAAACATATATGCCATATGAACATATTTTGCATGGACAGCTTTGAAAAACAGTAATTTGCAGTGCTGTGTCAAGTATAAACCCAGACCTTAACTGTTCACATTTATATAGATTGTTCTAGTTAATAACTGCATCCTAATATTGCTTTTCTTCATATAAGGTCTGTTTTAAAAAAATCTGCATCACATTTTGCTTGCCTACAGAGCTATTATACACAACTTCCCTTAATGTTTAACTTACATTTCCTGGGAGATAGTTTTTAAAAATCCAAAATGTTCCCTGATGTAATTCCTTTTCTTATGTACATTTCTCTTGACTGAGACTTTTTAAATTTCTCAAATGTAAGCAGATTATGTACTTTACTCTTAATTCAGCCTTCTTAAATTTCTCAGATGTACACAGTTTATTTTATAGCTACACTTTTGTGTATTTAATGTCAAAATATTTTTTTCAGCTGAACCTTTTAGCCATATCTTCAAACGTACCTTTTTCCCCTTTGTTTGCTTTTTGTTTCAACTTAAATGCTGCTATTCACATTAAAACATTTGCAACTCTGCTCCCACAGAATTTCATAAAGATTTCTTTTACATCTCTACTATTAGACCAAGACCAAACCAGCCTCCCATTCTTCAGAATGCCCAACCAGACACCAAGGAAAATCTCCCAATTTTTTTTTTTTCAGTAAGTTGTGCAAAGAAGCATACAGTCCTGAAACAAAAATCCAAAGAAACCATGAATATTATTGGCTATTGATAATTTGTTTGTGTTGTCTTCCTTTATTTTATATGATTGCAATGTTAAACAAAAAAAAAAAAAGAGATATTGAAGAATTGCCAACCAATAAATGCATTTCTAATTAAGGAATTAAAAAGAAAACAATAAATATCATACGTTGAAGTTTGAGAATTACATACTATTTTCTACTCTAGGTAAAAGTTAGTAGGAATAGTTGCAGTTTAAAATCCTATGATTTTACATTGTGTGGTGCCAACATTTAGGCAAATGGATAAATGCAATCTATATCATAAATTTGGCAATCTTGACCTAAGAGTTACCGTATTTTCCGGCGTATAAGACGACTGGGCGTATAAGACGACCCCCAACTTTTCCTGTTAAAATATAGGGTTTGGGCTATACTCGCCATATAAGACTACCCTTCTTCCAACACACACCAAATAAAAATTAAAAAACATCAACTGCCTCAACACAATGTAAAAGCAGCTGTGCTAGACCCAAAATGGCCCCTGCAACTAGCAGGAACCTCACACAGCCACAAAAAGCCCAAAAAAACAACTTTCACACTTTACACACACACACAACACAACACAACTGGCTCATCCACAATGTAAAAGCAGCTGTGCTAGACCCAAAATGGCCCCTGCAACAAGCAGGAACCTCACACAGCCACAAAAAGCCCCAAAAAATCAACCTTCACACTTTACACACACAAAATTCCACATACAGCTTTGTGAGATTTTGTGTGTTTGTGTAGTTAGAGTGAAACACTACAGAAACACACCACATCTCAGAAAGCTGCACAAATATTATTTTATTTTTATTTTTATATGAAAACTAAATTTAAAACTTCCTAAACTTTAAATGGCTAGGTCTAAAAAAGAACAACTAAAAAAACCCCAATTAATTATTTTTTTAAAGCTCCCAAAGGGGAAAAAAACTTACCCAATAGAACAGGGGTCTCCAACCTTGGCAACTTTAAGACTTGTAGACTTCAACTCCCAGAATTCCTCAGCCAGCTTTTTTTTTTTTACTGGCTGAGGAATTCTGGGAGTTGAAGTCCACAACTCCTGCCTGCATGATTGCAGGCAGAAAGTGGCTTGCTGATGGAATGGATTCAGGCAAGCGAAGCAAGGCAAGCGTGGCGATTACCAGCTAAGGTAAGCAAGCTGGAGGGGGAAAACTTTTTTCTTTTTACAGGGCTCTGGGCTCTGGCGATCCCAGCTGCGATGCCCGATTGGCAGGCAACTCAGCTGGGATCGTCAGAGCTTGCAGAGTCACGTAAAAGGAAAAAAGTTTTTTCCTTTAACATGGCTCTGGCATCCCAGCTGAGTTGCCTGATTAGCAGGCAAAGCTGGGATCGTCAGAGCTTCGATCGCCAGAGCCATTTAAGGCTCGTTAGAGTCTTTTGGGCTGGTCTGCCTGATTACAGGAGAACGACACCCGGCGTATAAGACGACCCCCGACTTTTGAGAAGATTTTCATGTGTTAAAAAGTCGTCTTATACGCCTGAAAATACGGTAATTTTGTATTCATTATCTTTCATATGTTGAAAAGTTGGTGATCATGTAGAATTTTTTATTATTTAAATTTAATTTTAGATACATATATCTAGTTTAAGATCAGGGATGGGGTGGGGGGAAAGAAAGAAATCATACAGCAGAAAAAAGAACAATGAAAGGAAAGGAATGAAGATATTCACAAACTGTAAAAAATAGTTAAGCATTTACAAACTATTAAGAAAGAAGTGAAACATTCCTCTAGCATTCTACTAGCAGTATTAAATTGGTGTAATTTACAAAGGTAACCATATAGGGTTACCTTTACAATAAGACAAAATAATAAGGGTTAGCAAGAGTTTTTAATCTATGAGCATTTATTGTTAACTCTATGACTAATCAGAAAAAAAAATCTAGTGCTTTAAACCCATAAATTTCAAATGCTATTTCAGCTTTAGCCACCAGATTTTGAAATGGTGAGAGATCAGTATGATGCTCATACTTAGCCATCAGTATGTAAAGAGAAGGGTATGTGTTGTCTGTCTCACAGAGTAAATTAGATATGTCAGAACTGCCATCCCATGCCTGCACTTCAGATTTGCTAGCTGCCAGTCTGCCATGAACCATGGGGAAAGGGAGCCAGATGGGAAGGGAGGAAAGCTAACAATTCATCGTGCCTTCTACTAACATGTCTTCAAGGTCAGGCAGTTGGGAAAGGCATACACTTCCACATTACTCTACAGTTGAAGAGACCATTCCCAAAACATTTTATCTGAATATGATTGGACAATGATGGATCAACAATGGGAAGGGACAAAAAGAGAAAATTAGTTTGGCGCACAAGCTTCAGTTCCGGCTTTGTTATACTGTAATCCACTTGGCCTTTAGTAAAGTAAACCTTTCAGACCAAATGGAGTCAAAGGTCATTCTTGCTTATGGGACCAAGTTGGGGCAGGACTGACAAGATAGGAATAACAACCGGATGAGCTAATTTTACTTTATTGTAATGCTACTCTGACAAAATCTTGCAAGTGTAAAAGTACAATTTTCTTCCCCTCCACCTCATCTTTACTACCTGAGAAATTAGTGAGGGTTTCTTCTGAGCCCCCAGTCCCTCCTTCTGTCCAACTGTAGGCTCTACTGTCTCTGATTGTTCCCTTGACAGTATATCATTACTCTGTCTACCAAGGTCTTTCTCACATTAATTTACATGTGTAAAGGGAAGGACTTAATGGTATAATGCATCAGTTCCTGTACCCACAAATTATCCACTTACTTGGAGATCTGTACAACCACATCCTTCCAATGAATACTCTTTCTTATGTAGGTGTGGATATATACTACTAAAATGAAGGATTGCTGACCTGCTGGCAATCCATTAATTATAGCATTACTACCTCCTAGCGGTGTATCTATAATTAAATATAATTATAGCATATTAACATAACAGAAAACACTCAATTACAGTTCTGAATTTAATTAAAATCTTCCAGTTCTCTAGATAAATATTTGAGTTGACAACTATGTTTTCATAAATTTGAATCCTAACTGGGCTAATTTTGCTTGTTATTTACCCCACCTTGATACTGGACATTTGATTATGTGATATAATATGAATATAAATGGAATATTCTTTTTAGAGAATATGTTGTGTTTAAAGTAGCTGTAGCTTACTTATACTGTCAGTATTTGAAAAAGACACTTTTTTATGTTTACTTTTTTCCCTCCCCATAGTTTTATTGACAACACCAAGTCTGTGTACATTTCTCTCTCTGTGTGTCTCTGTGCATTTTTTTCCAGCCCAGTCTAGCTCAAGCCAGCTCCTGCTGATAGGAAGATTGGCATTTTAAGAATGGTTCAAAAGAATAGGTAGAGTTGGTGCTTTGAACTTTGAACTTTGAACCTCTAGGGCAAAGCCTACTTAGCCTCAGTGTAAAGCCACCCCAGAACCAATGAACAATTGCCTTCATTTAATTAGAAATACATTCAGTTTTTATGGATTTTTTTTTCATTTTACACAGGAGTACATGTACAAATACATATACAGAAAAAAATATTCCAATTCTTAGTTAAGACAACTAACTCAGATTTCTCTTACCCAGTTTTTTTTTTTTTTTTAATCTTAACTATCTTCTCCATTTATGGCTGCTGAGAGTCCTGGGATGGAAGCAGAGCCATTTCATTCTATCTATTCCAATGATTTATTAGACTAGATTATGTCCATTCTAAAGAAGAATATTCCTTTCCATAAATGTATTGTCTTAAATAAGAGTAAGAGGGCTGCCATTTCTATCCTATATTTATTGGTAGTAATTTAATAAATCACCACCACACAAAATATATAAAAATATCGACAGACAGACATATACTGTAGGTATAACTTTTTCTGACCAACTTCTTCCTTTATGAAATGTATTTTGTAACATTTAATGGAATGCTGTCATTAATTCCAAAGAAAAAAATCAGTATGAATGTCTTTTGGAAATTCTCTGTCCCATTTTCAGGCAGAAAAATTAGTTTATTTGTTTCCAGATGAGTTTGTCAGCAATGAAGAGTGAAATATTTCACAAAATTTCACCAGGCAGAAGTACACACGCAGAAATATTTCACCAGGAAATAACTTTGAATGTTTCACTCCTCTCTGGGGCTGGACAAACGTCTCTAAATCAAAGAAGCCTTCCTAGCATTTGTTGTCCCTTTAAAAATGTAGAGTGAAATACAGGGAAGGTCTACATTTCCTGTTCAGTGTGTAAGGTTCTAAAAAAATGTTCAGTTTAATCTCAAAATATCTTGTGCATTTGCATCAGTGTCATCCTCTTTGCACAAGAAGCTTTCTATTTTAAATACTTCATGTATCGTTCATAAGGCTGTATGTAGTTGATGGCCCCATAAATACGTAGATTATATAGGAAGAGTATCTGTATAGCTAAAAGTATGCAGGACATTTCTATGGTTAGATTAAAAGAGATAACCATCGTAACAACAGTAACAACAGAAGACCCTTTCTACCTTATGCACAACACATAATAATTATAATTTTTTTTTTTGGTCATTTTTTCTGTTTTTAATTTTAAATTTCTTTTAAAATTAGTCAGCATTGAAAATCTGCCCTACTAAATGCACATTTTTCTCTGAACCTTACATTCCTTGGCAGAAGAGAAATTCACAAGGAAGGGACTAGCATCCTTGTGTTAGCAAAGCTGCTTGTTCGGATGGGCTCTGTAGATACCATTTAAATATCATGGATCTGGCATCTCCACAATTCACTTAAAAGCTTTATTTTTCTGAAGAAGCTTGAGAAAGTAATGGAAATAAGATGTTTTATTTTCAAAAGAAAAAGAGTTTTTTTGGACAAACATCAAATCAGTTGAAGTACGAATCCTAGTGAGCCACCAGAAAGAACGGAGATCCGTCTAAGAAAAAATGGATTTAATTTCTGCTGGCCGAATTCAGGGGCAGAAGGGAGGGTTTTATACTGGCAGCTGTTAATTTTTACTTAAAAACTTGTGATTGGCAAAATTGCCAGTAATACATTAGAGTAGCATCACTGCCAACCTGAAGTTAATCAGAGTCCAAGCCTTAGGTGATTTGGCATGCAAAGATATTACTAAAGGAGGCAAAAGTCACACTCAAAAGCTTTTGAGAAGACAACACGCTGCAGTGTGATGCTATTTACATTGCAAGTAGCACTGATTTGGGGTTTTGGGTAATTAGAATGCATGGTCCGTAATGGTGTGGTAGCAGTTTTATCAGGAGAAGACATTACAGAGATAAACATTTTAAAGGCAAAAAATCATCGCTGTCTCCTGACACTTTTCTCTGGCTTTCTTTTCTAGTATTTCTGGGCCTGCAAAACTCAAAAAGTTATACGAAAAGCAGAGATGACTGTTATTTTGGTCACTGTGGGAATTGAGATGTGCTCAGGCTAAATGGAAGCCATCAAGTCCTGAAGGTTCCAAATCCTTTTTTAAAAAACCTTCTCTACTGTCATGATATGTTATTCCCTCTAGATATCAATCCATTGCACAGAGTTCTGCGTTTTGCTTGCCAATGCCCACTGCAGGGATTTGTAGTGTGGGCAATTGGGACTCTCTGCATCATATTCCTGTTTTGTTCATGGCTCTGATGAGAAGAGGGAAGCTAAATGAAGCATGCCAGTGGTTTAAAGGGTTCCCTAACAATAGGAGGGTTGAGAAAGCAGCAAATATACAGACAGTGGGAGATGTTTACTCCATCCTGAGTAAGTAATGAAATCAAGTCATTTCCTGTCAGCAGGGCAAAGAAGTCAAAGTCATGGTTAGTCATTTAAAGGCAAGACAGGCAGGAAGAGTAATGACTCCCTACACCGTTAGTTCAGGGGTGGGTTCTACTTACCTTTACTATCGGTTCACAGCAGGGCCGCGCACTCTTCTGTGCATGCACAGAAGCTTCTGCACATGCGCAGAAGCATTTTGATGATGTTGGGGTCAGTGGGCGGGACCTCCCACTGGTTTTACTACCGGTTCTATAGAAACGGTGCGAACCGGGGGCAACCCACCACTGCTTTAGTTATTTCCTTTGCACTTGAACAAGCAACACCCTCCTGATCATATTTCTGACCTTGTTTGCAGCAGTTGTCACTGTCGATGTCAATGTCAATCCTAATTTTTTTTAAATTATAATTTGCAATATTCCAAACCTTTCAGCTTCTAGGACTCATGATATAAAGAAGGTAATTAATGGGTTCCCAAGGCACAATCTTCTGAGGTACTTGCATAGGAACAGAGAGCAGTGGTGGGTTGCCCCCTGTCTGGACCGGTTCGCAAGAACCAGTAGTAAAACTGGTGGGAGGCCCCACCCACCACCCCGGATGTCGTCATCAGCGATCTGCGCATGTGCAGAAGAAAGGCACATGCGCGTGATCCCATTGTAAACAATAGTAAAGGTAAGTAGAATCCACCTCTGATCCTGAGTTATAGTGAGTGCTCTCACAAAATGGCAGCTGTAGAATATAGCTATTCCTCAAATGGACTAATCACACAAATGATTGTGTGATTAGTCACTTATCCAAAGTCAGACTACTTAGTCAACTATCTTGTTTTCTTTCCTCATTATCTTCCCTATAATACTGATTTATCTCTCTCCCCCCTCTTTTCTCTCTCTCTCTCTCTCTCTTTCTCTCCCTTTCTCTCTTTCGCTCTCTCTTTGTCCCTCTCTTTGTCCCTCTCTCTCCCCCCTATATTTCTCTCCCTCTCTCTCTCCTTCTCTCTCTCTTTTCTAGGCAGAGATAACACATTTCCAGACCCAATGCATACCAATTTGATTGTGTGAAAAGTGGCTATGGGACATTTCTGGATCCAAGATAAAGATGATACAAGAGATTGACATTTTGTTTTACACTATGTTTTGCACTTTCTTTTTTCTTTCAATTATAAAAATATGTAATCACTATCATATGCAATCTAAAGAGCACTAAGGGAAGTGCACTTTGCATTATAAGCCTGAAGCTATTACTGATATCATGGTGTGAACTTCAGGATTCAAGGATAACTTGAGAGCCTGGATCCAATACTGAAAATAAACAACCTGAGGCAATCTTGTGGCAAGAGAGCTTTACTAACTTTGGCTGATAAACGATATACATTCCTTTTTGGTGTCAGTGACTCATGTACTAGTGATTTCAAGGAAGTATTGGTGTAATGTTACTTTATGAGGTAGTCCCTACAAGTGGTGGTAGGTTGCATAGGTTGTATGTAGTTTGCTTCTTATATACAGTATTTCATATAGGACTATTTGCTCAAGAAGTGTTCGGAGACTACAGTTGGTCCAGAATGCAGCCGCGTGAGCTATCGTGGGTGCACCTAGATACACCCACATTACACCAATTCACCGTGAGCTGCATTGGGTCCCTATTGGTCTCCAGGCACAATTCAAGGTGTTGGTTATTACCTTTAAAGCCCTACCTGGATCAGGGCCAGACTGTCTTCAAGACCGCCTTCTACCGCATAGCTCCCAGCGACCAGTAAGATCCCACAGAGTTGGTCTCCTCCGGGTCCCGTCAGCTAAACAATGCCGGCTGGCGGGCCTGTGAGGGAGGGCCTTCTCTGTGGCTGCCCCAGCTCTCTGGAACCAGTTACCTCCTGAAGTCCAGACCATCCCCACCCTATTGGCCTTCTGAAAAGTGGTGAAGACCTGGCTTTTCCGGCAGGCCTGGGGCCGTTGATCTCGCTGTTGTGATCTTGTGAGATCTGGCCATGAATAGTGTGAATGGGTTTTAATGTTTTAATTTTTAAATGTTTTTATAATGGTTTTTTAAATGCATTGTAAGCCGCCCTGAGTCTTCGGAGAAAGGCGGCATATAAATTGAATAAATAAATAAATAAATAAATAAACAAATAAATAAATAAATAAAGTGGGAGCAACAGTTGTAGTTAAGGTGGCTTGCCTATCTGTCTTTGGGGACTTTTGATTATTATTTGAAGTATTTTGGCTTCTGACGTTTTGTACTTCAATCGATCAGAACAGAGTGGGAAGGGACCTTGGAGGTCTCCTAGTCTAACCCCTGCTGAAGTTTAACGAGATTGAATTGGATGCAGTGAAATATGAATCTGAATAACTTTTTTTTTCTGAGATTATATTCACAATTGCGTAATTTCCCTAAAAACTCACCACCACTTCTGTCACGATCATCTTTCATTGAAGCATAATATATACACTATGGATCATATTATTCCTAAATGTATAAACCATATAAATGGTACTGATTCATATGCTCTGGCATATTTTATCCTTTTCATTTATAATTAAATCTACATTTTCAATTCAATGCATGCATTCATCTACTATATTCCATAAGATCAGATCACCTTCATTCAGATATGTTACATCCTTCCTTTTCTTTTAGTTTCATAATTATACAATAATTTATTTTTATTTAATTAACCTCATTGGTTAATTCATACTATTTTTCAAGAGTCCTGGTGGCATAGTGGTTAAAATTCAGTATTGCAAGCAAACTCTGTCCACAGCCTGGAGTTCCATTCTGACAGGTCTCAAGATTGAACTCAGCTTTCCATCCTTCCAAGATCGGTAAAATGAGGATCCAGATTGTTGCAATATTTAAATGATACTTACATTGTAAACTGCACAGAGAGTGCTGTAAAGCACTATGGGGTGATATATAAGCCTAAATGCTATTGCTATTTCTATTTATCATATATACTTTTTATATTTCAAGTTGTTATGTTATATACCCTAGATTGACCATGAACCTGGACCTCAATCATTTACTGTGGTTTAATTTAGACATTTACAGAACACTTAGTAAAATGATGTCTCCCTTAGTATACTGTTCAGGTGCTCAGTTTGCTGGAATATGCCAATTCTAGAAGCCAAAAATTATATATATTTTAAAGAGAATTTTTGTGCTCATGTTATATTTTGTTAGTTTAATCCATATCTATGTACAGAGAGAATCATCTTGGCTTAGGCAGAAACATAAATAGATTTCTTCAATGGGAAGAAATGTTATAAATCTGGGAACAATATGTATTTTGTTAGTCCTTAACAATTTGATTTAAAGGTGCTGTACTTGAAGTGAAAGTTGTTTGTCAAAGATGAAAGAGAAAAAAAAAATGCAATCCATCCGATGAAAAAAGTATTTCTGTGGCTGTCAAAAAAGAAGACACTAATGAAGAATTTCTTGACTAGGTGGAAACTGAGAAATTTCTTTTCATGCCTGTTGCATGCAATAGTATTGCTCTCTAATATTAACATCTAGAGCAGGAGTCCCAAATCACCAGGCCACAGCCCACTACTGGGGGTGTGGCCCATTTGAAACTGGGCCACAGAAGCAGCAGATGGTGAGTGTGCATACAAGCTCCAAGAAATCTTGCATATGCCTGACATTCCATTTACATGAGTGGCAGATGCGTGTGCCTGCTGCTCATGCAAATGGAGTATGCATAGGTGCTTACTGCTCGCACCCCTCCTGCCAATCTGCAAAATCCGAGAGGTTGAGGACCGCTGATCCAGAGAAAATCTGGGTAAAAGTTAACAATTGCAAGATCAAATCCGGATCTTGCTGGCCTTAGAATGTGTGATGTTTTACTTCCTTTTAGTGATACACTGGTGAGGAGAGAAAAGAGATTAAGTGGAATATTTATACTTATAAACACATATCAATCATCAAATAGTGCATTGATGCAACTTGGTAATTCCTCCTCTGAGTGCTATGAAAGTTCATATGTATCATCTTTTTATAGTGGTCTAGTTTTGCTGTAAAAATGTCATGAGAATTTAAACAAACTATGATTTAAAAAGAAATAGTTTTATTTTTTAAAAAAGAAAACTTTTGATTTCTATGAAATTTAGCTTCCTTCCTTTTTCCTTGTGTTATCTTGGGGATGGGGAGAGAAATGTTAGGGAGCTGTTATGTGTGTGTATAAAACTGTGAGAATGTGAAACTTTGTATTTTTCTGAATAATGCTTTAAAGTTAGGAATAAGACTACTGTAACTATTTCTTTCTTAGACTGGGGAGGTTAAAGATCCAGTTTTAAAGAAGGAGGTAATGAAATCGGATGTAATTCCTTTTATGCTTCATTTAACCATCTATACTGGGTAGAAACCTGCAAGGTTCCATCTTTTCCTCTACACTTTTTTTTAATGTCTCCTTCAAGTTGTTGTGCCAGGTTAGTAGAGATTTGGAAACAAATTCTGAAAAAAAAAAGTCTATTTGTCACCATTTGCTTCTGAGCCCAATTTCAGATGTTGCACATATAAGAGAGGAAATGGCTTGGAACACAATATATAAAAGTCCATTTTCCCTTCCTGTTATATAGGAACAATAAGAAAAATGACTTCTCAACTGAATCTTGACTGGCTTCAGTCCTGTCAGTTAGAAATTTCCTGACAGTTAGAACAATTAATGAGTGGAACAACTTGCCTGCAGAAGTTGTGAATGCTCCAACACTGGAGGTGTTTGAGAAGAGATTGAACAACCATTTGCATGAAATGGTATAGGGTTTCCTTCCTGAGCAGGGGGTTGGACTAGAAGACCTCCAAAGTCCCTTCCCACTGTTATTCTGTTCTGTTCTGTTCTGTTCTGTTCTGTTCTGTTCTGTTCTGTTCTGTTCTGTTCTGTTCTGTTCTGTTCTACTCTACTCTACTCTACTCTACTCTACTCTACTCTGCTATCTTTTTGGTGCCAAGTTAAGTTATATGGTACTAAAGAGCAGGGGTGGGTTCTACTTACCTTTACTACTGTATTGCAATGGGAGCGCATGCGTGCGTGCTTCTGCGCATGCACAGAAGGTTCTACCCATGCACAGATCATCCATTATGATGTGTGGGTGGGTGGGCGGAGCCTCCTGCCACTTTTACTACCGGTTCACAAGAACCAGACAAAACCGGGAGGAACTCACCACTGCTGAAAAGGCATTTTGAACCATTATGTTAATATTTGTTTAGCTATCTCTGGTGGCTTCATGATTCTTAATTGTTTAGAATTGTGATTCTTTATTATTTTATTCTGTGGCATTGTGGCAGATTAGATCTTGTCTTAGAAAAAAGACTTCTCAAAGGAATGTTAATAATAAGTAACATATGCTGAAAAGTATTTTAAAGAATTAAAAAAAGAATTCTCCCAATTCTTATATGCAGTCTGTGAATTTTTTGCTCATGATAACATTTTCCAATATTTAGTACAGAAAAATTAAAACTGTAGTCAATTATCTTAAAAGAAAAGAAGCCTGAGTAACATTCACTCTTTAGGAGTACTTTTCCCTGTGGGCAGAACAGAAGCAAAACACACAACTACAACATTTGCCATATGGGCAGGGAAGTGATCCAAATTCTGATACACTAAATGCTTTGACTTTGCCTTGAGGCTTATTTATTACCATATAAACAATGATGGCATTTATAGCTTGTGAGAAGATATTTAACCCAATACAACTAAACATATAGGGAACACATAATTTCTGCCTGCAACTGCTATAGAATCCTATCTATCATCTGAGCACATTGTCACTTACAGCACTGGAGGGATTTCAGTAATGTGCATTGCAGGATATTTCAACCCAGTGAATGGTAAAGAAATATTAATAATACAACTCAAGAATACACACACAGACACAGACACTATTTTGTGTGCCTTCAAGTCAGGGTTAACTTCCTGATTAGTCCCTGTAGTTTTCTTGGCAAAGTTTTTTTCAGAAGTGGCTTACCATTGCCTCCTTTCTAGAATGACTGAATGTCCCAAAGGTCACCCAGCAAGCTTCTTGCTTAAGATGGGACTAGACCTCATGGTTTCTTTAGTTTATGGCCCTTCCTACTTTAATGAGCAAATCTGATACCTACCAAAATTTCCAGAGCAGGGCTTTTCAATCTTGGCCATTTTAAGATGGATGGACTTCAACTCCCAGAATTTTCATGGCTGGCTGGGGAATTCTATAAGTTAAAGTCCACATATCAACCAGTAGGTTGAGAAACTTTGTCTTAGGCAGGGAAATCAATATCCATGCTCTCTGTATATTCTAGGAGCTGCAATTTCACAGCACATGGATTCCTGTAATTTCTACAACCACTTAAAGGAAGAAGAGTGAAATAAACAATGTAATAACTGCCTGATTGGGTTATGATTGTCTGTTTTTATCAACATTGAAAATTTTACAGTAAAACTGAATTTTTTTTTCATCTTTTGCTTCAATTTATTATCTAAAATGCTAAAATGGATATAAATGTCAAGTTGTATTTGCTAGCATTATCCCTGCCTATAGGACTACAATGAATAGTTAAAATGCCTGTGTCAGTTGGTTATATTTGCGTATTCAAATAAGAGGGCTTATCTGTGATGGAGAACAGGTGGAAAGAAAAAATGTACAATGTACAATGTTCTCCAACAACAACAACAGCAGCAGCAGCAGTAACAAACATTGTACTATTTTCATTCTAATAATTTATTCAGATGTTATTCATGGTGTTCTGGAAAGCACTTTTAAAATGTTTTCTTTCTTTTTTGACTATAACTTTTTCTATTATTCTTTAATTGTTCTTCCTACAATATCTTCCCACTTATCCTTGCATCTAAATATGATAACCATTCAGTGGACCTAGTAGCATGCATCCCACTGCCAAGAAGACCTACAGATGGGATGAAAAAGCAAGTGCGATAGAAAAGCAGCAGGAATCACTTAATGAGGATAGATAGCAGAAGGTCAGGACTCTCTAATGAAAAAAAAGTTTTTCACCACAAAGAAATCTAAAGGAGAAAGAGGAACCAAACTGGCATGAAATCTCTTCAAAAGAAACCACCTGTGATTGTAATTAAACTTAGTTTCCACTCACATGAAATATTCAACCTTTATTAAAAAATAAATTTCCAAGCATATTTAATATATCAGTGTAAACATGCTTCCATGCTGAAAGTAGCAAAAATGCCCCACATTTATAAACTAAAATGTAACTGCAATAAATCAACTCTGATTCATGAAAACAAGCATTAAAATGCTTATAATATCTGCTTTGGGGAGATTCATAGTAATTTGCTTGAGATTAAAATCTAATGAGCCAAAAAAGAGTTCCAGGTCATTATGTTAGAACAGTTATGATTAGAACATTTTCTTTTCTTTTTGGATCCAGGGCTTTAAGAAAGGGGAGGGGGGAGCAAAGAGAGCAATACCCACAATCCTAAAATACCAGAATTTAAACGGGAAAACTCAAGCTGTTGTGAATATAAAACCACTCTCCCCTTTCTGAAAATAAACTTAACAGGGAAAAAAGCTGCTTTAGTTTTAATCCTAGAAAATTAAGTGGTTCTCCCATAGGCATTTGCGAAGGCAGCAGGGGCAAGTCTCTCCATCATTGGTGCAGAATTTGTGACATTTGTGTAATTAAATCATGACCCATCTGACACCATCACTGAAATCAAGACATGTGCAGTGATATTTTGAAAACTATCAAATCAAATGGATATATGCACAGTAGACTGAAAGCTATTAAACTGATCCATTTAAATTAAAATTCATTAAAAAAAATAAGTTAATCATGTTATTTGAAGTTAGAGAGCAAAAAGACTTTTGAATTCATGAGAAACAAAGTAATTAATGGGTTTCCTTTTTTATGAGGCCCCATTGGCTGTAACTCAAAAGTGAGCATTGATCCAGGCTCCCATTCAGTAGCATTGACTAGATAAAAAAGATTTTCAATTAACAGGCACAGAGCAGAAAAATGTTGAATTCTCTTCATTTTAGAGAATCTTCCTCTCTGGAAGGCTTCCGTTCCCATCCTTCTCTCCAAAGATCTGTTGCACAATACACATTTTCTATCTACATATCTCTAACATATACTTCTTGTATTTATGTATCATGCCTCCTGTATTATTTACAAGAATGTGTGAAAGGTGTCTAAACTTTCAACATTCTAACGTAGAGCAAATACCTACGTTTCCTACAAAATCTTGCAATATAAAAAGTTATTTGTCTAGCATAATCATCATTATGGCATCTTGCCTTTGAAGAATCTTGTGATTATAAATATATAATTTGGTGTCAGGAAATGCTTTAACATTACAGGTACCTGAACATGTTTTCATAATCCAGCTCCACTTGGCACAGCTGGATTCAAATGCAGCTCACCCATATATATTCTGGAACAAGCAAGCATCATCATTAGAATTCTGCACTGCTATCATCAATTCAACCTTGTGAGTATTTTTTTTTTTTAAGTTGGAAAGAGTGGAAAATTCTCACTTTGAAGGATCTTCTCAATGCTGTATGGATGTCTGGATATATTAAATACCAAGCTGTTCTCCTCAATGCACTGAATATCTCCTTAACTGTTAAGGTCAGTTGCTATGAAAAGTTTCTCAAACAGAAGCAAGGTAAAATGACTGTGGATAATATTGTGTCTTGGCACGCTACCCTTCTGAGTCCTGAAAGAAAACCCACTTCTTCTAAACAGAAAAACAAAACCAGTAGTTTTGATTCAAGTTATATTTTTAGATGCCAGGGAATAAGACTATGGTGATTTTCAAGCATCCTTTGAAGTGCTTATTTTCTTTTCTTCTCTTGCTTCAGCCTCTGCATGCTTTGTTGTCTGAAAATGAGCCATTCATATGAATGACTTAAAGACTGGAAGAAATAGCACACTGGCTCATGCTGATATTGGCAAAACTTATGAGCAACTCTTGAGATGCGCCTGTAATCTTTGTCTATTAGCTTTGCTTCTGTGAAAGAAAAACCAAGATGTACATTTGGACATACTTTCATAATCTCTTCATTAAATGAACATTGGCATTGAAACAGAAGTATTTTTACATTTTTGCAGAGGCAGGCTCTGTAAATTCTGGAAGGGCCTTACTTCCACTTTAAATATGCACTGATTGGTTTCAGTTTAATATGCATGCTACTTTTCCATAATAAACTCACAGTGTCTGCAATGAAGATTAATTGATCAAAATGCACAGCTTTATGGAAGAAAAAAAGTATATACAACATAAAAATAAATTCAAGTGAACAACCATTAAAAAGATTGGCTAACTAAAAAAAAGATCCTATGAAACAGAAATCAAATATATTGATCCTTAAAAATTGACAGTCAAGGGTGTTTGGACATCATTGGTCTCATGTAAGTTACAAATGGACAATAACATTGGTCTGGGCCAATCTTAGGCTATCTTAGATATTTTTGGCTACCTAATGAGAAGGCAGGACTTACTGGAGAAGAACCTAATGCTGGGAAAGATTGAGGGCAAAAGAAGAAGGAGACGACAGAGAATAAGGTGGCTGGATGGAGTCACTGAAGCAGTAGGTGTGAGCTTAAATGGACTCCAGAGGATGGTAGAGGACAGGAACGCCCGGAGGAACATTGTCCATGGAGTCACAATGGGTCGGACATGACTTCGCAACTAACAACAACAACCTTAGATATAATTATCTTTTATTTATTTTTATTTATTTAATTTATATTTAAATTTCTATACTGCCTTTCTCCCGAAGGACTCAGGGCAGTGTACAGCCAAGATAAAACCCACAAATATAAAAGTTAAAAGCAAAGATTGAGGGCAAAAGAAGAAGGAGACGACAGAGAATGAGGTGGCTGGATGGAGTCATTGTACTGTATGTACCCTGTTTTCCCGAAAATAAGACATCCCCTGATAATAAGCCCAATTATGCTAAAATAAGCCCCCCCCAAAAAAAAATATATTTAAACACAGAGCTGGAAACAGGTAAGACAGCAAGAGGAGCACCATCTTGTTCCACGTGTCCCAAAATAATAAGACCTCCCCGAAAATAAGGCCAAGCGCTTATTTCGGGGTTCAAAAAATATAAGACAGGGTCTTATTTTCGAGAAAACACAGTATGTGTATTATATATTATTTTCTTCTTTCTGGGTTATTCAGGGGAAAAAGAGAAGAACATAATAAAAGAGATTCATTAATGGAAGGCATGCTGGATTAATGCCAAATGAATTAATAGAGAATTGAACTGCTGGAGAATAGGCATTAATGAGATTCTTTATGTCTTTGGTACTGATTCATGCTTTCCTCCACCTGCTCACTTGTTTTTCTGTTACTGAGTATATATGTACAAGGAAAAAAACACTCTTCTTTATGTCCACGTTAACTCCTGATTCTTTATCTCTAGATCTGGTGAGAATCTTTTCTACTCTAACATCATGAATGGAATCAAGTGTTGTATATAAGGTATATATCCTGAAATAAAAATGGGCAAGAGAAACATGGAAAAACATGTATTCTGAATATAATTTTCCTAGAAAGGGAATAAGACAGTGGAGATTATCTATCAAGATGCTCATCATTCAGGTCATGGTTGTCCTAAAGGTGCTTTTTTCAAAAGGCAACTGACTTTCTTTGTTTTTTTCTTGAAGACATTTTGCTTCTCATCCAGGAAGTTCTTCTGAAGAAGCTTCTTGGATGAAAAGTGAAACATCTTCAAGAAAACAAAGAAAGTCCAGTTCCTTTTGAAACAACACCTTTAGGAAAACAGCAGAGATTATTGAAATTTATCCGGGGATAGCATTTTAATTTCTAGCTTTTGACCAGTGGTGAATTCTAAAATTTGTTACTACTGGTTCTGTGGGCATGGCTTGATGGTGGTGGGATAATGTGACTGGATGGGCATGGCCAATTTTTTTTTTTACTTTTAAAACCATTTTTTTTACAACCTCTTCGGTGAAGAGGTTGTAAAAAAATGCTTTCAAAAGGCTCTGACGATCCAAGCTGAGTTGCCTGATCGTCAGAGGCTTTTTAAAAAAACTCAGCTTGGATCGTCAGAGGCATTTAAAAGAAAAATAGGGGTTTTTTTCTTTTAAATGCCTCTGACGATCCAAGCTGAGTTTTTAAAAAAGCCTCTGACGATCAGGCAACTCAGCTTGGATTGTCAGAGGCATTTAAAAGAAAAAAAAACCCTATTTTTCTTTTAAAAGCCTCTGATGATTGTGTGGTTCAGCTGGGCATGGGGTGGGGGGGAGGCAGGGATTTTTGCTACCTGTTCTCCAAACCACCCGCCTCCATTGTTACTGGATCGGGCGATCTGGTCCAAACTGGGAGCATTTCACCACTGCTTTTGACTGTTGTTTCAGTTACCTAAAAATATGAGGTATCAAGTTCAAGCCACCAGCTTTTCCAGATAGGGCTGAAAAATATTGTATATTATATTGTCAGTCAATATAAAAATATTGATGTTAAATGGATCAATAATGTGTTACTCCAGGTACCTTGTGCCTATAAGGTAAACTATAAATGGCACATGCCATTACTATAAACTAGACATGCCATCATCACACATAAATCATGTAAGAGGGAAGGAGTAAGACAGCTGCATTGCATGGCAGCTATGAATTTAGCATGGACTTTTGTCACATAAGCCTTCACCTAGGTACTAGAGGCACATACAGCCTTCCCAAAAGTCAAAAATTTGCAGGAGGTGTGGTGAATGTCCTTCTGGGTAACCTTCAGGTAAGAATATGAGTTTGGGGAAGAGTAGAATTGGCAGTCCTTTTGCTAGAGCAAAACCATCATTCTTTGTAAACATAGAAGACTCACCAGTGAGGCATCCAACTGCCTAGCAGCAGGAAAGACAATAAGGCAGATGCTTGCCTCACATGGCAAGCATCTGCATCTGATATTATCATGCATTCATTGTCTGTATATTCAGCAGTGTGATTAACACTGAACCTACCTCATCAAGCCAAGTCTTAGGTTAATGGGATGATTCTGCTCTAAAGAGACATTCAGAAGCACAATACAGAAGTCCAGTCAATTACAGCTCCATTAGAATGTCTGCCATCTCAAAATGTTTTTCTTTGCTTTTTAACAAATAACTTTGTTAAGTCACAGCATGGAAATGGCATTGGTCACCCTAATAGATGATCTCTGGCGGGCCAGGGATGGGGGCTGTTCCTCCATCCTGGTCCTTCTTGACCTCTCAGCGGCTTTCAATACCATCGACCATTGTATCCTGCTGCAGCAGCTCAGGCGGATAGGGATAGGAGGCACTGTTTTACAGTGGTTCTCCTCCTACCTCTCTGGTCGCTTGCAGTCTGTTTGGGTGGGGGGTCAGGGATCCTCCCAGAGGCCCCTCACTTGTGAGGGGCCTCAGGGATCCGTTCTCTCCCCTCTGCTCTTTAACATCTACATGAAACCGCTGGGTGAGATCATTCGTGGTTTTGGGGTGAGGTATCATCAATATGCTGATGATACCCAGCTTTACATCTCCACCCCTGACCACCCTAGGGATGCCCTTTCCGTGATGTCCCACTGCCTAGAAGCAGTGCGGGTTTTGGATGGGGAGGAACAGACTCAGACTCAACCCTTCCAAGACTGAGTGGCTGTGGATGCCGGCATCCTGGGATCTGGAGGTTCCATCTTTAGTGATCGGGGGAGAGACCCTTACTCCCTCCAATAGCGTTCGCAACTTGGGTGTCCTCCTGGATTCTCAGCTGTCTTTGGATGACCATTTGATGGCTGTAACCAGGGGGACCTTCGGACAGGTGCATCTTGTGTGCCAGTTGCGCCCTTTTCTAGACCAGGATGCCCTCAACACGGTCACTCATGCCCTCGTTACCTCTAGGTTGGACTACTGTAACACCCTCTACATGGGGCTGCCCTTGGGTTGCGTCCAGAGGCTCCAGCTAGTCCAGAATGCAGCTGCATTCTGGACTAGCTGGGTAATTATGGGGGCTTCTCGATACTCCCATGTAACACCTCTCCTGCGTGAGCTGCACTGGCATTCCGGATTCGTTTCAAGGTGCTGGTGCTTACCTATAAAGCCCTTCATGGCTTAGACCAGGGTACTTGCAGGACCATCTCCTGCCGCTCTCCCATCATCCCATGCGGTCTCACAGAGTGGGCCTCCTCAGGGTGCCACCGGCCAAACAATGTCGGCTGATGGCCCCCAGGAGGAGAGCATTCTCTGTGGGAGTCCCAACCCTCTGGAATGGATTGCCCACCGAGCTCAGGACAGCCCCCAACCTCCTTTCCTTCCATCGTGAGCTGAAGATGTGGCTCTTCCGTCAACTCAACTGATCCGTTTGGGTGTACACTGTTATAATTTTAAACTGTTTTAATTGGGCTGTTGATTTTAATTTTATTTTATTGTGATTTGTATTGGAAATTGTCATTTTGTAAGCCACCTTGAGTCCCTCGGGAGAAAGGCGGCATATAAATGGCAATAATAAATAAATAAATAAATAAATAAATAAATAAATAAACTTGTTAATGCAAGACACGTACAGGGAGAGAGATACATACACGCAATGCAAAAAAAAAAAAAAAGGAATAAAATATATAGCTGCTGGAGAAAATTCTCAAACTGGCTCGATCTCACACTTGGGAGCCCAGGCTTGGGAAAAGAATGATATCTTCAAAGTTTTATGGAAGGCCAGCATAGTAGAAAAGGGTCTTCCCAGCCAACATTCCTTGGCTGACAGTGCCCGCAACTTGCTTCTCTTACCAGAAGCAATTAGGATGGGTAGAGACAACTGGGATGATACAATCCCTTAAGTAACTCACCTCAAGTCATGTAGGGCTTTAGAACTGACTACCAGCACCTTGAATTACACCGGGAAGCAAACTGGTAGCCAAAGCAACTTGTGAACCAGTGATTTCACATATATCAAATAACTAGCATCATTAACTTCCTGTGCTATTGCAGGCTTGCAATTGTTGTATATGTCTGTGAAGAGTCTCAGTCATCCAGATCATAGCAGTCTCAAAGATGCTTTTGCGAAAGGCAGCTGGACTATTTATTTTTTAAAAAAACCAATCCAATTGCCTTTCGAAAAAGCACCTTTGAGGATTCAAGCTATAAGTTTAAGAATTTCAAGTCAAACAAATATGGTCTGTTGCAATGATATGCCACCAGCCTGACACCACCTTCATATGTGAGCATGCTTATAGTTTTTTGTGAACATTTCTTAAGCTCATATGATTCAAGTACAAAATATTTCCACGTAAATTATTCAACGGAATGCACCCAGAATGCATAGTCCATATTTCACAGAGTTTTCATTTACATGTTGAGGGCTATGACATAGTTCTGAGTGAAGATAGTTGGACTGAAGCAAAGACAAAATAGGAACATCTTCACCAAGATTAACAAAATTATTCCACTGTTCTTAATTTCCCAAATTTCTGTTGATTTTAAATCTTGTCAGATAATCTAGTCAGAAAATTCTAGTAAATTTGTTATTCCCATTTCTTATTTATGGATTACTTTAATTACATTTTAGTTATATTAATTAAGATTTTTCATACAATCAAAGACAAATGAAAAGAAAAAAGTAAAGAAAGAGAAAATAAGAAATAACTAGTGCAGGAAAATAAAAAGGAAGAAAAGACTAGAGTGAACAAATATGTGAATGACTTCCAATCTTCTTTTCAACATATAATTACTATTGTATTATACCTCACCTAACATCTTTCTTAATCTTCAAATCCATAATCATCAATTGGTTGCTTTCTTCTTTTAGGAAAAACATGTCTTTATAAGATTTCTAATGTTTCAGAAAAGTTGTTTTCTATAACCAAATTTTAATTTCTAAAACTACCCTTTCACCAATGAAAATTTTCATTTCTTCATCTCTCATTTCCTCTAAAACAGTGTTTCTCAACCTTGGAAGCTTGAAGATGGGTGGACTTCAACTCCCAGAAACCCCCAGCCAGCTGGGGGATTCTGGGAGTTGAAGTTCACCCATCTTCAAGCTACCAAGGTTGAGAAACACTGCTCTAAAGTGTCTGTTTTAAAATTTTGCATGAATTTGGGAATACATGTGCCGAATTAGTTATGCTCCTTTATGCTGGATTGCCAGCAAAATCTGGGTATATATAATATCTCTTTATTCAATTAACCCAATGTTTGGGGATTTCATAACAACACATTGTAAGTCACAGGCTAGTTTTGCATAATAATCTGGCAGAATTCTGGTTGTTTAATTTATGGCCCAGTGTGCTGTGTGAGCACATCCTTTGTGTCAGAAGCTGAGAAACTGTATCTTGAATTTTACTGATGTGGAACTTTGAACAGTGGACTGTAATTGAACATTTAGATATTCATCAACATTCTTGATCTGGCTTACCGAGAGACTGATAACATAAAATTCCATTAAATATATAATAGTCTGAAGATCTCACTTCAGTAGTTGAAAGAAGGTTCTACCATTCAGGGTCTTGTATTGAGGATGTCATAGTGCACATGCTTAATTTTATTTATTATCATGTGAATTGATTTAAGGATTGTTAATTTGATTGTATTAAAGTATAGGAATATATACCTGGTTATGGGAAACAAATGTTTGCTTTACAAAGCATTTCAAATCTCCTAGTCTAAACCTTGGGATATGGATCAGATAATCATGAGGACTACATGGAATCTATGTTAAAGTTTCAATTAGTAAATTCATTCTATAAATAATTAAAATATATACAACCTTTTGAAGATTTACAAAATGCCAGAGGCACAGAAAAGAGCTTAATGTTTTGAAGATCTAATTTTGTTTCTTACAAATGGCAATTACAAATCAAGGGGAAGGAAGGATGGACAGAGGAGAGAAGATGGAAAGGGGGAGGGAGGGAGGGAGGGAGGGAGGGAGGAAGGAAGGAAGGAAGGAAGGAAGGAAGGAAGGAAGGAAGGAAGGAAGGAAGGAAGGAGGAAAAAATCCCACGATTTTACAAATTATCCTGTATAATTCCTACTATGTACATATAGTAATTTATAGAAATATTCTTGATATTTCAGTTTCTTTCAGGACTGTCTGTAACCATTCTGAAAACTTTTAGAGTACCTCTTTGTTTCATAATAGTAGCAGGAGAAAGTATAAATTTTAAAGTCCTAAATCTGCCTTTAATACTAACTCAACAAATGGGTAATACCTTTTGTAGATGAAAAAAGGACTCCATTTGATGGAATATAAATCTCTCTAGACAAGACGGAAAATAGTCAGGGTAAAAAGCATTTTATTCTGTAGCATTTTTGTGCTGCCTTTCAGACAGCTAAGTAACACTTGAATAAAGATGTTTGCAAAACCGCACTCTGCTGTATCTCTCAGAAGAGCTTTGCCGAGGTGGAAAAGCACTTCATATAATCAAAAGCAGTAAAACTACAGGACTGAAAATGACTGTTGGAGTTTTACTTCTTCCTTTCTTGCTTTTTTTTCATTTTGAAAGCATCCTAGAACACATCTACAACGTCTGATTCTTGGCAAAAGTATGGTCCAGTTGTTTCCATATTTTCCGATCTTGTATGGCTTTCTTCAGTTGTTTTATGCTTGAGCAGGTGTAGGCTTTGATGTTGTCTAGTCAATGTGTTATTGTGGTTTTTTGGTGGCCTCATTTTCATATACTGTTGGCCATTCTGTTCATAACTGTATTTTTCAATGAGTTTTGAACACACACAACATGACTGAAATAAGTAAGGTATATTTTTGTGATTTTTGCCTTTCAGCAATTTGTCTATCTGGCAATTTTTATGCTCCAGTGCTTTCTTGTTTCTCATCTCTGCTGTCCAAGGAATGTGCAGGAAACTTCTCCAACCTCACACAACTCAAATAATTTGCAATTTTGCTTTTGCCTATTTTTTTTCATGGTTCAACTTTACAACTGTACATAGCTTTGGGAAACATGATCATGTGAACTATTCCTTGCATTTCCATATGTGATTCATGCTTATCATTGGTCTGCAATCCAGTGTAATTCAGTGCTTTATTTCTGCCCTGTATTCATTGCTTTGTTCAACCTACAATCCAAAAAGTGAATTCTTACACACATTTGATCTCTTTACTGTCAGTTCTCCTTTTGATATTTCCATTCCTTGCAGTGGTCATGAGTTTGGTCTTTTTGATGTTCAGGAAGAGGCCAAATTTTTCACTTTTTTCTTTAGTCCTTTTATTTATTTATTTATTTATTAATCAAATTTCTATACCGCCCTACTCCCGAAGGACTCAGGGCGGTGAACAGCCAAGATAAAATACAGATAATACAAATATTAAAAATCCCTTAAAATTATTAAATATTTCGGCCGAAACACAGATTAAAACACCCAATTTATAAAATCAGGAATTAAAAATTTTTTAAAATTTAAAAATTTAAAAGAGGGGAGTTAGGCCAGGCCAGCTTGCTGAAATAGAAAAGTTTTGAGAGCACGACGAAACGTGCGCAGGTCCGGGATCCTCCGTATCTCTGGGGGGAGCTCGTTCCAGATGGTAGGTGCCCCCACAGAGAAGGCTCTCCCCCTGGGGGCCACCAGTCGACACTGTTTGGCCGACGGCACCCTGAGGAGCCCCTCTCTATGGGAGCGTACTGGTCGGTGAGAGGCTATTGGTAGCAGAAGGCGGTCTCGTAGATACCCCGGTCCGATGCCATGGAGTGCTCTAAAGGTGGTAACCAAAACCTTGAAGCGCACCCGGAAGACCACCGGGAGCCAGTGCAGCTCGCGCAGGAGGGGGATCACATGGGAGCGCCACGTCGCTCCCATAACCACCCGCGCGGCCGCATTCTGGACCAGCTGGAGCCTCCGGGTGCTCCTCAAGGGGAGCCCCATGTAGAGAGCATTGCAGTAGTCCAAGCGGGAAGTAACGAGAGCATGAGTGACCGTGTTTAACGAGTCCCGATCCAGAAAGGGACGCAACTGGCGAATCAGGAGGACCTGATAAAAAGTCCCCCTGGCCACGGCCATCATGTGCTCTTCTAAAGACAGCCGTGAGTCCAGGAGGACACCCAAGTTGTGAACCCTCTCCGTGGGGGCCAATGACTCGCCCCCAATAGTCAGTGATGGCACTAACTGACTATATCGGGATGTCGGAAACCACAGCCACTCGGTCTTGGATGGGTTGAGCCTGAGTCTGTTTCTCCCCATCCAGATCCGCACGGCCTCCAGGCACCGGGACATCACTTCAAGGGCATCATTGGGGTGGTCTGGGGTGGAGATGTACAGCTGAGTATCATCAGCGTACTGGTGGTACTTCACCCAGAAACCACGGATGATCTCACCCAGCGGCTTCACATAAATGTTGAACAGAAGGGGCGAGAGGACCGACCCCTGTGGCACCCCACATACAAGGGGCCTCGGGGTCGACCTCTGCCCCCCTGTCAACACAGACTGCGACCGGTCAGAGAGAAAGGAGGAGAACCACTGTAGAACGGTGCCCCCCACCCCCAACTCCTCTAGCCGATGCAGCATGATACCATGGTCGATGGTATCAAAAGCCGCTGAGAGGTCTAATAGGACCAGGACAGAGGAGCAACCCCTGTCCCGAGCCCTCCAGAGATCATCAACCAACGCGACCAATGCCGTTTCCGTGCTGTACCCAGGCCTGAAGCCCAACTGGAACGTATCCAGATACGACGATTCATCCAGGTACTGGGGGAGCTGTCGCGCTACCACACTCTCAACAACCTTCGCAACGAAGCGAAGGTTGGAGACTGGACGATAATTTGCCAACACTGCCGGGTCCAGGGAAGGGTTCTTGAGGAGAGGCCTCACCACCGCCTCTTTCAAGGCAGCAGGGAAGACACCCTCACTCAAGGAAGCATTTATAATCCCCTGGAGCCAGCCTCGTGTAACCTCCCAAGAGGCCAGCACCAACCAGGAGGGACACGGGTCCAATAAACATGTGGCTGCGCTCAGTCTGCCCAGTATCCTGTCCACGTCTTCGGGCGTCACAGAATCAAACTCTTCCCAGATAATACTCACAAGACCTGCCTCTGTCCTCCCCGCTGAATCTACCCAGTCAGAGTCCAGGTGTTCCCGAATCTGAGCGATTTTATCATACAGATACTGTACAAAATCCTCAGCTCTACCCTCCAAGGGGTCCTCCCGCACTTCCTGGTGGAGCAGGGAGCGGGTCACCCTAAACAGGGCGGCCGGGCGATTATCTGATGATGCAATAGGAGTGGCAAAATAGTTATACTTCGCCACTTTTATCGCCACCAGGTAGGTCTTAATATGAGACCTTACCAGTGTTCGGTCAGATTCAGAATGGCTGGCCCTCCAACCACTCTCCAGGCGTCTTTTCTGGCGCTTCATCTCCCTCAGCTCCTCGGTGAACCAAGGAGCCAGGCGAGATCGACGCCGGGTCAGAGGCCACAAAGGCACGACCCGATCCAAAGCTCCAGCAGCCGCCCTATCCCAGGCGGCCACCAGCTCCTCAGTTGAGCCGTGTGCCAGAGCCTCAGGAAATGGCCCAAGCTCCGTCTGGAACCTATCAGGATCCATCAGGTGCCTGGGGCGGTACCACCTCAATGGTTCCGCCTCCCTGCGGCGGGGTGCGGCGGTTTGAAGGTCAAAGCGAAGGAGGGAGTGATCTGACCATGACAAGGGCTCGATCACTATATCCCCTATCTCAAGATCACTCAACCACTGACCAGAGACAAAAACCAGGTCTAGCGTGTTTCCCCCTGTGTGAGTAGGGCCATGAACTAACTGGGTCAGGTCCATGGCTGTCATGGAAGCCATGAACTCCCGAGCCACCTCAGACGCCTCACCGACGGATGACAGGTTAAAATCCCCCATGACCATAAGCCTGGGGGTGCCAACCGCCACCGCGGCTATAACGTTGAGAAGCTCGGGCAGGGCTGCCATCATGTGGCAGGGAGCCAGGTACGTAACCAGCACACCCATCTGCACCCCATGACCCCACTTCACAAGGAGGGACTCACAACCATCCGTCTGAGGAACAGTGACCTCCCTCGGACCAAGACCTTCTCTAATGACAACCGCTGCCACCCCGCCCCTCCCCTGTGTCCTCGGCTGATGGAATGTGCGGAAACCGGGTGGGCACATCTCAACGATGGGAACCCCCCCTCCTGGCCCAACCAGGTCTCCGTAATACCCGCCAGGTCCGCTCCCACCTCCTGAACAAGATCACAAATGAGGGGGGCTTTATTTACCATGGACCGGGCGTTGCACAGCATCAGCCGAAGGCCCAGGGCCTGAGGGTCTGTGCAACCTGGGGAACGAGGGGAGCATTGGAGGCCGGAGCGCACCACCGCTTGGAGCCAGCGGGCGCGCGCTCCCACAACCTGATGTGGCCCCCTGCTCCCGCCATATCTGCCCCTCCCACCCACAGTACTGATGTAATGACCATCCATAACACAAGCTCTAACCCCCTCCTTGACCCCGGTTCCCACATCTCTAGTGCCGTGCTCTTCAGCCGGCTCTGGCCTCCTCCCCAACAGGTTCTCCCCCAAACCCACCGAGCCCACCCCCCTCCCAGAAACCTTTAAATCCTTATCTAAAAATTTCCCCAAAAAACCCCACAACCCCCTCCTCGCCGCATGCCACCTCTCGGGATTCCAAAATCCGTCATCAAGGTAGGCCCTCGATAGTGAGGAGGGCCAAACCTGCGAGAGGGGGGAGTCTCGCAGCGCAAGCAGATCAGCAGCCGTAAACATCGCACAAAACAGAGATGGAGAGTCAACTGGTCAGGGCTTCGCCAGATCGTCCAATAATACTGGGTCAAAGTAGATCTTCATATCAGGAGCTGGTTCACTACCCTCTCACGACAGTGAAAGGGGCCAGTGACATCCCCCCACGTCTGGAGGATAATTATCCCAGTCACCCTCTCACAGTGACTGGGGCAGATGACACCGACAGTAAAGTCACAATAGTCCATCCTTTCATCTGGCGGATGACAAACAGCCCCCTCAGCATCTGCACACCATTTTGCCCAGTTCTCCTCCAGTTTGGGGTCGCACAAGAAGCCAGCAATTTGTAAAGTTATTAAAGACAATGATGATAATCCCACAGGGACAAATTCTTCCCTGGGGCGAAAGTAGGGATAGCAGACAAAAAACCCAGTCCAAGTCCAAGGGTGGGTGGCCATCAAAGGCCAACACCCACACATACCTGGGGGAAGAAGGGGGGGAGGAGAAGCCACCCGAGGCGACCAATAAAGCCCTGGTCAGCCTCCCGCCTCTCCTGTCCCAAGACTCCCCAAATCCCCAGTCTCAGCTCTGATGACAAACAAACCCCAGATAACAGGGGTCAAGGCTCAAAGAAGAGCAGATGGTAATCCTGAGGGCAAGGCAAGGCTGTCCGTATTCCCCCATCCACCTGCTGCAAGTTCTTTCCTCAGCCGGATGATCCGTGGCTGCCATTGCCTTCCGCCGCTGCTGCCGCCACCACCGCCGCGGCCGGCTTGCAACCGGCACTCTGGGCTCCCCATGGCGCCTCCAGGACCCCCGAAAAACGTCCGGAGAGCATCCCAGAGATCCGTGAGGGGCGAGGGGATGAAGGGCACCTCCAAGCCGCCGCCGCCGCATAGCAACACCGACCGCCGCCGAACGCTCCGGCTTCCACTCCTCCCGGCGCTGACAATCCGGAAACAGCTGTTTTTAGTAGGCCGCCGCCCCATCTCCCGCGGCGGCTTCAAACAGCGCGTCCCGCCCTGCCCTGATATTCCAGAGGGCGAAAAAGCCCTCAGCAGGCAGGGCGGGCATTCCCCTCATTGGGACTGGAGCCGCAGATAGTTAAAGCGGCTCCCGAAGACCCCCGACACCAGCGACCTCTCCATCTCCTCCGCGGAGCTCAGCCCACCGCCGCCATCTTGGAACACGCCGGAAGCCGGAAGCCGGAAGCCGGAAGCATTTGATCAGATATTTCAGTCCTTCTTGGGTTTCTGGGAGGAGAGTTGTATTGTCAGCATATGGAAGTTTGTTTGATATTCCTTTCTTCAGTCTTTAGTCTGATTTTTTATTCTTCAAATTCTAGTTTCTTCATGGTCATTTCAACATGCAGGTTGAATAAGATAATTGAAAGAATGCAACACTCCCACATTCCTTTCTCTATCTTGAACAAATTGTGTCTCCATATGGTATTCACATAGTAGTTTCATGATCTGTATACATCAACTGCACCCACTTGACTTGATATGTTGGCACACCCATGTTTTCTAGGGCTCTCCATATGATTGACAAAATCAAAGACTTTCTTGTAGTCAATAAAGCAAATATTGATGTACTTTTGACATTCTTGGGATTTTTCCATGATTTGGCATATGTTGTAATATTAACACAAGTTCCATTACTCCACGAAGCCAGCTTGAACAACAAGTGATTCCCTTTCAATGGCCAACACCAGATGTTGTTGTATGATCTTAAGGAGAATCTTCCTAAAGTGAGGGATGAAGGCAAATGTACAGTAATTAGAGGACTCCTTAGAGTCACATATTTTTTCCCAATGGAATGAATGCTGTTTTTCTTCATTTAGCTATTCTGATGGTTTCATCTGGGAGCCACTTGCCCTTTTTCTCTTGCTTCCTGTATGGCATGTGTCTGACTGTTGTTTCAATGAAGGTCAACTGAATTTCTTGCCACACTACATTGGGCATCTTCTTAGCAATGTCCAGAAGGTTTTGCTAATATCAAACATCTGATGCTTTATTTTTTATGTTGCATAATTTGATTCTGAACTTAGCTACCAACAATTCATGATCTGAATTGTATTTGGTACCTGGAAATGTCTTGACAAGGTGGACTGAACTGGATCAGTGATGGCTTCATAGGACAGTGCAGTTTATTTAATGGGATGCAAAAATGTAAGTGACACTTATGCTATTTGAACCAGGTATTTGTGATTCTAAATAAATTTTCATGGCATAATTGAGTCAAACAATTTTCTCTCTCTTTCTCTCTCTCCCCCCTCCCTCTCTCTATCACTTGTTAAATTTATGTACCATCCAGCTTCCCTAAAGTGACTCAGGGAGGTTACAAACATTAAAAACTAGGCATTAAAATGATTAAACAATAAATAACAATAACAATAAGTACAGTTAAAATATGGGGAGAAGGGCAGCATGAAATAATCAAGGAGAGATGGAATATTTTCTTAATTCAAGAAGCACTTCCACAATGGAGCTTTCCCATTGCTGCCCCAAGCCAACTGCTACAAATAGGTCTTCAGGCCCTTATGGAAGAACTGTTGGATGGTTGTGAATCTCACCATGGGGTACAATGTTCCAAAGGACAGGAGTCTTCTTCCTTCCAAATTCTTTTGACCAATGGGGTCCACAACATGCTTGTGGGTGGAGTGAGGGAGACAATTCTTCAAATAACCTCAACCTATGCCATGAAAGGCTTTAGAGGTGATAGCCAACACCTTGAATTGCACTCAGAAGCAAACCGGCAGCTAATGCAGCTCATGGAACAGTGGTGTAACATGAGCTACTCTTGGGGTCCCAAGAACTGCTCATATTACAATATTCTGCACCAGTTGTAGCTTCTGAATACTCTTCAAGGGTAGCCACATGTAGAGCACAATGCAATAGTCCAGGTGTTAGATGAACAGATGACTCAGAACAGGAACTCCAAACTCACAACTGGCACACAACATGGAGTTGTGCAGAGACTCTTCTAGCCATGACTGCCATCTGCTCTTCAAGCAGGAATTGGGAGACCAGGAGAACCTTCATCTTGCACACCAGGTCTGTTTGGGGCAGTACAACCCCATCCAGAACTAAATATGGTAAGGTCTTGGATCTTGACATTTCATGAATCCAAAGCTATTTGGTCTTGATCAGTTGGAGCATGGTGTGTGTGTGTGTGTATTACCTGAAAAAAAATAGAAAAGAAAAAAAAATATAAATATAAAAATATAAAAGCTTCTGATATTCTTCACTAAAATTATAAATACAAATATATTAATAAATCTCTAATGTTACATCATAATATTCTTCTATATGTTATCCTGTCTAATCATCACAGCCATAAATCACAAGTTAATTTTTTTCACTTTTTACACAAAAAGTCCACAAGAGGCTTCCAGTCACCAATAAATGTATTGTGTCTTTTTCTAATTAAAGAATCCATCTCAGCAAGACCTTTAAATTTCACCAATCATTCTTCCATAGTGGGAAGTGTAGATACATTCTTCATGATGATCTGTCCCTATCTGAGTCCTTCAGGTCTCCAAATGATTTACCCATTGCTACTGTAACTGAGTCCACACATTCTACAGCTTTGTCCAAAGAGTTAGGTCTTTGCATAACGTGTCCAAAGTAGGAAAATTTGAGCCTTGTCATTTGTGCCTCAAATGAGAACTCTGGGTTGATTTGTTTGATTTTCTATTTGTTTATTTTTTGACTATCCACAGTATTCTCAAGAATTTTTCACCAATATTTAATCACAATTAAGAAGTACTATAAAGTTATCAATTAGCTAACAAGAACATGAAATATGGAGATGCTGCAAAAGTTGCTTACACTGCTGAAATGCCTCTTAAGGGATATTAACTTCTCTGACTTTCTAATTCTTGTTCCTTCACCTGTGAAGGATACTAGAACTTCTAGGACATTTGATGAATGGTTTCAAAGCTGGACTTCTTCAGGTTCTTCATAGTTCTCTGTCAAGATGGCAGATTCTTCCTCTGAGAAATGTTCCTATACTGAACCAAGGCAGCTGATCCTCCAACTGATCAGTGGCAGAAATATTAATGTTGTGACCAGTAGTGGGTTTCAAATCCCAGTGCTACTGGTTCACTATTGGTAGTGTGTGGGTGCGTGTGCTCGCTTTGTGAGCAAACGCTGCTTCTGCACATCCACAGAGCATTTTTGATGAAGTCTGGGCGGGTGGAGCCTCCTGTCGCTGCCGCTACCAGTTTGCTTGAACCAAGGCGAACCGGGAGCAACCCACCACTGGTCATGGCCTATAGAAAGGCCAAAATGTGGAAAAATTCTTTAAGAATGTGAACTATGAAATGAAAAAGTTCCCATAGAAAGGAATCCATTGATTATATTTAGTATAATTAAGCCTGAAGATGCAGAGCATTTTGTATTTAACTTAATAGAACACTTGTCCCTGAGAACTGAGTCAGCTTGTGAAAAAGAAAAAAAATATAGAGAAAACAATTTATGTTCAAATCAAAGTGTGTTTCCATTGTTCCATTCCATTCTAAAATTTGGTATACAGCAACAATGGTTCATAGGAACTTGGTGGCTCGGTGGCTAAGATACTGAGCTTGTCAATCAAAAGTTTGGCAGTTCAGCGGTTCGAATCTCTAGTGCCGCGTAACGGGGTGAGCTCCCATTACTTTTCCCAGCTTCTGCCAACCTAGCAGTTCAAAAGCACATAAAAATGCAAGTAGAAAAATAGGGACCACCTTTGGTGGGAAGGTAACAGTATTCTGTGCACCTTTGGTGTTTAATCATGCCGGCCACATGACCATGGAGATGTCTTTGGACAGCTCTTTGGAAATGAGCATCACCCCTAGAATCAGGAATGACTAGCACATATGTGTGAGGGGAACCTTTACCTTTAATAATGGTCCATTTGCTTAAAATTATGTATAATTTTAAGCAAATTAACCATTATTGTCATACCCCAATTTTTAGTGTATATGTGTATGTTAGCTGAGGGAGCCAGCATTGTCCAAAAACATTTCTATACTCATGTGGCTAGCATGACTATACCCTGAAGTATATGGAACACTGTTACTGTCCCACCAAAATGGTACCTGCTTCCCTTAACTCACCATGTTCAAATGTACTTGCATCTACATGCTTTTGAACTGCTAAGTGGGGAATCACTGGGGCAAGTAATGGGAGGTTGCCCCATTGAGTGGCATTTGGGTCTCAATGTGTGAGTTGCCCAGTGATAAAGCAACTCCCATATTCACTGACACAAGGACTTTGGAGGAAAAGGCAAATATAGATGCAAGGAATGAATAAAATGTTACCTATCTCCCCAGCTCAAAGTTCTCCCACATCCAGTTCCAACAGTTCTTTTATATCTTTTGATTTAAAAACGGAGAAGTACAGGGGTGAATATTGATGCCTGGCCCAAGCTTAGCTAGCAAAACAAGGACAGACGTAATAACAGAAGCAAAGAGTTTGGCATTCTAATCTTCAACTCGGCACTGAGCAATAAATCACCAACCAGGTAGAATAGAAGACAGAAAGCAAAGCCTATTATTGCCTGTCTTGCACACACTTTACTGAGCATTGCATTTTAAAGGGCAGGCATGTCGAACTCCACAGCCTTTTCCAAGCCTAAAATGTTCCCTTTGTTCTTGCACATTTGGCACCTGAATTTCTTGATAGGGAATTGTAACAAGCCCAGAAAATAGCAGCATGCTGCTCCATTTGTGTCACAAAGCAAGTGATACTCAGTCCATACCGGTTTCTCTTGTAATCTTCAAAGCATGTAATTTTACCTACCTTTTCCAAAGACACTGCCCACACTGGTTATTTCACCTCTGAACCAGGAACAGAGAATGAATGATATCTAATTTTCCAAGGAATAGAGAAAAAAATTGTCCATTTCTTTCCAGGCCTATTGAGAGGTTCTAGTGAGTAGTTATGAAAGTAAGTATTTCCCTTCTTTCTTTGAAAACCTATTCATTCATTCATTTATTTGTGCATTGCTAGCCCTGCTCCTCATTTATAAATTCTCTTTATAAAACAGAAATGGGATTTTGTTTCACTAAGGAGAACAGATAAAATATGCATCTAAAGCCTCAAAGAAAACTCTGCTCTGAGTTTTACATTGTCTGGTGGCACAAAAACTGGTCCAGAATTTGAGAGCCAATTGCTCAACCTGGATCCCCAGCAGCTCCTTTTAAAAAGCCTGCTCTGCTGCCAAATTTTCCACCAGTAACAGGACTCTGCAGAGTGATTTACTTCCTTTCCAGGACATCCAATAAGGGTGGGAGGAAATCCTACCTCTGCTGTTGAATTTTTGCTTATATCATTAAGAAACAGCAGGCAGACATATAAATTACTGTACATAAACTAAAATAGGCATTTTAAATAGCACTAAACTATTGAATTTACTGGGTGAATCTCCCAGTCCATTGATTTATCTTCTTCACACAGTAGTCCTTGAGAATGCAATACCTTTCTAAAACACAGCACATACTTTAACAGCCTTTAACTTTAACTCACTGCTGCTTTGGCAAATATGCTCCCTGTAAGTAGTTTTGCACAGAGATTCATGTAACATTTTCCCTTACTCTCTTTTCCTGTCTTCATGGCTCTTCATGGCTATGTCTCCTATTTGTTCTTCTTGGTTCTTAGCTTCTGTAGATCTTCAGCCCCTCACCCCTTAGCAGATCCACTGGGTGCTTTTCTTCTGTCAACTAATCCTTATGAATTTGTTGCACCCTCCACTCTGGGGAATGGAGTCCCTACTTGGTAAAATGTTCAACATAATCTCTGAGGAAATTCTGTTCCAGAGAAGGAGAGCAATGTCAGAGTAGACTTGATTCTGTAGTACCTACAAATGACACTCCTTAGGGGTAGAAATGCTAATGGTGGAGCTGCTCTTCTGGTCATTAATGCATTGGCAAGAGCAAGTGTGAAAAGGAAGTTCCAAAAGTTACCAAGTCCTGTAGGTCTTTAAAGAAGTCAATAAGCATTTTGATTTATACCTGAAATCAAACTGGCAACCAGTAGTGTTATATAGATAATCTAATTTGTTCTCCTAACTGTTTAAACTACCACATTATAGATGTCTCAACTTCATAGTCTCAATAGGATTGGATGCGGCTTCTGTTTACACAGAGTTGTCCCGGATTTGGAGTTTCTTGGCGGGCTGACTGGGGAGCTCTCATCCTCCAAGCCTCTGGAATTATTCCAGAGGACTTTCGGGGAGCTCTACTCTCACCCACCAGCTCTCCTCTCCTTCTTTTCCCGAAGGGGAGATTTTTCAGCCGCTAGACAGCCGATTTGTGCTGTCAAAGCAGCTTTTACGAAGTCATGGGGCTGGCGGTCTAAAGAGACCATCCACGAAGATTGCAGTGCCAACCGGAAGTCCGTTGTTTTTTTGAGGCGGGGGGGTTGTTTTGTTTTGTTTTTTTGCTAGATTCAAATCCAAATTTCTGGCAAAGTTTCCAATGAATAATTTTGGCAATTCAGTTATGATGCTTTAGTCAGTTTGCGACATTTTGCTGCAGTCACCAATCAATTGATTAATTGATTTTTTTTTCATTTTTTTTATCCTTCACTACAAATGGGACACTTGCTGCTGTTTCATATATATTGAATTTTCATCTTCAGGCAATTAGTTGACAAACCTTTTTCTTGAGCCACTAAAATAAATCCTTCAGTTTCTTTTTTTTTAATGCTCCTGATTTTAACCAACTCCATGTGGATTCTCTATCAGCTTTTCCTTCTGTCTTTCAGGTATTGACCATATATTGGCTTATTTTTTTCAATTAATAAATTGGTTTTCAATTGTTTCTTTTCAATATTCTACTTTTTTTGTTAAGAGTTTTCCTTGATTGACTCCTTGGCTTTTCTTAATGTAATCATTCAGGAGATACTTCCTCCATAGTTCTTCCTCCATAGTTTGTTTCATCTGTAAAAGTCCTTCAACTCTTGGCAAATACAGCCAGTAAATATAACTTTTTGGATACATAATATGGTTCATTGTCATTAGTTTTCTTGTCATCCAATCCCAATTATCAAGTTCCACTTCAGATATAACAAATTATATAAGGTAAGAATGTATGAGGATTTATGCACTGATTTACTTCATTTATATACTCCAGAATTGTATGGCTTTATTCTATTCTGTTAAAGATCACTAGCACTCTAAAAGAAAACAAACAAAAATGAAGAGTGACTTTATAGATGTTTAAATAGTTCCTAGCTCTATGAATTTCCTTAAGTTGGATGAACAGTGAATAAAAATATGTTGAAACTTTAGTATAATAAAACTGTGCAAAGATTTGCCTTTTACACTCCTTACTGGTATTGTTCGAAACAAAGATAAATGGTAAAAGAGCCATAAAGTAGTTTTTTTTTTCAATATGCTTTTTAAAAATGAACATAAAACATAGAATCATTCCCCAATTCGTTTAATGCAAGAAAATAAAAGATAACCTTGTTATAGAGGCTTTAAATTATAATGTTTATTTACCACCACAATACTCTCTTCTTTTCAAGTTTCATTCAGTCTTCATTCTAAGAAGCATCAATAAAAAATCTGAAAGACTGCATTGCTATCAGCAGTGTTCAGTTATGAATGAATGGTTAAAAGTTTAGCAACAGAAAGACTATAAGAATGATACAGAAATGATATATTTCCTTTAAGTCCCATTTCCCTAAGCTCAGTGGATCACTTCATCTGCTAATATCTTTATATGCTTGGTCTCTTTTTTTATAAGTAACTGTCTAGATATCAAACTTTGATAAGGTGCTTAATTGAGATGAACCTTTGAAAGGTTTCATTACATGAAAATTTGCCAGTAGAAATCCACATTCTGTTCCAGCAATGTAATGTAAACATAAGCACAAGAAGTGTAATGCTGCATTCATTAAAAAACGAGTAGACTAAAAATGTATGATGGCAACATACTTCACCAAGTGGAACCAAAAGAAAATGTCATAAGCCAAGCAACTCTTGCATCTAGTACTCTGGTGATCAGACTTTGAGAAAGTATGAGACAAGTAAAGTTCGAGATGATCATCTCCTGCAATGTGCAGCTGCTCAAAGACATGATAATCATGGCCATCGAGATGCTTCTAGGCTGGAAATGAAATGCTTCAGGCTATGACAGAAGAAATAATCTCCCCCTGCTCTGCATGAGCCTGCTGCAAAGAGTTTTTACTCTTTGTTGTATTTTTATTGATTGATTGAGTGAGTGATTGGCCATCCATCTTACCATATGCCTGTGATTTTAACTGTTTTTATATTTAGAATTGGGTTTTATAGTCTTATTTATTGCATTGTAAACTGCCCAGAGTCACTTTTAATAATGAGATGGGTGGCATATAAATGGAATGAATGAATGAATGTATGAATGAATGAATGAATGAATGAATGAATGAATGAATGAATAAATAAATAAATAAATAAATAAATAAATAAATAAATTTGAAAAGCTTGCCTTAAAATTCAAATTGACACCATTCTATTAATTTAGCACTCTTTTCTTCACAATAGCATCTAGTCCATTTATTGCATGGTTTTCTTGTCCACAGTAGACCTGGTGTCCTGATGTGAAGTGAGCCATTCTGGTCCATGCCACTTGTCGATTCTGGGAATGTCCACGTTCTTTTATTTTGAACATACATTTTTTTTTAAAAAAAAAAAGTCATTTTCTTAACATAAAATACAAAAGGAAATAAACAAAATGGGAAAAAAGAAGGAAGGGGATAAAGTGAGGGAAGAGGGAAAAAGGAATTTAAAAAGAAACAAAAGCAGTAACTTTTGACATTTTTCATTGCAGTAAGATATGTAATGAAGTTCTGGTATCAAGTTTTTAATTATACCTAATAATAACTATCACTTACAGTATTTCTATAGCAGCAACCCACTTAATTGCCAAAACCCAGAGTCAAAATTTCATTTTTTCCCCTTTCATGCAGAAAGCGCAGAAGCAGTTGTCCAAGTAACCACAAAACTATCTACATTCTTATCCCTAATTAGTGCAACCAACTTTGCCATCTTCACCAATTCCATCATCTTTTCAATTAATTCCTGAATGTCCATGTTCTAGACAATTCTATTTTGAAAATGTCAAGTATTAATTGACTCATGGTTCTGATATTCCACATACTAATAGTACCTTTGCAGATCACACTTCACTTTTTTTTTGCAAAGTGTGATCTGATGACTCATCACCTGGACATTTTTTGGCTTTAATCATAAATATGTTCAGGGTTACTCATATTTTCCCACTGCTTTTTCCCACTGGATGCCTTCCAATTAGAGGGGTTAATCTTTGTGTATTATATATAAATATTGTCCTGGATTTGGGTTTTTTTGGCAGAATAATGGAATAGATTGCCATTTCCTTTCCCAATGAATTATATTGAGCTTGATCCTTCTTCTATGACATGTCTATTATTGCTGGCCTTTCTGGAAGTGTGTACTCTCTGTAGTGTAGTTAGCAACATCGCTGGATACACAAGTCTCTTTATCACTTCAAAATAATGATCCATGAGGAGGAATATAAAGTATACCATACTGCAAAACTCTTGAAACTCTTTGCACTTGATAGAATAATCTTTCCTACCAACAATGTAGCTATATTCAGTATAACTCACCATCAATGTTCTCTTTCATACTTGGCCAATGATAAATATTTGCTGCCCAAAAGAAATGACTTTTTTTTTTACCATTCTGAATGTTTTATTGAAAGAATAGTAGAATATGAACACTACATCTAAAAATATTTTGATATCCTCTGTGTTGGGAACACCATGATTAAAGGACTTTTCTCAGAAACCGTAAGAAAGAATTGAATAAATGAGTCCAAAAATCATATTTCATCATCAATTAAAAGGAAGAAAATGAAAGGTAACCAAAGAAACAAATGGTTTTGTACACCATTTAAAAGTGTATCTGCATAGAACAAGTACTAAAAGCGATTAAAAGGAATGACAGCTGACTCAACGGGAGATGAGCCTTTCTGAAGTGCAGAAAACCCTGAGAAACTTATGTCTGATCTCCTTAATACTTGGCATCTATTTTATTTTTCACTGATATCCACCCCAGGGAGAAAACTCATATCAAAGCACCCTCCTCAGAGTTAAATTTGGAACTGCTAGCACAGACCATCTTAGAATTCTAATTGATGTGAGTTGCCACAGAGTTAGTGTAAAGAGCCAAGCATAAAGGAAAAGAGATGAAATGTGGATTGCAGCTCATTAATCTATGCAGTATCCAGGACTTTATTCTGGTCCTTTTCAACCAATGAATTTCTACTTCCATTGCCTTTATTCAAAAACAAAAAAACAAGGGTATAGGAGAAGTGAGGATGGGTTTGAACTATTGTTAGAGCAACCTTGTTGTTTCTGCCTCTAACTTATGGATGCCTTCTAACTTGGGAGGGGGTGGGAAGTGGGCTCAAGGAGCCTAGTGGAACTCTTACTATGGCAGTGCATTTTATTTTTCTTTGTCTCCACATTAAACCTCACAGTGAGACAACTATGCTTTTATCCTGTCCTGGCTGGTATATTTATTTCACTAGACTTCAATCTTCCAAGGAAAAGGCAGCTATATTATATAACCCTTTTGATATATAAGAAGTTTCAAAACAATCAGGCTAGTAGCCAATCTCTTTCATATATATTCTCTAAATTTTAGACAGATCCTTCCTCAAGATCTGAGAAAACCTACTAATAGTTGGTACCAAAGACGGTATGGAATAACTCTGCTTTGCTACAAACCTGTACCTGCTTTAGTAAGTTGATATTTTTTTTTATCTGTCCCAATTAACTGCTGTCATGAATCAAGTATATGAATGTATTAAATCAAATTTATAAAATCAGATATAAGGATTCATCTTTTTAAACAATGTTCTCCCTACTGGAATATATATTCTGAGTGGCAGATTTTTAAAATACCACAAAGATGTCAGTTTTCTATATTGAGAATACTATATTCAAATGGGAACATTTGTACACATAATAGGAAAGCTACTTCAATGGAGATCAACATTAAACCTACACAATCTGACCCAGAGAGGATTGCATGAGTACTTTCCTCTAAAAAAGGATGAGAACCTAGAAAACAGCATCACTTCAAGGTGGAACACTTTATCTTCTAGTATTAAGTTGGCCGTGTGTGTGTATATATATATACTGCTGTGAGGAAGACAGGCAGTTTCTAAATTTTAGGCGGGGGGGGGGATTGAATCTTCTGGTCTTCCACACAGAGTGATTGTGAGCAGTAACCTTCTTTTAACCTCTGGATGAAGACCACTTTTAACCTCTGGGATAGAATTTCACCTGCACAGCTTCCCTCCTGGTCCTATTTAGATAATCTCTAAAACCTGGTTTTGTCCATGGTCTGATTCAGAGTGGGTGATTTATTCCTTGAAATGATTTAGTCTTTTGAATGGTTGCTGGGTTTTGTTGTTGTTGTTGTTGTTGTTGTTGTTTGAGTGGTTATTGATTTTTTCAGATGTTCTTTTCTGATTATTTAATTTTATGCTTTATCTTTTTGTTGTTGTTGATTTGTAAGCCACCTAGATTTAAAGTGGTAAATTCTATAAATAAACCTTTTAAAAAGCAATCAAAACCTTCTTCTTTTTCAGGGCTTTTCTGTAGTGAATTGGAAAACAGTACTTTAAAAAAATATTCTAATATTAGGATTTTAATGAAATACAGTAAGCCTAACAAAGGAATGTTTTAATGCAACTACTTCCTGACACTTTTATTAATAGTAAAAGTGACATTTATATACACCTAAATTAACATGACACAACCTTTTAAAGAATGTGTGAATGGATTTTTTTTTAGAAATTTCAACTGCATGGGCAATAATTCTATGCAGAACACATGGTTTAAATGCCCTGTCTGTCTGTCTGTCTGTCTGTCTATATCTATCTATCTATCTATCTATCTATCTATCTATCTATCTATCTATCTCTCTATCTATCATCTCACATGCTACAGAAAGCCTAATATAAAAGGCACTTGTGTGATTAACTACAATTCAAACAGTGACTCATCTATCAATTTTATCCTAAGCAATTGATGGTGCATCATTGAGATAAGGCCTGCACACTGATACATCACACATAGTAGTTTGGCACTACCACATATGTAAATAATAACCTATCACTCTGTTAGCTGATTGATCAAGGAAGACTGCCAGAGTACTTTACAGACAGATTTCAGTAGAAGTAATTAATAATTAATTTAGAATTAATAATCCACGATTATTGTATTTGCAGAAACAAATGAAAGGAAGGTATGAAAGCGAAACTGACTGATTATATGAACTTTATTCACATTTTTTTCCAGTTTCTATTTTTATTCAGATCATCCTTTGAGAATCCACAGGGAAAAAGGCTGCATATATAAAAGCAAGCTACTTCCTAGTAGTCAAAGATCAAAGTGGTATTGGTAACAGAAACCTTCTGTTAGGCTTTGACTCATCATTAAGAATTCATGGCTTCCGGTTTGCTGTTTGTCCCCACCGGACGCTCCTTCGGGATCGTCGTACCCACTGCCTGTAAAGAGCCGCCTTTATAGCGGAATGGCGGTTCGAAAAAACTCCGTTTCCATTAGGAAACGGAGATAGAGCCGGCTGGGGTGGGTAGAGTCCTCTGCCTAATCCCAAAAGTTTTTTATTTACTTTTGGGACGGAGCGGAAGAGACTCCCCGTATCCCCAGCCGATGCTCCGGGCTCTGGGAGATCTCTGCTATATGCAGAGCTAGGTGGCAAAAGCAAGCCTGTAAATTTGTTAAATTAATTAAAGAAGACGTGAGCTGGACCTCTGATCCTGAAGCGCAAGTATTCTTTTTATTTTAGAAAAGTTACTGAAGTTCTTTAAGAAGTGAAAGGAAAAAAGATTTTTAAAATGGTGATTGCTGAGGCTTGAAGAGAGGCTGAAAGGGAAAGTCCTTCCGTTTTCTATTACAAAGTAACGGAATGAATACTTCTGGCTGTAATCGAGGCAAAATCTCACTCTCACTCTTGTTTTTTTTTTTTCTTTTTTTTTCCTGGGGATCTGATATTGATCTTGGTTGGAAACAAGCCTTTTTTTTTTTTTCTCTTTTCCACTAAATCTTGTCTGTGTGGAAAATGGCACTGGGACTTATACAGTTAGACAAACAGGCAGCAGAGGGGAATTCCCCCTTTAACAAATTACATGAACAAGTTCTAACTCTCCAGTCTCAGAAACCTGACTTTAATATAATAGAATTTCTTCTTAAAGTGATTGTAAGAAGGGATGAGATTGTGAACCAGCAACTTCAAAAATTTAAGCAGGAAATTAAAGAAATTGGTGAATTGGTGAAATCAAAGTTTGACTTTTTGAATCAAAAGATTTTAAAAACAGCTAATGGTTTATCAGACTTTCTGATTCAGTTGGATGCAAAGACTAAATTATTAGAGTCTAAAATGAAAGAAACTGAGGAGAATTTGGATGACAAGATTCAAAAAATTAAAAAGGATTTGGTAAACACTCAGGATAATAGCTCAGAAGACAAGCCTAAAATGGAGGTTGACCAAAAGACTGGTAATGAAGAAAATGTGCAACAGAGGATTGAAAGAGAAGTTTTAATGATTCAATATAATTTTACAGAATATGCAATTAGACTGAGAGGTCTGCAGGAAAATAACAGAGATGACTTAAGGAAAATATCTTCTGAAATTCTGGCTGGGATTTTAAAGGTTCAACCTGATGAAGTGTTTTGCAGGATTGACAGAATTTATAGAATAAACTCCTGGTTGGCAAAGCAAAGGCAATTGCCTAGAGATGTGGTGATTTATTTTACAGATAAAGAAATTAGGAATAATATTGTGCAGAACTCTTTTAATTCTACTTTGCAATTTCATGGAAGAAAGATTTGGATTTTTAAGGAGCTCCCGCCTAAGATGCTAATGGAGAGGAAGAAATTTGGCTTTCTAGTGACTGAGTTAAAAAAAAGAAATATCCTATTTAGATGGGATGTCCCAGTTGGTTTAATATTGAGACACCAAGGAGTAAGATACTAACTGAACACTGTTGAAAAAGCGGAAGAATTTTATCAAAAAATTTTAAAAATGAATTTAACATCTTTAGGCACAATACAGGACAAGCAAAAGGAGTTGGAAACAAAAGGAAAATATCAAATTACAGAGGCTGTGGTAGATAAATTGTCTTTGGATTCCCTGGATACCCCAGCTGGACTGTCTATAAATATGAGAACAGTGTCATCCAATTCCAATGTGATGAATCATCAAGTTACAGACAAGTGTGTAAATCAACCAGTTGATATACAAGTGATGGAGAAGAAAGACGAGATAACAAAACAAAACCAACAAGATCAACTCATAAAGCAGAATGAAAATCGATCAGCTGACACACAATTGGTAGGAAGGAAACCAGGACGGAAATTCAACCCGCAAAAGAAAAAGAAAAGAAATAGATCTCATAGAAATAGCAGTTTCTAAACCAAGCAACAGTGAAGCCAGGGACTTTAAAAAATGAATGAATATGTGAAAAGATAGTGGAGGCGAACAATTGTTTAATACTATCTTGAGGATAGTGGCAGATCTCTGCAATGCCGTGATTTTGGGATGTGAAAAGAGCCTTACATTGTTGGATTTGAATTATCTACTTTGGATTTCTTTTACTGGTAAATATATTATAATTATTTCGAGTTACAAGGCAAGAGAGTCACGCTGGGGCATGCAGAAGATCTGGATGTTACCCATTAGGATGATGGGAATTAATAATCCTGATGAAAACCACAATTACAACTATATGGATATAATTATAATGTCACTCGGGTGGTTGTTTTTACTTTTATATATATATGAGGATATCTACTACTGATGGGGGCAGAAGATGACTGAAGATTTTGAACAAACTGTTGCACCAGCATGTTATTTTACCCTATTATGGATGATGGATTTAACAATCCAGTGGAAAGACATCAAAGAAGATATTATATGGATTATAAACTTAAAGTTATTGTCTTTTTTCTTTTTATAAAATGGAATGCATATATAGATATAGATATAGATATATGTATATTTTAGTAGAGTGGGCAGTGGATTATATTTAGAATTGTATTGCATGGTAATTTAGTAGGAATTTGGGTTGAAATAGGTTAGTTTACTGATTGATTAGTTTAAGAAAAAGGATCTTTAAGTCATATATTTAGGGGAGTGGAGGAATTGGATAGAACTGAATAAATGTTAAATTTGGATGTAGGGAGAAGGCCGCTTTGAAATGTTATATTAATATATATAAAAGATTAAATGTTAAATTATTGTAATAATACACTATAAGTTTAGGGGAGGAGAAAAAGGGCAGATTATTGCTAAAATGGGAGTTATAAGAATATTATGCTAAGGGTCAGTATTTTGAGGAGGGAGTAAGGGAAAGGTAAAATATTATGTAATTAGTTATGAAATAGCTTATTGTTATGAAGAAGTCACAGGGGGGAATGGGTGGTGAGGGGGGGTTAGGGAAGAGGGGGGGAAAGGGGGAAAAACTTGTATTTGAAAACTTTTTCAATAAAAAAAAAAGAATTCATCCATTGATTGTAAATGTTGTTGTTTTAACATGGTCAGGTTCTTTACCCAATAGTACATTTAACACTGTACAGATTAATCTAAATCTCCCCATTCCCTAGTGAAAGATCCCCTTCTGTTCTCGTTGACGCGATTCTCTTGGAGGAAAAAAAAGCACCACCCTCATCTTCTGAAAACACAAAATCAGAAGAGACAGAAAAAAATCCTTTTGGTCCACAAAGAAGTACCAGACAGACAGTCTTTGAAAATCCAGTGGTCTAGACAGATAGTTTATCCAAACTAGAATCCTTTTCAACAGAGTCTGCTAGATGGGCAGATGGAAGAGATTTCATGCTAACTATAAAATTAGGGGAAGGGACAGGAGCATCCTAGTCAAGTCACCCACACCCTATTTCTCTGTTTTAAGAATTCTGGTTGGAAAAGGCCATGGTTTATAAAAGCAGTCAATTGCCAAAGTTTCAAATTGTAGCACTCCCTGTCAGAATACAAAGAGGTCATGGACACCTGGAATTAACTTGTTCTAATGTAGCATTCTCTTTGTCTTCCTTAAAGCAAATTAAGTTTCATATCCAAAAGAAGAAAAAAACACCTTTAACTATTAACTTGGAGCTCTACAATATGAGTTGAAATGCTGAGACATGTTTCTCTACATGAATACATGGTTGAAGAATGTCTGATCCTGTTCTGATGAAAGAGAAAATTCATAGGCAACTAATAGAGTGTCAAGATCCTTGATCCTGGTAGATTCATAATAAACTCCAGCAAAACCTTTTTATGAGGTATTTTGTGATAAGGGAAGAATGACTGGTTTAGTCATAAAAGTCTTACCTCTAATGATAGCTAGTATGAGAAGACATATTTGCCATGACTCAGGATCATGAAATGTCCTCCACCTAAGTATAATATGGCCACTTTTACCTCCCCCCCCCCCCATGTTCCCTGAAGGTTTGCTATCATGGAAAAGTTTAAGTACTCCTCCCTGAGAGAAAGTGAGACATATAACCAGCCACTGTGAAACATTTTTTCCCATTTCCAGACAAAAGGGAATGAAACATTAAAATGGTATCTGTAATGCTATGTGGGAATGATCTTAAGAGACAATAGGGAGAGATACTAAGGAAATGATGAGATAAGAGAGGGCAAAGCCCACAACTGCATAATGGGGAGAGAAAGAAACTCAGAAAGGCAGTAAAAGAGATGATGGGAGATTTGTATTTTCAGACTTGCAAGATTCTGTTAATGTTGCCTTAAAATTAAGTATAATTAGCTTAACTGGTTAGGTTTCTTGTGTGGACTATCTGGGAAAGCTGACAGAATCCCTAACGGTTCTCAATTTAAACCCACACATGAATCTCTTTGCTTTTGTCTGTGCACTTGCTCCATTAAGTCCACAATTTCTCCCTCACCTGGCTGTGCGTGCTCTGAATGTGAGTCACATGTGTTGAGGGATAAATATTTCTGATTTTAAAATGGTGGCAGGAACTAGAACATAAAGAAAAAAAAACTTTCTCAGGCTTCAGCTTTTATTTTTCTGACAGCTAGGAGGTATGGGGAAAACAATGATTCCTTTTTCAAAGAGTACCAACAAGTCAAGAGAAAGTTTTCTTAGTAGCTTTTTAAAACAATGATTCCTGGAAAAATCCCATAGGAACACTCTCACTGAGCAGAATCTTTAATCAACTTTAACACATACGCAATTCAAGCAAACATGTGGTACATGCTGATTAGCTAAGATTTTCACATTACATGGAGTGTGAGCATTACCTAAAAAGTGAAAAAATGCTGGTATACTGATATATTGTATCTCCTGTTTATTCTTTGTTTTGTACACAACCCATTTCTTTGTTCTTCATGACTGTATGACTGTAATTTTATTGCTTGTATCCTTATATTTTATATTGATATTGTTTCCTGATTGCTTATTTGTACCCTATGACTATCATTAAGTGTTGTACCTTATGAGTCTTTATGAACATATCTTTTCTTTTATGTACACTGAGAGCATATGCACCAAGACAAATTCCTTGTATGTCCAATCACACTTGGCCAATAAAAAATTATATTCTATGTGACTGTTTCATTTACTGTAATGGTACTGGGTCTATTTTCTAATAGCATTGACATTTTATACAACATAGCAATGTGTTGATGCTGTCTGAATATCTGCAAAGTCTGAAGATATTCCAGGTTCTTTTGATCAGTTTAAACTTGCTGCCCCTTCTAATAGGTGTCTCCAAAGTTGAAACACTTCAATTACACATAAGAACGTCTTGCTAAAAAAGACATACCTTTTGAATAAAAGGAACAAGGCAAAAGAACTTGCCTGAAATCATCAGCTGCCTAGAGGACAATAGCTCTGAGTGCAAAATTAAAAGCATTCGTTTGAACAACAAAGGGACAAATGGAGGCTGAATGACAAAGGAGGGGCTGAATGGTGAATCTTGACTTTAATGCCACTAATATCTGCTATATATCAAAACACCATTTTAATGGGACTATCATTTGGGGGTGGTAAATTAAAAATTATGCTGCAAGTGATAAAAAAAAATAGTCCCAATAAAGTTACAAAATCTCCCAAATACCAGATTTGTTTGACATTTTTTGAAGGGTGTTAGAATAGTATTTTAGCATGGCTCATCTACTGTAGATGCCAGCAGAAGAAATATGATATTCCACCAAATCTAATACAGGGGGATCAAAGGTATTACTCTCCAGTTTAACATACAACTTGCACAGACGAAGGCATTCAAGGACAATCCTGACATGTTTAATGAGTGTAGGTGTAGTTTCAGCATAAATAAAACATGTCACCAAAAGAAAGAACTACAAAAGAGTTTGAACTGTCATACAGAACCTTATACATAAATCTCATGAAGGATAGAAGGGGCTGTGAACCAAGCCAAAACACATCTCGCTACATTCACTTTCCATAATGTGTGTCAAAAATAGCTAAATATTCATGGCCCTCTTTCAAATTGTATGCCCCTTTTTGAATTCAGTTAAATAAAAATACCTCACCCACTTGCTTGTTGCAACATTCCCAAAATTCAGAGATTAGTAGGAGGAAGTAGAGTTTGAAAGTCTGAAGTCATGACTCACTCTGACAGAGATAGAGAAAATAAGATGGGCTGAAACTAAAGTGGAGGGGATCAAATCAACCCTGTAAATTGCGATCAATACATCCCTTTAAATAAGCCAACTGTTAAGCAAGCACAAGGTACTGTTGTGTAACAGGATCTAACCTTCTGGAATCAAGTCACAGTCACAAAAACAATATGGAGAAGAACAACATCTGTACTTCTTTTACAAAAATGTCAGCAAAATCAGAATACTGAGAGAAGCATTTTGGTAATCAAATAGGAAAGAGCAGATGGGTGTCTTGTGTTCTGCAGCTACTGTTTTTAGCAATTCTGGGAATTAAACATATTGTTCCTTAATCCCAGTAAATCTCTGAATTATGGATTTGGAGCCAATTCATTGCCAAACTATGGGACATACAAGGAAAGAGTTTAAATAGAATTGTAAAGTTGCTTGGAGATTGAAGATTTTAAGGTGAAGGAGAACAAATGTGTTCATAACAGCACTAGACAGCAAGATGCTTTCATCAATCTTTTCATATCAGTGGATCAAATATCTATGTGGGTGAGACATATTTCCATGGAAAAATCATGCAAATGAAATTTAGCCTTGGATCCAGAATTCAGAAGTAAACAATACATGTTTGAGCCGAATTGAGATCAAAGTATAAAATATTATTAGCCTCTCTTGCACATTTGAGTTCACCTAAATTATTGAGGTTCCCTTTTCAGAGTTCTTGAAAGAATACCTAGCTTATTTCTTGAGAAATCCAATTTGGGAGAATCAGGTCACTTACTTCCAACATGATCCAGAAGCAGGAGATTTACCCAAGCAACTTGCAATTTCCCCTGCTGACTTTCCATTGACTTTTTCTTGCAAGCTTTTCACAAGCAAAGTCTGTGCAGAAACCAGCAGGAATCTGCAAGTCCAAGGCTAGCAGGCATGTAAGTATCTGTTGCCAGGTGAGGAGTGAATGAGTAAGACATGAAAAATGCAGCAAAGTTTGCGGAGAGTGCACAGGGCTACCAGGGGGTACCCAAGAAGTCCAGCAAGGATCAGGGATGATGCATGAGGGTGTAGTGCTAGTTGGGACACTTGCATGAGGATGCTGGTTGGTGATACATGGAGGCACATCATGGGTTGGGGAACATGCTTTAGGGCATTGCATGGGTCAGGGTGAGTGTGCTCAGATACATGAGTGGTTCATGCAGCATGAGCCCAGAACAACTGGAAGAGGGTATGGGGAGGGTATAATGTGGAGGTACTTACCTGAACAGTTTGCTAACATTCCTGCTGGCTTACCCATTAACTTTCTCCTTGCAAGCTTCCCACAAGCAAAGTCAGTGGGGAAGCCAATAGGAAGTTCAAAATCTGACTCATTCCAGCTGCTCTTTTGCCCACCCATAGTCTTTCTATTGATCTGTTTAGGTGAGTAAATATCTCTAAATAATGACACAACTGAAACAATGACCCAACAGGTCATTTATTGATATAAATAGTATTTGTTACAACTGATTCCTTCTGTTATTATAATCGTTTATTCACACCATTTGTCTGCTGCCTATATTTGTTGAAATGTTAGATAGAGAGCATATAAGCGGTATGTGAAAACTGTATATTATTTTCACTGCTACAAAACATTAACACTGCTATGAAAACATTAGCATTTCACAAGACACAGAAAGATAATTGTCAGCTAAAGCCTTTAAGGAAGCAAAAACACTGCTGAGGTGATTTTTAATTTACATAACATTTCCTCTTTCTCTTGTGAATAAGATAAAGAAATATTAAAAATGAATATGTCTGCTTCATACTACACTATTATGTTCACTATTCTGAAAATGTTCATTAATATGGGTGGTTCATTATTCTATTTAGAATAATGTAGATACAGAGAATTTATATGACTTTGTCCATGTTTTTATATGCTTTCTGGTTAGGTTAATCTAGCAGGTATGTTGGATAAAGATCATGCAAATGTATATTTGTTTCATTTTTGACCAGGTTGGACAGGCATTTATAGACAAAATATATTAAAAAGATTCTATGATGCGCCTGCAGTTGCCATGGCTTTTTGCCTGTCTATCACATATCTATATTTTCATGCATATTTTCATAATAATAAATGTTTCTTCTAGTTGGTGAAGGAAAGGAGAGAATAAAAATAATTTGTTCTCACCTAAAAGGTTCTCATAGGACAGAAAGGAATGGCCAGAAATGGGGTGGCTTTAAACATGGACACTTAAGAAGCCATTATAGAAATCTCCAGCAAGAAGAGTAAAAGAAAACTGGAATGGAAGTAAAAACTGGTAAGTAAGATGGACTAACAGCTTCTGATGTTAAAAGAACTATGAGTTTAATAAAGAAGAGTGTGGACTGATAAACATAGACTTATTGAGCCCCCTTGGTGCAGTGGTTAGTATGTAGTACTGCAGGCTACTTCTACTGATCACTGGCTGCCAGAGTTTGACAGGTCAGGTCTCACCAGCTCAAGGTTGACTCAGCCTTCCATCCTTCCAAGGTCAGTAAAATGAGGACCCAGATTGTTGGGACCAATATGCTGACTGTAAACTGCTTAGAAAGGGCTTTGAAGCACTGTGAAGCAGTATATAAATCTAAGTGCTATTGCTATTGCTATTGCTATTGCTATTGGCAGTAGTGGGATTCAAATTATTTAACAATCAGGTTGCCCAGACTCAGGTTGGCTGTTGTGGGAGGCATGGCCTATCCCTGCCCTCTAGCTCCACCACATGCAGGAGAGCCTCCTGCAATGGCCAACCTGACCCTGGGCAAACCAGTTGTTCAATTTCTAGAATACGTCTAACCAGTTTGCTGAACTCCACAAAAAATTAGCTACCAGTTCTCCCAAACCAGTTTGAACTGGCTGAATCCCACCACTGCATTTACAGCAGCAATGGATATACCATTGGAAGACCTGATGATAGAACTATGCATATGATAAAGTATACATCTGCATCAGCAGACATGGAGACATGGAGGATTTTGACAACTCAAAATCCTCAGCTTTCTCAAAAACACCTAGATCAAGGATTTGTACAGTTCTAAGTTGGATAGAGGAATGGGGAAGAATTTTAGGATATATCTAAGTTTAGATAGCTACAGCTTTAGTTTGGCAAGATTCTGTCTATTAGATATAAGTAAATAAAGGATTGTACCCTCATCACTCTGGGTTTGGGCCTGACAGTGTGGTTGCTAAAAGTTAATACCAACCTGATGGTGCATAATCATGAATGGGTAGAGGGAAAAATGCATATATAACATTGCAAAAGGATTTAGAAGGTTACAGCCAAGATTGTTGGGCTTACATGTCAAATAAATGATGGAAGAAAGAGTAAAACAATTATTGCAAGTACTCCCCAGTTTTATATTCATGAATACAAGGAGTGAAATCCATCAGAAATTCTGACAGGTTCTGGAGAACCGGTAGCAGAAATTTTGAGCAGTTCGGAAAACTGGTAGAGGAAATTTTGAGTAGTTCAGAAAACTGGCAAATACCACCTCTGGCTGGCCCCAGAGTGGAGTGGGAATGGGGATTTTGCAATATCCTTTCCCCTGGAGTGGGGTGGGAATGGAGATTTTGCAGTATCCTTCCCCTGGAGTGGGTGGGAATGGAGATTTTGCAGTATGATTTTGCAGTATTCTTCTCCTGCCATGCCCACCAAGCCACACCACACCCACTAAGCCATGCCCACAGAACCGGCAGTAAAAAAATTGGATTTCATCACTTATGAATACCCTCACTGTGGGGAGCAATTTAATTGATTGAAACATTATCTGCTTAAGAGACCAAAGATGCCAACAAACATGTTGCTGAGTTTGGCAAAAAGCCCATCGCTGGGGATGAAAATCCCAAGGAGAAAGCAAAACTTCAAAAAATGAATTCTCTTAAAGTAAAGACACAACAAAGGGTCAAGAATGAAGAAACACCAAGAACAAAAAGCAAAGGAGAATAGTAAAGTAAAGTAAAGTAAAGTAAAGTAAAGTAAAGTAAAGTAAAGTAAAGTAAAGTAAAGTAAAGTAAAGTAAAGTAAAGTAAAGTAAAGTAAATAGAATAGAAAAGAAAAGTAACAGGGGAGAAAATTATGACAAAATTGGATGTTAAACAAAAGCCTGTCCCAGAAAATGTCTACTACCTTATCTCTCCAGCAAAATTTTCAGCAGTCTATAGGAATGGTACCTAGAGTGGCCAGGAAGCAGAATGACACCTGGATATTGGCTGTAGGAGAACTTAAGTGAAGCCATGTTTGGTTAAAAAAAAGAGCTGGATTAGGTAAAATGAAAGAGTCTAACTAAGGATTTACACCCTGGTACATTACCTACAAATGGTTTGTGCAGAATCACCTTAGGTGAGATATGCGGCATACAAGTTTGATAAATAACTAAATAAATAATTAAAAATTATTATTCATGATAATAAATAAGTAAGTAAATACTCTCTAAGTTCTGACTCAAAGATTGCTCGCTGTAACAAGATGACAAACATACTTGTATAAGGCATGAAGCAGTTGAATCTTTTCCAGATTTTTTCCCCTAAAAGGGGGAAGGATAGGATAACATGCTTGAGATGTCCCTGTACTTATCCTAAGCATCACAGAGTGTATCCATTACTACAATTCTTATATGCTGTAACCAGTATGTCTCTGACGGAGATGGATGGTTCAGAAATGTAAAAGTAATAAAGCGAAGCAAAGCAAAGTGAAGCGAGAAGCAAAGCGAAGAAGCCAATCCAATACAATACAATACAATACAAGCTAAGCCAAGCCAAGCCAAGCCAAGCCAAGCCAAGCCAAGCCAAGCCAATACAATACAATACAATACAAGCTAATCCAATCCAATCCAAGCCAAGCCAAGCCAAGCCAAGCCAAGCCAAGCCAAGCCAAGCCAAGCCAAGCCAAGCCAAGCCAAGCCAAGCATCTATGATAGTCACTCATAAACATTTCAGCCAGGCACTTTGTGTAATAGAAGCCACACTATTAGCCTTATTGAAGCTGTATCATGATGCAATTCACCTTGCCATGTTGCTTTGCATCACTCTGACAGTCCCCTCAGAACTTCCAGTAGCTTGAACAGACTTCTGTGCTTGTTTTACATGAGCATCAAAGTCTCTTCTGGGGCAGCAGCTATGCTTTGCTTCTGCTTTGTGTAGCCTCCAAGTGGTGCTTTGCTCAAAGCAGTGTTCAAAGACTTGAATAGCTTATTAGTCATTTTATATGTAGACAGCTACATTTTTCTTGACAGATGACAAAAACTGCACTGACACCTTACTTATTATTTGATTGGAAAGAAAACCAAATGTTAAATTAGACATTCAGTATCATTTTACTCTTGATTAAAGCAAAGTGCCATAATAAGGGTAACACTGATAACATAAACTACGCAAAAGGCTCGAAGCTCTTTAACTGAAAAAGAATTGGATTAGTAATGTCACATATCACTGGAGTTAAAAGCACTTTATACTACTCTAACTGTTTCCCCTTCTGCCACTCAGAGGTAGTTATTCTAGATCTGTCTCAGTTTTAATTTTGCTTCCTCAACATATTTTAAATTAATATTGCATGGCCTTGAAATTCCTTTAGGCCATTTCAGTACAAATGCACACCTACACGCTTGTTAAAATCGGTGGGATTTGGTCTCTGTGTTTGAATTTTATCAGAGTGAACATTAGATGGAATTACAACTAGAAAGTAATGCTGCTGGCAAGAGGTAAAAGGTTTGATGATTTAGATACTTCTAGATTAGAATAGCTAGATGTTTTATTTTAAAATTTATACCTGTTTTTTTTCTCTATTAGTTTTTGATTTTATTTTTAGATTTTATGCAAGGTGCCTAGAGTCTCTAAAATGGATTGGGTATAAATGTTGCTACCTAGATAGATTAGATAGATAGATAGATAGATAGATAGATAGATAGATAGATAGATAGATAGATAGATAGATAATCAAACCATAAATAAATGTGCCTATGGGTTGAGGGAAGGGAATTTGAATGAATAGCTATAAATATTATCATCACATTTTTGCCACTAAAAGCTGATATGTGAATTGAGTATTTAAGAGAGTTGGATGAACCTTCATAATAACCCAGAAGGTGGTATAGAATTGCGGCAAAAACGGAATCATAACAATTTTTTTCCATGCTCATTATGAGTGATCAAAGTCCCTGCTAGACTGCAGTACATTGAATCAGCAGAAGGACACCTGTTGTGTATAACCATAAAACATTATCACTATATTTTGAATTACTCTCCCTTACTAGTTCTGCTTCGATAATGTTTCTATAATTTCCAAATGTAAAAAAAAAAAAAAAAAATATCAAAGGAAATCCCTAGGTAGGAGAAATTTAGAATGTTAAAATGAATATACGGGTGGTGCTAGACTGACTATCACAATTGGGACCAGAATTTTATCACTGAGCAAAACAATCATTAAGTGAGATGCCCATGTGAACTCTTTGTTCAATGACAACAATCACAGCTCTCCCAGTTGTAGTGGTTAAGTGACTGCATAGGTCATTAACTGGATAGAGTGAAAGGGGTCTATGATGAGTCAATGCTGCTAGCTCGATGTGGCCAGCAAGTGGTGGCCTTCTCACCACCACCAACTCCTTGCTGCCAACTCACTGCTGCCATCTCTTTGCAGGACATCTCAACACTGTAAATTCACTGCTGGGACAACTCGCTGTGGGCGCTGGATGGAGAGTCAGGTGGGCGGGCAAACAGGCTGTCAGAGGAAGATGGTGATGGGCAGAGCTGCACTAGAGAGGAAGCGAGTGTGGGGAGGGTTCAAAATGGGAAACCCCTGCTGCCCTGCAAATAAGGACAGTGAGTTACCCCCACAGCAAATTTACAGTACTGAGATATCCTGCAAGAGATGGCAGCAGCAAGTTGGCAGCAAGGACTCGGTGGTGGCAAGAAGGCTTGTCCTCTACTGGGCCTATTGAGCTAGCAGCATCGAGTCTTCCCATTCCATTTCATTTTTTTTTAAATGTTATCTAATTCTGGGTTTTATTTAATTGACCAAACTAAGTAATAATTTTAATTAGCAATTTTATGATGTTTGTGTGTCTATATTTTTCTTGACTGTACACCGCCTTGAGTCCTACGGGAGAAAGGCGGTATAGAAATATAATAAATAAATAAATAAATAAATAAATAAATAAATAAATAAATAAATTCTAAAAGAACTGCCTTTCAAAGGTGAGCAGGCAGTTTCCCTCTGCGTGCAGAAGGGAACACATTTATGAAAAGATTCCCTTTGCTGTGTCCTAAGCAATAGTAACAGAATTTAGGGTTATACACCACCCCAAAGTGCTTTACAGCACTCTGTGGCCAGTTTACAATATCAGCATATTGCCCCCAACAATCTGGGTCCTCAATTTACTGACCTCAGAAAGATGGAAGGCTGAGTCAACCTTGAACCCCATCAGGATCGAACTCCAGGCTGTGGGAAGAGATTTGTCTGCAATACTGCATTTTAACCACTGCACACACCCCCAGTGCTCCTATACCCTGATACCCTGTTTTCCCCAAAATAAGACATCCCCTGATAATAAGCCCAATTGGGCTTTTGAGCGCATGGCAATAAGGCCAAGCGCTTATTTCAGGGTTCAAAAAAATATAAGACAGGATCTTATTTTCGGGTAGTACTTCAGCATCACAATGACATATTTATTTGTTGTAATTCTTTTAAATATTGTATTAACATATACTATGATTGGAAACCAAGATGCAAATAAAGCTTAAACCTGCTAGGACTCTTCTAAAGGTAGTCAGACAAAGAGTAAAAAGTTTTCCAAGGACCCAGCTTCCACCCTGGCCATTTTCTTCACATGTCATGCTCTAGCAGGCTGAACTTTTTGTGCTGAATTTTTTCTTCAGCATCTCAACACAAGCTGCAGAAAGACTTTTTTTGCTTGTTTGCTTCCTTTCCTCTACTCTTCAGCCTCTACTTACTATCAAGATAAGTAATTTATAGATTTTGTCAATTTAGCATGTGAGGTGGTTAAAAAAGATTGCGATTGGAGGGCAGAGGCAGATATTTTAGTTTTAGTACCTGATTGGGGGGAGGTGAGAAAGATTGACAACTCTGCCCTCCCCCATTTAAACATTTTTAAATGTTTTCTTTATTGAAGAAATGTGAGTTACCAGAGGGTGGGGGTAGGAATTAAGCAAAGGTAAGCAAAGGTAAGGTTTTAAGGAGCTGATCCTGAAGTTGATTTCCCCAAATCTGGAAGAGGTTTGTAGTCTCCTGATGGCCAACTTGGATTTACTGGCCAAAGCTACTAAATGTTTATTAGCAGCTCAGAAAATGACTCAGTGATGGCCACTAATAATATAATAGATAAGAACTAAATTAGAGGAGAAGCAAATATAAAAATTACCATACCAAAAATGTTCTGGGCAGGGAAACCGAAAAGCTAGCTGTAATGGTGGTTGGGAATGAAAATCAGTGAAGAAGAAGAAGAAGAAGAAGAAGAAGAAGAAGAAGAAGAAGAAGAGGAAGAGGAAGAGGAAGAGGAAGAGGAAGAGGAAGAGGAAGAGGAGGAGGAGGAGGAGGAGGAGGAGGAGGAGGAGGAGGAGGAGGAGGAGGAGGAGGAAGAAGAGGAGGAGGAGGAGGAGGAGGAGGTGGTGGAGGAGGAGGAGGAGGAGGAGGGAGGAGGAGGAATACATCAGGAGGGTCCACAAAATATTAAAATCAAATCTGAATGCTGGAAACATAATAAAAGCCATTAATATGTGGGAAGTTCCAGTGATATGCTACTCAGCTGGAATCCTCAACTGGACTTTGGCTGAACTGGAACTGAAACTGGAAACCTGGACTGGAAAATGTGCAAACTTTTGAATATGTACCATGCTTTACATCCACGAAGTGACATCGACAGGTTGTACCAGCCAAGAAAAATAGGGGGCCATGAAAACAAAGATACAAAAATCTATTGACAATCCAAACTGCTGACTTTGCAACAACAAACATTTAAATATGCAAAAAACATTTAATATGTGAATGTAGCAAAATCGCACAAACTGATTACAAAGCTAGACATGACTGAGTTGCTAAATTAATCCACTGGTCATTATGTAAAAAATATGACTTTCCTGTATCCCAAAAGTCATGGGAACATAAAGTGGAAAAAGTTATAGAAAATGAGAAGGTGAAGATCTTGTGGGATTTTCAAATACAGACAGATAGTCACTTCAAACACAGCACACCAGATATCACAGTTGTCGAAAATCGAAACATACAATTTATTGACATCGCGGTACCAGGAGATGCCAGAGTCGAAGAAAAAGAACTGGGAAAAAAATCATGAAATATCACAACCTGGCCATCGAAGCTACACGGCTATGGATAAAACATGTAACCGTGATACCCATTGTCATCGGGGCCCTTGGTTCCATGTCCAAGAATTTTATAAAATACATCAAGAAACTGCAGCTTCCTGCAATAACACCAGCGGAACTGCAAAAAACTGCGCTATATGGAACATCATACATCTTAAGAAGGTACTTGGTTGATACCTAGGATGCTGGCAGCAACCCGTATCAACCATTAGCATCAGTCAGTGGTATTTGTTATGCATTTTTGAATGTTCAGTTGACTGAGTTTCATGTTTAATGAATAAAGTAAATAATAATAATAATAATAATAGATCCTTTCCATCATGTGCTTTGCTCCATTATGCTGAAGGCATATTATCTTCCTAGGGTAAACAAACAAATTACTGAAAATCTTAGCAGCTCTCTTATTTTGCATCTGAACAGGTTACATTAATTTTTAAATGCAGCACCCTCTCCTTGATGAGTATTCAAGTGAAAAGTTTTCTGATAAGATTTTAAATCACTCTTGTTTGAATTTTTAAAATATACTATATTTACTCTTTTGTGAAATAAAAAAAAATCAATCTATAGCTATGGTATAGATCTGCAGATGCAAAAGAATGCAAGTTTGTAACATTGATAATCAGCTAGCAATAAAATGCCAAAATATTATTCTCAATTTCAAATTGTGCTAAATTTATCTCTGAACAGAGAATGGAAGTCAGGAGGAAAGAAGAATGTGAACATTCTGATGCAGATGGAAACATCATCCAACTCTTAAAATTCTTACCTAAACCTGAACAAAAAGAAATACTATACAAACTGAGATATTAAAATGTATGTAAACAATAACTTTTTGTCCTCTGCTTGTCAGTGGCAAGCTGGCAGTGAAGATCATAAATGGTGATTGAATGACCACAAGATGCTGCAATGTCATAGTTCTGAGCCAATTGCCCAAATTGTGATTGTGTGACCATAACTACAAAACAGCATCACATCATCATGACATAAGCACCATCACTTCCATTTGTACAAAATACATCACGATAAGTAGCTGTTTCGTTATTTTGAAAAGCACTGGATCCTGAGACTCCCTTGCAACCTTGTGAAATACATTGGGCGGAGAGTTTATGAACATGCTAAATTTACCCAGTGAGCCACCATCACCTCTTCCTGCTACTGCTCCTAGTACATTTGTTATGACTGCTCACTCCAGCAGACTCTAGGTGGCTTACAAAAACAAACACACAATGTCTACATGGCAGACACATAAAATAACACTGACAGTGCAAACTAAAATGACCATTGCTTCCATGGCTTAATCCCTCTGATCCTAATCCAACAAACAGTACTGTTTGACTTCTTATGGTTTCCCTGTTACTGGAATAAAGGATTTAAATAATGCAACAATAGGATACCTTAATACATTATATTTCATTAGGCAATGAAATATGACTAGTGCACTTTTTTTTTAAAAAAAAGGAAATTCATAATACCTCACAGGTAGTTTTCAAATGCATTTAAATGATGCAACAATATGATACCTTAATACATTGTCTATCATTAGGCAATGAAATACTCAGGGCCGGATTTTCCTATAGGCTAACTAGGCTTCAGCCTAGGGCCTCAAGATCAAGAGGGTCCTACATTCAAATCGTTAGCAAAATTAAAATTACACTTTCACTATAGGTGAAAGGGCCTCATAAGTGGAATAGCCTAGGGCCTCTTTTCATCTAAATCCGGCCCTGGAAATACTGATTAGTGCACTTGTTTTTTTTTTAAGGAAATTTATAATACCTCACAGGTAGTTTTCAAATGCTTTTAAAAATTCACAAATTAAAAAAAAAAAACGCCCATCAACAAAAATGAAATACTAATAGAGATAATGCCACAGAGCAACTTAATTAAAAGAAGCACTAAAATTCTCACTACTAAGCAAGCCATCCTTAACAAGATTTTTAACTAGCTGGATTAGGCTACTTTCAAATACAGTTGTTCTAAAATGTCCTCCTTCTGTAACATTGAAGAGGCTCTCTGTACTGGAGCACCTATGGAGCAAGTGGGATAAACTTCACCAGCTTCATTTTCTGCTCGGAAAATCCTATAAAAGTTATCATGTGATTTAATACTGCTGACAGGGAACAATATGATGCTTTGGCAATAAGGCACTAAATTGTTTTGAGTTCTTAGAATGTTAATGTAGGGATATAAGCAAGCCTTCTTTTTCTGAACTCATTGTTCATATTAATTACAGTACTTCCTACATTGTTCTGGAGAATTTATGGGTACAAATGCTTAGAAAGACATGTTCTTATTAGAAAACAGGAGAATTAATATATCTGTAGACATATTCTTCCAATGCAGCTCAAAGAAGAACTTTTTTAAAACCCCTGTATTTCATTTTTATTAAATAAAATTTGTATTGAAAAAAGTATATAATAAAATGTTATTTTATAAACCAAAAACCCTTCAAATGTTTCTAAATTATTACTGATTTAACAGTGCGTGCCTAAACCTACTTGACTGGCAGTAATTCCTGTTGAACTTGGTGAATCATTTTTTGAATGGACATGATCAGATAGCAGTGCCTGTCTCCATCTTACATTGAAACAAATATTTTACTGCTTTTCAATCTCTATATCAGCTAGTCCTTTCTTTTGAAAAAAAAAAAAACCACCTCATTGGAAGATCATCTACTTTGCATTCTGAAGCATCAGAGACTGGTGTAGCTGCAGCCTAGAAGAGAAAATAGCACAGATAAGGCACTTAGTGTATACATCCTTGGATCTATTCAATAATGTAATTATAGCATTTCACCAAGGATTTTGTCTTCATTTTTTCCCCAAATATCCATTTATTTTAATCTCAACATTACCAAGAACATCTGCAAAAATGCAGAAAACATATTTGTCTGAGGACTGGAAATAAAAATTATATCAGCCTGACTAGAACTTCCATCATTTTCAAGAAATATAGTTAAAGGGGTTCCATGTTGGAAGAAAAAAGTTTTAAATAATACAGTGCTGTAAAATAATATCCTGATGATTTTTTAAAACTAAACATTCCAGAAATCAACATTTACGGAATGGTTCAAATTCTTTTTGGGAAGATTCTGAATAAATAATATATAAATGGAGATACCTAATATCTCAAGAGTTCTATACAGGCTTTTAGTTTGTTAGTTTTAGCATGTATAATAAATCTGTTTAGCCTTTATAAGTAACATTATCATAAATCTGCCCATGCTTGGTTTGATGAATACAAGAGAAATTACTTCTGAATAAATATGCACAGGCCTTCGTTTATACATAGCTATTTGTTAGGGCTCTTCAGAAGGGCTCTTTCCAAGTAGAACCGTCATGCTGCCACCTCTTCTTAGTCTGAACTCTCAGAGACCTCACTCAACTGAAGTGCCTTACTTCACAATATTGTGCTTAAGTAAATACCCCCATTCTCTATTGTTGAGAAGCTTCGTTGAGCACTAATGTCAGATTTGCAGATACTGGAGTACAGTGCCAGAATATATGTTCTGATGGAAGGTGCACGTGAGCAACAAGTACGTTCCAAACAGTCCCTCATACATTTTTTAAATGTGTAGGTATTGTAGCAAGGTGAAGAAAATATAAATGTATTAGCTTGCAGAAAGTTTATTGTGTGGCATATATGTGGTATATACTTATTCAGAAACAATACCAAATATGGATAAAAAAGTTATTCCCTCCCTCCAAAATAGCCTTCCTTACGGTGCTTAGATTTATGGTAGTTATAAAATTAGATAAAAGAGATAAAGATGAATGCAGGGTATTTTTTTCTGAATATATTTGTACGTACAAAAATATGCATACACTTTGCATAAATGCCATTAAACTGAGGTTCCCATAGACTCTGATAGTTTTGTCAAAACAACAAAACCAGCATCACAGTACCACATTAAGCTCGTCCACTTATGTATGTGACATTGAGATCCTCATACAAAATGAGCTTGCCCCATTATGATACCACACTTGTTTCATCATTTGTTTTTCTCGTCCGTTCCTGTGGCTGCCTCTGCTGGTAAGAATTTTTCTTGCACAAAAGGATGGCATAAATATTTCCCACTTATATCAAGAGTTAATGTTGCACTATACATCTTCCTCATATATTATCCCATAATTCTCATTACTGGTGAGACTGATCTCAATAATCCTATATTTTTCAAACTAAACCAGATGATTCAAGCACACCTAGAGGTGTTCTTGCTTTTAGGGATCATACATTTTATACAATATCATTTGTAATGGCTTTATTTTTCATACCTTCAGTTCATGAAGGCAAAACTGCTGGTAAATTATATGGTTAGGCAGAAGTAACTTCATAAGGGAAGTTACTTACAATCTCTGTGTTAGTATCACAGAACATAAATAGATGATAGATAGCTAGACAGACAGAAAAACAGACATAGAGACATATTTTACAAAATGAAAGCTGGGCTTCTAAGATTGCATAACCAAGCAATTTTAATTTTAATTACAAACAGATGGCAGGTATGTTATCAAAGCCCTGTCCTTCTCTGCATGAATCCACACCATATGCACATATAAAAGACCAGGGCTTTAATTCATAAAAGCCCAAATCATGAGGTCCTTCCACAATATACATAGATACATATACAGTACATGCCTAAGATATTTATGTTGAAAAGCAACCACACATGGAAGAAAAAGAAAAGTGGAAATATCATGTGCTATTGTGAGATCCATTAAATCTATGTAAATTTATTGAGCTTGTCAAGTTGTTCTTTTAAATGATAATTTGTTTTTCATACATTTCTCCTGGATAAATACTTTGAATAATTAATATAGTATCAGGTACAAATTTCCTAGCTATTTAATGCCATCCTTACTCACAAATTGTTCTGTAATATAAAGTGACAAGTTCATTTTTCCCCCTGTAAGTTAGGAAAATAAAGCTTCTCACATAGAAGCTTTCTTTTTTAATGTTTATGTTCACTATCAGCAGTTCTTCAAAATCAAAAAATGTTAAGAAGGGAAGGGCAGCTAGAGTTCAAATCTAATTAAGACAGACGAGCTAGTGATTTGCTGGCTTCTTGCAAAAGAAAAACTTATTACTATTATTATCTCAGCAATTCTGAGAAATGACATTGTTTGTTGGTTTGTGTGTGTGTGGGAGGGTGACTTTTTTTATTATTATTTAGTGATTAAGCAAGTTTCTTGAAGAACTCCAACATGCCATTTTAACTATTGGAGTGTGGAAATAATAGAATAATTGCTGATAGATTATGAAATTTCTGTCTTCTGATACAGAAGAGCAGTGGTGAAATCTAAAATTTTTTGCCACTGGTTCTGTGGGAGTGGCCTGGCGGTCATGTGATCAGGTGGGCATGGTCAACATGATGTCACTCATATCACTCTTTCTTTCTTTCTTTCTTTCTTTCTTTCTTTCTTTCTTTCTTTCTTCTCTCTCTCTCCCTTCCTCTTTCTTCCTCTTTCTTTCTTTTCTCTCTCTCTCTCTTTCTCTCTCTCTCTCTCTCTCCCTCTCTCTCTCTCTCTCACACACACACACACACACATACACACACCTGGTCTGAGCAGCAGCTGCTGCGGGAGAAGGAAGAAAGTGGTCCGGGAAGGCAGGCGGCCAGGCCTGGAAGCGGCACATCCCGTCATGGGCTGGATGCAGGCAGCGGGACCCGAGTGGAGGGAAAGGCAAGCAGGCAGCAGTCACCCAAAGGCCCCACAGAAGCCGAGCATACCAAAAGGTGAGTGAGGCTCAAAAGGTGAGTGAGCCTTGCCATGTTCCCAGGAGGCGGCTCTTCAGCCGAGAGTAGCAGGTCTCCTTTCCCCACCACCAGTGTCGGCTTTACATCTGCCCGCCCTTCCGGGGCTGCCCATGCACACCCCAGCAAAGCAGCAGTCTCAGCTCCAGCGGCAGAAGTGGGAGAAGGAAGAAAGTGAGTGGCCCCTCTCAGCACTGGTGCAATGGTTGCATCTCCCTCAAGAGCCAGCGGGCCAGTGGGAAGCAACTCTCTCACACAAAGGCTGGATTCACACCGTGAGCAATAAGAAAATCTCATCGATCCTAGGGTGGGATGGGGAGGTTTCTTTTTCTTCCTCATGAATTAAAAACCCACATTAGAGCTGTGGAGGAGGAGCAGGAAGAGAGGGGCTTGCTGCACAAAAGCCCCAAAGGCCGTGCAAAGTTGCAAACCTCGGGCAAGCTTGCAAAACAAACTCAATGAACCCCGCATGGAGGAGGAGGAGAAAGTTATGGTTGTCTTGTCTTCCATCTTGCCGCTCTGAGCCCTCCCCCCCACACCTCCCAATCACTTCCAAAAGACGCGAGAAGCATTTCAGGCAATGGTAGCAGCAGCTGCATCTCCCCTAAGGGTGTGGGGGTTAGGGCTAGCTGGACACCTACTTTGAAAAGCAAGTGGGCATGGGGGCCCACCAGGAAGGCAGTGTGGAAGGTAGCCTGCTAGCTCCCTTCCCTGCAGCCCTGCCATGCTTGCCTGCCTTCCACACTGTCTTCTGCTTGCCTGGCTTCACAAGCTGGCCACGGGGATGCCAGGAAGGCCATGTGGAAGGCAGGGAAGCATGGCAGAACTGTGGGCCATGGACCGGTTCAGGGGCATAGCCAGCTAGCGGTTGCTACTGGTTCGATGAACCAGCCTCAATCTCCACTACTGGTTCACCCGAACTGGTCTGAACCGGTAGCATTTCACTCCTGCAGAAAAGGGAAGATTCAGTTTTGAATATACTTTAGGATTATCAAATAACTCATCATAAGATCATTTCTTATTTATGTCTTTTAAAAGGCTCTCGTTATATTGATCAATTATCCCAGAAAAGAAAGTTTGTAAGAAAATTCACCTTTATGACCCTCTTATCCCTGTATAATTTTAGCAACAGAAACATGATGAATGATTTGTGGGGGCCTGAACATCAAAAGAGGTCTCCAAGGAAGGCATGCAGTCTGCATATTTTCCACATGAAAATAAGTTAAGAACATTTAACCTTTGCCCTATCTAGTTTCTTATTAAGACAGCTCATGGCATGGTAAAATATTAAATATCAGCCTAAATTATTCATACTTTAAGGAAATGTGATTTTGGCACGTCCTTGAAACACGTGCTCATTAAACTGTTTATCATTACAGAGCCGAGGTGGCACAGTGGTTAGGCTGCAGTACTGCAGCTACTTCAGCTGACTGCTAGTTCAGCACATCAGCGGATCAAATCTCACCGGCTCAAGGTTGACTCAGCCTTCCATCCTTCCGAGGTGGGTAAAATGAGGACCCAGATTGTTGGGGGCAATATGCTATTTAGTATACTGTCTTTGGTGTAAGCTGCCCAGAGTCCTCGGAGAGTGGGCGGCATAGAAATATTAATAATAATAATAATAATAATAATAATAATAATAATAATAATAATACCAAGAGCAGAGGGTGGTCGAGGACTCCTACAAGTAAAGCAGACTGTGGAAGAAGAAAAATGCAGCTTGAATGATTACATCCAGAAAAGTGAAGAACCAATGATTAAGGAAGTAAATAAAGGAGGCCTTTTAAAGACAACAAAAACAAAAGCAGAATATAAGAAAGAAGTAACTGAGCAGCGAGCTGAAAATTGGAAACACAAAGCTCTGCATGGCCAATACTTGAAAAGTACTGAAGGCAAAGCTGACCAGAAACTAACTTGGAACTGGATAAGATCAGGAGTACTGAAAAAAGAAACAGAAAGCTTTATTTTGGCAGCTCAAGAACAAGCCCTAGCCACAAACTGCATGAAGGCAAAAATTCAACATGTTACTACCAACAGCAAATGCCGTCTCTGCAATGAGAAAGATGAGACAGTCGACCACCTGATCAGTGGGTGCAGCAAAATTTCACAAACTGACTACCTACAACGCCATGACCGTGTTGCTAAGATCATTCACTGGAAATTGTGCCAGAAGTTTGGATTTGAGTACAGCAAAAACCACTGGGAACATCAGGTTGAGAAAGTTTTAGAGAATGAGAAACTCAAGATCTTGTGGGACTTTAGGATTCAGACTGACAGGCACTTGGTCCACAACACACCTGACATAACAATAGTTGAAAAGAAAAAGGTATGGTTCATTGACATTGCAATACCTGGTGATGCACGGATTGAAGATAAGCAGCAAGAAAAAATCACAAAGTACCGAGATTTGCAAATTGAAGTTGAGCGACTGTGGAAAAAGAAATCGTGTGTTGTCCCGATTGTAATTGGAGCCCTTGGAGCAATGCCCAAAGGGCTACCCTGCTATTTAGAAATTCTAAATTTGCCGGACTTGAACATTTTGACTCTACAAAAAACCACCTTACTTGGAACAGCTTACATCCTCCAACGATACCTTAACAGTTCCTAGGTCCTTGGTTAGGACTCGAGCTGCTGAGCTATTAACCAGCCTCAAAGGCTGTGAATCTCACTAAAGATTAACCAATAATAATAATATAATAATAATAATAATAATAATAATAATAATAATAATAATAATAATAATAATATAATTTGTACCAAAGCACAGAAAAATAGAGAAAAATAAAGGAGGAGAATCACTAATAGCATATCAAAACATGGATTCTCCAAATCTAGAACAGTAGAATAAATTCTGCAACCTTAGGGATCTTAGAGACTCCTTTTTATTTTCTTCTTGCATTTGATAAATATCCACAGAAGGTCTGATACATGTGAGGTTCGTTGTGGCTCCGTCCTCCGAGCCTATCTTATCGGAGGGAGAAGGCTCCGAACATGAAGGAGAGGAGTCGGCCAGGCCTCCCTCTCCAGGCCCCTCCCCTCTGGCACTGCCTCAGGTGCTGGCTGAGGAAGAGGAGATTAGCCAGGAGCCAGGTGTCTCCGATGATAGCGATGGAGGCGATCTGTCATTCCTGGATCCACACCAACAAAGGCATGATAAACGGTTGCAGCAGTTGAGGAGGCGTGCCAGGGATTATGCTGAGTCACTGGACCACACCCCAGAGACTATATAAGAGAGTGTGGTGGCCATTTACGACTCTGTGATGGACAAAAACTAACTCTGGCTAGTCACTTTGAACAACACCTAAATCTGCCGAAGGTTTCTTGTTTTGAACTGGACTATTTGCAAACTGTGTGTATTTCTGTTTATATGGTGAAAGGATACTCCCGTTTATTGAAGTAAAAGCACTTGGCAGTCGGTGCTCGTCTTGCTGCCAAGTTTCTGATAACAAACTGTGTGCGTGCCAAGTGCTTTCTTTAACCCTCGGCTGGCTGTGTGTGTGTGTGTGTGTGTGTGTGTGTGTGTGTGTGTGTAGACAGGGACAGAACAAGATTGCTGGTTGCGATGCTGAGAGAATTCTCTCTTGGTTGCATTAAATAACATGTGGAAAGAATATTGAATACCGGTTAGTAGGAACAGAAATGGAATAGTGCTTGTGCTGCTTGGCCATTTTGGGGGGGAACTAAATATTAGCATAGTTGTGGCACTTTTGTATGAACCACTATACCCCTTCTGATGTTCATCCTTACTATTGGAAAGGCAACTTTACTTGTAACAAGTACTATTATTTATTAACAAATAGAAGGTGAAAAGGGCCATAATGCCACATTCCCTCCTTCCCAAGAAACCTAACATAGAAATGTAATTAGAATCTGGAATATGATTGCAATCAGCTCAATTTAAAGGCTCCCATAGAATATAAAAATGTGGGTAAAGGTTCATTCTCCAAGCTTGTGGGTTGGTTTCCAAACACTTCATTATCACACTAGGTAACATCTTCAGCAGAGTTTAGGGGATGTCAGTGTAAATGTTCTTCTGTTTATCAGAGCTTCAAGTGTGGGTTTGTCAAGTATGCGTTTTGTGATGGGTCTTGTGATAAGGAGATTACGTCAAGTCAGGGTCATTGTAACCTTGATTTGAAGTAATCTCCTTATCACAAGATCCATCACAAGACTCACTGATAACTCACAGCTGACCCATCATAAGACCCACATGTCACACACCTGAAGCTCTTATAAACAGAAGAACACTTACACTGACATCCCCCTAAACTCTGCTGAAGATGTTACCTAGCCTGGTAATGAAAGGTTCAGAAACCAACCCACAAGCTTGGAGAATGAACTTTCACACACACATCATCCTACACCTGAGCTACAGATATTTGCCACTTCTGCAAATATAAAAATGTTTTCAATGGGGAAGAGATAAAAATATAAGAGAGAAGACTGAGAAAAACATTAAGTAGTTGAGATGTATATGATTCTGTTAATCCAACAAATGTTCAAAGTTTTTAGACTAAATGAATATTTGTGGAAAATTAAGGGTGGGGGGAGTCTTGATAAATCTATTAGTATTCTTCAGGAGTTTTCTGTTCAATCCAGAAAACCAACTTATACAATCAAAATCACTATTAGCATAGGAGAAGTATTAATTTAAATAATATGCTGTTGTTTTTTTAAAAAAGTATGTTCTCATTAACAGAAGCATGTGTTGCTTTGTATATTGTAAAATTAATGAAATTCTAAGGGAAACAAAAAGAATCATGATTAAAAACTTTTTTCAATTCCTTGGGAGTATTCAACAGTTTTGTAGAACTGGAAAATACTATTATCTTTGAGATTAGCTAATTTAAGCAGCTTGATGTTGTGCTGCTGCCAGCTTTTTAAACTTAGTAGTTAAATGAGAGAAAACACTATGTTTAATAGAGTGTTCTTAAGTAAAATAACATCAGATTGTCTTTGAAAGCAAAGAATTCCATCAGCTTTCCTTCGCTCTTTCTAAAGCTGGTTGTAGCAATCTGATGCATTAATCAGACAAAAAGAAGTTAACAGCATAGGATGCATGAAATATATGTGGGTGTGTATGTGTATCCTATGCTATTCACTTCTATTAATAAATAATATTTCTATATATAAATTCTATATGCACCTCTCTCTTATATATATATATATATATATATATATATATATATATATATATATATATATATATATATATATATATATATATATATATATATATTCATTTTCTTACTTCTTCGTAGGGTTTATGTGTGTTTTTCTTCTAGCCAGGTTTTCCCTACGTAGCCAAGGTTTTTTTGTAGCTCCAGCTCAGTAGAATCACATCTACTCGGTTCTGGGCTTTTTTCCTTTCTAACAGCTAGCAAGCTCTAACTCCCACTGCTAGGTCTCCCACTTAGCAGTTAGAGCTTGCTAGCTGTTAGAAAGAAAAAAAGCCCAGAACCGAGTAGATGTGATTCTACTGAGCTGGAGCTACAAAAAAACCTTGGCTACGTAGGGAAAACCTGGCTAGAAGAAAAACATACATACATACATACATACATACATACATACATACATGTGTGTGTGTGTGTGTATGTATGCATGTATGCATGTATGTGTGTATACACAGTACATACACATACAGTACATACACATACAGTACATATAAATACCGTAGTGTGCATAAGTGTTATGCAGCTAAGCAGTTGTGCAAAAATGTAAATTAGAATGCTTTCAGAAATAGAAGTATTAATAGTTTATTTTTATTAATTAACAAAATGGAAAGTAAATGAGAGAAGAGAAATCCAAATCAAATCAAATCAATATTTGGTGTGACCATCCTTTGCCTTCAAACCAGCATCAATTCTTGCATTTGTACACTTGCACAAAGTCAGGGATTTTATAGAATTAGAGTCAGGTGTATGATTAACCAATTATACCAAGCAGGTGCTAAAGATAATCAATTTCATATGCATTTTGAAACACAGTCATAGACTGAAATTGGAATAATTGTGTAGTAGGCTTAAAACTGAATGAGGCACAGCCAAACCCCAATACTAAGGTAAGATTGTGGAAGACAATTTCATGTCGCAGGTCATACACCATGGCAAAAATGAGCAAGGAACAAGATACAAGACAGTTATACTGCATCATCAAGGTCTTTCCCAGGCAAAGATTTCAAAGCAGACTGAAGTTTAAAGATATGCTGTTCAAGGGAGCCCTCATAGGAGCCCTGGTAGTGCAGCAGACTAAAGCACTGTTATTAATACCAGCTGCCTGCAATTACTGCAAGTTCAAATCTCACCAGGCTCAAGGTTGACTCAGCCTTCCATCTTTTCTAAGGTGGGTAAAATGAGGACCCAGATTGTGGGGGCAATAAGCTGACTTTGTATAAATATACAAAAGTATGAAGACTATTGCTTAATGCATTGTAAGCCACCCTGAGTCTTCGGAGAAGGGCGGCATATAAATCAATTTAAAAAAAAAAAAAAGCATGTTTGAAGAAGACAAAGAAACAGGCAACACTGAGGCCCATAGATGTCAAGGGAATTTAATGCAGCAGACGAAAGACCCATCGTGTTCATTTCTTTTTGACATGTCCACCAGTGCCATAAGCACAGAACTGATAGGAACCAGTGGGACCCAGGTACACCATCTACTGCCCAACAAGGTCTAGCCAGAAGTAGTCTTCATGGAAGAATGGCAGCCAAAAAGCTATACCTCTGATGTGCTAAATGATACAACTATGCATGGAAACATAGGAACTGGGGTGCAGAAAAATGGGAACAGGTTCTCTGGACTGATGAGTCAAAATTTGAAATATTTGGCTGTAGCAGGAGGCAGTTTGTTCACCAAAGGGCTGAACAGCGGTACAATAATGAATGTCTGCAGGCAACAATGAAGCATGGTGTAGGCTCCTTGAAAGTTTAGGGCTGCATTTCTGCAAATGGAGTTGGAGATTTGATTAGGATCAATGATGTCCTCAATGCTGAGAAATACAGATATATACCTATCCAACATGCCATAGTCTCAGGGAGGCGTTTGATTGGCCCCAAATTTATTCTGCAACAGGACAATGCCCCCAAAACATACATCCAATGTCATTAAGAACTATCTTCAGTGTATAGAAGAACAAGAAGTCTTGGAAGTGATAGTTTGGTCCAGTGGTGGGATTCAAAAATTTTTACTACCAGTTCTGTGGGCGTGGCTTGCTGGGCATGGCAGGGGAAATCTCCATTCCCTCCCCACTCCAGGGGAAGGTTACTGCAAAATCCCCATTTCCTCCTGATCAGCTGGGACTCGGTAGGCAGAGACAGATGGGGGCAGGGCCAGTCAGACGTGTTATTTACCGGTTCTCTGAGCTACTCAAAATTTCCACTACCAGTTCTCCAGAACTGGTCAGAACCTGCTGAATACCACCTCTGGTTTGGTCCCCAAAGGGCCCTGAAATCAAAATCACCTGCTTGTTGGGCCTGTTTGGGATTACATGAAGAGATAGAAGGATTTAAGGCAACCACAGAAGATCTGTGGTTAGTTCTCCAAGAGGATTGGAATAACCTTGAGGGAACCTTCCCAAGTTCCTTCAAAATTGTGCAAGTGAACCTAGAAAAATTGATACTGTTTTGAAGGCGATCACACCAAATATTGGTTTGATTTAGATTTCTCTTCTGCTCATTTACTTTCCATTTTGTTAAGTGATAAAAAATAAACTATTAATACCTGTATTTCTGAAAGCATTCTCTATTTACAGCATTTTTGCACAACTGCCTAAAACTTTTGCATAGTACTATGTGTGTGTGTGTAATCATAATGAGGCTTTATTAAAAAAAAGTTAAACATAATTAAAAATTAACAATATCATCAAGTTATTTTCAGAGTCATAAAAACCAAACTGCTTTGATGGATAAACATTTTTACCAACATAAAGGATGCCATTCAAGTACTTGTATCACTTAAGCTTACATGGCATTCCATGTTATATGCTGGACTTTCTGTGTTCTATAGTGTCTGCCCATTCTATGCACTCCAACAGAGTCGTCTTGTTTTGGATCCCATTGAGTACAAAACGTCATTTAAAAGGACCGAAGAGGGCATCTTCTTTATCACCACTCCTCTCCCTTGAAACAGCATCTCAGCAGAAATTTGTATGTCCTTCAGCTTGCCCGAAACTACTACATGAAGACATAAGAGCATTGGTAAGGTGGGTTAAATTACAAATTTTAGTAGTTTAAGGATTCCATGTTAGGAAAAATCGTTCTATGATTTTAAAATTTACAAAAAAATTCATAGACCTGAGCAATAATTTTTCATTGTCTGCTACCATTTGTCAGATATATATTGATGGTCGTGCTCATTTGGTTCTTTGAGGAAGTTATTTGGTCAATACAGCTTCAGGTTCAAAAAGTTGTTTTATTATTTACAAAATATATACATGCATACAATAATGAACAGGGTGTCCTGTTGCACCTTTTACCCTAACTGTATGACTCAGACGTTGAGAGGAGAGATAAGTTCATGTGTTGTCTTGCTGAGAGAAAGATGAGAGAGAGAGAAAAAACAGGGAAGATGTCCAAGTGGTTTCTGGGTAAGAGTCCAATAAAAGAGTTCATTGGCTGATATAGTCACATGTGATGTCTGTAAAGACTTAACCCCTTCTAGTCTCTGGTACATCATATGCAGGCAATATTCTGAGAAGGACGAAGAAAAAAAATCATACGGTATCTTGGATCTATTTCAATTAAATCAGATTCCCCTCCCCCCTTGTTCCTGGCACAATCTTTTCTTTGTTCTAGTCCTCTTTTAGGGAAGGGATGCAATTAAATGCAATTCACCTCCTGAAAATAATAGTGAGTTCAATGAACAAATACTGTGACAGGGTATAAAGTAGTACAGGTAGTCCTGAGCTTATGACCACAATTGAACACAAAATTTCTGTTGCTGAGAAATTTGTTAAGTGAGTGTTGGCCCATTTTATGACCTTTCTTGTCACTGTTGTTAAGTGAGTCACTGAAGTAGTAACCTGATTATTAAGTGAATCTTAATGGCTTCCCCATTTGTTTGTCAGAAAGTTGCAAAAGGTGATCGCATGACCTTGTGACACAGCAATAGTCATAAGTAGTGGTGGGATTCAACCAGTTCGTACCACTTCAGAAGAACCGGTTGTTAACTTTCTGAGCAGTTTGGCAAACTGGTTGTTGGAAGAAATCATTAGGGCAGAGAACCGGTTGTTAAATTACTTGAATCCCACCACTGGTTATAAGTATGCCAAGCATCTGAATTTTATTCAGTTGCCAAGCATCTGAATTTTGATCACACAATCATGGGGATGCTGCAAAGATCGTAACTGTGAAAAGCGGTCATAAATCACCTTTTTCATTGCCACTGAAACTAAGTGAACTGTTGTAAGTCAAGGACTACCTGTATTTATAAGAGAGCATTTTTACAAACAAACCAGGTAACTCAAATTCTCCAGCTCCAATTTGCTCCAATTTCACTCAATAAGCATGCTCATTTCAAGAGGCAATATTTCTAACTTTTTATTAGGAGTGGGAATTAACAAGTCAGGAACCTATAAGAAGAAGAAAAAGTAGATTTGTTAAATGTCAACTGATTTATGTTTTTTGCCTTGTTCAAATACAAGCCAAAGTTTATTAAGTAAAACAAATAGTACAGACAAATTCTCAACAATGCACGAGTCATTAACCTTTACAACCTGCCTAGAGATAATATTTGATGGCTGATTTTAAAGTATTCAAGTACTTGAACAAACAATCTCTCCTGTTTATTTAGCATAAGTTTGAATTACAGTGATCTGTTGAGATAGTTGGAGATGAGACTTCGGAAGACAAGGAAAATTGAATTCTTGTCATATCTACTCTAATCTTTTCTCTGAAGCTCTAAAAGATAACAGCAAAAGTTATTCATTGTAATGCTGACAACATTTACAAATCCAACACTGATTTCTAGCTACCTTGTAAATCGCATATTGGCATTCTTCCTAGTTAGCTGTGCTAAGATGGCATTTACAGCAGTCAAGATATATAGTCGTAAGAAATGCAAGTAAAAATAAAATGTATATTCTTAAAATCAACTTTCCAATCACAGCAACACAGACATTGCTATTTATTTGTTTAGAAATATCTGGCCCTTTTTAAAGAATGTTTCCTTGCAGGAAGGGAATTTTCAGTCTTTAATATCACTTCTATAATGAATTCCTTGTTGTGTGAATAAAATCATCATAAAGTAATTAAAGAAATGTCACATCCATATGATAAATAGTCAGAAATACCAGAATATCAAATAAGGATTTAAGATAACATGTCAGGCTAAGGAATATTTATATATTATATAATTTTTATGCATGCATTTGCATAAGACCTAGTATTAGTGGAGAAGACAGTGAAATATTTATCTAGATTCTGTTTTGTGAATATGTGAACACTTTTTATGGTTACTGTACCAATTCAGCAAAACTGGATTTCATAATGTACATTTAATGTATTTTGATTTTACTGCTACTTTGATATATTGATTAAAAACCCCTTAGTTTATTTGTTATTTTTGCTTCTAAATTTTGTATGCATTGTTCCTGCATTAATTATTCGTTAGCTGTAACATTTATGTATATAATCTTCTTTAGATCCAAGATGATATATATCTTTTAGTCCAAGAACTGTGCCCAAACTTTCAAGAAGTATGAACCTAAATGAATAACTATATCCAATATACATTAGTCTGGGAAATACACATTAGATCAGTACATATTTAAACTAATCATGATTTAATTTGTGAAATAGCCATAGATTGTACTACACAGATATAGGTTATATGCTGAAAAGCTGAATTGGGATACAGGACAGATGTGTACCATATAAAGTTCCCCTGGTGATACTGATTTCTGTCTTTGGTGGTCTGAATTTTCTAGAATTGATTTAGTAAATCACCTTTTTTATTAATAGTTTCTAATGAATCAAGCTATTCTTTCTTATCTTCTTGGATATAGAATTGTATTTGGGTAGGATAGCAGAGTCATTTGATTCTGATTTTGTAATCATTAGGATATATATTTGTATGTGAATTAGTAGAAACATTTAAGTCTAGTTTTGAATTTATTAGTAGAATGGATCTTAACATATTGGCTAAGAAAATTATAGAATAAAGGGTAGTAGCAACAATGAGTTATATTATTTATATGTTACATAATGTTATATGCAATCATTGAGCTGCCAATGATGGTTTATATATTCATCTACATCAAGGGTAATAAGAAATGGAGAAAAATACTTCCTTTTATCAAGCAATTATCTTTCCCACCTGGAAATGCTGTTGATAAAAGTGATGACAAATTCTTCCAATTTGTACTGTCAAACTTATCACAAATATTATTATCCGTTATTTTCCTCTTTCCTGTACATTTGGTATGGAATGTTAAAAATATGAGAGAAAAGTACTTTCCCAAGCAGTCTTACAACCACTTGAAGAAATGGGAGGAAAGAGATTTAAGGTCAGGTGAGGGAAAAACAATATAAAACCAGCTTATATATTTGTTCATTCCCCCCTAGAATATAGAGTATTTGACACTTTGTATTCAGAAAAAGAGACAATACAAAGAGATTAATACAGTTAGGAACATTTGAAGAAACTGCATAAATGAATTGGCAACTGTCAATATATAAAGGATGATTACTCAGAAGGTTTTGATAGATTGTGTAAAAGCTCATTCCAACACCTATCCAGATTCAGTTTACACATTGTAAACTGCCTAGAATCAAAATGGATTGAAAAAGTATATATAACTTAAATAATCAAATAAATGCATTAGGCTTCATCATGACAAATTGTTGGCTGATTTTTCTAGGCCAAAAAAATGACAAAGTAGACATTGCTAGATATTATCATAGTCCTTGGTGTAAATTCATTTTCACTTTTGCTTGCATAATCTAGAAGAGTTCCAATTTAGATAGGCACTGCTGTGTAATCAACCTCCGAATTATTTTTCAAAAATCTATTTGCTGAAATAGATTTAAAATGAATTCAGTGACCGAAAGAATTCCAGGAGATACATCATATTGTGTCATCAGGTCTGGGAATTCTAGGAGAATGGTGACTTATTGAGGTTGCTCTATTATTAACATCCCTGTGTCCAATATTTCTTCTTTATAGCTTTGTTTTTTATAGTTTTTCATTTTTAATTGTGTTTTTATTTTAGTTGTGTGGTATTTATTAACTTATTTTTAGCTTTGCTGTGTGCCGCCAAAAATCACTTTTTTGTGTGAGATGCACGACTATATAAATTCCCACTGCTCTGTGATCATAGGATAAAAAGTAACTGTTTAGACACATAATTTCCCAGGTGACAAATGTGGGGTGGGGTGGAATGAACAATTCTACTCAATCTTGTTTAAATGTAAGCATTTCAGGTGAGATCACCTGTGGTCAATTTCTTTTCTAGACATCTATCTGAATAGGTAGATTCAGACAAAGCAGGAAGAATAGATATTAAATTGTGAGTTCAATCTACCTTGTCTCACCCCACTACCAAGATTTTCATTCTCCCCTCCCTATTGAAGTTCATGATGTGAGCACCAAGATTCTCCATACTAATACTTTATCTAATACTGCACAGAAAAATATTTCTTCCAACACCCCATGACATCAATTGGGCTTTATGACTCCATCTGTTCCAAGCCAGATTTATTCTTTATTGTATTGTATGTTGCTGATACAATTGGCTATAACTTAGTTTGGCTGAAGTCTAGCCACTGAATGATACACATATTATTTGAAAAAATGTTCATGTTATAATGGGCAAAATCTGCCTCAAATTGTTCTTGTGAGACCACCTGATAAGTGAGAACAGAGTGGTGAACAATAAAAGAAACATTTATATAAATGGGATTCCCACAGCTCCATCATTACATGATAGAATCTTCCATAATGGCATGGCCGCCTAATGATGCCAAGAATACAGCAAGTAACTATTAAAATACATAATCCACCAGGGATATAATAAGCTTTCTTAAAATGGCTTCTCAGAAACAAAAATTGCAACCACATTCCCAAGTTAGCCATTTTATTTACAAAGGACATAGTATTGTTTTCTTTCTGCTTTGTTTTTGAGCAGTTGAGAAGGGATAGCGAAAACCTCAACCAATAGCTGATTATGAAACTGTAAAATATTAATTTTTATTTTTTTGACTGCTATGCAAATTGATTATATAAAAACTGTGAATCCATTGACAACCATGATTTCTCCATGGCCTATGATAAAACAGTTTTCCAGAAAGGATTGATGAATAAAAAGAATTTTCTTCAATCCATAACTTCTTATTGTAGCCAGGTGTAAAGGTACAGGCCTTCTTTGGACAGAGTGTCAGATTATTCATGAACTGGCAGAGACATGGTAACAAGGTCAGCCAATGAATAGGCATAACAACTAAATCAGCCAATGGGAGCTGAAACAGTTTGGAAGCTAGGTGTGGCTCAGCTCGGGACTTGTCTCTCTGCTGATCTGCTGCTAGTGTGTTCTGCCTGTAACTTCTACCACATTGAAGAAGAATTTAGGTTGGTATTGTATATATATTTTTGTATATAAAAAGGTTTCTTATTTTAATCAATCCTGCTGAATCAGTTTACCTGTGTGTGTTTTCTGGATTTAATTTCTGCAACAAACTCTGATACAGAGTCATCCACATCAGTGGTGGGTTGCTCCTGGTTTTGTCCGGTTCTATAGAACCAGTAGTTAAAACCGGTGGGAGGCTCCACCCTCCGGCCACGATGTCATCATGGGTGATCAGCATGCTCCCGTTGCAAACCAGTAGTAAAGGTAAGTAGAACCCACAACTGATCCACATGATCTGATATTTTCATCAAAATGACTACAACAAATATTGTATCATTGTAATGCAAGCTCTATCCCTTTTGGACATGATTGCAATATCGTGATACATAAATAAAAGGCTTGAGATTACATTATGATAGTGTGATGCTTATTTCATCATGGAGTCCTTGGTACTCTCTGAGTTATTCAACCAGGTGACATCGTTGGGTAATGAAATATCTACAAACAAACAACCAAGTTCAGAGAACACCAAAGACTCCATAATTCAACCCCGAGCTACATATATTCTCTTCTATTTACCCCTTATTCTTCATAAACATATAATTAATGCTTGTAAATTTTATGAAAACATAAAATCATAGAATTCTATAAACATAGAGTTAAAGTCCCATCCATTACTTCATCTAAATCATTGATATAAACATTAATAATCCAGAACCCATGACACACCCTTCTGGCACTACACTTGATATGACCTGCCAAAATGAAGTAGAAGTTTGAATGAACATTCTTTTGTATGGTTCATTCAACCAATTATGAGACCATTTACACCATAATCTGGCCCATACATTGCCATTTCATTAAGATCTATGGAGATTCTTAATCATCTAGGCCATGGTTGTCGTTCAATAGCTAGATTTCAACTTTGGGACATTTTATTAATGATATCATGAGGCACATTGTCAAATTTAAGTGTACTATTGCTTGCAACCTCCCTAGTCAAGTTTCCATGTACACCATTATTTTTGCACATTCATTGCAAAGTGCCAGAAGCTGCCTCTGGAAATGAGGACTAGCCTGATCTGAAAAAAGATGGAAAAGAAGCAAAAAAAGAGGAGAAAAAGGATGCTCATACTGTAATTGACTTTAGAAACTGCAGGAAAATGTATTATGACAAGTAAATATATATTATGATAAGGAATAATAAATTATTAGAAATAGTTCCAAATGTACAGGCCCACACATATGAACAGAGATACACATACTCAGAGACACTGCCCATTAGTTAAAAGCAATGTTGAAAATGGCTTATTTAGACAGTGTTTCACAAAAGCTTTTTAATGACTTTGCAATAGTCCACAGAAAAGAAAAGTTTGGGAATAGTTGCAAGAGTGTACAGTTATTTCTAACAGGTGAGAATCCAGTGGGATCCTGAAGCTAATCAAGAGAAAATTTATAAACAAAATATGCTTAACTCGGTGTGTTCATTTTTTTCCCCTGGTACTTTGAACATGGAACTTGTCTTAGAGCAATTGTTATTCATTACTATATAAGAATAGGGTTGTTGGAGAAATGTATTACAAGCTGTTGCAGCAAGAATGGGAATTCAAAACATACAATGCATTCCAAGTGATTTTGTGGTGATAGACTGCTGAGCTAGTCCATCAAAGAACAATTTTATAAATAAGTTATATTGATGCCCAATGGAGGAACATTGTAATGCAAACAAAAGAATATGTCTTTGGAAGTCTTCATTTTACAAAAAGTGTTTGTTAGCCACTTTGCAGCTACAAATCATCTTATAATAATGATCATTCTTTGTTGTTATTGCAGGAGCATAATAGCATCTTCCATGAGCTCTAATCTAACTTTGTTGTGCCCTTATAAATTCAATATTTTTCCAGGTGTGAGAAATAAAAGGGAGAAAGTACAATTGTAACACAAAGAAGACCAATCGGTTTGCCTTGTACCAGTACAATATGAATTGAATTAGAAAAGGAAACATTTGACTTCAGGAGGCCTATAATTCTATTTAAGGAGTTCTGATTCCTCTTCTTAAAAATAACTATAAAATACAGTTTTGTGTGCACTGATTTTCTTAATACATATCTTACTCATTGTTGTTAATGAAATTAAAATATTTCCCAATTACTGAAGCACTTATAGTACTGAACTCCTTGGAAGCTATGTTAGTCATTATCTGAGCAATTAGTACTATTGGAGTCAGCCTATGAAGGGAGAAGATTGTTTTCATCATATAGAGAAGTTCTATGTTTCTTCCCTTTCTTCTCTTAGTCTGGCATATGAAGTAGCTTTGAATCCTCAAAACCCTTCAACCTTTATAGAGTATAACCACTGTTCATGACTAATCAAGGTACCATAATTTCATCCTATTGAAAGAGCCCAAATTGTTTTACACATTACAGAAAAGAAAGGGGGGAAGCAAAGGGAATGGACTTATCTACAGAAAAGCTTTGTGAAAGACAGCTAGTGGTAGTTATTGCTCAACCTTATTCCTTATGAAGGAAAAAGCAGGTGGAAGCCTAGGCTTTCCTGGAAAGCAGCATTTTAGAATTATCTCTTGCATGAACTTAAAATGCCTTCTGCAGATGAGGCCTTGCCAGAAAGAATGGAAACTCTAAAATAGGATTAAGGGAAAAGAAGAGGCAGCAAATATGGTGAAGGAAAAGAAATAGGCATTTGGGGTAGATGAAAAACTAATACAAAATTTCTCAAATCCATTTCTCCATAGGTTTAATCATGGGACAACTTGCAAATAGTGGAGCGACAATCTTTTATGATAGACTCTGAGCACGTGGCAGTCAAACCATGGGGAAAAATAATTTGGATTTTTCCTTCAAAAACAATAGGCAGTTGATATAATTACAATAATTTAATAATGTACTAAATTGGTAGGTCACCCAACTCCCAATGACTCTGGGCAGCTCACAACAATCAAAACAAAGAAATTATAACACAACCAATAAAAAGAACAGAGATGGCAAGAACAACAGTCAAGATGGAATGAAGTGAGGGGTCTCACTCTCCCTTGCTAAAGGCCTAGGTGAAAATTCAGTTTTTCACAGCTCTGTTAAACAACAGCAGAGGGTCAGCTACGTCTCAAGGAAACCCCATTCCTTAGAGGGTAGGGCAGTGGTGGGTTGCTATTTGTTTGCACCGGATCGGGTGAACAGGTAGAGGGGGCGACGGGAGGCTCCGCCCATCCGCCCGGATGCTTCTGCGCATGCACACGAGTGAACATGTGGTGACAGGATTTGGAACCCACCTCTGGGATAGAGTATACTACAGACATGTTGTACTCCCAGAGTCTTAACAAACTGTAATTTGTTCAATTGAAAGAACCCAATCCTGCAAGATAAATTGCAGATACTTGCCAGACAGGCAGTCCATCAGGTAACCAAGCCCTATGCAAAAGGCAAGAAGCAAAAGTCAAGCAGAAATGTACTGAAATATCCCAGCAGAAATACAAAATACTATGGCAGGAAAATACAGCAATAGAAATCTTGACTTGTCACTGTTTTGTGATTTTCATTTATCTAAGAGATGTGCAAAATGTCTGTGCAAGCATTCATTCATTCATTCACTCATTCATTCAATTAAACATATTGTTTATAAGGCAAATACACTGCAGAAACTTTCTCACAGATAAAATCAATATTGTTAGAGAGTAACCCCTTTGTTTCCCTTTGTTTAGGAAAGGAACCAAATCCTGAGGTAGACAGCTTTACACTGCTGCAAGTACCACTATGACCGAACAAACAGAAAAGGCAATAAAGAGGGTGATGTTATTTACTGGCACTGTAGAATTAGAAAAAGTTATATAAAGCACATGGGGCTTTGTATGTTAAGACTCCCTGTTGCCTGCTCTCCTTCTCTTCCTTGAAAGGAACAGAAAAAAATAATTAAGCATTATCCAAGAATTGAAAACAATCTTATAATTAGGTTTAGTTCAGATTATATAATTGGTTGCGCTGAAATCTCTCTCCCCCCCATCTCATCTATCATTTAAGCTATAAGATACTATCCCATTATACAAATGGTATTAAGCAAGCAGACTAAATAAAGGAACTAATTAATAAATAGTTATAGCTGAGAGGCCCAAAACTTTGGGTATAACTGCAGAAGCTTTCCAAATTTGTACACACGGACAAATGCATACACTTTTACCCTTAAGCAATATCTTGCAAATCAAATATTTGTATTTATTTTCCTTCTTTAATGTGATAGAAAATGGAAAGCATTTAAGTTTTTTTTGAAACTTAGGGCACAAGGTAGCTTGCTTGTTGAATTAGTTTAAAGCCTTATAGTCACTCATTCCAATAAAAAAAAAAATCCTTTCGAAGTTTTTATTTGGTCATTTGCATCTGATTCTTTGATGGACAACAGTTCACAAGGACTACTGATGTCAGAAACTTAAGTTCTTATAACTTATGATCACATCTATTCATCTGGCCTTTCCCTGGCTTCTAATGCATTCAGTTTTTTTCCAGAATCAATGTCTTCTCCAAAGACTTTTGTTTATCATTATGTGTTCAAAATATCTAAAAATTTAACTTCAATTGTTAGAGCTGCTAGTGAGTTGTCTCAGTTTTACTTCATTATTAAATTATTTATTGTTATTATCAGAGGTATTTTCCAACACCACAATTCAAAAGCCAAGATTTTCTGGATTCATTCATTTTGATGTCCCAGCTTTCACACTCATATATTACAATTAAGGTATTTCTGACCTTCACAACATGTACCTTTTAAGTTTTTATACTTAAATATTTTCTTTAAGTTTTTCATAGTTATTCTCCTAAGAAGAAAATAACTCTTTATTTCATGGTTACAGTCAGCATTCTATGGAATTTTGAACTAGAAATATCTACTATTGTCACCTGTAAGGTTTTGTTACACATTAAGTTAAATATCTTCTTTTCAGAGGTTCAGATGTCCTTTTTTTCAACATTGAACCAGAAGGGAGGCAGATTGTTTGCCTCAGTAGAGTCCACCCAGTTATGTGGGGAGAATTCTTTCACCCACCATAGTGCCATCAAACAACATATCAGTTGCACTAGAAAAGGCAGTAAATAAATTGATTTTTTTAAATTTCCTCTCAGCAATTTGGTAGGGAATATCTCTTTTTGAAATCCTTCTGGGTGAGTAAACCTCTCTTCTCTGTGTGTTTCATGTCCAGTAAAAAGCAATTCAAAACCTATAAGATATCTGGTAAGCTAATATTACCCACAAACTCATGAGTGTCTTCCTTTTGGTAATATAATGATTATATGAAAACAATATAAAAACTGAGCATTGAAAACCAATGTTGGCCCACTCTCTTTTCTATTATGGCAGACTGTCTACAATATTTGATTAATAAAACAATAAGGCCAATCTCAGATTTTTTGAGTGTTCAGAGGATGCTCTCTTGATTACTCCTTTTTAAAAATAGAATAATGGCTTTGATTAATGTTGCATACTTTTGATGTTAGCCACAGGGCTGACACGCATAACCATATATACACAAATACAAAGCCAGATGTGTGTGTGTGTGTGTGTGTTTGTATGTATACATATATATATATATATATATATATATATATATATATATATATATATATATATATATATATATATATATATATAAGATTGTGGATTTCTGTACAAATAGAAATGTCCCCAGGAAATTTTCTAACTCCAGTTGTTCTGAAAACAAATAAATCCATTTATCAAAGCAAAGCAGAAAAGATTACTCACTTTAGGAAGAGCTTTTACAAAAGAGGATACTTTGTAGTAATAATTCTCATGTCTGCGGTTTGAACACACACACAAAGTTGAAGTATGAAGAAACCAACATAACAAAACCAAAAATCTGCTAACAATAAGAGCTCAACCAACTTTATACTCAGTATAGAGTTATAATATTTCATTAACTTGGTGCTGTTGACATGGCCATCATTCCATTGCAAGATACACACAGTGTTCCTGAAAAAATAATTCACTGACAAGAGAATCAAAATGATTGGTAAGTTGAAAAGAAATGGGAGCAAACTCAATAGATTTGTAAAATTTCAAAAATACCACAGTCAAATCCTAGAGCATAGAGAAGTATAATTTTGAGGACTCCGTTCTATCAGATAGGCATCCTCCATTTTGCACTCTCTGATCCCTTATCTTTCCTGCTAACTGTCCTCTCTGGTACTGCACAAAAACCACAGGAGGTTGTAATTCTTCAGAAAATTTGTGCGTTTTTAAGCCACGTGATTTTCAATGTATTGTTTTTGTAACATTTTATTAATGTTACAAGCATATATCTGACCTTAATCTGAGTTTGGAAGTCAAATAGATCCAAGACTTCAAATACCACATAATATCAGTTATTAAAAGGTAGACTAGGAAGTGAAAAACCATCCCAAAAGGAAGTGACAAACTACATTTGCTACTGCCAAGGAAACTATACAATTCTATCCAAGTAGTCATCAAAAGTTGAAGTTCACATAAAGGACAATTTTCTTTTCTTTCCCCCCTTTTTAAAATTTTTGAAATTGATTTTTATTTGTTGCTTTCATTACATAGAAGTTTGGATTGGTTGGTTGGTTGGGTTTTAACACTGAAAGCAGGTTAAGATACTGTAAATAAATATATTAAATAATATAGCACAAATTATAGCTCTGCACAGGAATTTTCTCTATGTAATGGTGGCTAGCCATCTAGAAGAGTGGCTGATTTAACACCAGAAACAAGAACTCTATATTCAGCCACAGTACAATAATTTCAGTAAGAGCACCAGAACTTATTTCAAAGAATCTGAAGAGACTCTTAAGAATAGAATAAGCTATTTGACAAAGACAAAACTATTTGACAAAGAAAGAACATTTTCTGGAATGGAAAGGCAAAATTTAAAACAGTTTGACAAGTTGTTTGAAAATGATACAGTCAAGAAACTTGGAAAATTTCAGCTTGTAGGCAATGGCTTTTACATTTCATTGTTCTCCTTTAGCTTTTTTTAAAAAGAAAACAAAATTAGTATATAAGCACAAATTTCTCTTCATCTTTAAAGGGATATTTTCAATGAATGGAGGAGTTCATAATTAGTACAATTATTTGCAAATGTTATGTCATCTCCTAAATCTTACTAAATAATCTCCATTAAGTATTAGATTTGTTAGTGGTTGCAACTCATGAGCACAATTCTAGCAAGTTTTGATAATGACATTTAAAAATAATAATAATTAAAAAGAACAGGCAGTTCAATATGTTGCCTCGCCAATTTTATTTAAAATACTGATGGTCTATGCTGCCACAGTTATGACAATCAATATGATTTTCATATGCTTGGCATATAAGAGAGTCACATCAGCAAAAAGACAACACCAAAATGTACCCTGATGACATTTCAATAATAGAATAGTGAACAATAGGACAAGAAAGAATAAGACTGTTTAGATTACACATTTGAAATATACCTATTTTAAAATAAAATAACTGCCCCCCCAAAAAAAAAAGATATAATAAAATATGGCCTATTCATAAAAATTATCATTTTTGAATCTTAGGATGTTTTCACAGCATCAGTTGCAGCTGATATTCAGCAAGCTGCAGTGGCATAACAGAAATATGAATTCTTCCCAATTATGCTCCAGCTGTATAAAAGTCTTCATAATCATAGAAGTCATCTCAATCATAAGCTAAATTCCCTCTGTTAACGCTAACAAAGAAAGGACAATACAACAAGGGAGACATTATCAGCCACAGTTATATTCTGGACAATGTAAGCTTTTAAGGAAATCTCCAAATATGTCCCCATTATATCTTTTTAAATATGAAATGATGAAGGCTACTGGAGATATTTTGTGACATTGCTTTTAATTTGATCAGTTAAGCTTCAATTCTTCATCATGTCTTTGTTGTCACCTTGGCTTTTGCCACTTTAGCTTTAGAAGAAACAAAAAAAGAAAAAGGAATTTATCTAAATTATACTCTTTGAGAGGTATTGTGGCCTAGGGGTGGAGCTCTAGCCTCACAATCAGGAGGCTGTGAATTCGATCCTAGGTAGTGGCAGACATTTCTCTCTCTGGGCACATAGAGAAAATATCTGCTGTGAACTCCACATAGGCATCAGGAAAGGGATCCACCCAGTAAACGCTAAGCTCCATTCAGTCGCCTGGTCTCCACTCTGATGCAAGGGATTAAGGGTCATTTAAAAACATCTAAATTACTCTTGAATATATATAATAATATATAAGGTCTGTTTAATACATTTGCTTGCACTAAATTGAACTAAAATATGGTTCTCTTTTCCAAACTAATTCTCAGTTCTCTGTTGCTTCCACATGAGTAAAATAAAATAAAGGTAGGGAATTAAGGGGGAAACTGGAGGTGGAGCTTCTTTCTCCTTGGAGATTTAACACATTGAGGACAGTAGCAAAGTATTTTTTTAACATTAAAACAACAGTTCCACCCGGAGTCACAGGACTGGAAATGGAGTAAAGAAAGCTTAAATTAAAGGAATCAGAAACTGTCTGTCCCATGAGCATGCAATGAAGGAATTTTTGGGAAACTTTTTCTGTAGCCTGGTCTGGCCCATTTGTTCATATTTCCTTTTTGCTTGGTTGGCTTCTCTTCCACACCAAATTTGGTATTGAAGGGATTTCTGGAGTAGTTAAAAGGGGAGGCAAGATGATGAGTTTGTTAATATCTGTTGAAAAATCATCTATCTGTCTGTCTGGAAGTCATCTACTTTAGTTTCTTTAGTTATTTCTTTCTGTCTTTATTTTTGTTTTTCTCTACACTTTATGTTCTTTATCTTGCCACACCAATTTTGGTCCAAATCTGTTCAGGTTTTAGAAAATTACACGGCTGATGGAGAGAGAATCCTGAGATTTTTATACAAATTGTTTCCAATTTTCATTGAGTAAGAAAAATGAGAAAGGCTGAAACCCTGCCTTGAACTTAACTCCCCATCTTCAAGATATTAAGTGTTGGAGATAGTGATTGCAATCTCACTTTGCATGGTCAGCTGCGTCTCCAGGGTGCAGGCCCATGGCTTGCATATCTTTGTTGATGGTATCTTGCCATCTCTGTTTTGGATGCCCGCGAGCCATTGACTTCTAGTTGGTAAGCAGTCTTGGCCACGGTGGAAGGAGCTGCTCTCTGGACATGTCCATACCAGCAATGGCAGCCTTTTCTCATCTTCTCTATAATTAGCGCCATACCAAAATATTGTCGAATGGTGTCATTTGTGATCTGGTCAAGAAGGGAGATGCCCGATATCCAACAGCTGCATAATATGCTCTGTTGGATATTGGGCATCTCCCTTCTTGACCACATCACAAATAACACCATTCAACAACATTTTGGTATGTCATCAATTATAGAGAACATGAGAGAAGGCCAACTCTGCTAGTATGGACATGTCCAGAGAGCAGCACCTTCTATTGTGGCCAAAACTGCCTACCAATAGAAGTCAATGGCTGGCAATCTCAGGGGCATCCAAAACAGAGCTGGCAAGACACCAGCAACAAAAATATGCAAGCCATGGGTCTGCATCCTGGAGATTCAGCTGACCATGCAAAGTGGTGTTCAGTGATCTGAAAAGTGGACCCTACATCTGTGGGAATATGCTAGGAAGAAGAAAATACTGATTGCAATCTCCCAACAGTTTATTATGAATTCTACATTTGTATTCCTCAACGTGAGTCCTTAATTGTACTGAATCATAGACTCTTATTTCTTTTTGTCAGTAAATTAAGATATTGTCTTAGATCCTATATATATATATATATATATATATATATATATATATATATATATATATATATATATATATATATATATATATATATCAATGAAAGAGCTGAAATATCAACATATGATTTCTTTCTTTGCATCAAAATATAGTTGGCTGATGCTGGATGTTGTTTTTCAAGTAAGCTTTAGTAAAGCTCTATAATACTTGTAGTTTGCACTGTTCCAGGTGGAAGAACTCCAAGACGAAAGAAAAAAGAAAGACCCCAAAGGATATGAAGGCAGTGATTAAATGTGACAGGGCATTTAGATGCTAAAAATTAACACAGTCCCCATTTACTGAAGAAAGGGAATTCCAGGTTGTGACTGAGTAGTGGAGAAACTGTGAAAAATGAGTAGCTGAGTTCCAGAAACTTTCAGCCTGCTTAGCATTTTCAAAACTCTTTCTCATATAGAAACATATATGATTTCCTAAGTTAAAACACACACACACAAAATACTGAATTTGTTTTACCTCCTATTTACCTTTTTTTTCAAGGCTCCCTTGTGGAGCTCTGAAGCCTTGTAAAGCTGCTCTAATCCCTTACATATTCCAGTTGTGCATTTAAAATTGTACAAATCCTAAACCTGTTTTTGTTTTTGTTTTAAAAAAAAGAAGCTCTCTTTTCACACAAAAGGCAAGGGTGCATAAACAAATAAGAGCTACAGGAGTTGGCAGTTGTGAGTACAACTGAGATAATTTTTCACCTTTCATGTTCATGATCCATGAGGATTTTGTCAAGTGTTTCAAAATGTACAAGGAACATTTCATGAGTATCATTTCTTTCAAATACAGTATCAAAAATAATATTCTGTCTGTCTGTCTATCTATCTATCTATCGATCTATCTATCTATCTATTTATCTATCTATCTATCATCTGTCATCTATCTATGTATCATCTGTCATCTGTCAACTATCATCTATCAATCTAAGGGGGCAGGTATGTAAAATATTAAAAATAGTATCCACATGTATATATCCATCAAGTTATTCACTTTGAGTAAATAACCTCATGCAAAACACAGAAAAGTCAAGAATAGGAAGTCAGAGAAATTAAAGAAAGAAAAAGGAAAGGAAACTCAGCTAAATATAGCTTACAGAATCTGTCTCTCTCTCCATAACATTCTATCTTTGTAAAAGTTACATCCAGTGTGTTCATACTTCACATTATACAGTGAAAATTTGCTCTTTAAACTTCCTGTCACTTTCTGAAGATTTAATCACCACTCAGTCATCTTTTTCTTCATATCTGTGATTTGTTTGCCTTCCTTTCTAGTTTTTTTATTCTGAAATTTGACTCTCATTCATTTTTCCTATATGACCTCAATGTACTTTTTTCGAACCAATGACTTGGTTTTGTATTCATTCTGCTTTCATTCAACATCCATTCATTCTTGACCTTATGTCTTCTTGTTTTATGGCATGAGCCTCTTAAATGCTGCCATTCCCACTGTATTCAGATTATTTTCATGTTTCTACTGAAATACTGAACTCTTACTCCCATGTAGCATGATCAACTGAAGCATTCTTTCAACTCAATCATCATTCTATCCACTATCTTTCTGCTAGCATCTGCAAAAAGATATCTATTCTCCTGCCTTGAGCAAACCTTTGCCAAGGTAATAGCAATTCATCCACATCTCCTAGTTTTTCATCATTTAGGTATAATCTCCAATTGTTTATTTCATTTCCCCTATCAAACACATTAGGATACATTTGTTTCCAGATCTATATTCTTTCTTGGATAATATAATATGTCTAGCATTCACTAGAATACCATTAAGTTTTCATCCAACAAAACAGCAGATCAAAATGCATGTACAGTGGACTTCCGGTTTGCTTCCTGTAGCCGAAAGATGGTCCCGTTTTTGACCGCCAGCCCCGCTGCCTGTCAGAGCCGCTTCGATCCAGAGAAGCTGCTCGGAAGTTCCTGAATATAAAGGATTAGTGGAATAGAGTGGGTGAGAAGCAAGTTGAGCCCCTGTGAGCCCCCAGATAGCTACCGTTTGCTTCTGGGGAGGAAACAGGCGTGGCTCCCTTTCAGCTCGCCGAGACTCCGGACAGCGTGGAGTCTACCCAGCATAGAACAAGGCGGCAGGAGCAACCTTTCTACTGAAAACAAAGCAAACTCAAATAATCAGGGTGGAATAACAACTTGAACCTCGAAACTGCAAGTATTACTAGCCCTGTGATTAATCTTAAAACAGAAGACTGAGTGAGTGAAAGTCACTTGAAAATGGCGCCCGGCTTCAGCGTTAACGAGCTGAAAGCAAGAGTGGATTAGCAAAGTTATTTCAACTAGCTACAAAGTTGCATTGTCTGTAACAAGTGGAGGAAAAGAAAAGAAAATTATTTTAAAACAAGCCTGATCTTGCTTCAATTTCACCCTTAATTGGACTAAACCTGGGGGAATTTTTTAGAGGACTTTGTGGTGGAGGAAAGGGAAAAAGGATTTCCTTTTTTGGAAAAGCTAGCCTACGTGGCAGGATGGCTTCTAAGCAGACCAAACAGGAAGGGAAGGCAGCAGGGGGGGATCCCCCACACATAAGCCTGAACAGTCTTCTGCGCATGTCCAAGTAGGAGGCGTCTGCCTGAGCCGTGACGTGAGGATGGGGGCTTTTTGCCCCATGGGTCCGTTTCAGGGGTCCTTTGAGCAATTCTGACCCCCGCCCTGTCGTGGGAGCTCCCCGCCAGTCGGTTGAGGGGTTTGCTCCCCGGGAGATCGAGGCTGGGGGGGATGGCTGTGTCGGCGAGCTCCGGTGCTCGGGCATATCAGCTGGGTGGCAGCGGCGTTTTTCTGGGCCAGAGCCAGCTCAGAAGTCGGATCCGTTGAGGTCGTCTGTGGTCCTGGGAATGGCCCCAGGCCCAGGGGTGTTCCCCAGTTGCCTTGGGGCCGTCGGACTCCCTGGTGAGCTTGGGGACACTGCCAGAGTTCTTTTCTTTGGCAGCGGCAGTAAAAGTGGCGTCAGTGGTGGCTGTGGCTGCAATGGCGGCCGTCTGGCGACAGCGGGAAGGAGAACATCAGCCATCAACCCTGCTGTGGTGCTTGATGGACTTAACAGCAAATTATAACATCGACCATCCGGGACAGGCTATGACCAGCGGGAGGGCTGCCCAGTTGATGGGTTAGTCCCTCATGTCGTTGGGAGGCCTCCACTGAATTTTGGGGGCTGGGAGATTTCTCCCCCTATTTTCCATCATTCCCCTTGGCATTATGTCTATCTCGGACTGGTTGCCGTTTATGGACTCGCTGGCACTGAAATCCGGCTCATATTCATCAGAGCCCTTCCCCCTCCCATGGAGGGGGACTGTAAATTGTGTTGGGAGATTATGGGAGCTGGTATACTTCTTTCATCCTACCAGCAGAGGGGACTGCCCATCATACCAGCCACCAAGAGAGGGTGGTCTTGGTTTTTTGTGCCCCTCGAGCGGAGTCGGTATGGTATTATCTGCACTTCACCAGCAGAGGGGACTGACCATCAGACCAACCACCATGAGTGGGTGGTTGTGGACTATTAGACCAGCCACTGTGAGAGGGTGGCTATGGACTTTAACCCCTTATGCTGTACTGATATTGCAAAGGTTCACTACTTCCATCTCACCAATAGAGGGGACTGACCATCAGACCAATCACTGTGAGAGGGTGGTTGGATTGTATCCCCCTTGAACTGTGTTGACTTGGCAAGAGATCCTGCCCACTGTGGTGAGGGGACAGTGGACTTTGGAGCTCGGATTTTGGATGCCCCCACCTTATTTGCTCTCCTTTGGACCTCTTATTTTCCATCTGACCCTTGGGACATGGTCACTTATCCTCTGTGGCAAGATGTATTCGGCAGCTGAGCTTCTTGTTCTGCGAGACTCCCCCCTCTCGCAGGATTGGCCCTCCACTTTATCGAGGGCCTACCTCGATGACGGATTTTGGAATCCCGAGAGGTGGTATGCGGCGAAGAGGGGGTTGAGGGGTTTTTAAAATTGTCATTTGCCAATCTTTTAAGGGGTTTTGGGAGGGGGGAGGGTTGTTTGGTAAAGGATAGGGAGGGTGATTTGCTGGCACAGGGGACCAGGCCCGGCACAGGGTCGCGCTAGGGGAGGAGCGGAGCGGGGATCGGAGGGGGTTGGTGTTGGTAGGGAAGAGGGCGATGTCATCAGGACCATGGGTGGGAGGGGCAGGTATGGTTGGAGCAGGGGGCCATATCATGTTGTGGGGGCATGCATCCGCTGTCTCCAAGTGGTGACATGCTCCGGCTCCCAATTCTCTTCTCATTCCCTGGGTTGTCCGGAGTCTCAGAGCCTGGATCTTAGGCTGATGCTGTGCAATGCCAGGTCCATGGTTAATAAAGCCCCCCTCATTTGTGAGCTGATTCAGGAGGGGGGAGCGGACCTGGTGGGTATTACAGAGACCTGGTTGGGCCTGGAGGGGGGGTCCCCCTCATAGAAATTTGCCCACTGGGTTTCCGCGCATTTCATCAGCCGAGGGCCCAGGGTAGGGGTGGGGAGTGGGGGTTATTGTAAAGGAAGGTCTTGATCCTAGGGAGCCCACTGTACCTCAGATAGCCGGTTGTGAGTCTCTCCTTGTGAAGTGGGGCCATGGGAGGCAGATGGGCCTGCTGGTTATGTACCTGGCTCCTTGCTATGTGGCAGCGACCTTGCCCGAGCTCCTCAATGTTATATCCAGGGTGGCGGTTGATACCCCCAGGCTTTTAGTCATGGGGGATTTCAACCTGCCGTCCATCGGTGAAGCATCTGAGGTGGCTTGGGAGTTCATGGCTTCCATGACGGCCATGGACCTGACCCAGTTAATTCAGGGCCCCACTCACACAGGAGGAAACACGCTGGACTTGGTTTTGTCTCTGGTCAGTGGTTGAATGGCTTAGATACAGGGGATATAGTTATTTAACCCTTGTCATGGTCAGACCATTCTCTCCTCAGACTTGACTTCCTGACCGCTACGCCCCACCGCAGGGAGGCGGAACCGATCAGGTGGTTCCACCTCAGGTGCCTGATGGATCCTGATAGTTTCCGAATGGAGCTTGGGCCACTTCCTGAGACTCTGGCGCACAACTTGACGGAAGACCTGGTGGCCGCCTGGGATAGGGCGGCCGCTGGCACTTTAGATCGGGTCATGCCTTTGTGGCCTCTGACCCGGCGCCGAATCTGCCCAGCTCCTTGGTTCTCCGAGGAGCTGAGGGGGATGAAACGCTGGAAAAGACGCCTAGAGAGTAGTTGGAGGGCCAGTCGCTCCAAATCTGACCGTACACTAGTGAGGTCTTATATCAAGACCTACTTAGTGGTGATAAAGGCAGCGAAGTGTAATTACTTTTCCGCTCTTATCGCATCGGCAGAAAATCACCCAGCTGCCTTGTTTAGGGTGACTCACTCCTTTCTCCATCTGGGAGCGTGGGAAGACCCCTTGCAAGGTTGTGCTGAGGATTTTGCGCATTATCTGCATGATAAAGTTGCTCAAATTCGGGAAGGCTTGGACTCTGACTGGGTAGGTACAGGCGGGTTGTCCGAGGTCTGTCTTGAGACGGTTATCTGGGATGAGTTTGACCCTGTGACTTCTGAGGACGTGGACAGGATGCTGGGGAGGTTGAATGCAACCACATGTTTATTGGACCCGTGTCCCTCCTGGTTGGTGCTGGCTACCCAGGAGGTTACACGAGGCTGGCTCCAGAGGATTATAAATGCTTCCTTGAGTGAGGGGTTCTTGCCTCCCGCCTTGAAAGAGGCATGGTGAGGCCCCTCCTCAAGAAGCCCTCTCTGGACCCAGCTGTTTTAGCAAACTATCGTCCAGTTTCCAACCTTCACTTCTTGGCGAAGGTTGTTGAGAGTGTGGTTGCGCGACAGCTCCCGCAGTACCTGGATGAAACCGTCTATCTAGATCCATTCCAGTCCGGCTTCAGGCCCGGGTACAGCACGGAAATGGCATTGGTCGCGTTGGTTGATGATCTCTGGAGGGCTCGGGACAGAGGTTGCTCCTCTGTTCTGGTCCTATTAGACCACTCAGCAGCTTTTGATACCATCAACCATGTTATCATGCTGCGCCGGTTGGAGGGGTTGGGAGTGGGAGGCACTGTCTTACGATGGTTCTCCTCCTATCTCTCCGACCGGTCACAGTCTGTGTTGGCTGGAGGGCAGAGGTCGACCTCAAGGCACTTGGTTTGTGGGGTGCCACAAGGGTCGGTCCTCTCGCCTCTCCTGTTCAACATTTATGTGAAGCCGCTGGGTGAGATCATCCGTGGTTTTGGGGTGCAGTGTCATCTGTATGCTGATGACACCCAGCTGTACATCTCCACCCCAGACCACCCCAACGATGCCCTTGAAGTGGCCATGTGGGTCTGGATGGGGAGGAACAGGCTCCGACTCAATCCCTCCAAGACTGAGTGGCTTTGGCTGCCGGCGTCCTGATATAGTCAGCTGGTGCCATTGCTGACTATTGGGGGCGAGACATTGGCCTCCACGGAGAGGGCGCGTAACTTGGGTGTACTCCTGGATGCACGGCTGTCTTTAGAAGAGCATATGACGGCCGTGGCCAGGGGGGCTTTCTATCAGGTTCTCCTGATATGCCAGTTGTGCCCCTTTCTGGATCGGGACTCCCTATGATGGTCACTCATGCCCTTGTCACTTCCCGCCTCGACTACTGCAATGGTCTCTACATGGGTTCCCCTTGAGGAGCACTCAGAGGCTCCAACTGGTGCAGAATGCGGCCGCGCGGGTACTTATGGGGGCGACATGGCGCTCCCGTGTAACACCTCTCCTGCGTGAGCTGCATTGGCTTCCAGTGGTCTTCCGAGTGCGCTTCAAGGTTTTGGTTACCACCTTTAAAGCGCTCCATGGCTTAGGACCTGGTTATTTACAGGACCGCCTACTACCACAAATAACCTCCCACCAGCCGGTACGCTCTCATAGAGAGGGGCTCCTCTGGGTGCCATCAGCCAAGCAATTCGACTGGCGGCCCCCAGGGGGAGGGTCTTCTCTGTGAGGGCACCCACTATTTGGAATGAGCTCCCCCCGGAGATATGGAGGATCCCGGATCTGCGCACCTTCCGCCGTGCTCTTAAGACCCTTTTATTCCAGCAAGCCGGCCTGGTCTAATTTTTCTCCCCTTTCTTTTAAATTTTAAATTGCAATTTTAATTTGTTTTAAATGTATTGGGATTTTAATTGTCATGGGCCAATATTATTTAATTTGGTTTTAAATTGTTTTTAACTTTTGTATTTCTGTATTTTATCCTGTGCCTGTTCACCGCCCTGAGTCCTTCGGGAGTAGGGCGGTATACAAATTTAATAAAACCTAAACCTAACCTAAACCAGAGGTGGTATTCACTTACATTCGCTACTGGTTCGCAAATGTGAGCGCGTGCACAGAGCCTTCCGCACATGTACAGAGCATCAAAAATGGGACATGATGACATGTGGGTGGGCGGAGCCTCCCGCAGTCACCACTACTGGTTTGCCCAAACCGGCTAGAACCTGCTGAATACCACCACTGGAGTATACTAATTAGAATCCAGATCACATAAGCTATTTGTTCTGGTCGACTGCACCCTGGAATATTGTACCCACACTGGTGTTGTCATTCAAAAAAGACACTAACAAATTGGAGTGAGTTTCAAAAGAGGCCAAGGTTGATGGCAAAAGGTTTGGAAACCAAGTTCTATGAGGACCAGTTCAAGGGTTAAGGTTTAGTGTATAGTAGAGACTATTGAGGAGAGCTATGATAGCAGTCTCCAAATATTTGAAAAGATCTCATGAAAAAGAGGGGAATGGGTGTATTCTATACTATTGCAGAGGACAGGGCTAGATACAATAACTTAAAACTATAGATATTAAACTGGAGTTCAAGAGGAACTATAAGTTCCCAGTCACTGAAACAAACTGCCACATGTGGTAAGTTCTCTTTCACTGGAGATCTTAAGACAGAGGCTGTACTGTCTATACTACTTTTACAGATCTTGCACTAAGGATATTTCGGTACATTCCAAATTTAGATTAAGTCCTCTATTTTGGTAAATTTAGGAACTCAGAAAGAGAATGAGGGTGAAAAGTGTTCATCAGTCATTTTGCTCCATTCATCAAGGAAATAAGAAAGCACTGTATATGCCTTGCTTCTCTTCTACCTATAACCTCTAATAGCTAGTAAGCACTGTTTTGGCCTTACTTAAACAAGTACTGTGGCTATTTCTTCCCAACAACACTGAAAGCAATTAAAGACAGTCTAGAGGTAGGAAAAGAAAGGCAAAAACTGACCCAATACAGATCTTAAAAATGCACCCTTCAAAACTCTATGCAGCCTACTTCTGAGACATATACATAAAGCTGTATTAAAGTATGGTCACGGTGTTGTTGTTGTTTTTTTCTTCTTTCCTATTTGAGGTTGCAATCATTAGAGATTGTTCCTTTAAGAAGAGCAATCAGTGGAAATGGAAATGTTTATAATATTGGGCCTATAAACATATGAGCAACACATGCTATTTATTTTAAAAAAAGCAAAAAAAACCAAAGTTGTGCAACCTTATCAAGCACCATTTGACCCTGAATCTACTACAACAGAACATATTTTTGAATTGAACTTTAGAGAGCCCAGGCTTTTTTTTTATTGCCTAGTGAATCATCTCCTCCGTATATACTTTAAGTATCAAAATCTCAGATGGCCGCCGTGAAGTTATTACCCTGAAGAAAACAAGGTCATATGAAAGCAAAGCTTTGCACTTCCCCATAAACCTCATAAGATGACTGAAACAAGCAACAAGGAGAGAGTGATTTTTCTACCAAAGGATTTTATGATCCTTCTCTCTAATTGAACTACTGCACAGATGGTCATAACTGATATTAGTCCTGTAACAAAACCTCTGGGGGTGATCCAGGTGGAGCATCACTAGGCAAACTATTATTACTTACCTTAACACTAATAACCAAAATCTACCAGACCAAACATTTCTAAATTCATAAGTCTTCTATTTTTAAATGCATGTCCTTTTACACAAATGTTTAGAACAAGGTAGATGATATACTGTATATAAAAAACAAGCAGTTCGAAATTAATGCACAATATAAGTACTATAACTACTACTTTGTAGTAGCTCTCCATGCTACTCTGTCAAGCACAGCTTCTTTCAGTTGTTGGATGTTCATCTTTGTATGAGTTTTGATATTAACAAGCCAGAATGTTTTTTGTGTACCCTTCTTGTTCCACTAACCATTTGCTAGTATTATGAAATTGCCAAAGTAATTAAGTCCAAATTAATGTACAATCAATCAATCAATCAATCAATCAGAATAGAGCTGGAAGGGACCTTGGTGGTCTTCCAATGCAACTCAAGCAGGAGACCCTATACTATTTCAGACAAGTGGCTCTCCAGTCTTTTCTTAAAATCCCCCAGTGATGAAGCACCTACAACTTCTGAAGGCAAGCTGTTCCACGGAGAACAATTAACCTGTGGAACAGCTTAATTGCCTTCAGAAATTATGGGTGCTTCATAACTGGGGGTTTTTAAGGAGAGACCAGAGAGCCACAGATGAACTTTAAATTTGTATTTTTAAGTAACTCAAATTAATTCACTATTCCCTACTTAATAAAAACGCAGTGAAATTATTTTTCATATCATACTATTATTTAAGTATTGCGATAAACTAGTATAGTTCTCAGGTTCAAAATAACCCCACAAAGCAATTCAGGAAAAAGCTGTGTGAATGAATGAATGAATGAATGAATGAATGAATGAATGAATGAATGAATGAATATATATATATATATATATATATATATATATATATATATATATATATATATATATATATATATATGTTTTTCTTCTAGCCAGGTTTTCCCTACGTAGCCAAGGTTTTTTTGTAGCTCCAGCTCAGTAGAATCTCATCTACTCGGTTCTGGGCTTTTTTCCTTTCTAACACCTAGCAAGCTCTAACTGCTAGGTGGGAGACCTAAATAGATCCATTTCTAGCTCGTTAGCTGTCATCAGTAGGCCACACCCATATCCTCCCTGTAAAGGCACAGTATCAATTTTCTTCGTAGGGTCTATGTGTGTTTTTCTTCTAGCCAGGTTTTCCCTACGTAGCCAAGGTTTTTTTGTAGCTCCAGCTACAAAATATATATATATGAATGAGTATACACACACAAAGAAACTGGAATGAATATAAAGGCACGTTCTTTTTAAAAGTTGGTCATCCATACCTAACTTGCATTTCAAAAAAGCTCTTCAGCTGTTTGTCCTTCCTGTATCCAAGCATGCTCTTTGTTGTAGTCACTCTATTCCTTCTTTGACAGCCATTCATATTCTTATCCCAAAATTGCTTTTCAAGAAGAAAACATATTACATTAGCTATGGAAGCTTCTTACTTAACCTTGTAAATTATAAAGGAGGTTTAGGCTTGCTATTTAGAATGGAGTGGAGTGGAGTGGAGTGGAGTGGAGTGGAGTGGAGTGGAGTGGAACGGAACAGAACAGAACAGAGCAGAGCAGAGCAGGAGAAGACTAGACTAGACTAGACTAGACTAGACTAGACTGGACTGGACTGGACTGGAATGGAATGGAATGGAATGGAATGGAATGGAATGAAATGGACTGGAATGGAATGGAATGGAATGGAATGGAATGGAATGGAATGGAATGGAATCATAGAGGTAAAAGGGACATTGCAAGTCTTCAAATTTAACTCCCTGTCCAAGATAGGAGACTTTATTTCATTCTGAACAAATGGTTGTCTAATCTTTTCTTGAAAGCCTATAGTGATGGATAACCCAACTCCAGGAGGCAAGCCATTGTACTGATTAATTGTTCTCACTGTCAGGAAATTTCTCCTTAGTTCCAGGTTGGAACTCTCTTTGACAAGTTTCCACCCCACTGTATCTTATCTTACTCTCAAGTGCTTTGGAGAATGTCAACCCCCTCTTCTCTGTAGAGCTCCTCAATACCAGAAGACAGCTGTCATGTCATCCCTAATTTTTCTTTTCATTAAACTAGACACACCTAGTTCCCTTAACCATTCCTTGTATGATTTAGCCTCCATATTCCTTAACATCTTTGCTCAGCACTCTTCTCAGCACTCTTTCTAGGGTCTCAGTACCTTTTTTGTATCTTGGTTACTGGAATTGGTAACATTTCTTCAATTGTGTCATTAAGTTATTGAATGGTGTTTTTTTTCCTGAGAATTTAGGGAATAAATCTGTTAAGTTAGATAAGTTTCTCTGATGAGTTCTTTTGCCTTGTTTTGATCTGATTTCTTTTCTGCACAAGCCAGTTAAGATTGTCACTCAGTTCAGGATATTTTGCTGGAACCTGTGGCTATGTACAAATCAATTGCAAGCCAATTTTAAAACACAACATGACCTCCCTTATGGAAAGCCTGAAGAAAAAGAAGATAAGCAGAATAATAGTGGTTCATTATTGAGAATAGCCTTTAGAAGGAAATAGTCTCACATTCCTAGTTAATTTCAAAGCATTCTTACCACTTCAATTTATGAATACCTTCTCTATAGGGAAAAGAATTTAATGTAATGGTCATAGGAAACTTATGAAAGTTGCATTTTCAGGCTAAGTGTACACATTTATCTAACACCTGAAGATATATGCCCTTTTTCTCTGGGTACTTTTATATTTATTAGCTATGAAACAGAATTTCCATCAGAATTTTCACCATTAAGTGAAGCCATCAAGTTGATTTCAGTGTGGGCTTGGTTTATTCATTATTCTGTCCATTCCTTCACTATTTAACTAATTGTTTTACAGAGCATACATACAAAAATCAGATTTATATTCTCATTCAACCATCCTTAAAAACATTATGAATGTAAGATGAATTTCTCTAATCAATTCCATTTTGTTATTTCATTTTTGTTGTTTAATGCAGCTAGGCAAACATACTATCTTTTACTGCAAGTTTCTTATAATACACATTTAATCAATCACTTATCATACATAGATTTCACAATATATACTATTTTTGTATGTTGTTTTGTTCAAAACTGATGAATGATGAATGATAGCAACAAGGCAAGCATATTCTTGATAGCTTTGTTCTAACACACCAAAAGAGACACTGGAAACAAAAGATAATTATGGTAGCTTCTGTAAGATCTAAAAAATGAGAACAAAAGAGAGCTCTTTGAAAGAAAAAGTTAATGAATTACTTAATTTCCTTTATTGCAGCAAGGAAAACAAAGCAAAGGGGAGATGAAGAAAAATAAACAAGGTTCTTGGATATGAAATAGGCCTGCCAAAAAGACCATGAGATGGAAGAATAGGAAGATGATAAGGAACACAAAATAAAAGAAACGATCAAACTGGGAATTAACATACTAATCTTTTAAAAATTTAGGGTCCGCTTTCCCTTGGTAGCTCCAAGTAGCAATCTTTTCAAAACAGGGATAAAATCCAGCAGGTTCTGGAGAACCGGTAACAGAAATTTTGAGCAGTTCGGAGAACCGGTAGTGGAAATTTTGAGTAGTTCAGAGAACTGGCAAATACCACCTCTGGCTGGCCCCAGAGTAGGGAGAGAATGAAGATTTTGCAATATCCTTTCCCCAGGAGTGGGGAGGGAATGGGGATTTTTCCCTGCCGTGCCCACCAAGCCACACCACACCATGCCCACCAAGCCACGCCCATAGAACTGGTAGTAAAAATAATTTGAATTTCATCACTGACTCAAAGAATGCAGTTTCCCAAGCTCTGACTTTTGCAGCCAATGGAAGGACATATTGTTAAGGGCTATTGAATAGATGCATCAAATCAGCAAAAGTTGTGTCCTTTCTTAGGCTTCCAGCAGTAATGCATCTACAATGAGCAATCTGAACAGTGTCATGAAAATGCCCAGGGTTCCCACCATTTGCCGTTTTCCTGATTGCCATGTCACAAAAATAGATTCAAGCTGTATCCTTATCTGTTCCTTTATTATCTTTGTCAGAGGAATGAAGTATTTGAATGTTAATACTGAAGACTGTCTGGAAGCACAGCAGATTGCTGTATGGCTTTAACCTTTTCAATATTTGAGATTTGATTGTTTTGCTGTCCGGATGCTCTCATACACCTGCAATCTGGACAGAAATATGACGATAGCCATTCAAAAGAGTGATCCTTCAAAAGGCTGAAGGTATATGTTTGTTTATAAATGAAACAAATTATCAAGCACAACGGACTCAATGCTATGGATATTGCTGTTCCATGGTGAACTATTCTAGTTAATTAAGACAATGTTGTGGAAATAAGAGCTTTATTAACATTGCCATAAATTCAAAACAATTAATACTGAATACAGTCAATGTTGCCTAATAATTTCATTTTCTCCTGCTGATAAAAGAACTTTCTAGTAAGCAAAGTCATAGGGCAAAAGTGTGTGTGTGTGTGTGTGTGTGTGTGTGTGTGTGTGTGTGTGTGTCTGATTGAATTCCTGGAGTGGGTAGTGAATTAGCCTGCAGTACTGTATTCTAACCATGCACCACCATGGCTCTCGTAACTGTAATGGAGCCCAGGATTTCTATTGTACGTTATGACAGTCTTAGGTCGAGGCACTGTTGGGTGCTAGTATAACACTGATACTTGATCACAGCAGTATGTTTATTTCTAGTCACTATTTACAACAATGTCATCAGACTAAATGCATTGTCTTAGAACAACCATATAAGCACCCCGGGAGGGAGCGGGGGTCAACTCTCCATCACTTCCTCCCCTTCAAGGATTCCAGGCTAGCCAGTCTCTTAACTCCTCCACCTACTTTAGGTGCAGGTTCCACCACAAGTGCCCATATGACCATCCCAATTTTATATATTTTTGTGGTAGTTATTAAGCATTAAGTTATTAAGTCATTAAATGAACCCATTGTATACAATGCATGTTTGTTTTTTTACTGGAAACTGGAAGTAAACATTGGTTTCTAGAAAAAAAAAGTCATAAATAATTATCATGTAATCTATGATACTGCAAAAGGCTGTAAATGAATGCCAGTTGCCAAGCATCCAAATGCTTGGCAATCATATGACCACAGGGAGGATGGGGGTGGGAGCACTGGAACTTTGAATCCAGATCATTGATACATTTGGGGAGGTCTGTTGTAATTTTGAATGGTTGCTAACTGAGAAATCATAAGTCAAGGACAACTTGTACTCTTAGTTTTTTATGATTTGCTCTGGTTCTAACTCTTTCCAGTTACGGAGCTGTACAATCAGAATCTTGACACCCAACTTGATTTCTTTATTTTTCATGAAAAAAAAATTACCAGATTGCAGCAGATTCATTCATTTGCCAGTCTAGTGCAAGCTTCCAAGTCACATATAAAAGGAGGTTGCAAATACAAAGAAGAATCATAGTAAAAGCAAAATTTTATGTCCTTAGAATTCTGAAGAATGGTATAACTTTGCAATACTGACGAATAATGGTATAACTTTTCTATTGCACTCAGTATCTTCCAGTTTTAATCTGTGAAATGCTGGAGACTATGAATCTGCATGATGTTAGAATTGTAATTATAAGTGACTCAACGACAAAGTAAATATATGAAAAAGCAGTTTAGTAAATGAAGAAAAAAGTGCAAAAAGTTGTGGTTGTGGATCAGGTAAACAATTTCAAATTTAAGAGACAGGAACAAATTATAGAGAAGTAGTGAGAGAAAATGTGGCTGAAGACATTTATATCTGGAGAGTCCCAAAATAAATATATTTGGAAAATATGGCTCAGAGACTTTTCAAGGAGGATGAAGAGACTGACATTTTGGAAGCAAAATTACTTCCCAAAATAGAGTGTAGACATTCAAAGGCAGTTCAGAGTTCAGCACTCTGTGAAAATTTGCAGACTACTCCCAAAAGCTCAAGATAAACAGCACTTGAAATCTTTATTATCCTTCCTTATGAATTGGGTTCCTTGTCTCACCTCTCCAGCTCTGCTTTGGTGACATGAGGTCAACTAATCCTTCTGTGGACAGAAGTCTGGGATAGCTAAGAATATGACTTCCGTGAAGCTATTCTCCTGAGGATTTTGAAGGTCATTTTCCATGCGTTTCCTTCATGACATTTTTGTGCTTCCTTAGCAGAAAATGCAAAGTGGAATTATCTTTTTCAGGGCCTATATTTATTGTATTTAAATATCTTTATATATATTTTAGATAGATGCTCTATTAAATAAGTTATGTTGGCTCACTAAAAATTAAACTCTAAAAGTAGTAAAGTTGAAATAATAAGAACAGAAGAAACAGTGCAGTTCTGAGCATATGTATGGGGCAAACCAAAGAAGCACAGCAAGAATACAAATTGGATAAAAGAGGTGACCATCTGGAGCACCATTTGAATACCATCAGCACTGACAAAAATCACCAACAATTGCTAAAGGCAGCTTTACTAGGAATAGCTTACATAGCTTACATGGCATAGGACCAGGGTATTTACGGGACTGCCTTCTGCCACCAATATCCTCCACTGACCAGTTCACTCCCACAGAGAGGGACTCCTCAGGGTGCCATCGGCCAAATTATGCTGGCTGGCAACACCCAGGCAACATCAATTATGCTGGCTTCTCAGTGGGAGCTCCTGCCCTTTGGAATGAACTGCCTCCGGAAATATGTACAATCTCTGACCCCCAGAGTGTGCCCTCTGTGCCCTCAAGACCCTACTGTTGCTGTGCCCTCAAGACCCTACTGTTCCGACAGGCGGGGCTGTCTATTTAAGTGGTTTTTAAATTGGAGTTTTAACTTGGGGTTTTAAATTTTGGCCAAAATTGTTTAATTGATTTTAATTACTTTTAATGATGATGTCTGTATATTTATGTTTTTAAATTGGCTGTACACCACCCCAAATCCTTCAGGAGAAGGGCGGTATATAAATAAAATTAACATAACATTAACATAACAACATCCTGCAACAATATCTTTAATACCACCCTATAGCAATATCTGTCTATTTTAGGTCCTTGGAAAGGACTCAATAGTGGATAAAAATGCCAAAGTCCATTCAAAACATCTGGCTGACTATGCAATGAACCTTAATAATAGCCCCGTCCATAGATATCCTCTTGCCATGGGTGGGGGTGGGTGGGCTTGCAATACCCTGATGAGGTGGTAAACTATTCTGGGAGTTTCTGTATTCTATACTAATGTATTCCATTCAGGCAGTACTGTATTCCATTCAGATTAAATGTATCCACGAACTCATTTAATATACTGAGAAAACGAGGGGGGGAATCCTTTATCCAATCTATGATCACCTGAGACAACAAGGGCTATGTCAGATGTTAGAGTTCCTAGGCATCTGTTAAGAAGTAAAAAAAGGGCTCAGAACTATAGTTGGACAACCAGGACTCATTCCCATAAGATTATTGAAAGACCAAAAACTACAGAGAAGACAAAAATGTACTGTTTTTGAAAACCACACCGTTAGGGCCCGCTATTATAAAATGATATTTTATATTATTGGAATGACAACAAAATGGGGATTTATAAACTGATCATGGTAGTCCTAATGGTTATCAGTGTTACTGTGTGTATTTAGAAAAATTGTGCATGGACAACATTCCCATCTGTCAATTGCAAAAAGCCACATTGGTTGGATCTACACTATGAGAAATGCATTGCAACATCACTGCAACTGTCATATGAAGGGCAAGACAAAGTAAAGAACTGCCAGTGTGAGTTCACATTTTCACATTTTTGTGTATATACCCTGTTTCCCCGAAAATAAGACATCCCCTGATAATAAGACCAATCAGGCTTTTGAACGCATGTGCTAAAATAAGCCCTCCCTGAAAATAAGCCCTCCTTGAAAATATTTAAAGGCATGCGCTGCCGGTCCTTGTCATTTCCTCTGGTTAGGGTTAGGGAGACATCTGGAAATCAGGTAAGACGGCAAGAGGAGCCCCGTCTTGCTCCATATCCCAAAATAATAAGAGCTCCCTGAAAATAAGGCCAAGTGCTTATTTCGGGGTTCAAAAAAAATATGACAGGCTCTTATTTTTGGGGAAACACAGTAATTGTAATATACAAGTTTGAAACTGAGAAATCTAAATTAATAGATGGTATTTTTTTTAACTTGATTTATATGCCGTCCTTCTCCAGAGACTCAAGGCGGCTTACAATGTGCTAAGCAATAGCCTTCATCCTTTTGTATATTTATATAAAGTCAGCTTATTGCCCCCACAACTGGGTCCTCAATTTACCTACCTTAGAAAGGATGGAAGGCTGAGTCAACCTTGAGCCTGGCGAGATTCGAACCTGCACTAATTGCAGGCAGCTGGTCTTAATAACAGGGTGCTTTAGACCACTGTACTACCAAGGCTCCTGGCAATGGAAAATAATAAAGATGATAAAGTTATGCGGAGGCCATTCCATAACTGGGATGATTCTGCCAAAAGTCTTTCTACCTAGTAGTCACCTATTTCAAATGAATTAATTCAAATTGCTTAGTAAACATTAGTGGTGTACATTAGTAGTGTACTATTTGCATACTGTGGTGTACAAATAACTTAGGTCTGTGAATGCAAGCTCAATTGAATGATAATATACACTTAAGTCCTTGCACAGTCAATGTCCTTTGACAGAAAGAAAAGACTCTGAAGCTTTTGGGTCACACTAAGGATGGATAATGGGCCCCCCATTAACAGGGCATTTTATGGAAGTCAGAAAGATGCTTCCTACATCTAAAGTGGACAATCTAATAATATTGAGAAAAGAAGAGCTGACAAGTTACAACAATCATGAAAGAGATAGAACCAGGGGTGAAATCCAGCAGGTTCTGACAGGTTCTGGAGAACCGATAGTGGATATTTTGAGTAGTTTGGAGAACTGGCAAATACCACCCCTGGCTGGCCCCAGAGTGGGGTGGGAATGGGGATTTTGCAATATCCTTCCCCTGGAGTTGGGTGGGAATGGGGATTTTGCAGTATCCTTCCCCTGCCACATCCACCAAGCCACACCAAGCCACGCCCACAGAACCAGTAGTAAAAAAAAAATGGATTTCATCACTGGATAGAACCAATACAGTATGCCTGGGAAGCAAAAGGGCCATTAATGTATTCACTCAAAAGCAAAATAGGTATATAAGAATAGGCAACCAGCGAAGCAGCCAACTGAAAAGAAGACAAAGCTATATTCGGTAAAGCTTGGATAATTTATTTTGTAGACAGTAGATTGTTTTCACCAAGAAACCAATTCAGAGCTCTTCAAAACATGAAGAAGTTGAGTAGGTGAAAAGGATGGTCTCTTTTACTTGGGTAATTGAAAGATGAAAATAGAATAAATCTGCTGGTGACTTCTGAACCAAGGTGGTTATGACAACATTTGTATGCCAAAGGGATTTTCTTTCTTGATCTAATTAAAAGAACTATTGTTCATTTTCAGGAAATGAACCATGTGAGCAATGCCACTTCAGCCTGGGAATATGTAAGAGAGCAACCAGCTTGTATGAAATCTGTTTCAAGGGCATTAAAATGTTCATTCTAAATTGAATTCCATGCACTGTATGTCATTTATCTTTATGCCAATTGTCTGACAGGCTGCAGGAACTGAGGTTTTTGTATTCTTTTATGGATCTCAGCACAAGAAGCATTTTATAAAGGAAAGATAATAATTAAATGGCTAACTGATTGCAAGATCCAGAATTTTGTCAAAGAGAATTTAAAATTAAATCATGAGAACTGGTGACAGACGGATAGAGTTGACAATGGTTTTCTTATTTTCAATCTCTAGAAAAAAATTAAAGTAGACAAAAGAATTCATGACTTTGAAGAAGATGCAGTTGGAAATAGAATTGTGTTCAAATGATGAATATGTAATTGCTAAAGTATATACCAGTATATTTTTATTGAAATTTGTAACTGAAGAACAAGGGGAAAATGTATGATAATGTAAGCTAAAAAATTTTGTTATAACATACAGATGGAACAATGGTAAAATATGTGGCTGAAAGGACTGGAATTAACACCATGTTATAATCTCAAAGGTTATATTTTTGGCTTATTTCAAAAGAAAAAAAACTGAAACTAGAGCTCTCCTTTGGGAGCATCAAATTATGGATATTCGTTTTATATATTATGATGATCTTAAAAGGTAATAATTTTAAAACAATAACCACAATATATAAGCAGACAGGATGGAACATCATATCCACATGAAAATGACAATGGACAAGAAAATGGAAGGTTTAGAAGGTGAAAAAGCAGTAAAAGAAGTTCTTTGCTAATACCAGACCCCATAAATATTTCAGGGATCAACTCTAGAGGTAGGGATTAGGTCTTTATTAGAGAATTCTTTATTTTTAAATTAGAAATTGCTGCTTGGTCAAATTTCAGAATATATAAAATTTAGATGTTCAGATGCCTTCCTTCCAGCGAAGACATCAATTCCATCTGAGTTATTTCCATTATCAATGTTTATGTCACCATACTTAATAGCACAAACTGAGCTTTACAGTATAATTAAATTGTCAGTTTGTTTGTGAAAGTTTGAGAAAAATGTCAACACTTTGTGAATGATAATGTAGTGATGTTTAGTATGAATCTTTCTTAAAAACAACTATAAAGTTCCTCAAATAACTGAATCACATTAATAAGAAATAGGCATGTTTTGTCTTGCTTATTCAAAATTGCACACAGCTATAATTTCTTCATGTCTTTCCATTGGTTGTTTTATACTTTTCTTACCAAGTAAAAACAAAGGACAAGAACTGTTAAGATCTTTTAGCAATAATTCATATTAACTGGCTGGTCATCAGGAGAAATTTCTGGCAAGATGGAATTGTTTTTTTTACTCTTCCTTTTTGAGATATAGAAAGGTGACAAAATGAGTAAACAGAAATAATGATTATATTCCTGTGTTGTGGATTGGTGGGGTGGATGGATGTGGGAGAGAAATAAAATGCATATAAACACAAAAAATGTTTTTTTCTTCCTCCAATGGCCTATTATTCTTACATACTCTACTGTATATCCAGCTTCAGAAGAAGCTATTGCAAAACTGGAGGAAATGGTTTTTAGTAAGAAATTTACCAACCTTTTTCATTTGGTAGAAACCTGAAGTTGATAGTTCAAATAGGAGATAGAGACAGAACTTTTCTCCATAATTTTTTTCTGACATTGCAACCAGTGATTTTAAAGCCAGTAAGTCCCAAGAGAAATTGATAAATATCTGAACAGGGGATGGATCTCAGTTCAACTGTGTCCTCAAAGGATTACTGGAAAGGTAATGTTCTGAAATGTTCTGGAAAGGGTTATTATCATCAAATACCATCTCAAGACAGTGTGATATTGTGCCAGGCTTTTTCTTTCATCCTGCTGCAGGCAGAGTTCTGCAAACAACTTGAATTTTTCCTCCCTCAAGGAACTTAGAGTGGGCCTTGTACAGACATATAAAGGAAGCAGCTTCTACAATCCAAGGCAGAATTTTCCTAGAGAATTTTAAGCAAGTGGCTACTCAGTAAGATGGAGATAAAAATGACCACTTTTTTGGAGGAAGATTTGAGAACTCTGAAATGGAGTGTGTCTGTGGATGTGTGCGTGGGTGGGTGGGTGGGTGTGTTAATGACACACTCAGAAAGGACATAGCTCAGAGATTTAAGGTAAGTTTGTCTGAATGGAAAGGAGAGAGCTTCAGGCCCAGCATTTGAAATATGTTTCCACAGAACCCACCCAAAATTCATGATATAATTTTACAAAGCCATAAATGTTTGTCATCAAACAACATAATGAAACAAAAATAATCCAAATTAGTCATAATATTGCAAGATTGTTTGCGTGTGTACACACACACACATACACACACACACAATTTTTATAAGGGGAAAAAACACTAAGTGCATATGTGTTGACTGTTATAGCAATAGCAATTTAGACTTATATATCACTTTACAGTGCTTTACAGCCCTCTCTAAACAGTTTACAGAGTCAGCCAGTGATGGGTTGCCCCTGGTTCAGACTGGTTCTATAGAACCAGTAGTAAAACCGACCCTGACATCATTAGAACCCTTTTGCACATGTGCAGAAGAGCACGCGAGCACGCGAGTGAAGAGAGAGCACATGCACGGCCCCATTACGAACTGGTAGTAAAGGTAAGTAGAACCCAACCCTGGAGTCAGCATATTGTCCCCAACAATCTGAGTCCTCATTTTACTGACCTCGGAAGGATGGAAGGCTGAGTCAGCCTTGAGCCCCATCAGGATCAAACTCAAGGCTGTGGGTACAGTTAGCCTGCAATATTGCATTCTAACCACTGTGCCACCATGGCTCTCTCCCAAACCTTTATAGACAAAACAAATATTTGAAAGGGAAAGGAAAAATATGGATTAACAGTTTTTTCATGGTAATAAATAAACAATCAAATCAGTGTAGATTTATTTTGCAATACAATTGAAAGCAGATGTATCAACATTATTCCACCTGTGGCAACTATATAGGCAACTATATAGGCAACTATAAAGTCAGGTACCTTACATGGTGTGGTGTATAACATTTATATCTAACTATTATAAGTGACTGAGGTATAAGGGACTCTTGTGGATTTCAGAATTTAAGAATTAGAACATATATAAACATATTTATGGTCTGAGAGATATCACTGCTATTCATAAATAAGTTTAACAAATTACTTATTTGCACAGTGCTGGACAATTTTATAAATCTATATGAGAGTGCCACAAAATTAAATATTATTGCCTATGTGGTAAAATTAAATTCAGTGTGGTAATCTGAATAAAAGAAGGATAAAGGAATTTCATACAGAATAGGAATGAAGTTGATAATGCTGTAAATCAATATCTACTCATAACCTTCCCCTTACTAAATTTCTGCCTTGTGCAGAAGCAACAGACATTAGATCTCTGCAAAGCTTCAAAGGAGCACTTGACTTTGACAAAACTTTTAATGAAGTCATTTTTGTCCGCTTCAAAGCCCCTCTCAGATTTCTCCTGCGGAGTTCACCTAATATTATATACCACAATATGATAATGTCTTCTACTGGCCTACAGCAAAAGGTAAAATTATCTGTAAATTACTACATCGATTGGAGTCTATTGATATTTCCGTCTTTATGGGCAATGCAGTACGCATTGTGTTGATCCACATCCCACCTTCAACATTATTATTTCTTTAAAAAAATTGTACTGCCAATTTTGCACTCTAACATTGCAACATTATTCTTTTTCTCTCCCCCCCCCATTCTTGAATATGCTACCATTTGTATAGTTCATATAATTAAAGAAATAAGCCTTCGTTGAATAGGGTAGAAGAGAGTTGGAATAAACCTACTTCTGTGAGGAATGGCCCTAGCATGGATAGGGGAAATTCCACCTGAAACCCATTAGCCCTCTTGGAGTATTCATCAACAGGCCTCCTGAGGGAAAACAGACCAGCTGCTTATAACCTCTTCTACCATCAACTAGATACATTAATGGTTATTTTGGTCTTTACTATGTTACACTGTACATCATTTCATCATACTGTAAATGCAGTACTGGTCCTCATCTTATAGTACATCTATATTTAGTTATTTAGGCCATTGCTTTTATTTTATACTTTTCTACACTTGTTGGTCATTTTTCTAATTTTCAAACCCTATTTTTTTGCTATTTTCTGAAGGGTTGCATGCTTTGGGAATGATGACCTTTGAGTTTTATTTATTCATTGTACATTTTCCTGAGTAATGTTTTACTTTTTGTTGTGTCATCAGCTTGTATTTCAACAACATTACTGACTTCCTTTATTTTTTCATGACACTGTCCTCAGGGTTGACAAATGACTACACTTTCTTTAAAAGGGGAAATGTATTTATTTGTGGGCAATATATGTGTTTCTAAAATAATCTCCTTGTTATAGGAGCAAGCATGCATTCCATTTAACCTTTATCTCCTTTATTATGTTACATTTTTTTTCTATTAAGCCATTGAAATTGGAGTTCAGCTTTTGCTCATTTGATGGGATTTTAATGCATATTTGCAATGAATGTTGGCCTTAAAGACTTAATGACTATTAGTTAGATGAACTCAGTAGAATCCATATACAGAAAATGTTTTCTGCTGCACTCTCAGATTATGTAATACATTACCTTGAAAACTGTCTCCTCACCCTCCAACTTTGTAAGAACAGCTAAGACAAATAGCTTTGCACCTTGTACATTAGTATTTTATAATTTCTTATTGTTGGTGACTGCCTGAATAGACAGTTAGGATATAAATGAATATAAAATATCTTGTGTTATGTTGATGAGATCCAATCTTCATAAGAAATATTTTTCTTCTAGACATAGCCTGCAGAGAAATGTAAACTATGAGATATTATAGCATTGTGATGGATGTCTAAGTAAAATTGCATTCATATTGAGATATTCAAACATAGGAAATGGAAATATTGTTCTGCTACCTCCCATATATGATGGTTTTAGTTCCCACAATCCCAGCTCAACATAACCAATGGCTATGATGCAGGGGTGGATTCTATTTACCTTTACTACCGGTTCGCAGCGGGAGCGCACACACTTCTGCGCATGCGCAAAACTTCTGTGCATGCGCAGATCACCCATGATGATGTTGTGGTGGATGGGCGGAGCCTCTTGCCAGTTTTACTACCGGTTCTATAGAACCAGACTGAACCAGGAGCAACCCACCACTGCTATGATGTTAAAAGTTATAATACTTTATGTCTATTACATCTGAAAGACATATAAAAATGATGGAAGTGCCATGTACATACAAGATGAATAAGTTATGATTTATCATGCAATCAGCCAGATGTTTGTTTGTTTATTCGTGTCAAAGAAGCATCACAACTAAAATAGGGCATACTATATGATGTAGCATTTAAAATATAAAATACAAGATTAAAATATATACAATCTTGCCCAGAAACTAGCAACATTAATTGCATTTTGTCACAGGGACATGAAGTCCTCAAGTGTACACTGATCGGGACACAAAGGGCAGATATACATATGTGTTGTCTGCATGTCACCACAATAGTGAAGAGCAGAAGCAACTGGATAGCACCATTTGTTCAGAGTGTCTCTGGATCTTATTGTACCTGTGTTCAATCTATTCAATAATTTCCATGCTTCCCGGCTTTTATCAGACCCAGGTGCCAGCTCCTTCATTGGTTCCATTCAGGGAGACATGGAAGAAACCTCCCCAAAGAATGTATGCTGTTAACACATTTGGGTGTCTTCTGGACAACAGCTTATAGCTGGCTAATCCTTTCAATCCAGATGCATCCAAAGTCAGATGTTTAGACTGAATTTGGCCTTTTGGTCCACAAATCCTTCCCAAGAACCTAGGATAGGCAGATGGTGTTTGATGGTGTTAAAGGTTTTATTATAGGATGTAACCTATTCCAAGTAAAGCTGCGTTTTGCAATTATCTAGTGGTGGTTTTGTCAATGTTGAAGGTAATCAGGTGTTGCTCCAGTTGTCTTGGAATTACATCCAAAGTGCCTATTGCAATTGCTTTGCTTCTTTTTGCCATAGTTGTTCTATTATTCTTACATCTGAATCATCACTATTCATATGTTTATAAAACTCATCTATGCCAATCACTACATTTACCGTGTCATAACCTTAAGCAGCGATTAATTCTGGAAAGCCAATAAACAATGTTTGAAAGTTTTAAAAAAAGATCAAGAAGAATTTTTGCTTATAAGGGCAATAACCAACTCAAAAAAAAAAAAAAAAAAAAAAAGCCCCAAGTCAGCAAAATGTGCTTGCCTTTAAATTTCCATTTCATTGTTTCCATTGTAAAAGCTTAGTAGGATCAACCAGCTCTTTACATTTCCAGAGAGGTAGCCAAACCAGCTTTCCTTAAATTAAATCTGCATCAGTGTGTTCCAGTGATATGAACTCAGCAAGAACCCCATAGAGATGCTGAAAGAGCTGGTTGACAGCCCAGTTTTGTCAAAGTGATTTCCTCTTCGAGCACTCAGTTTCCATCTCCATGAAGTGGAACCAATGAAATCAAAACCCCAAACAGAGCAGAGCCTGGAGATCCAAGACAAGTCAATTCTGCTGATCATAATAATTACTTGAATTCAGTGACTCTAAGCAAAGCCTAGGTGGTGATTGCTGATTCTGCACCAGAAGCAATTTTTTATTATCAGATCTTCTTCAAACATAAATCAATAAGGGCTTCTTTTTAATTGTTATTTGTGGTGTCATTTTCCTGTGTACATTAATTGGGTTTTATACCGTATGTTACCCAGGGGGTTATTTGTTCATAAATGGAAAAATGTTGAGCTCAATTCCTCTTATCAAGTGTGTTAATGAAATTAAAACAGCAGTAAATAAATTGAAGCTGTTTGCTGGTGAACATAAATGGCTATATCACCGTTGCTGAAAAGCCTTTCTTGCTATCCTGCTGAGCCTCAAAGGGGAAGGTTTGTTTTAGAACAACCTAAGCAGAAACATAAGTAATTAAATCTCCTTGAGTAACTTCAGGTATACTGTATTCTGGCATTTTGTGCTTGTAATACAATCCTAAAAAGTTCACTCATTCGTGCTTGCAACAATGTTGTTTCCAAGATACACAAAATGTTTCAGGCAAGTTCTGTAAAACCTATTGGGTACAATCCTCTAGCCTCCCTTTGAATTGTGTGACATAATGTCTTTACTGCTAGGCAATGGATTTTTCAAGTTTGTTCTCTATCATTTTAGTCAAAAAGAACATCAGAGGAAATCAGCTATTTAACTGTGTCCTGTATCTAAGATTCCTCTGGGAAGAGGAGGAGCAGGAAACTAAATCACTGTTGTGTCAACATATGATAATTTATCATTCAAATTCATTGAACAGTAATATCTGCTATGCGTTTAATCCCTTTAAAAAGTTCAATTTTTAATATCTCTTTTGTAGCTAGAAACTTGATCTCTCCTTTTCTTTCTTTGTATATACAAGTATGTATATATGTGTAAACATGCATGTATATGTGTACATATATACATGTGTGCATGCACACACATACTTTTATAGCTGAAGATACCTCTGAGCACATGTATAGATATGCGGCTTATAGGAACGATCAGTCTTGTTTTCCTTAGGGTACAAATTGAGTTATTTTTATTTACTTACAGATCTGACACTTCCCTTTGTTGTTGAGTAATAAAAATATCTGCTCAAAAACAAAACAAAACAAAATAAAATGAAGACCTGATCTAATTACCAGTTTCTATTCCAATGTGAAATATTCTCTTTCTCCCTTAGGCATAAACACATACCCTCACAACCATAAAATCTGGGAATGTTTTGGTAGATGTCAGTAACTCATCATAGAAAACTTGAAGATATTCCTAAGATTTTAGGACAGAGGAAGCAATTCTAATGTTTACTAATTCTGATGTTTACTATCATACCAGCTAATACTTTGATGAGAGACTATATTTCATTAAGATGTCCATCTGATAGTTATTTTGGGGTATCTGATGAAGAAATGTCAGATCAATATTCTGTACATCTGGAGAAAGACATTTAAGCAAAAAGTCTACAAATTCAAATTAGGGGATACTTGCTTTTGTGCTAATTTATAGCTATAATTTCCTTCTATTCCTGCATCATTTAATTTAGAACAATAACAATAAATGAAGGACAGAAGACTATATATTATTATTTTACAACCGCTTTCTTAGTCACTGCATCCAAGTATCACATCAAATCATATTTAGTACTGAGAAAATACATGAATGGTACCAGAGAGTAAAAATCCTGTATCAGGAATAACAGTGTTCAGCTGAAATCTCATAGAAAATTTGTAAATATTTCTTCCAGTCTACCAAATCAATAGCCTGATTAAATAGGCACTTTAAAACTTGAAAATACTTTAGTACTCAGGGTCTGCAGAGATTCTTAGTCATCCAGATCATGGTTGTCCCAAAGGTGCTTTTTCATGAGGCAACTGGACTTTCTTGTTTTTTCTTTTGAAGACGTTTCGCTTCTCATCCAAGAAGCTTCTTCAGCTCTGACAGGATAGCGGGGAATGGAATGGAATGGAATTTAGTACTCAGGCTTTGGATTTGGAATATTATTATGGAGATTCTGGCATGGATATATATGATTTGTGGTTTTGTGTTTTTATTGGCCCTCAACATAGTTTATTTGTTCTTTTGGCCTATGTATTCTTTGTCTCTACCTAGTCCAGGGTTTCTAGGTTAGATGGGCAGCCAAATAAACTGGATAACTAACTAACTAACTAACTAAATGGTGTAAATATGTAAATCACTTCCTCCAAACTTCAGTTCACTAGGCTTCACAGTGAGGACCAATGTAGATAGAGATGAGGAATATTACTGTAAATATGGCAATATTAGATATTGCAGCTCCATCTGCCATTATTTCCTTTAATGATGCAAAATAAAGGATCACCTGGTATAATGCTTTCCATATCTCTTCTTCTATTGCTATGAACGTAAAAGCTACTACTGTGTACACTAAAGCAGGTATAATCAAAAGCTAACATGTGAGTGCCCATGCTAATTACACACAGTTTTGTTTCCAGTGGCTCTGAAAATTTCTTTATCTGTTGTGCTGTATAGGTAATTGCTGACTGTTGTTTATGTCTTTCTCGCTCTCCTTTCTTTTTGCCTGCTTTTCATCCTGTTTTGCCAGTTAACTGTTTTTTTTAAAAAAAAACCTTTGCTGATGTATTAAATAAACATCAAGGTATATTTTATTTTTGCTAGCTGAACTGAGTGGCTTCTGTGCTTGCTCTAATCTGGACATAGGGATTGACTGGGAGTATGCTAGTGCAAACTAAACTAGAAATTATCCACTGTGATTTTCCAATAGTAAGATCTTATTTCCTTTCGTAGCAAAGCAATTTTCTCTCTATAAATCCAACAGGAATATGGATGCCAGGTTCAGATTGGCAGTGCTCAGTCTGATCCATTCCTTAATTTGATTTTGCCTATATACTTACCCTGTTCTCCACTGAGCCTCTATCATTTAGTGTCAGATAGAATCAGATCTTTGGGGAATCTTACATATTTGTTTCAAACCACCTGTCATGAAGTTATTAAGCTCTATTTTTTTTTCCCTTCCTTTTTGTGTCCCCAGCCATATGCTACACAGGAAATTAGGACAATATAACAAAATCTCAGATATACACCCCTGAGAATAGTATGTTGTAAGCATCTGCAAGGAATACATTCTGACGCCTGCTTCATTTAGCAGAAAGCACCCTGGAAAAACATTTTCTTCATCCTAATTAAAACTTATGATTGACTCATGCTATTCTGATTGCTCACTGAAAAGCAATTCGGGTAATCAATAGAGTATTGCTTGCTAAAAACCAGATTACATATCACATGAGATTCAAAGTAGTAGAGTTTGCATGCATTTGCCTGGTTCTGTATATTATATATATCCAAAGGAATGGGGAATTTAACCTTCAATGTTCATTTTCTACTAAACGCCGGGATTCCTCAGAGCTGTGATTATTTCTGAAAATGCTGGTTGCTACTAGGTACATTTAGAGGTAAATGGCAACTTGGGAGAAATGTTTTGTGAGAAAATATCAACACAGAGAGAATTAAAATTCTTTAAGTAGCTAATTTCAAATCACAGGTGCTAACAGTAGGGATGTAGGAAGTGAGGGAAACAATGGCTTCCCCTTCTCCAACAAGTCCCAGATGAGGATTCCACCTCCTTACTTCCACTGGTGTTAAAACAGTGGTATTCAGCTAAAATAATTTCTGCTACAATGTATGCAATGACTACAAAGAAATATCATGAATATTTTACTGACTCACCTGTCAAAGAATGCCTACATAAAACACATTCCACAAGGAATGGAATAATCCATATGTAGTGTCATCCTGCACTCTATAAAAAGGGCTTTGGGAGAAAGTGAGGTTTAGGTCACAGTTCCCCAACCTTTCTGGCTTTGCGGACTGTCAGGGGATGGAAGAGGGGATAGTTCCATGCAAGTGGCCGGCAAGTGCACACACGCAGCTCCATTTGTGCAAGCAATGTGCATGTACATCCACCGGTCACACAAATGGAGTGAGCGTGCAAGTGCTTCCTCACTGCTCATGCAAGTGGGGATGGATGTGTGTGTGCACGTGCTCGCCCACTGTTTCTATAGCCTGGTTGCAAACAAGTAACAGTCCATTAGTGGGCAATGGTCCAGAGAAGTGGTGAAATGTAAAATTTGTTACTACTGGTTCTGTGGACGTGGCTTGATGGTGGGGATAATGTGACTGGATGGGCGTGGCCAACTTTTCTTTTTACTTTTAAAACCATTTTTTCTACAACCTCTTTGGCTGAAGAGGTTGTAGAAATAATGCTTTAAAAAACCTCTGATGATCCCAGCTGAGCCGCGCAATCATCAGAGGCTTTTTAAAAAACTGTTAAAAGCATTTTTTTCAAGCCGAAGAGATTGTAGAAAAAATGCTTTTAAAATTTTTTTTTTAAAAAAGCCTCTGATGATTGTGCGGCTCAGCTGGACATGGGGAGGGCAAGGATTTTTGCTACCAGTTCTCTGAACCACCCGCTGCCATCGCTACTGGTTCGGGCGATCCGGTCCAAACCGGGAGCATTTCACCCCGGTCCAGAGGTTGGAAACCCCTCATTTAGATGTTTAGTTGTGTTTTCATTGAGGAATTACTGATCCGCTTCTGAAAAAAGTCAAGAATTCTTAAGAACAGAGTCTGAAAAATAAATGTTGTATTTTATATAATCTGGGAGATCTGACAACAAAACAGCTTCAGAACAGATTATAGTTTTTAAAAAGACTACAGGCATTCTCTTCATGGTAACCTTACCTCATAACAGCACTTGCTATACAGAGCACCAGCATTCGTTTGTTTGATGTTGTAAGAAGAGCAATAGCAATAGCACTTAAACTTATATACCAACCCTTAGTGTTTTACAGCACTCTCTGGGGGATTTAACAGTCAGTATATTGCCCCCAACAATCTGGGTCCTCATTTTACTAACCTGAGAAGGATGGAAGGCTGAATCAACCTTGAGCTTGTCGGGAATGAACTCCAGACTGTGGGCAGAGTTAGCCTGCAATACTGCATTCTAACCACTGTGTCACCAGGGCTCTAGAAAGAATTTGCTTTAAGGAAAAGAATATTCATGTCTATTCTGGAATATCTTGTATGAAATGTACATTAGGGGAGCCATTCAGAACCAGAAAAAAAACAGTATATGCGACATTAAGTGAAATGGAAAATGAGAGAAAAAGAGAAAGAGGATCAGACTCTGATATCTGATATTATTTGGTTTGGGGATCACACTGGAGGTGGCTGCTGGGTTGTTGGCAGACTCTACCTGTCCCGTCCATGGTCTTGGTCTCTGCTCTCTACCCACCTATCTTTTTGTTTATCATATTGATATATTCTTGTTGTGTTCATTGTTTATTTTATATTTCTATTATTTTACTTCTGTTCTCTTTACTCTCCTTTCCTTTTCTTCCTTTTTATTATTGTAAGCTGCCTAGAGTAGCCCCACAGAGAGACAGATAGCAAATAAATTTAACAAATAAAATAAATATCCATCTCAGTCAATTTCTTGTTCTGTCCCCGTCTCACACACGCACACAAACAGCTATCCAGGGGTTAAATAAAACTGGCAGACAACAAATTCTTTTGATAAGAGGATTGGCAGCAACCCAGTAGCTGCTTGCCAAGAACTTTATCCATAAAAGGAGGGGTTGTTCCTCCGACAGATTAAGCCAAACAAGATACACACAGTTCAAGAATTGTCAAGTCCAGTCGTATTAATTCCAAGGCAGATATCGTTGTTGTAAAGATACAATGTGACTCGCTAGTAGTTAGTTTTGTCCGTCACAGAGTCTGAATGGCCACCTCACCCCTTTATATCCCCTGTGTGGTGTGGTCCAGTGACTCAGCTTAATCTCTGGCACGCCTCCTTTTCTGCTGCGTGTGCTTGTCTCTCCAACGCTGGCGTGGATCCAGCCAAGACTTATCTCTGTCACTGTCCAACTGTGAGGAGATACCTGGCTCCTGGCCAATCTCTCCTCCCTCAGGAGACACCTGAGACATTGCCAGAGAAGAGGGTCCTGGAGAGGGAGGCCTGGCCAACTCCTCTTCTTCTTGTTCAGAGCATTCTCCCTCCGATGAGTCGGCCTCGGGGGTCGGAGTCACAACATTTCTAAGGAATGAGTTGGCGCTGGTTCCAATTACCTGTGTTCCTAATAAAAAGTGGTAAACATTTTCATTCAAAATTAATATGTACATCAGGAGATGTTAGTCCTTCTGTAACCCATAGTAGAATCAATTGCATTTCTATTCCTCAGTAGGGAGGAAATCCATCATGATTTCTTTGCCAAGCAAAATTCAGTGTCATTAATAATCAAATAAGCAATATACTCCACTATAGTCTACCCCTAAAAAGTTTTAAATCATATATAAGATCATATAAAATAAAAGTATTTGATAAACCTAATGGTTCTTATCTCAAAAATTGTCTTCGGCTGCAGTTTCTTCTTTTCCTCCTTTCCTTTCTTTTTGCTCCCTTCCTTCCTTTTGTTACATCTTTTCACATAATTGTTAATAAACCAAATGAACAGCTTGATTTAGTTTTGATCCGTTTCCAATTTTCAATTCTTGACATAAAAAGTACAAAATAGATGCTAATATTCTACTAGCAGCCAAGAAATATATTGAGAAGATGCTCAACACTACCAGTTAGACAAATTTGTTCGTTTTTCTCATATTGCTTTTGCTGTCGATTTGACTAATTAGTATTTTTCATTGGTGTATCAAAAAAGACAAAGAAATGTTTTATATGATAAACATAGAAAAAAATGCCGAACTATATATACAGCACATAGAATTCTCTGAGAATACAGAACTTGTGAGGAGTAAGTTTATTTGGATATTTTTCTTTTCTACAAACATCAAGCTTTCTGTTTGTTCTTCTACACCAGGATTCTATCGCTGTGATATTTTCTCCAGGACGAATGGGCATTTTTTTATTTTATAGAAAAGATGTTTATTTTATAAAAAATGTGGTAATTATGGAAGAAAGATGAAATATATTATGCTGGCAGTTTGCCCTTGAGTTGACAGATCTTTCTAAAATGATCTAAAATGATTTTAACTACTATTAGTAGTTAAAAATAACTCAAAGGCAATTCCCACCCCCATCTCCCCCACCCAAGAAATGAAAGAACTAGTGGAAGTGATCACAGGATTGTTCTTGAAAATCTCAGAAAATGCCTAGAAGGCCCCAGAATAGTCTATATGTAAGTATTATTACTGCGTGGATCCTTTGGGAGGGTGCTTGAGTGGCAAACCCATACGATTTTTTTTTATTTTTTTTTAAATGCACACACAATTCTAATTTTGTGAACTGTAAGTGCATTTGAGAAAACATGAATTCTCAAAATTTTGTGCTGCAGTTTGAGACATTCAGCTCAAGTGTACCATGAAATGCCCTTCCTCTATTATTCTAGACCTAGAGATAATTGAACATTCATGTACAAGGCCTTTTTTTTTTTAAGCTGGGTGAGATATCTTGCTAGTCATACCCTCAAATTCATTCAGTTTGTAAAACAGGGGAGGAAAAGAAAAGGACTTGCATACTTATCTATTTGTCTTGACAGCATGAGAAAGAAAATCTCACAAGAATATATCTTGTGATATTTCAGAATTTCTCTGCATATGATTGTGCCCAGGAACAAATAGTGCTTTAGCATTTACATATCTTCACCTTCTGAGAAACATAAATAGCACAGAAATGTTGAAAAACACAATAAAATGGAGAAAAAGCCATTTTCAGCAAAATATATTATATTGGAACTTGAAAATCAGTTTTCAAAGTAATTGTGCCCTCCCCCTTAGGATTTCATGGAATATTTTTTGTGGGGAAAAATATAAACATCAATTCTCATATTTAAATATATCATAGAAGGAAGGTACTTAAGAAGATAGGCATCCACCAATATCCATATATTCAGAATATTAACTTAGTGCTATAAAGGCAATCTGGACCATATTAAGTTTTTTTTTTTGTTTAAAATCTATTTTATGTAAATTCAATACATATTTTAATATGTCTACTATGGAATGATGCTGGTTAAAATCTGTAATGAACTATTTATAACAACCCAGCTCGTTTCTTTTAAAAAGAAAATAAAGATAACAAGTTGACATATTCCCAATTCTAGCCTGAGTTTTCCATATCATATTTCATGCAGAGCCTTACCAAGTTACTGTATCTTTCACAACTGTGGAGCGTCAGATGGTACTGGAGCCAAACTCAAAACAAGAGTCTTTTAAAATTTATATGGAGACTTTGTTGGCAGATCAGAAGATCATCCATTAAAATTTTGTTTACCTCTTCTTAACCTAAAAAGTAAGATGTACCTGTCAATAAAACAAACATCAAGCTGTCAGCCTTCCTTATAAATAGAACATATAAGATGGTAATAAAAATATACGACATTGTCTTTCATGATTGATGAATAAGTTAAACTATTGTTCAAACAGTACATGTTCATAATTATCAATCTGGGTAGCTAATAAACAAATAGGTATATTTTCATACTGGAAACAAATAGAAGTAGCTTGTCATTGGCTTTTGTCAGGATTTTTTTTTTCAATCTATTAAGCTACTATGTAGCCTTGGGATTCCATGGTGGCCTTCATTCTAAATTATTAACCAGCTTTAATTCTGATTAAAACACACAATGCATTAAAATATAATGTAATGATATCTTAATTGTAAGCCTGGCTAGATAGAGCAAACCAGGAAATCAACTTCCACAGGAAGATTAAAACTATGTTTATTAAAATGGGTATAATAATGCAACCTTGCAATGATTGTGTTTTGATTGTATATCTTCTCCTTCATATAATTCAGTGAATTAGGGGGATGTCTGTCAGAGCTGCTTCTGAATGTTACCTAAACCTTCTGGACTTAAAAAATGTTTCCGCCCATTTTGTCTATACCACAGCTTCTGCATATCTCTGTTAAGGTCATCTCTCTTAATGCCTTTAAGCTGAATAATTACATAATACTTTGTACTATTAAAATAGTGAGCAAAAAACAATCTCAACAGTCCTCAACTTGCCATGACCAACTCACCATGGCCAATTTACTCTAACTTGCCACAGCCAATTTGCCATGGCCTAGTCACTGCAGGACAACTTGCTATGGCCATCTCATCACAGGACAACTCACTGCGGGACAAGAATTACACTAATATCAATGAAATGGTGGAATAGAATCATTAAAGAAAGGATGCAAAAGGAGGGACAGAATGAAATGTGAATGCAAAAATTTAAATAATTTTTATTTATTTTAAATAATGAAATAGAATTGTTCAATTGTCCTGCAGTGAGTTGACCATGACCATGGCGAGTTGTGCTGCAGAGAGTTGGCCATGATGTGTTGGCTGCAGCAAGTTGGCTGTGGTGAGTTGGCCATGGTGAGTTGGCTGCAGCAAGTTGGCTGTGGTGAGTTGGCCATGGTGAGTTGGCTGCAGCAAGTTGGCTGTGGTGAGTTGGCCATAGTGAGTTGGCTGCAGCAAGTTGGCTGTGGTGAGTTGGCCATGGTGAGTTGGCTGCAGCAAGTTGGCTGTGGCAAGTTGTCCCATTCTCATCCTCATTTGCTTCCCAAGCCTAAGTCTCTAACAGTAGAAGGAATACTTTGTGTCATATAGACCTCTATTCCATTGCAAGGTGAAAGCTTTCTAGGGTGCTTCATAAATTTTCAAGGAATAAGGTTTAAAGAGGGAAAAAGAGGATTAAAGAGTGTTACTATTATGCTGACTTAAAGGGGGACAGAAAAATCAAGATAAAAAACCATTAGCTATTTTATTCTGTGGCTTCCAATATTAAAACAGATATTTATTTATTTAGATTTCCTGGGAATAGGTTCATGGCATTTAGAACATGAAGCCTCATGTAAATAAGTCGAATCCTTTCCAGAAAGAATAGAGTGCTTGGTTCAGCAGGGGTCCCAGGGACCAAACAAGGGTTTTATTCTATTCTCAGCTTCCTGTCAAATGTTGGATAGTCTGAAGACATGTTTCGGTTAGTCTGAAGACATGCATGCTGTTTAGTCTGGAAACATGCATTGTTCACAGATGTGTTATTAATATAGAATTCAAATGAAGTTTGCCTACATGATGGATTATAGCAAACAACTTACTATGGAAAGGAAAATTCACTTATTACCTGGCCTTTATACAAAGCATTGCTTCCATTGCACTTCTAGTCATGTACAGTAAGTGTTGAGCCCAGCCTCACGCTCAACAACGCTAACGCGGAAACGATGGAATGGAAGAAGGGAACAGACCATGATTCACATGAGGGGGTTGGTGGCACCTAGTGTTAGGCGGCCATGTGCGGGGTGTAGGGAGGCAAGTACGCCGGGGCTAGGGATGAGGATTGCCAGAAGCCCAAGGACCGCTGGCGATGACAGGAAGACCTGCCGACACTCCACCCTTGTTCCGCCAATAGACTAATAAACATCGGAACAGCATGACAGGAGCGATGGGCATGACGGCCAAGGGGAGGGATATTTAAGCATCACAAACCGGCTGGTTGTAATGCCGAATTCGTATTGTTTTGATTGCAGCGTGTACCTGGAGCCAGCGCACATTAAACCAGCATTATCCAAAGAGCCTGAAATTGGTGGTTTCTGTGTCTTGCTGCGTTTTGCCTGGGAACCCTGAGAGTAAGTGTGGAAAGAGGAAACTGTTGTGGCCCCGCCCTCTGAGCCTATCTCATCGGAGGAAGAAAGCTCTGAACATGAGGAAGAGGAGTCAGCCAGGCCTCCCTCTCCAGGCCCCTCCCCTCTGGCACTGTCTCAGGTGCCGGCCGAGGGAGAGGAGATTAGCCAGGAGCCAGGTGTCTCGGATGAGAGTGAAGGAGAGCCGTCATTCCTGGATGCACGCCAACGAAAACGTGATAAACGGTTGCAGCAGTTAAGGAGGCGTGCTAGGGATTAGAACTGAGTCACTGGACCACACCTCAGAGACTATATAAGAGAGGGTGGTGGCTGGTAAAACCCCGTGACGAACAAAAACGAACTTTGACTAGTCACTTGAACAACGTCTGAAGCTGCCGAAAGGGATATTGTTTTTGCTGGACTATTTGCAATGCGTATGTAATTTATGTTATCTGTTACAGTAAAAGCTCTTGGCAGACGATGATTATATTGCTGCCAAGTTTGAGATAACGACCTGTGTGGGTGCCAAGTACTTTCTTAACCCTCGGCTGGCTGTGTTTGTGTGTGTGTGTGGACGGGGACAGATCAGAAATATGGATTTCCAAACATACATTCATGCTGGTTGGAAATGTGCAATTTCTATAAGTCTTGATGGAAAGTAGTTGTACATATTAGCGTTAGATCTGTGACAAAATGACTAGGCATTTATTATAGATTGAAATCTCTGTTAGCTATGGTGTGTTCTTTGACAAATATGGCAAATAAATAAAAAGGAGATTATTCTGAAAACTTTATGATGAACAGAATTGATTTGACTATCTGCTTAATAACATATACATGGAGAAATGACAAAAGAGTCAGCTGTAAAGGGGAAATGATGGGAACATTTGAAACATTTAAAGTAAACATCTCCATTTGAAATGCGCCAACATTAGCACAGCCAATAACATTTCTAATTGGATCATTTGTAATTGAAAGCTGAAAAATACAATTGTTGTCTGGTAGGAATACTTGTTCCTTGGACTTAAAGTTATTCTTTATTGAACAAAAATAGCCCTGAAATCAATGTGCTGTCTGTACTTTTAATTTCCAATATTCACATGGCTCATCACCCTGCTCTCAGTGAAAAATTGTTTATCGCTAAGCAAACATCATATTTTTTCCTCTCTGAAAAGCAGTTTTACAGAGCTTTATATTTCCAGCAGCTAAATGAAAGTGATCCAGTGTTCAGGCAAAAACTAGAGCAGCATGTCTTAGAATGTCATTTAAAATTACTGGAATTTTCATTTCATTCTGCTTTATTGTCTTTTCACAAAGTCATTGATACCAATAGCCACTTGCTGAACCAGTAGCTTTAAAGGCATGACATTAACTCCGGCTTGTGCCAATGCTGTATTACATTGTGCATTGGCACAACACACAAACACACACACATACACACGCACAAAAACCAGGTCTTCTCTGAACAAAAAAGGAACAGGGAAAGGTCCAATGATGGGCATCCAAAAAAGGAGATCCAAAATGTCAAGATGGAAGCCACATCCTTGATATAAGTTCATCATTAGAGAATTTCTATAGCTCAGGGCTGAACTATGTAGTCCTTGATGCTCTCTGAGCTTGATTGTTTTCTTCCAGACATTTCATTACCCAGCTAGTTAACATCATCAGTGCTAGAAGGATGTGGGGTTTGCTCTCTATCTATTCTCTTCTAGTGCTGAAGATGTTACTTAATTGGGTAATGAATTGTGTGCAAGAAAACAACCAAACTCAAAGAGCACCAAGTGCATCACATACGTGATAAATGTAAAATGTGATGGGGCTTTGGTCATGCCATTGCATCCACTGTTTTGATCTTTTTAGTCCCCCTTGCAGACATCCCAATTATGTATTATGTAATTTAAAAATATTGTTGCTCAGTAATAAAAAGGATTTAATTATCAAAAAATTCTTCACAGCATGATTTGAACAAAGTCAGCTAATTAAAGAGCAAATCAGACCACAGAAAGACATGTTCTAAACAACAAATGTTATTTTATTTACCAAGTAACACTGAAACAGATTTGTATGGTTTCATTATTTTTGGTTCTAGCGACAACTATTCTTATAATTTTACAAAATCTGTTCTTCTTCAACCTATGACTACTGCTGCTACTTCTCATTTTGTGCTTCCTGGTGTCACTTTGATAATAAACTATTTTAAGTAGAAGGGAAAGTAACCAATACACTAATTAACCAGACCTTGGCACATAATTTTCTACTCTAATGAAGATGTTATTGAAATTCTCGTCAAGACTAATGATCCTTCTTGTCAGCTAATATTAGAGGAAACAGTGTGATGCAATTTTACACTTTTCTGAGCTTTGTAATTCTGTATGGTACATTTTTCTTTTTTTCTTTGTTCTTTTTTTCTTTTTGCCTAAGGGTCATTTTCTTGTCTGTTACAGCAAGCACATTGAGATCAGTTTGTACAAGCATATTGTTATTGGGAAGAGTAGGGAGAGAAGAATAAGGAGGGAAAGAGAGGGTATGGGAGGAGAGGAGAGGAGAGGAGAGGAGAGGAGAGGAGAGGAGAGGAGAGGAGAGGAGAGGAGAGGAGAGGAGAGGAGAGGAGAGGAGAGGAGAGGAGAGGAGAGGAGAGGAGAACTTCACTGGATTTCACCTCACAAGAACTCTTTTCTCCATAGAATAGTTTCTATGTGGCATTCCAGAGAGAGTAGCAGAGAGTTCAAGTTTTCACCTGCAGGAAAGCTTAGTGTATGTGTAAAGGTAAAGGTTACCCTCGCACATATGTACTAGTCGTTCCTAACTCTAGGGAGCAGTGCTCATCTCCCTTTCAAAGCCAAAGAGCCAGCACTGTCTGAAGACGTCTCCATGGTCATGTGGCCGGCATGACTAAATGCCAAAGGCACACGGAACGCTGTTATCTTCCCACCAAAGGTTTTTCTACTTGCATTTTTTACATGCTTTCAAACTGCTAGGTTGGCAGAAGCTGGGACAAGTAACAGGAGCTCACTGCAAGTCATTAGAAGTCTGGAAATATTTTTTTAAAGTTTGTATCATGATTCATGCACAAGAAGTAATTAACTTTATTTATTTATTTATTTATTTATTTATTTATTTATTTATTTATTTAGTCAAACGTACGAGACAACAGGAATAGATATGAACATAGATATTAATACAGGAAATGACTACAAATAAATGGGGACAGTAGGACAGGGACGGAAGGCACGGTGGTGCGCTTATGCATGCCCCTTACAGTGCATGCATTGTAATTCTACAATTACATTTAAAATTGTACAATTACATATAAAATGCATTGTAATTGTAACATGGAGGCGTGAATCTGTTCCATGTTATTGTGTTTCATGTGGCTCCCTATTAGAAGGCCAGTAAGGCATACGTCTATTATATGGCTTTCTGTAGGAACACAAAAAGTCTCTGGCCCTTTCTTATCCTTTTAAATCTAGGCATCCTTTTCAAGCTCAGTATACTTCTATCTGCAACATTTTTCTACACTCTTTTCAGGGATTGCATTGCATCTACTGCCCTGTTATATACATACATACATATATATATATATATAAATTTGATTTATATGCTGCCCTTCTCCGGAGACTCAGGGCGGCTTACAATGCGTTAAGCAATAGCCTTCATACTTTTGTATATTTATACAAAGTCAGCTTATTGCCCCCACAATCTGGGTCCTCATTTTACCTACCTTAGAAAGGATGGAAGGCTGAGTCAACCTTGAGCCTGGTGAGATTTGAACTTGCAGTAATTGAAGGCAGCAGATGTAAGTGGATGTTAATTAGTCTGCTGAGCCACCAGAGCTTTTTTGCCTACTTCTGTATTAGTCATGTTGGAAGTGGTTTATCGGGGCCATAATTCTAAATCAATGTTTGGAGGGGGCCCTCCTCAAATTTTCATGACAGAGAAATGAAATGTAAACACTGCAAACATTTTATCCTTTTCTACATTTTCAAAGATGAAGTTATAACTGGGCTCTTTTGCCTAAAACACAACACAAAACACAATGCAGTAATATTTGCATTTCTTCACAGATGTCATTGTCATTTTGATTATTTAAAATAATTTTGATAAGCTTGATGTTACTCTGGTAAATACATCTGTTCATTTGTACTACTCTTATGGGTACCAGATATTTGTGGTGTTTATAAGCATGAAATGCTGCAATAATTTGATAGTTGGAGTCATTCTATAATAAACAACAATATAACCTTTAGATTGTTGTCATGGCAATCATTTTTGTCTCTCTCTTTCTTCTTTTTTTAACTAGCATTTATTCTCGTTTCAGAAGCTACTTTAAAAAGCCAATAATCCATAATATAATTTAATTAATTTGATATTGTGTTATTTATTTCTTTAGCCAAGGCCACTAAAGTCAATGATATATCTTAATGTTTAGAAATTACAAATCGAGCTCATTGTTCCTTAGTATTTGATATTCCACATGAAACAATGTATTTGAAAACATGGCCTTTAAAAATTAATATAAACTTCCATAACAAACAGCATAAATATTACTTATTATCAGCTTTATTTTATAATACTCATAAAGCTGCAAAACATCAATAAAACATGAAATACCTTCTATGACTAAATAAACTGATTTGACTAACAAAATTCACCTTAGTTCAGTTCAGTGCCTTTTAAGAATTTCCTTAATTTAAAACAAAAGAATTGCTGATCAATTAAAAACTATAGCTATAAACTATAACTGTCCTGAAACTACAACTGATTAACAGTCTTGTTAATAAACAAATTTAAATTCATGCTTCTAGGCATTTTCCAAAGAAAACCTTTTAGATCAGGTGAGAGGGAATGGATAATGAGCAGATTTGTTGGCTTCTGTTTCATAAATTATGGCTATAAAGATAAGGTTAAACAAGAAAAATTACAAGGAATCTGAGAGAGTATTTCCTACCTCAATTTTCCCATCAATCAGTAACAGATAGAACATTTGATTGATTCATTCATTCAATGATTCATCGATTGATTGATTATGTGCTATCAAGGATTGTCACCCCTTAATGATTATATAGATTTTCTCCATCATGATCTTTCCCCAATCCGATCCTTTAGTTTATCTCTCTAAACAGTGCATTATCATTGCTGGTAATCCATTTCATTCATTCATTCATTCATTCATTCATTCATTCATTCGTCAATCAATCAATTAATCTACCAGTCAATCAATTTGGCTGCCTTTCTCATCAAGTGACTCTGGGGAGTAAACACTAAAATAAACTTAAATTTCGATCATAGTACAAAACTTAACATATGCACAATAGCCAAGAAGAATTTTACAATCTGTGTTTGTTAACACAGCCAGGAAATGAGGCCTTTCACATACTTGGGGACCCCAGGAGAATGTTTCACAGAGTGATGCTGCAGCAGAAAATGCACAACTTCTACACCTCACTAACTGGTGTTCCCTGATTTACAAGACCCAGAGCATACCCTTTTAGCTGGACCAGATTGGAAGAGTAGAAAAAGCTGCGAAAATACAATCGATCAGATAACTCCCAAGTCATGAAGAGCTTTAAAAGCAGCAATCAGCTGAGATTTAATATTATTTTTGATGTTGTTATTTGTCCCATTATATAAATAGGATAGTTTGGTGAGGATCCACTAGAAAATGGATATTTCTTTTCACAACACCATCATAACAGAACTTTCTCTTTAAAAGGTTTGATTTGTCCTTCCTATATTATTTTTATGTGTCTGAAAAGGTGATATCAATAGAAAATCTTTACTTAGTAAACTCACAGACATACACAGGTCCATGCTATTCTTTGATAGTCATATTGTATTTGGAGTATTGTGTTTATTTCTGGGTAGTTTAGTTTTCTGGGTACAATATATATGTGTGTATGTATATATATATGAAGAAATGACTTCCTCCTTGATCACAAAAAAATAGAAATAATTTTACTAATTTATCACCTTCTCTTAAAGTACAACGGATCTATTTTTCCCAGATCCCATCTCTTATCTATATACAAATTCATCATCAGAATCAGAATCAAAATAAAGCTTGGAGGGACCTTGGAGGTAGAAACTGTAGGAAGGATGATCTGTACTAAATATCTTGAGAAATGGCATACTTGCTTTTGGAATAGGCAGCTAATAGAAAAACAAAGCAGAAATGAGATTAATCAAGCTACAGTTATGCAACCATTCTTGAAGGAATTTAAGGTAGCAATTTGAATTGTGTATCCTATCCTGAAATGAGAGTTTGACTAAATGATCTCTAAGAACCCTTTCCACTCTATGATTCTATGGTTCTTCTGGCATTTATTAATGCTTGATGCTATTCTAATCTTCAATGGGATGACTTTACTTTACTGGGATATTACTTTACTACATATTTATTACTCCTAAATTCATAATAAATAAATAAATATAGTATTTTCACGCTGCATATGCTTTATTTACATTTTTAGTGCACTTTCATTAAATCTTGCCCTAGTGCCTTAAGGACAAATAATGCAATTCATAATTCTATCAAAATGAATAATAAATCAAGTGCTCAGTCAATCTATATGCCCAAATATACACACCTGCAGTTATTTTGTTTTTCAACAGTAAATCTATTACTTGTACATATAGGAATTTTAACATACATTTTAACATAATTTCATTGAAATAAATAATAAATTGGTCATGAGAATGAGGGGCTTCCCGAGTTCATTACACTATTTAGTTATAACTAATAGATTGAGAGGAAAGCCAGAAGGGTTGATGTCCAGAGGCCCAATTTTGTATCCTTGCAAAAGTGTTTGGAATTATTTCCTTGGGAGAATATATAGTTTCTCAGACATTGATACCTATGGAGATGATAATATGTAAGCAAACAGAGAATATCTGTATTGTGATGAGTTTATGTGAAACATGAGCCAATAAAAAGCACGCAAGCATTTCACATTTGCTACAAACTCACTTCCGTAAAGATGGATGCCATAATTAGAGAGCTTTCCCTCAAGAATTCCTGGGGATTCTTGGGGAAAGAATTATTTCAAATAATTATTCTAAATATTCTAGTTATTGTTTTGAAAACCCACATATTTTTTAAAAGGAGACATAGATTGCTTCATATAAAAGCCATATAGCAGATCCAAGTATTATACTATTTCCAATAACCAAAGCATGGAGACAGTGAAAAACTTCCTCATTTTTAAGAGAAATAGTTTATCTGGAAATTTGGAAAAGGAGAAATGAGAAAATGAATCCATTCAGCCATTGTTTCTTTTCCATTTTCCATTTCAATTTTCAAGTGATCATAGAAAATCAAATGCAATTCAAGTTTTATTTTTGCTATAAGTTAAAATACAAATTGCAACAAATTGTGTTAATATTTCAAAAGGTCTTTTGTTGTTAAAATAAAAGTGTACTGCCATGTATTTCCCAACAATATTTTAGTCATATTTTATTTGTACGTCAGATCAAACTATGTTGCTACCATCTTACAGTCTTGAATTTTAAGTTCTAATAATTATAGGTGAAAGGATTTAGCTACAGTGAATGTTACTTATTTTCAAATTGGAATATATAGTACATCTCTCAGGTAGTCACAGCCTACAAACACATTTTATCTTCAGTTTTGCAGCCAGCTATCCCCAGCTGGGAGATCTTCATGTACAGCCCTTTCATATTGCTTAATTATCAGAACCAGCTGTGAGAGAGATTCTTCTACAGGTAACATAAGTCTTCTTGGAAAGACACCCCCACACCCCATACACACATTTCATGGTGACTTCAACAACCACTGGCTGCCACATAAAAGGCTTCCAATGAGCTAAATGGCTTTGAGACAGATCTCTCATCTCTCCATGCTCCTCATCCTTTTTTCTCTTTTGAACCGTTTTTGCATTTTAAATTTTAATAAGTTTATACATTTTTAGTAATAAAATGTTCATCATTTGTGCATAATTCTGTTCCAAATTCATTCTTACAATATTCCAAACCAAAAGTCCTTTTATCTATTTTAAATCCTTTGACTACTTGTATATCAGGAAAGTGTTGACATGTACTGTGTATCTTTCTGAAGTCAGATCTTTTCTTGATTTCATTTTTAAATCTCCCTGGAAAATTCCAATATAAGTCACCATAAGTTAATCATTAAGTTTAGCTATCATTTCTCTTCTTTAATATGCTTCTTGTGGTGACAGCCACAATGGTATTTTTGAACACAGCCTAAATTTATTCCATATTCTCAATATGGCATCATTTTCAGTGCGGAACAATCTGTATGATAATAATGCTCCTCTCCTCTCCTCTCCTCTCCTCTCCTCTCCTCTCCTCTCCTCTCCTCTCCTCTCCTCTCCTCCTCTCCTCCTGATTTTGAAAACCAGAACACAAGCTTAGTTAAATTCTTCCATAAAACACAAAGTTATGCTTGTAATTGACCATATAGTTCTGTTTTTTTGTTATCTTGTTTGTCACATATCTTGTTCATTCAAACCACTTTCACACAGCTATCCTGTGCACTTGCCAGATCCAGAGATAAACGTTTTGTTCTGCCCTTTGAATGTTCTTATCATTGTTTTCTCTAAATTGATAGCCTTCCAGATGAAGAATGGGGACAGCAGAAATTAACATGCAGCCAATGTCTTGTTTGCAACACAGCGTAAGTGCATTCTGTTTTCACAATAAGGCAACAAAAGTCATTCAGTTTAAACATATCCACACACTGAAATAATGGTAAAATAACATTGATTTCAATAGAAGAAATTTAGGAATATAGAAGCTATGAGGGTTCCAATTTCATAAATACACATATCAGTCCTAGATCATCATCAAAGAGATGGGTGGAAGGAATCTTATTGGCCATTTTTAGATAAAGGAACATATATTCATTTTTAAGACAAATTAGTAACTGCCTTAGAAAAATAATTTTATATGAATTAGTGAACGCTTGAAAATGCATAGAATCACCTTTATATTCAGTTATGTGTATGGAAACAGTACATGAAACTCTTAAAGGTTTCTGATTTTTTACAGCCCAGGGAACAAACATACGGTTGAGCAAATAAATGATTGGGCAAATTAGACTAGACTATTTTCTTAATAGCTTTGGTATTTTTTTCCCCAATTGCCTGAATGTCTTATAGGTGATAAAGCTAAAAACTAAATAAAATCTCTACATGTGTTTAATATTTTGATTTTCCTGGCATCCATTTCACAATAATATAGGATCTTATACCATGGTATAGGGAATTGTCATATTTTAAAATTCAGATGTTCATTTTCATTCCAAAATAATTTATTTCAATCCACTTCTAGATTATTTTGCAACTTTTACCCACTCTCTCAATATTTGTACATACAGTATTGTGTACATTTTTCATATCAACTTTTCTACATACTTTCCCCAAAATGCCTATTGAGTTTCACAACATTCTGAAAAGTGCTAATTTCTATGTGCAGGTATAGTTTTGTTTCAGTGGCATTGAGAAATAAAAGAGGTATGCCTGTTGGCATTATCAAGAGAATAACTTCTAGAAGAGAAGTTAATCTTATCAAATCATTTTGGCCATCTGCCTGGATCTGCTCTGAAAATATTTGCCACATTCTCACACTATGCAATTGGCTCTCTGTTCCAAGTTTGGCTGTTCGTTTGGGAAGGAAATCCAACAGGTGGCACTAAAATGACAGTGGTAGACTAGTAGTTGTTTCCCCCTGCTAGAAATAAGATTCATTCAATCATCATGTTAAGTGAAAAAAATCTAGTTCAATTTTCTTTTGTCATCTGTCTCAGTGCTTTGCTCTTCTTCCCTTTTACATTTAGCCAAACATCTAGAAGGTATTATTAATATACACAGGCTTTCCCTAATCTTTTCTTTATAAAGAGAAGCATACTAAGTTGCCTCCAAACTTAATGAAAGTATAGGAATTGTGCTGCCTTGGATGGTAATATAGAAATAATGAAATTCATCATGTTGAAATTTAGATTCTATTCTCCTGCTTTGGCAAACTGAAAAGACCAGTTAAGTCAAGGGCAATTAGTGCAAAGACAATGTCTTAGATTTAATGAGTAAAAAAAGAAAGAAAGGTCCTTATCCCTTTTCCTTCACTTGCCTTTGAGAAAAGTGTTTTTTTTTTGGGGGGGAAGGGGGTTTGTTTGTGTTTTAAGAAATACTTTTAGTGGAAACAGATTCCATCTGCTATCATCAGGTAGTTGAACAATATAGATGGGAACACACAGAGTTATCCTGCAGAGCCCCCGTGTTTCATTTAAATTGGACTTAGGAAAACAGTGGATTTTATTTATGGTTTCAGTTCCTATGTCCTGCTATTCTCATTTTCATATACTGTACCTGGAAGCTGACAGTGTTTAGTGCAAACTAAATGGACTTCGTAAGCTCTCCATGTACACAGGTATCAGTTGGAAAAATAAGGTGAAAAATAAGATCTTTGTCAGAGGATATCCTGATTCCTCCTAGAATTGGGGCTTTTTTGTAATGCATCATTAATGTGAATTCATTTTGAAAGACAATAAATCAGCTTAAACTTTTTAAGATTTTGTTGGTTTCATTTTATGTAGTAACAAATCATAGTTAAGCAAATCATAGTTGGCCCCAGATATAATGCAAGAATATATATTTACCCAAGTGACAGTAGGAAATAAGCACATATCATATGGTTACTGTTCCATTTACTCCACCATATTTATGTTACCATCTCCTGTTCTGTAACATATTTTAGGGATCAATTCTAGTCTTTCAGTGATGTGACAGAAATTAGGAACAATAAAAGCAAATAGTTTTGCAACAATCTGTTGCAGTTTGTTCACAAGTCCATACAAGCATGTGGAACCTGTAACAAAGTTGCTATATTTTACAGTATAATTCCTCCTTGAAATTGTCTGTCATTTCCCAAACAATACACACACACACACACACACACACACACACACACACACACACACACACAGACAGTCTAATGACTACTTGGCAAATTTAGGGTCATATGTAAGTCAATTGACATTCAAAGGCAGTTGTAGATTTTTATCTTTAATAGGGAATGAAAGAACTTAGTTATCAGAACTAGAGCAGAATAAATATGAATGGAAGTATGGAGAATTCTCAGGATTTCAAAATAACATGCATGGGCTTCTTTCCCCCTCCCCGCTTTTTCGTGCAGGATGAAATTAGAAGGCCCTTTGGGAGTAATAGCTGGAATTCATTTTAAAGGAAGAGAAAAGAAGAGGAGAATTCATTGTACGTCTCATTTAATATACACTTTATATTTGAGAAAAACAGAAGGGAATCAAATTCAGAAGCAGTGATCTGCAAGTGACTATTCTTTTCACCATTTTCTTTTTGCTAAATTTCACATCTTACCAACCAAAGTACTTTCCCCCTGATGCTTATGAAACATTTCACATAAATATTTGTACTGTTATGCACACCTTCCCCTATGTGCGTATTTCAAATGTACAGATTGTTTTTTTAATAGAGAATGCATCTTGCTTCAGATATGTTTTTCTGTAATATAAGCCTTTTTCCTAAGACTTTTTCTTTCCCTAAAAATATGCATTTTTTATTTTTAACAAGTTGCAAATCACTTCACAGAATTCTGAAAAATGCAGATTTCAGCATCCACATCTTTCGATGTTTTTTTTTTTTTTTAAATTTGATTTATATGACGCCCTTCTCCGGAGACTCAGAGTGGTTTACAATGCGTTAAGCAATAGCCTTCATACTTTTGTATATTTTTACAAAGTCAGCTTATTGCCCCCACAAACTGGGTCCTCAATTTACCTACCTTAGAAAGGATGGAAGGCTGAGTCAGCCTGGCGAGATTCGAACTTACTAATTGCAGACAGCTGGAGTTAAATTACAATGCATTAGTCTGCTGAGCTATCCAGGCTCCTTTGATGTTAGGCAGCTTTTCAGTTCAAGTGACCATAAACTATTCTGATGGGATGACTTTCTCCTCCATTACTTACTGTTGCATGTGATACAGGATTCTATTTCTTTTACTGTGTAACTGCTACTTGCATGACCTCTATAAAGGAAGAAAGCTAGTACCTCATTTGCCTTATATTCCCAGAGTTTCTCTTTCAATTCATTCAACTTTGTTTAGTTTCTTTCAAATCTTCATCTGAAAGCTCTTTCAAGACTCTTGAATATAAATGGGTCTGGTCTTGTAGATTTAAACTTGTTCAGGAAACAGATTATCTATACAATATCTTCCAACGAAATGGATTTCCATGAAACTTTATCAAAAAGTGCCAGACTACTCAACCCAATATAGCACAACCAACCCAAACCATAAAAAACAACACTGCCATACATATATCAGAATATATATCAGAAACCACCAACAGACTATTACAACTTTATGTAACACACAAATCAACTAAAGTCCTCCAAAACGTCCAAAGTAAACCAAAAGACCAGGGACCCCAGAAGAAAAAGCAAGAGTCATCTGCAACATACAATGTAAAGACTACTACATAGGACAAACTGGTAGAAAATTAGCAGAGTACATCCATGAACATCAACTAGCAGTTAGAAGACTCTTTAATTTCCAAACATGTGGACCGATTTAACCATAGTTTCATCTGGGAAACCATGACCATACTACACCAAACCAAGTCCAGAAATGCTAGAGAATCCATGGAAACCTGGTACTCTGATAAATCAGCCATCAATCAACCCAGAGACATAAACAATATCTATATATTCTGTAAAAGAGACAATCAACAAGCCAAAAAGGGAGCAAAAAGTCTAAAACATCTCCCCACCAGCAATCAATACCCAGATGAGCAAAGATTAACATCAAGATTAACATCAACAATCAAGAAGCAAACAATAATCCAATCAAAGAACTACTGAACAAGCCAACAGTAAACAGCCCCCCCCCATCAAAAAACCCTCACCAAGATCACTGCCATCAAAACTAAAAGGCCAAGCCCCTAAAATATAAATTGAGAACAAACCCCATTCTCTACTAGAGTACTGATGATGTTACCTAGTTTGGGTAATAAAATCAAGCTCAGAGTACAGTACCAAGAACCCCTCATTTCAACCCTGAGCTAAAACATTCTCTTTTATAAATACTGTTTTATTAATTATTTGTATTATGGAAGACAGTTCATTTAAGAACATACCATTCCAAATTGAAGAATTTATGGTTTCCTGGTATTCTTCAGTCATATTCCAATTTATTTATCTGTGTTGTTCCATTATGCATTATAATATAATATATAATTATATTATATATATAATTATATATATAATATATAATATTATGCATTATGCATTGTTGGACCTGGTCTTTGGGTGTTAAGTGAATTTTGTTGTATGAGTATACTGTGTGTACACATACAATGACAATAAAGTTATTATTATTATTTATTGGTTAATCTTTAGTGAGATTCACAGCCTTTGAGGCTGGTTAATAGCTCAGCAGCTCGAGTCCTAACCAAGGATCTAGGAACTGTTAAGGTATCGTCGGAGGATATAAGCTGTTCCGAGTAAGGTGGTTTTTTGTAGAGTCAAAATGTTCAAGTCCGGCAAATTTAGAATTTCTAAATAGCGGGGTAGCCCTTTGGGTATTGCTCCAAGGGCTCCAATTATAATCGGGACAACACACGATTTCTTTTTCCACAGTCGCTCAACTTCAATTTGTAAGTCCCGGTACTTTGTGATTTTTTCTTGCTGGTTATCTTCAATTTGTGCATCACCAGGTATTGCAATGTCAATGAACCATACTTTTTTCTTTTCAACTATTGTTATGTCAGGTGTGTTGTGGACCAAGTGTCTGTCAGTCTGAATCCTAAAGTCCCACAAGATCTTGTGTTTCTCATTCTCTAAAACTTTCTCAACCTGATGTTCCCAGTGGTTTTTGCTGTACTCAAATCCAAACTTCTGGCACAATTTCCAGTGAATGATTTTAGCAACACGGTCATGGCGTTGTAGGTAGTCAGTTTGTGAAATTTTGCTGCACCCACTAATCAGGTGGTCAACTGTCTCCTCTTTCTCATTGCAGAGGCGGCATTTGCTGTTGGTGGTGACATGTTGAATTTTTGCCTTCATACAGTTTGTGGCTAGGGCTTGTTCTTGAGCTGCCAAAATAAAGCTTTCTGTTTCTTTTTTCAGTACTCCTGATCTTAACCAGTTCCAAGTTAGTTTCTGGTCAACTTTGCCTTCAATACTTTTCAAGTATTGGCCATGCAGAGCCTTGTGTTCCAATTTTCAGCTCGCTGCTCAATTACTTCTTTCTCATATTCTGCTTTTGTTTTAGTTGTCTTTAAAAGGCCTCCTTTATTTACTTCCTTAATCATTGGTTCTTCACTTTTCTGGATGTAATCATTCAAGCTGCATTTTTCTTCTTCCACAGTCTGCTTTACTTGTAGGAGTCCTCGACCACCCTCTGCTCTTGGTAAATATAATCGGTCAACATCACTTTTAGGGTGCAAGGCATGGTTCATTGTCATAAGCTTCCTTGTTTTTCTGTCCAAATAATAATAATAATAATAATAATAATAATAATAATAATAATAATTATTATTATTATTATTATTATTATTATTATTATTAGATAGAGGTTTCTTCTAATACATTGATCTACATTGTTTCCATTATGCACTGCCTGAAGGCAATTTACTTTACAGTGACTGAAAGACTATTTAATTACTTTCCAAATTTCATCTTCAATTTTTTTTCTCTCTCTCTTTCTCTGAGCAAAGTATATTTATTCTGTTTCACTACATCTAAATCTTTCATATATATATATATATATATATATATATATATATATATATATATATATATATATATATATATATATATATATTACTATTGTTATTGTATCCACTCCCATATATGCTTATATGATAAGCATATGATAAGCATATGATAAGCATATACTTATCTCCAGAATTAAGATGATGACGATGATGATGATGATGATGATGATCCATTAAGTTCATGTCAGCTCTTAGCAATTACATAGATATTCTCCATAATGATGTATCCCTTACTTGGTGCTTCAGTTATTCTAATGTTACACTCTTCACTACTACAATAACACCTTTCTGCTGGTCCTCTTTTAGCATATATGGCTTTAGTTTTAGAGCTTTCCAGTGTTGGAATAAAAGTCCATTTGGTTCAGTTCCAATCCAGGAGAAAGGTGCTGGAAATAAAATGGAGGCTGATTGGAAAGAAAGTCAGTTTATTGATGAACAGCATGCAGTTCTGGAACAGCTGACAAATTTCCTTGATGAGGGCATGGATTTTTTCTACAGTTTTTGAAATGCTGCTGGGGGTTGTGCAATGTCTGAGCCTGGTGTCTTTTGCTATTTTAATGGTGGTGAGTTCATCCTATTATGTCCTAAAAGGTCACATCCCAGGGGTGAAATCCAGCAGGTTCTGACAGGTTCTGGAGAACTGGTAGCAGATATTTTGAGTAGTTCAGAGAACTGGCAAATACCCCCTCTAGCTGGCCCCAGAGTGGGGTGGGAATGGGGATTTTGCAATATCCTTCCCTGGAGTCAGGTGGGAATGGAGATTTTGCAGTATCCTTCCCCGCCACAACCACCAAGCCACAGCACATACACCAAGCCACGCCCACAGAACCGGCAGTAAAAAAAAATTGCATTTTACCACTGTCACATCCTGTCCTTAGAATTTGGGTGGGGGAATGCAAATTTTAATCCCATCATTTGGAGGTGAAGATGTTTTGTTTGTGAATAGTCTTTCTTAATGGGCACAAAATCAGCTGGAGGCTATTAAGAAGGTCTGGGGCTGCTTTCTGCCTCTAAGAACATGTTTCTTCATTTCTCCTTTGGATAAATATAATATTCTACCTCTTTTAATATTCCCAAAAATATTTCATTTTCTAGAAGAGGGGAGTCTTTCCACGCCAAGATTAAAAATTCAATTATACCAAAATTGGTGGCCAGTTTAGTGCCATTTATATTCAGTATCTTCGGACATATTTTAGATACAGATATAGATATAGATATGATATACATATAAATGATATGACTATAGATGATATATAGATAATATAGATGAGATATAGATAGAAATAGAGATAGAGATAGAGAGATAGACGTACATATTCAGACATCATGGTTAACATAAGTAATTTCCAAAGTATATTTATTATCATGAGATCATTACTTAACTGTGCTTTCATACCTATACTATGATTTTGGCTATCAGAAAGCTATGAAGTTGGATATCATGGTAAGATTTCTATAGAGATCTATAACTCTTTCTCTCCATTACATGCTATGGTTGGTATTCAAAGAAGCTTGAGTGGGGATATTTACGATGTTCTTTTGGTTCACATTTGAAAATAAACAGCATGATTCATACATCCCAAAATAATGTGCAGATCAGAATAGAGTTACTCTTCCAATTTCACACATCTCTGAATGTCATGATGCAATTTTCAGCTAACAAAATGTTTCAAAAAGCAGATAACCCAAATGCATAAAAATACACAATTTCTAGTAAAAATTGTTATAAAATATGTATGCATTTTCTTGCATTTTTTCCAAACACCTCTACTGAATTAATGCAGGAACAAGATGGAATAGATCCCTCATAGAAGAGATGAGAAACTAGCTTGAAAAGACAGAACACTGGTGCCTTAACCACTAGACCAAACTGGCTCTCTGTTAGTAAATGTAAATAATAAAAGAGAAATTCAGTATTAGTTCATGGTTCCCTAAGAAGCCATCAAGAGACATTTGGTCTTCTGACATTGTGAGGAAAGAGCAGGGAGGGGAATAAATAAAATGCTTTTCATCTACAAGCAAACCCCATTTCCTAATTAAATAAACATCAACATAAGTCTTGTGAATTCATTTCTGGCAATTTTTTTTTTTTTTTTTTTTTTTGCATTTTGCATTTTGCATTTTGCATTTTGCTCATGCCAAGCCAGGAAAGCTAAGAATAATTTAGGAGCTAACCTTCTATATCTGTGATACTAAATTAATACTCACAATTACTTCACCTCAGTGAATTTATTTCCTGATGAGATGACAATTTTATCCTAAGAAATAAATAAGTAAAAAATGAAACAGAATAAAGAGCAGGAATAATATCCAATCCCTCAGCTGATTCTGACCTTCCAGTTTGATTTCTTAGGTTATAAATAATCGAGAATCTTCACATTATCCCTGATGTTAAACATGAGTATTCATGAATACTTAAAAATTTACTGACATCCGGTAATGTCCAAAATAAAAATTAATATTGTTTTTGTTACCTTTGGGCAAAAAGAGATCAAAAGAAAAAAAAATCCTCTCTATCCAAGACTGTGAATCTTTTTTTTTTTCATTTCCATTCTTAGACAATAAACCAAAGCTTTAAAAAAGATAATATATTAACAGTCTCACCATACCACATGAGCTACAAATTATCTCTGATATTCAACCTAACTATACTTCATGATTTCTTAATTGTTTATTGATTGATTTATTGAGACAACCTCAACTTAATGTTGATTGGCAGGTAAAGTTTATTGTGTGTGGGTACATAAGTTTTTTGAGATGGTTGTGACTGATATATTTATTGAAACTCTTGGCAACTGTTATACTATTAGAACCATAGAACTTTAGTTTTGCTGTATTGTATCATTTATTTTCTTATGTTCAAATTCATGATATTTGTATGATGATTTCTGATGTATTCTGTTTGTATAAATTGAGTTTTTTTAGACATTTACAGAAATATACATTACCCATTTTTTTGACAACTGTTCCAGTTGTGATATACAATTAATTCCACATACATTTAATTAAGACTAATGGATTTTTTTTAAAAAAAAATCAAATGAATTAGGATAGTTGTCTAACTTTGCAGGCAATCTGCATGCATAATATTAAAGGTGTAATAGAAACGAGGTTCTAATAGTTTAATGGTGTATATAAGCAATGTCTGAATTTCACCAGGCCGATCTAATGATCTTCACACTTAAAACACTAGATGGTGAAAAAAATTACAAGCATGCTTAACTGAATGCACTTAAACCTTCCATTTTGTGAGAACTCTGATAAAAATAAATTTTCACCTGCAGGAATGCTTAGCGTATGTGTAAAGGTAAAGGTTCCCCTCGCACATATGTGCTACTCATTCCTGACTCTAGGAGGCGGTGTTCATCTCCGTTTCAAAGCCGAAGAGCCAGCACTGTCCGAAGATTTCTCCGTGGTCATGTGGCCGGCATGACTAAATGCCAAAGGCGCATGGAACGCTGTTATCTTCTCACCAAATGTGGTCCCTATATTTCTACTTGCATTTTTTACGTGCTTTCAAACTGAAAGGTTGGCAGAAGCTGGGACAAGTAACAGGACCTCACCCCGTTACACGGCACTAGGAATTTCAAATCGCTGTACTGCCAGCCTTTTGATTGACAAGTTCAGCATGTTAGCCACTGAGCCACCAAGTCATGTGTATGTGTGTGTGTAGACCACAGGAAATACCATCACTGTGTAGAAGCACCATGTTTCCCTTACATGGCCTTGGCCCTTTACAAATTTGATCCTTTCAGGCTTATTTGCTGAGGGGTAAAATAATCTAATTTATAGATCATTCCATATAAACCTATACAAATCTATACAAATCTTTATAAAGGACGGCAATAATTGTTTTTCTCCTAGATAGCTAGTCAAAATCAAGTTTACATGTAAGATTTGTTTAGTTAAAGATCCAATGTAGCAAATCATTCGATCAGGTCTGCTCAAGCATGTTGCTGTGTAATGACCATCTTATTCCAAGCACTAATTTTATCTATCTTCTGTGGTGAAAACTCTTCATTTAAAACTAGCTACAGAATTTTTTAACCTTTAAGATAATTTTCAAAGTTTCCCCAATTACTAATGATTATGTGAGAATGCAGAAACAACCATCTATCCCAATTTCAATAATTTTCTTACTGGAGAAATTTTGACTGATTATGTGCCATTAAGTTGTTGTTGACATACAGAGTTTTTTCTTCATGACAATCTGTCCTAACCTGCTCTTTTGATGTCTTTGAGTCAACTTGGGACATTTGGTGCCATTATAATTAAATCCATCCCCTTTGATGTTGGTCATCCTATTCTTCTATGTCTTCCTTTCCCCCTTTCCCACATTGGAGTAGTACCAGTGGTGAAATCTCCCTGGTTCTATCTGGCTCGCCAAACCTTTAGCGCCAGTGGTGGGAGTCTCCGCCCACCCACTGGGACGTCATCACATCACTTTTTTAACCATCTGCTACTGCCCGAACCGGTAAGGTAAGTGGATTTCACTGTGAGTAGTACATTATAGTTTATATACAAAAATCATTACATAGGGATTAATATGCTCCAGTCAATGTAGTAAAAATAAACAGTGTCTCAGTTTAGTGTTCAACAAACCTAATTGGCTCGCAACAGGAAGAAAATGCCAATATATACAAACCATACATGCAGATAATGGATAATAAATCTTATCTTGAACAACTGTAATATTCTTTATAGAGACAACTTGATCCATAGGGTACCTATTTGGGCAAGAGTTTCTGTGAAGGCAATTCTATCTTAATAGAGTAATAGATTATAGTGAAAATGTGGGACTTGTGATGACTTATAAATACTTCTGTCAATGGATCTGTTAAGAGCAGCAGAAGTTTTACCTTAGCTTGTGCAATGGTTTCGGAAGTAATTCTCGCCTGTCTCCACAGGATAGGTCAATCAATCAGTCCATCAATCAATTGCAGAGAGTTGCTATGCTTGCAGAAAATTCAAAACATCTCTTCCACAATATTGTCAAAGCATGCACAGCTCTAATGTGTATGTATGTGTACATAGATTCCTTTATTTATTATTTTTTATTTATTTTATTTTTATTTATTTGATTTATATGCTGCCCTTCTCCGGAGACTCAGGGCGGCTTACAATGAGCTAAGCAATAGCCTTCATACTTTTGTATATTTATACAAAGTCAGCTTATTGCCCCCACAACTGGGTCCTCAATTTACCTACCTTAGAAAGGATGGAAGGCTGAGTCAACCTTGAGCCTGGCGAGATTCGAACCTGCAGTAATTGCAGGCAGCTGGTCTTAATAACAGGGTGCTTTAGACCACTGTACTACCAAGGCTTTAAAATCCCATGCTGAATTTAGAAATTAGTTAATAATTCTTTTTCCTGGAAAACCTGAAAAATTATGTTTTTAATTTAAATATGATATAATTCTCAGGGTAAAAAAGAAAAATTAATTTTAAATTATTTTATTTATTTATATTTTATTTTATTTTATTTTATTTTATTTTATTTTATTTTATTTTATTTTATTTTATTTTATTATTTTATTTTATTTTATTTTATTATTTTATTTTATTATTTTATTTTATTTTATTATTTTATTTTATTTTATTTTATTTTATTTTATTTTATTTTATTTTATTTTATTTTATTTTATTTTATTTTATTTTATTTTATTTTATTTTATTTTATTTTATTTTATTTTTTTATTTTATTTTTTTATTTTATTTTATTTTATTTTATTTTATTTTATTTTATTTTATTTTATTTTATTTTATTTTTTTTTTTTATTTTATTTTATTTTATTTTATTTTATTTTATTTTATTTTATTTTATTTTATTTTATTTTATTTTATTTTATTTTATTTTATTTTATTTTATTATTTTATTTTATTTTATTTTATTTTATTATTTTATTTTATTTTATTTTATTTTATTTTATGTTATGTTATGTTATGTTATGTTATGTTATGTTATGTTATGTTATTTTATTTTATTTTATTTTATTTTATTATTTTATTTTATTTTATTTTATTTTATTTTATTTTATTTTATTTTATTTTATTTTATTTTATTTTATTTTATTTTATTTTATTATTTTATTTTATTTTATTTTATTTTATTTTATTTTATTTTATTTTATTTTATTTTATTTTATTTTATTTTATTTTATTTTATTTTATTTTATTTTATTTTATTTATATACCGCCCTTCTCCCAGAAGGACTCAGGGCAGTGTACAGCCAGAATAAAACACACAGATATAGAATTTAAAAAACAATTTAAAAATATTAAATAATTTGGCCCATATCTAATTAAAATAAAACTACCCATTTTGGATTTAAAAATTAAGAATTGACAATAAAAAATTTAAAAATAAAAATTTAAAAATTAGGCCAGCCCAGCTTGTTGGAATAAAAGTGTCTTGAGGGCCCGGCAGAAGGTGCGTAAGTCGGGAATCCTCCGCATCTCGAGGAGCATTCATTCCAGAGGGCAGGAGCCCCCACAGAGAAGGCTCTCCCCCTGGGGGTCGCCAGCCAAATTGCTTGGCCAACGGCACCCCGAGCAGCCCCTCTCTGTGGGAGCGAATTGGCCTGTGGGAGGCTATTGGTATCAGAAGGCGGTCTTGCAAATACCCAGGTCCTAAGCCATGGAGTGCTTTGAAGGTGGTAACCAATACCTTGAATCCCATCCGGATACTTTAACTTGTGCTAAAGTATTTTGATTCTGAATGTCTGAAGGCAAATTTATTTTTTTGAGAAGATAATTGTGTTGGAAATGGTTTTTGAGTACAAATCTACATTGAAAGGAAAGACAGGAATTTAAGAGTAAACTACTGTGACATCTTTATTGTCAGAAACCTATACAAGTGAAAAAAGTTCACTTGTTGTTGCAATTTGTTTCTATTTTCATTTTTTTGCCCGGTGATTCCCCCTTCCACCACAGATGTAAATTTGGCTAAGCTTAGTTTATGATTTAATAATGTTGTTTGATTTTCCAGGTGGATCACAAATGAAGTATGAAAGCATATTTTAAAATTTAGAATCATTTTTCTTCATTTCTTTCCTGGTACAACATTAGATAGCTTTGTAGTTGCCTTTCTGCAGCCAGAGTAATGAAAGCGAACAGGTATTTGATTATTATGATGAGGTAGTTAATCAGAATTCCATATGTTCTGTTATATAAATATTTAAAATTTATTAAAATTAATCAGCATGGTTATAACAAATGACAGAAGCCACATTGCATTTTAAAGTACTAAATTCAGTTCATAAATATTGGATACTGAGCAGATGCTAGGAAAGTAAATCCAAATAAGTACAATTACTGATTTTTATACCTTGGAATAGATTCAGCTGATTCTGTAGAGGAATAAAATCAAACCATACAGCTGTTTCAATAATTCTTCTTACCTGCAGATATTTTGTACAGAAAAGATCATGACAGCAGGGTCACAATGATTTGCTTGGATAGTTGCACTACGAAGTAGAAATAAATATGACTTTTGGCTTTGATCCAGCAAAGATGTTACCCATACAAAAAGAGACATTTTTTAGTGCAGGTGATGAGGGTAGTGAAATATATGAAGAAACCTTATATCGTATTAAACTGATGATCCAGTTGGCCAGTGTTGAACATTTTAGCTAAAATTGTTCTTCTGAGTTTCAGAGAGGAGTAATTTCCAATCCTGTTTAGGAGCATTAAGTGGGATCTTTGGAATTCAAGGCATACCTTTTAGTCTCTGAGCCCTCTATTTAAGAACTTGTTATTTCCTCAACTATGTCCTAATGTAATAGCCTGATAGAGTGATTGCTTCTTAATGGTAGACAAGGCCATGCTCTCTGAAACTCTAGCTTATAATTGGGTTACCATAATATGCATCCATTCCTACTAAAGCCATGGTCAGAAAAAACTATGACTACTACGTAAAGCCTTTTTTCCCTTCACACAATTTCTTCTTGCTGGTGTAAAATAATTCTGCTGCCCTCAATCAATAGGAATAGAGCTGGAAGGGACTTTGGAAGTCTTTTAATCCAATGTCCTGCTCAAGCAGGAGACCCTATACCATTTCACAGTGCCTATCCAATATTTTCTTTAAAATCTCCAGTTATGAAGCACCTACAACTTCTGAAGGCAAGCTGTTCCACCAGTTAACTGCCCTCATTGTTGGGAAGTTTCTCCTTAATTCCAGGTTGTTTCTCTCTTTGATTAGTTTGTCTCCATTGTTTCTTGTCTTGCCTTCTGATATTTTGGCAAATAGGTTACTCCCTCTTCTATGTGGTAACCCCTCAAATACTGAAATACTGCTATCATGTCACCCCTAGTCCTTCTTTTCTATATACAAGCCATACCCAATTCCTGCAACTATCCTTCCACGCCAACCTAAAGACATGGCTTTTTCACAAACTTCCCTGATCTGTTGTGGATTTTAACTAGGGGATTGGGGATTTTAATTTGGTTTTAATAGTATTTAACTCTTATTTATTGTTGGGTTGTTTTTATTGTTGTGAGCCGCCCCGAGTCCTGCAGGAGAAGGGCGGCATATAAATCTGACAAAATAAATAAAATAAATAAATATGTTTTTTGTCTCCAGGCCTTTAATCATCTGAGTTGCTCTTCTTCGATTTTTTCCAAAATCTCAACATCTTTTTTGCAATGTGGTGACCAAAACTGGCAATATTCCAGGCAGGGGTGAAATGCTACCGGTTCGGGTGAACCGGTAGTGATAAAAACTACTGGTTCAGGCGAACTGGTAGTAAAAAAAAAGCTACCAGTTCACAACCGGTAGTTAGCTACCAGTTCGGTTGAATCAGTAGTTTAAAAAAGCTACCAATTCCTCTGAACCGGTATTTCCGATAATCAGCTGTGCCACGCAGTTTAGCTTTGCTAGAAAACAGGAAATCCTGCTTTCTAGCAAAGCTAAACTGTGCGGCACAGCTGATCCCCACCTCGCTGTTCTACTTACCTTCCCAAGTCTCCTTTTGGTGAGTACTGCGCATGCGAGCTTATCTTCGAGAGTATTGGCTATTCCTCCCAGTTTAGTGTCATCTGCAAATTTGATGAGTTCCCCTTCCATTCCATCATTTAAGTTATTTATGAAGATATTGAAGAATACTGGACCTAAGACAGAACATTATGGTATCCCACTGCTTAATTCCCTTCATGTCAATACAATACCATTAAGTATTGACTACTACTGAGTATGATTTGTCAGCCTGTTACAATAATAACTAAAATTATAATTTTATAAAATAAAATAAAAATAAAAATTGCATGTTGAACAAAGAAATTTGGCCAATATTAAGCCAAAACTTGGAAATGCCTGAAATTAATTTGTAGAGTGATGTGGTTACTTTTTATTTTGTCACCAAAAGCAATAGAACAAACAGCAACTCTATTTCAATATTATATCGGAGATAGTATGCGCCCAAACCAAAAGGTAAATGCATTAAATGCATATCGCAAAGTATGTACAGTGATAAAGCAAAAAAGAGACAAAGTAGCACGTAAGTTACAAATGTCATATCAATTTAAAAGTCATCCTTAAAATACAAGCACCTCTTTCACAAGGCAGTGTGACACATTCGCTTTTCTTCAGCTTTGATAAATCACTCTCTGCACGGGAGTGGAAAACAAAGCAGAAATGTAACCTTTCACCTCTGACATTTTGCTCAATTAAAAACCAATGTTAACAGAATCTTCTGTTGTCACCATTATTATTTAAACATAATGGAGAGGCAAAGCTATTTTAGAAATTGTGCTTTCTCTCTGCAATGTCCTGCACCATTCTATTAAAGCATTTTCAAGATTGTAAATTCATGCTCCAACTAGATTTTTTTAAGCCTACATTCTCACGTTGTGTATGCACTCCCAATCGTATATTGTAAGACTAGTTATAATTCAGTTCTGGTGTGTACACGTCACATAATCTCAAAGGTGAATTGTATTTCTTCCTAAACAAGGTGCAATTCTTACTTATATTCTTATTTTTACATATTTCTTTTTGGTATAGTGTTTGGCATGCAGTGATGGGTTTCAAAAAAATTTACTACTGGTTCTGTGGGTGTGGCTTGGTGGGTGTGGCAGGGGAAGGATATTGTAAAGTCTCCATTCCCTTCCCAATCCAAGGCAAGGTTATTGCAAAATCCCCATTTCCTCCCAATCAGCTGGGACTTGGGAGGCAGAGAATAGATGGGGCGGGGCCAGTCAGAATTTTTACTACCGGTTCTCTGAACTACTCAAAATGTCCGCTATTGGCTCTCCAGAACTGGTCAGAACCTGCTGAAACCCACCTCTGATGGCATGGCATGGTATGGTATGGTATGAACTTGATGCATATGAAAGCCAAAACCAGCTGTTGTGGCATGAAAAGTAAATAAACAAAATAAAAATTAATTCATATATGGAAGCCTGATTCCATATTTTTCTCTATTCAGAAAAAGGAATTTGTAACATATAGACCATAAGTTATCAATGGCAAGAATACCAGATAAATTTCCTTGTTATTGTAACAGTGTGACTCTTCCTTTTTTTCTAAACACAAGAAGGCCCAAATAAGTGTATTATCTTTATTCTTAAATAAATCATCTAAAGCAGAGCATAACTGACCTAGATTTCAAGTCCTCCTTTAGGCATACGAGGATGTAGGTCTTGTCAGATTTAGGAAGATTTGCTAGCTCAGAGTTTGACCTTGTTTATCTATGAGTCAAGAAGAATGCTAAGTAAGCAGCTATACAGTTCACTGAGGGTACAACCTCTAGTACTGTTACAATACAAAAGTAAATTTAGGGGTAATATTTTCATGTACATTAAAGATGTGAATGTTATTTTGAATTATCTTCCAGAATTGTGGGATTTACTGTTTTAGAGGAACTTTGATCACATCAGGCTTAGAGAATAGTCAAGAGAATTACATTTGAGAGACAGGGAGAGTAGTGTTACTCCAGATATCAAGCATCGCTTCAAGAAAGTGTAACTTATAAATTTTTGAAAAGACTCTTTTTTCTGCCTGTTGAAAAATAATACAGTATAAATTTCATAGCATTGTATTTGAAGAGACAAATATTTATATGCAATTTGAGGTATTGTTATTACAGATATGTGTGTGTGATAAATTTAGATGAGCTGTATCTATTTAATATGTTAAACTGCAGGGTTTTCTGCTTCCCTTTATTTTTCTTTTGTTTGCTTTGTTTGTGGTATGTCTTAACGGTTAATTAGATTATTTGTTGGATGTGTTTTTGTTCATTGCTTTTTGTGTATTTTTAAAAATGCAATTAAAAGCACAAGAAAAAGATTACTAGCTGCAAGCAACATGGTGTTGAAGAAACCAATCTAAATTATGTAATGATATTGGGAAAATTTATGATAACCATTCTCTTATATGCATAAAATATTGTACTTCCCTTATGATTCCTGAATGCAATAAACTTCTGCACAACAAATAGACTTGTATTTCTTATTTTGTGTAAACTCACTTGAATATAAATTTATTTTTCATTTTTTGTTAATGCTAAGGTTGCAATCATATCATATATTCCTAAAATTGTGCATAGTTATTCTGGAAATAATGCAGAGGTTGTAACTATTTGATTAATATTTAGGATACAACCTGCAAAGGAATGATTTTTTATTTATTTAGAATATATTTTGCAAGGAAAAACTAAAGGTTCACTCCTGATATTTAATATAGAGATGGAAAAGCAGTTTGCATGAGAATCCAGGATTAAATTCAACTGCAACTAGACAGGAAAAGTAATAATAATTAAGACTTTATTGCCTTTAATAGCCAAAACAATGGGAAATAATATGGAAATCATGTAGACAAAACTATTAGAAAACACCTAAGTAAAGCATTAGAGGAGGGAAATAAAGAAGGAAAACTAAAAAAAAAGAACTTAGTAATTTTGTAGAAAGTAGGAAAAGTGAGAGCATTTTAAGAGTATTTTAGTATAAGCTAATTTAAAGCAAGAAAATATCCCTGTATTTTTGTTTTTTTTCCTTATTTTCATAAATGAGAATGGCTGTCTTCAAAATCAAACCCAGCTTTCAGGAATATACTAAAGTACTCCACTTCATTGTTTACTAAACTTTTATTCATTCATTCATTCATTCATTCATTCATTCATTCATTCATTCATTCATTTATTATACGTGTCCAGCTCCAATCAGACACAGGGTCGCTTGCAGATAAAACTTAAAATGTTCATGGTAAGTAATTAATATACATGTAACCTGGAATTTCCTGTGTAACAGTGAAAGGCAAAAAAGATGTATCCTAAGTGGGTAGATTACAGAATAAAGGAAACCAGATCTTTAAGTTGTGGGGTAGGGCGGGTGGAAGAAATTGGGGTACAGATTTTGAGAATATAGAATTCTATATGATAGGGATTTTTTTTTCTGCAAGGCATGCTATTTCAAGATTATAGTATAACCAAACACAGACAATGGGAAGATGAATAGAAAGGATAAAAGAAAGCAAGGGGGTTTTTTTTGGTTTTTTTTTTTTTGTTTTTTTTTTTTTTTTTTTTAATTTATATGCCGCCCTTCTCCGGAGACTCAGGGCGGCTTACAATGCGTTAAGCAATAGCCTTCATACTTTTGTTTATTTATACAAAGTCAGCTTATTGCCCCCACAATCTGGGTCCTCATTTTACCTACCTTTGAAAGGATGGAAGGCTGAGTCAACCTTGAGCCTGGTGAGATTTGAACTTGCAGTAATTGCAAGCAGCAGATGTTAATAACAGTGCTTTAGTCCACTGTGCTACCAAGGCTCTAGTTGAAGGTCAAAGAAAGCTAATTTAAGATTAAGCACAAGGTTTTATTATTGAGATGGGCAGGAGAGAGAAAGAAAAAAATAATATTTGAAAATAGCAGGGTAAAGAAAATTTGTGAGCAAAAAGATGAAGAAGACAAGGCATAAAGTTTGATGCAACAATAACCAGAGCTGTTCTTGACAATTGAATCAATGGGGTGTGAAATGTTGGAAGCTTCACCTATAACAAGAAGCTGAGAAGTAGCTTGGAGATCTAGTTCAAGTGGAGAAAGATGCTAGGACAAGACTGAGAAGAGAAAAGAGGACTGAAGACTCACTCATGAAGGTAGCAGTCAGCAATCAGCTACAAGATATAATCAGAGTGAGTACATTTAGAAAGGTAGAGGATGAAAATTGTTTGATTACTAGACTGCTAATATAATAGCTTAGGATAAACTGTGCATATTGCTTATGCACATATCTGTATGATTCAAGTAAATCTGTAAAAAGTACATAGTGGTGTATTCTTCTTCATTATTATTATTGGATGCCCTGGGAGGGAATGAAATATTTTTTCCCCTTTTCTAGAAGCAGTGGTGACAGGAAATCAGACTTCAGTTGAATAAAATCTATAGTTTTGAGAAATGATGATACATAGTAGACCATTGGCAACTCAGTTGCTGAGCTCAAGACTGGCTATATTACAATAGCTGGGATTTTGTAAATAAGAAAACATTTGTGGGTTTAAATTTTATTTTATTCTCCTTATTTTCATGAGATGGTTTTACCTTATAAAATGTGTGCCTATTCTATGTGTCTAGTATTATAGTTCATATTTGAGTTATAAATTAATATTCAGTTCTTAAGGGTAAATGGTACATTTATTCTTTACTCAGTCCTAACCTGAAAGAAATTGTTACCTTTATTTATGGGGGAATTGCACACATTCACATTATTATTTTGTGAGGGTCACAGTATTGCGAAGTTAGGAAATATCTGCCTTAAATCGAGATCACTCAATGCTTATTGAAAGAAAACTTAATGAATATAGCCATATCATTTATACATCAAAGAGAATTCCAACATTACTACTGTGCATTAGTGGTTCTGCTAATTATGCTTCTGAAAGAAAAAAAAAGGGTCCAACCTATTTTATTGCTTGTTAAAGGCTTGTCTGCTCTGTAATATACAGTATAATTGTATGTTTTAAGGTGAATTAAGAGGTCAAAATGTAAATTGCTAGTTTTACAGCAGCTTTAAATAATAATCATCCACTGTGTCAAGATTTAAGGCTTGAGTGGATATTGTATTTAAGGAGCAATAGCACAAGTCATATTTTTATACTAGCTCAATATTTTCAGGGCTTGCAAAATGCATCATCTGTAACTCTAAATTATGTTCTGCAGTTGCACAGATTTTATATGACTTTAATGCAATTTCCAAGCCCTGTAACACAACCTGGATATACACACTTACCCGTGGGAACTTCAATGATATCAAAGAGGGAGGAAAAATGTTAAGTGTGATGAAGTTGGATTTTATTTTCTATTTTAGAATTTTAAAAGAGGAGGGGGGAAAATCAGCTTCGCACAATGTGTTTACTGCAATATATAGGAATATTTGCATGGTGGGAAGCAGGGGTGGGTTCTAAATTTTTTTACTACTGGTTTTGTGGGCATGGCTTATTTTGTGGGTGTGGCTTATTTTGTGGGTGTGGCTTGATGGTCATGTGACAATTATTTAGGATTTAGCAGAGGTACTGTTCTACCAGGCTGTACCGATCTACCCATTTATTTTTGCAGGCACTGGTCTACCCATTTATTTTTGCAGGCACTGATCTACCCATGTATTTTTGCAGGCATTGGTCTACTCATGTATTTTTTCAGGCACTGATCTACTCATGTATTTTTGCATGCACCGGTCTACTCATTTGTTTTCTTTTAACACTGATCAGCTGTAGGGCGGCCCTTTGAAGCCCCATGGCAAGAATTTAAACAGTTTTTTTCCCTCTAGCCATCAGCTGGGACTCAGGAGGCAGCAATAGATTGGGGGTGGGGCCAAATAAAAGGTAAGAATAATGTGAGGGTGGGGGGGCGGGGGGGTGGAGGGGCCAGAACCGGTTCGGTGATGTCATATCGTCACCGCTACCGGCTCAGCGGAACCGGGCCAAATCAGGAGGAACCCACCACTGGTGGGAAGAACAGGGAGAGGGTTGAGAGAGTGAGGAATCTTATATACAAGAGATAATGTTCAGCCTCTTGGAGACAAGACCAAGTCTTTGAGCCACAGTTGATATTTGCTGTCATCTTTTTATTTTCCCCCTGTCTCGGATGAATGACAGCGACAGCAAGAGCCGCATATTAATTACAGGTAGCCTTTGATTTATGACCACAGATAGGACCAATATTTTGGTCACTAAATTGTTGGAAGAAATATCCATCTGGGTTCAGTTCCAAGTGGGGAAAAAGACTCTGGTTTCTTGGAATTTACTTGAAAAGAAGGTTTATTGATGAAGAGGATCACATTGCTTGATATTCTGGGCAGAAAAAGGGAAGAGATGCTGAGAGTCCCTGGGTTTTAGATCCTCTCTGGCTTTGAACTTCCTGGGCACAGGAAGGGTATCCTGATTGGTTGCTGTCAGAGGTCATAGCTAGCTTTTTAGGTTGTCTGTATGTTAGGTTTGGTTGAATTTTGTTGGGTGATGCAATGAAGGACAATTAAATGGCTCTGCCTGAAGGAGGTAGATCTTTGTTATGTAGAATAGATTGGTCCAGGCCTTAATGGCCCATTAACAAAGGTGGGATGGGGGCTGAATTTCTGCCTCACTTTTAGGGAAAATATTCTGCCCTTTTAATATTTTCTAAAGTATCTCATTTTCTAGGAGAGGGTTGGGTGTTAACTTCCTACAAAGTGATGTGGTTGATAAGCAGATCACCAATGACTGGACCCAACTTTACAAGCAATTTTTTTTTACCATGGTTGTTCAATGAATTACACTGTCATCAAACAATTGGCTTTCCCCCCATTAACTTTGCTTGTCAGAAGCCATCTGGGAAAGTGAAAATTGTGATCATGTGATTGCAGGACATTGCAATCATTGCAAATGCAAGTAAGTGCCAAAATTTTGATCATATGACCATGGTGGGATGGTATAATGGTCATAACTCCAAGCATGGGTTGTAAGTCATGTTTTTTTCAATGCTGATGTAAGTTTGAACTATCATTAAATGAATGATTGTAAATTGAGGGCTACCTGCATGAAGCTGAGGGAACTAACATCATCATCATCATCATCATTATTATTATTATTATTATTATTATTATTATTATTATTATTATTTATTGAATTTATATACCGCTCTTCTCCCCGAAGGGACTCAGGGCGGTGAACAGCTGAAAATTAAAAAACATACAATATAAAAGTTAAGATGACTAAAAATAAATTAAATTAATCGGCCTCCCAATTTAAAACCCCAAGCTATACAATTAAAAAACTAACTCATAAAACCTATTCAGGCCAGGCCAGCTTGCTGAAATAAAAACATCTTCAGGGCCTTACGGAAAGTGCAGAGATCCGGGATCAGTCGTATTCCAGGAGGTAGCTCGTTCCAGAGGGCGGGTGCTCCCACAGAGAAGGCCCTCCCCCTGGGGGCCGCCAGCCAGATGATCCGCAGGCCCACCTGCATCCCATGGCCCCACTTCACCAGGAGAGACACACATCCGGCTATCTGTGGTACAGTGGCCTCCCTTAGATCAAGACCTTCCTTTATGACAATTGCCACACACCCCCACCCCTGCCCTGGGCCCTTGGCTGATGAAATGCTCGGAAACCTGGTGGGCATGAGGTCCCTGGTGGGACCCCCCCTCTTGGCCCAACCAGGTCTCTGTAATACCTGCCAGGTCCGCTCCCCCCTCCTGAATTAACTCGCAGATGAGGGGGGCCTTATTAACCACGGACCTGGCATTGCACAGCATCAGCCTAAGGCCTGGGCTCTGAAGCTCTGGACAACCCGGGGAATGAGAGGAGCCTTGGGGACTGAGGCATGCCATGTTAACTAACCAGGCACTGTTCAGTGTGAGAAAATATTGAGAGTGTGGTACGAAATCCATAGGAGGAGCTCTTAACTTTGCCAAAGATACAGTGAAAATGAGAAACGTTATAGAGATACACCAGGAAAGACAGAGAAAGGGGGGAGGAGAGAGAAAAAAAATAGCATAACATGGAGGGAAAAAACAGTTTACATATAAATAATTTGTAAATGTTATTTCTTAAATAGAAACTTCAAGCTTACTGGGAAGATTATTCATAACATTAAATAAGTTGCAGGTTTTCATTTACTTTACTTTACTTTTACTTTTATTTGATTTATATACTGCCCTACTCCTGAAGGACTCAGGGCGGTGCACAGCCAACAATAAAATACATACATACAAAATTTAAAAAGCAGAAATAAAATCAAATTAAATATTTTTGGCCCAGACAGATTAAAACCCCAATCAATTTAAAACAAATTTTAACATTTGAATATATAAAATACTAAAAAAGGTTAAAATTATTATTATTATTATTATTATTATTATTATTATTATTATTATTATTATTATTATTTTAAAGAGGGAGAAAATTAGGCCAGGCCCGCCTGGTGAAATAAAAAGGTCTTTAGAGTGCAGTGGAAGGTGCGCAGATCCAGGATCCTCCATATCTCCGGGGGGAGCTCATTCCAGATAGTAGGTGCCCCCACAGAAAAGGCTCTCCCCCTGGGGACCGCCAGTCGACATTGTTTGGCCAACGGCACCTGGAGGAGCCCCTCTCTATGGAGCGTACCGGCCAGTGGGAGGCTATTGGTGGTAGTAGGCGGTCCCGCAAGTACCCATTTACTGTACATAATACCCATTTGTCTTATGGAAATGGAGCAGGGATTAGCAGTAGTTTGGGATACAATTATCTGTTCCTACTATATTATTTTGTGCATGCTTTCATCATTTTTTTTAAAAAAAACTTACAATATTACTTTATTTTATAGATATAAATTGGTTCATTGATCCCCTGCTCCAAATGTTTTATTTGGCACATTTTATAGCCATATTATTTTACTCATAATTCTCAGGAAGATCAATCTGAATGCATGAATCACAGCTGCTAAATCAAATAGCACTTTTTAAAAAATGAGTTTTTATTTAAATTTATACTTAAAAATATAAATGTATTCACTAGCAATAGCAGTGCCAAGACACCAGACTATAGAAAATGCAATGGACTTCATCCAGCACTACAATTCTCTTTCACTTTCTCTCCCTCCCTCCTTCTCTCTTCCTACTGTCCTCCCTCCTTCTACTGTTCTCCCTCCTCTCTTCCTACTGTCTCCAAATATATATTACGGAAAAATGTCCCAATAACATGATGCAGATTTAGCAGATTATTTGGAAAATAAATGAAAGTAGAGAGAAAAAATCTTACATACTGGAAGATACCTTTGTACAGGAAGACATAATTCAAATGTACTAAAATTAAATTGACCCTAATTCAGTGGCTCCCTGGCTAAGATACTGAGCTTGTCGATCAGAAAGGTCAGCAGTTTGGTGGTTCAAATCCCTAGTACACGTCTCCTGCATGAGCTGGGGGTTGGATTTAAATGACCTCCAAAGTCCCTTCCAACTCTGTTACTTCTACTATTAAATGTACTCAAACGGCTTGCAATGTGCAGGCACAATTTCAAGTTGGAGAGATATGTACTTAGAACAGAAATAGCCACTGAACTTTCAAAGTTTTATCCTTAGTCCTTGTGCTTGTCTGAAGAAAAGTGGAGAAAAAATATCGGCAGACCATTCTAGTTCGTGGCTCTAACCCCTGCTGAGATAATTAGAAACCAATGCCATCACCTGTGCAAAACTGCTGCTTCTCTTCCTGTAAAAAGGTATCTAACTTTCTTGTGATTGTCATATAAGAAAGACATGTTAACTAAATGAGACATTGATTAGAAAAAGAATTTAAAATAACTTTTCCTACTGAAAAACTTTATATCCAATTTGCCATGCACCAGGAGACAGGCTGTTCTGTGATAACTTTAATAGAAGGTATTACACTTGCACATAATGTGGCAGTAGTGAGAGCCCCTCTTCCCTAGGTAGTCATATGAAATGAAGACATCAAAATATCTACCATCTGTTTCTGCTTCTGTTTTGTTTAGTACTAAGACTAAGAGAGGAAAATCTCAAAACAGTTGATCATTTATACTAAACTCCCGTTATATTTTCTCAAACTCAATGTAAATGAATCTTTCGATTCAATGAAAATATATAAACATTTATATAAACACACATTTCATCCTCTCTCAGTCACTCCATCTGACATAGTGCATTACAACAGAGCTAAATATTTTAGAGCATCTTCTTCTTTCCTTCTTCTTTTACCACTTCTGGTGTTGAGGGATTAGAAGCATTCCCTTACAAAAAGCATATACATAGTAACTTGAACATCTCTCTCTCTCTCTCTCTCTCTTTCTCTCTCTCTCTCTCCTGTTTATAATTGGCCTAGAACTTATTCTGGTTAATTAATTAGCATGAATGAAAAAAATGAAACTATATCTCTTTCTTGTGGTCTTCTCCATGACATGAATCAAAAATTAATCGTTTTGGAAATGACTATTTTTTAAACAACTCTTTCCGAATCATTACATAAATGAAAGTACAGAACTTGGAAAAACAAGTGAAGGCAGATGACAATCTTTTCCTGCTTTCTATAGCAATCTTTCACTACTTTTGCATAAATATGTTTCATGGATAATCACTGATTTACAACTAATATAAAAGTAAATTGGCAGATTTTGCTGCAGTGCTTGAAATCGCAAGTACATTCAGAACATCAAAACTCTCATTCCATAGAACTATATTTTCCCAAATCCACTTAGTGAGAACTTCAGAACCAGGGTGTCATAATATGGAAACATAATTTCTGATTGAGATCTAGAGCTTTTATATACAACTTTCACATGGGCTGCTAAAAATTATGATGATTATTTTTTTTATGCGCCTGAAAAGAGTTACACATCTGTGAAAAAAATTGCTTGGATGGTAATATAGGTCTGAAAACATCAGTGAACTTGCTTAAATTATGTAAAAATTAAGAAATAATATATTATTTAACAATAAACATACAATGAAATAATGTATTAAAGAATATAGGTGTTTGCTTCTCTTCAACTTCATTATCTTCCTATGCATTTGTAAACTTAAACTGATAATTGTGATTATTGAAAACAATATTCCAAAAACATTGGAATGTTACTTTATTCCAGGGATGAAATGCTCCCAGTTCAGATTGGATTGCCCGATCCGGTAGCGATGGTGGTGGGTGGTTCAGAGAACCTGTAGCAAAAATCCCTGCAACACCCACCCCCCAATGCCCAGCTGAGCCACAAGATCATCAGAGGCTGTTTTTTTTTACTTTTAAAAGCATTTTTTCTACAACCTCTTCGGCTGAGTTGCTTGATCATCAGAGGCTTTTAAAAGCATTTTTTTTTTGCAACTTCTTCAGCTGAAGAGGTTATAGAAAAAATGCTTTTAAAAGTTTTTTTAAAAAACTTGGCCATGCCCACCCAGTCACATTACCCACCACCACCAAGCCATGCCCACAGAACCGGTAGTAACAAATTTTACATTTCACCACTGTTTTATTCTCACCTTATTTATTTATTTATTTAATTATTTATTTATTTATTTATTTATTTATTTATTTATTTATTTATTATTTAAATTTCTATACCGCCCTTCTCCTTTCGGACTCAGGGCGGTGAACAGCCAAGATAAAAACATCTGTACAAACATCAGTTAAAAAATAAGTTAAAATAATTTATAAAATTTGGCCTATAATTTAAAAACTTGTCAATTAAAATCAATATTAAAATATTAAAACTAATCCTAAAATCAAGACAGACCGGCTAACTGAAAAAAATGAGTTTTTAGGGCCTGACGAAAAATCCGAAGGTTGGAGATCACTCATATCTCTGGGGGTAGATTGTTCCATAGGGTAGGTGCCACCACAGAGAAGGCTCTCCTCCTGGGGGTCGTCAGCCGGCATTGTCTGGCCAACAGCACCCTGAGGAGACCCTCTCTGTGGGAGCAAACCGGCCGGTGGGAGGCTATTGGTGGCAGAAGGCGGTCCCGTAAGTACCCTGGCCCTAAGCCATGGAGCGCTTTAAAGGTGATCACCAACACCTTGAAGCGCACCCGGAAGTCCACCGGAAGCCAATGCAGCTCGCGCAGGAGAGGAGTCACATGGGAGCTCCCCGTCGCTCCCATAATCCCCCGCGCAGCCGCATTCTGCACCAGTTGGAGCCTCCGGGTGTACCCCAAGGGGAGCCCCATGTAGAGAGCGTTACAATAGTCCAGACGAGGAGTGACGAGTGCTTGAGTGACCGTGCGTAGGGAGTCCCGGTCCAGAAAGGGGCGCAACTGGCGTATCAGGCGGACCTGACAAAAAGCCCCCCTGGCCACAGCTGTCATATGCCCTTCTAAGGACAGCTGCGCATCCAGGAGGACACCCAAGTTGCGGGCCCTCTCTGTGGGGGCCAATGGTTCGCCCCCAATAACCAGTGATGGCGTCAACTGGCTATACCGGGACGCCGGCAGCCACAGCCACTCGGTCTTGGAAGGGTTGAGTCGAAGCCTGTTTCTCCCCATCCAGACCCGCACGGCCTCCAGGCACTGGGACATCACTTCCAAGGCATCATTGGGATGGTCTGGGGTGGAAATGTACAGCTGAGTATCATCAGCGTACTGATGGAACTCCACCCCAAAACCACGGATGATCTCACCCAGCGGCTTCACATAAATGTTGAACAGAAGGGGCGAGAGGACCGACCCTTGCGGCACCCCACAAACAAGGCGCCTTGGGGTCGACCGCTGCCCCCCTGTCAACACAGATTGCGACCAGTCGGAGAGATAGGAGGAGAACCACTGCAAAACGGTGCCCCCCACTCCCAGTCCCTCCAGCCGGCGCAACATGATACCATGGTCGATGGTATCAAAAGCCGCTGAGAGGTCTAATAGGACCAGGATAGAGGAATAACCCCTATCCCGGGCCCTCCAGAGATCATCCACCAACGCGACCAATGCCGTTTCCGTGCTGTACCCAGCTCTGAAGCTGGACTGGAGCGGATCCAGATAGACAGGTTCATCCAGGTACTGGGGAAGCTGTCGCGCCACCACACTCTCAACAACCTTCGCAATAAAGCGAAGGTTGGAGACTGGACGGTAGTTAGCCAAAACAGCCGGATCCAGGGATGGTTTCTTGAGGAGAGGCCTCACCACCGCCTCTTTCAAGGCGGCCGGCAGGACACCCTCGCTCAAAGAAGTGTTAATAATTCCCTGGAGCCAGCCTCGTGTAACCTCCCGGGAAGCCAGCACCAACCAGGAGGGACACGGGTCCAATAAACATGTGGTTGCATTCAGCCGCCCCAAGATCCTGTCCACGTCCTCGGGAGCCACAGGATCGAACTTAAATATGATGTTGGAATGCTTACCAGACTTTTTCAGCCTGGGTCATGAAGGTGTGTGGACTGCAATTCTCAGAATTCCTAGGCAGTATTGCTGGCTGGGGAATTCGGCGAGTTGCAGTCCACATATTTTAAAGTGGTTCAGGTTGAAATACTAGATTTCTGAACCAAGTTGTGTTGATAATGCCAGGCAAACACCCGACACAACAAAAAATGTGAAGAGGCAACCTGCATCAGAAGTCCTTTCTAATATTCAATATCCCCAATTCCTTCCTCTGATATACATGCACGTGCAGACTTATGCAAAAAGATTTATGCAAAAAAATCTTATCATGAGTTGAAGAAAAATACATTTTTCACTTCCCTGCTAGAAACATTTATAAATCTTACTGGTGCCAAACAGCTTCTTAAAAGATGAATTTAAATTATCATTTGGTAGTGATATACTGGGGAGGAAACACTTCCCTTTCCAAATTTTGCAATCTCTCCTTAAATAATTGCGGCAGTCAAGAACAAACAGAAGATGTATTTTGTTTTGTCTTCTTTTTAAAGCTCTTAGTAGAATAGTGAAGGTTGAGAGAATATTGATAATGCATCAAGAGGAAGGCTAACAATAGCCCTTCAAATCCCCCTGCATCCTAATTATAATGAATGAGTAATATTGAAAATAAAAAGGCACTTTTATTTAATAAATATCTCATAAAATAAATAAAACTGCATTTTGTTATTTGTGTGTGTCAATTTTCCATATAACATGTTGGTTCTTCTATATATTAAAATACTAAGATAAAACATAGGTATATATTCTAGAAGTAACAAAATAAATCCAAAATGTGCTTTTTAAAAAGGCAACTGGACTTTGGGTTTTGTTTTTTTGAAAAAGGTTCTTTTCTCATCCAAGAAGCTTCTTCAACTCTTATCGAATGGTGGAGAATGGAAGGATTTATATTCCTTGCAATCATCTAGAGTTTAGCACTCTTTCTGAGAGTTGTTCAGGCCACTTGGAGGTTTATCTGTGCCCTCTGGGTCACCTGAATAGTGCAAATGTGTATGAAACCTTCTTGGAACTGCTATAAGGACTGTAAGGTGGTGTTGTATCCCTCCACCTCTCTGTTGAGAGAGGGCTGTTCAATCTTAATGCACATGGCCTCTTTGACCCCTCTTTCAAACCAGTGGTCCTCTCGGTTCAGAATGTGGGCTTTGCCATCTTCAAAAAATTAAAGTAGGGCTATGGTGAGGTCTCCATGGCATCATGACCAAAAACTGATGTCAGGGACAGGTTTTGAGAGGTTCTGTAAGAAAAGGGGAAGTGATGCCTCTTTCTTGGGACTTGTTTATTGACCACAGCATGGGGACTTCCATAGACATTTTAACAAAATAAATTATTTATTTTACTGTGGCAAATTTAGTTTGCAAGCTACAACACTTGAATGGGGCACCTTGAGGCTTGAATTCTATTGTCTCTATTGGCTCACAGCTTATGGTATAATTTATTTAATAGAATTTTTAAGAAGTGCCCATGGCCCCATATTAAAAATAATCTTACTACACTATAAACCCAAAATAGTTTTTTTTTTAATGGTAAAACATCACAAAGTTTGAAATCCTGAATTAATTTTTTTAAAATCCCATTTTCAGAAACAACCATTAATCAAATTCTGAGTCAGCAACTCTTCCAGTCTGAATATCCCATAAGAACAACTCTAAAGATTCAAGGTCAGGACTTCATGGGTAGTTTGGTGCACCTTAGAATGTCAATCATTTGTGAGATTCAACTAATACATTTCCCCACACATTTGGTGACTGCTTTTAATGTTTAGAACACCTGCTATCAACAAAAATAAAGGAAAAGGAGATTTGCTTTGCATCATTTCATTATAATAAAATTCTAAGCATATACTAACAACAAGGAAAGCTTTGGATCAACCATCATCCTGTTTTCTGCAACAAGTACAGTATACTTGTTTTCAGTTCTAAAAAATGGCCCAGTCACACCCAGGCTTAAAGTTGAGGTAGTAATTGGATTCCTCAGATGGTAATTTGGATCAGTAGCATACAATTTGCAAAAAGGTAGGGAGACAGAGATTAAATTAGACTTTAGATTATGTTCTGAAATAATGTTCAGAAAGAACATTATGGAGATGAGTTATAACCTTGGGAATTCTTTAGCTCAGGAAACATCAAATAAAGTATGTCTGTGCGAGAGGCATAATAAAATTATGGAAAGACTGGAGAAAATATAAAAAGGAACAGTTTTCTTCCTCTCACTTAATGAAGCTGAATTGAAGAAGATTTGGATAAAGACAAAGAGAGTACTCTTTATATGGTACATAATTAAACTCTAAAACCTACTCGAATTGGTGAAGTTAGTATAGCTTTAAAACACAATTGAATTAATTCATGAAGGCCTGGACGATCAGTTTTTTAAGGATCAGAAACAACATTCCCCTGAATATCAAATGCTGGAGAGCTCAAGGTTTCTATAAGGTGAATAGTATGGAAACAGAAAGTTGGACTATATGTGTCTTTGTAAGATTCAATATAGTTTTTCATATGTTCCAATGATCAATCAATTTCCAAAGGGAATGAAAAGGTTGACAATGATCATCTTGACCCTAAAATGCAAAACTTCTGCCACTTTTTGGCCTAGTAGGGATTATACATACTATACAAGTTACACACATCACATTTATGCCTGGAATTTTATGTTCCAGTTTGAATTAATTACCAAACACAATTTATGATATATTTTGAGAGTTCGGAGCATTCACTTCTTACTGAGGGTTCTTCTTCTTCTGCTGATGGAGAACTGCCATGGATCCACTAGAACTGATGTAGAAACTATGATATGCAATCAGGAATATTAGCAAGATTGTGCAAAGCTGAAAGATATATTTTGCTCTGATGATGCTTTGTGCAAAGCGTCTCTACTGAAATTGTTTCATATGAAGTACAGCTCTCCACCAAAAAGCAAGGCAAAGTACAATTTTAGATCTGCATTTCATATGAAACAATTTTTGCATATTGGGAACTACTTATTCATAATAACTTCATTTTAGGATTTGACTCTAACTCAGCGGCTAAGACACTGAGCTTGTCCATAGAACGGTCAGCAGTTCAGCGGTTTGAATCCCTAGTGCCGCATAATGGGGTGAGCTCCCGTTACATGTCCCAGCTTCTGCTAACCTAGCAGTTTGAAAGGACATAAAAAATGCAAGTAGAAAAATAGGGACCACCTTTGGTGGGAAGGTAACAGCATTCCATGCACCTTCGGCATTTAGTCATGCCAGCCACATAACCATGGAGACGTCTTCGGACAGCGTTGGCTCTTCGGCTTTGAAATGGAGATGAGCACCATCCCCTAGAGTCAGGAACGACTAACACGTATGTTCGAAGGGAACCTTTACCTTTTATGTTAGTTGCAGTAATTTAGTCAAGTTGGGATTTAGCTGTAGTTTTATCAATAGCAAATCTTTGTTCTAGGTTATGTATAACTCTTTCTGATTCAGATGATTCAAAGTTCGATCAGTATGCAAATGATAACTCAGCATATGTCCTAATGCTTGAACTCAGCAGTTTACTACAGATATTTAAAAAAAAATATTGTGCACAAAACTGTCAGGACACTCGTACAGATCTTGGGATCTGACAAAAGAAAGAAAGACTGCCAAACAGTGTCTTCAGTTTCCAATTCATGGAGCCAATCCAAGGAAATATCATAGTAAATAGATAAAATGCACACAGAAGGCAAGTAAGAATATGAGAATATATTTATTCTGCCTCTTCCCATTAGCTAGTATTCAAGACTGCTTACGTATATAACCAAAATGGAACCAAATTTAATTAACTCTAGATAATCAGCATGCTCCTAGAGACTCTGTAGCACTGTTGCTGAGTGTTCAGGATTCTGGGATAATTATACTTAAAAACAAAGCCATACAGATTTTGAATTAAGGATTTTCTCAACATTTTGCTCCCATAATGACCAACCAAGGAGATGTAAATGGGAAATCCATGAACAAGACATGAGGGAATAGCTCTTTCCCATTGTCGTTTCCTCAAAACTGATATTCAGAAGCATGTTTTCAAGTAGATGTTTTCTTTTAAATCAGCAAGTATTATTTGTCACTCTCATCCAGATTCTCAAGATGAGCACAAGTCTTTGCTGATTTCATTGTTACCAATGTTCAGCTTTATCTCTCAAAGTTCCTGCTCCATATCTCTAATTGCAATCTCTATTAGAGTTGCTAATAAGGTTGAATAGAGCTAATGACTTTGAAATGATTTCTATAAGATGACAACTCTCCACATTAGCTGCTGGATTTATGATGACAATCCCCAATCTGCAACTGTGCAACAAATCTCAACAGCAGAAACACAAGGAAGATTTCTGTGCATGCTTACTGTAAAATTAATAAAATTTTGTGCAGTGCATGTTTATCCTAAATTAATGCCTGTTGGGGTTGTATGGTATTATTCTCTATCATGAATTAATACTTTATTAATAATTAATAAAATAAATATAATTTTATTCCATTAGAGCAACATGACACAAGAATATTATCTAATTCCTACTATTATTGCAAGTGTAGTGCATTCCTGCATGTATAGCATTTCTTATTAATTTCCAAATTAAAGGTACCTTTGTACCTCCAAAGTGCATCTGTTTCAATATAGAAGTTGTTTTCCATACAGAAGATCTCCATCTACAATTGCAGAAGATCTTTACATACATATGAAAATAAGAAATAAGTAGTAATATGCATCCATAATTAGTTTGTGACCTATGGGGTAGCTTTAATAAATAAATATGACTTCAGCTCAGTTCATCATATTCAATGGTAGCTTTTTGATTGTTTAAAGTAATCCAGATATGAGAGAAAAGGATCAAAGTCTGAATTGTTATTAACAAGTCAAGTCTATAAAATTATTTTATACTGATTTCCATTGTATCTACATGATCTACACTCCCTCCCCTAAATTATCATCTCCAAGGGATTTTCAGAATAGCCTCTGTCTTGGCCAATAGATTTTGGAAGAAGAATGAAATCAGAAACTTTTAGGGATGGGAAATCATCACCTAGTAGCGGAAAAGTTAGTTAAATGGAGTTTTTTTTAAATTGTTGTGCTGTCCCTTATAATGCTTGATAGTAAAAGCACAGCTACATTAAAAGAAATCCACAAGGACTAGCTACCTTTAGCCTTTCTGAGAACTGAATTAATTTTTAACTTGATTTTATATAGTTTAATTTATTCCTCTGACTCACATTTTCAACCAAATCTATTTTTATTCATTTTAATGAGAGTCTTATCATTTTTTTAATCTAAAATTTAAAACCCACCTGACAAATGACTTTTAACATATTTCTTGTCTTATTCCAGATATTTGAAAGAATTCAAATAGTGGATTTTCTGTTCTTCAGAATAATTTAACAGAGCCCCACTTGGCTGATGAGAGAGAGAGAGAAACAGAGACAGACAGACAGACAGACAGATAGGCAGGCAGGCAGGCAGGCAGGCAGGCAGGCAGACAGGCAGACAGACAGAGACAGAGACAGAGACAGAGAGAGAGAGAGAGCCAGAGCCAGAGACACAAAGCACGAGAGAGAGAACAAGAGAGAGAGAATGAGAGAGAGAGAACGAGAGAAGAGTTGTCCTATATACACTTAGATGTAGGAAAGAGGTATGGTCAAGCAGCAATGAATGACATTCAGAGATATACATCACACACATCTTTCCTTAAGTTTATCAAGAGAAAATCTGCTTATGAACTAAGGAATTTTTCATATTCCATTTTTTCCTGGTCTAGAAGCAGCCAGATTCAGAATCTCCAAAACTGTGAATATCTAATGAAGCTTCAAGAAGCTTTGTACTCAGACATCATTTTTAACATCTGTTCTATATTGCATCATTTCAGATTAACTACATGTTTGAGATTTGTATATTATGGAAACTATAAATGCAAATTGGATTCATTAGCCATCAAGTCTTGTTGACGCTTAACAATCCCATAGACTGCTCCATGACAATCAGTTTATTCCTTACCTTGTCTTTCGGATCGTCTAAGGAGACCTGGTGGCACAGTAATTAGAATGCAGTATTGCAGGCAAACTGCCCCCAACTTGGAATTTGATCCTGATGAGGCTCAAGGTTGACTTAGCCTTCCATCCTTCTGAGAACCCAGATTGCATTCATGTTTTTAGTTTATAAAGTTTTTATCTTTTATTTTTATAAGCCACCCAGAGCTACCTTGTGGTAAGATGGGGAGCCTATAAATTTTACAAACAAACAAACCAATCAGCATCTATCTAGCTGATGGTTATCCTCTTCTCTTTCCTTTCACCTTTCCCAACATTAGAGCTGTCTCTAGAGAGCTAGGTCTTCACATAATATGTCTGAAGTAGGATAATTTTTACCCTGATTATTTGTGCTTCAAGTGAAAAATTGGGTTGATTTGTTTGATGATCCATTTATTTTCTTGATAGTGTATAGTATTCTTAGGAGTCTACTCCAACACCTGTCAATACGTTTCCTATCCTGCTTCTTCAAAATGCAACTTTCACTTCCCTAGAATATCACAGAAATGCCATTATTTTCATTACTTTGATCTTTTCAGGTACAGACATATCACAACATCTTAATATCTTCTTCAAGGGCCTCATATGCACTCCAATATAATATAGTACATTTCTTAAGTGTTTGCTCTTTTACTGTTGGTGATTCATCTTAAAAGGGAAAAGCTACCACTTCAGTATGTTCATTACCAGTTCTAAAATTGGTTGCTATTGTATCTATTGTCATCAGTTTGGTTTGTATATTTAATTTGGTCCCATTTTTTCATAGTGCTCTTTTAATTGCTAGACTTTGCAGATTCTTTACATTTTTGACAATTAGAGTAATCATCAACATCATGCAAGTATATATCCAAAATATTTTTTTAAAAAAATCATAACGTAAAATGTTATTGATGATGTGATGCTTATTATATAAAAATACTCTATAAACATTCCAAGTCAGGGAGGGGGATTCTAACTTTTAGAATTTTTATGTATCCTAAGCATTGCTCTCCCAATGTTGATGATGAAGAAGGACAGGAAGGAAGGGAGGGAGGGAGGGAGGAGCGAGGGAGGGAGGGAGGGAGGGAGGGAGGGAGGAAGGAAGGAAGGAAGGAAGGAAGGAAGGAAGGAAGGAAGGAAGGAAGGAAGGAAGGAAAGAGTAGAATAGAATAGAATAGAATAGAATAGAATAGAATAGAATAGAATAGAATAGAATAGAATAGAATTTTTTTATTGGCCAAGTGTGATTGGACACACAAGGAATTTGTCTTGGTGCATATGCTTTCAGTGTAAAGAAAAGAAAAGAAAAGAAAAGAAAAGAAAAGAAAAGAAAAGAAAAGAAAAGAAAAGAGGAAAAGAAAAGAAAAGAAAAGAAAAGAAAAGAAAAGAAAAGAAAAGAAAAGAAAAGAAAAGAAAAGAAAAGATACGTGAAGGAAGGAAGGAAGGAAGAAAGGAAGGAAGAAAGGAAGGAAAACTCCAAAGTGGAAAAATATTAAAGACAAAAAAATGTTGCTTGTCATGTCCCCACTATATTCCTGATATCTTGGAAATCAAAATGTTGAAGAAAGATAGTCTGTCTTGATATTGTAATGAATACTGTACTGTTTTAAGTTTTGATTCATAGATGTAGCTGATTATAACATCACATCATGATCTATATGTACAAACGGTATATAGTTGCTCCCTCACATAGAAAACAAACATTCTCAGTTATGTTTTCTCTTTATAATTTATTTAGTTTATTGTCAAGTTAGCCTCCCTGAAACTTTGTTTTCTGTCCCATTTTAAAATGCACTCACTTAGATTAAACAATGTGAAATACTCCCTCCATTAAATGCTCAATGAGTCAATATGTGGTACAGCCAATTTAAATATGATCTCCTAAGGATGCATAAGAACCCCCAAACTATGCACTGCTATGAAATCACTAGTCTCATCAGATCAGTTAAAATGACACATAAGTAGTAATCATCAGATTTTTAAAGGAAAAAAAATGACCTTCAAAAACCCTATATAAAAGCAGGAAGCTTTTTCATCTATGACTCAATCTCAGTGCAGCTAAGATAATTATGCTCCTCTGATGAAAAATTAAAAGGCAGATGGGATATTAACAGCATGCATTTGATTAAGAATTCTCATAGATTTACCCTGATCCCTGATTATTTGTTCTTTGTCATTTTTTATATTTTGTTATGATGTGTAATTAACTTCAAGCTACTTTTGAAAGATTATTTAATATAAAGAACCTTCCTTCCTTCCTTCCTTCCTTCCTTCGTTCCTTCCTTCCTTCCTTCCATCCATCCATCCATCCATCCATCCGTCTGTCACTTGTACATAAGGAAAATTTAAACAACAGCACAAGTATTAAAGATGAAAAAAATGTCATGACATTCAAGGTACATTCAAATGTTATTTAAAAATTTTCCAAACTCATCAGAAGAAGAATTCAGCTATCCTTAGATTTACCTTACTGTAATTGATAATACTTACAGTGGTTTATTATTGCTAGTTCATGCCTATAGTGCTTTTGCTTCAGCTATTCTAGGGCTAAGCTGAAATAGAAAATATATTTTATAAAATTGGGATCGGCATCTGGTAGATTCTACTTATGCCAGCAAACTGATAGGTCTCTTCTTGTCATTTGCATTTCACAATCAACCTGCTTGTCCAGGCAATATTGTCATTTAAATTTCATGCAAGCCATTGGAGAGACTTCCTTCAATATATTGCATTGGATCAAGGTGGAGGTATAACTACATGATGCTTAAACACAGGCATTATCTTATCTACACCAATACCAACATCATCAAGTAAATTTGCCAGAATCTTTATATAGAGGGGGAACCTCAAACAACATTTTGAGTTTCCTTTTCAAATCTGCACTTCACAATCTCTAAGTGAAACAAGCAAAGGAAAAAGTGAGTAAATAATATGCTATCCCCTTTTTGGAAAGCAACATTATTGTGTGCAGAAAACACATAAGTAATAATATGCCAAAATTATTACTGAGTTAAGGAAAAGAGAAACCCAGATGAAGCTTTCTGTACTTGCTTTCTATGCTTCTTTCCACCATGTGCACAGTCACTCGTGCCCTGATTTGATTACTACAACGTGCTTGAAGAGTCTTGGGAAGTTAGAGCTGGCAAAGAATCCAACACTGTGCCCAGTTCTGGTAGCTCTTAGATGGGGACATATAGCAATAGCACTTAGACTTATATACCGTTTCATAGTACTGGAATACTCCCTGCTGAATACTCAATTTACACTTTCTGATAAAGGAATTAGCTCTCTCATTATTTAAACCTATACCTCATTTCCATGTCATAATTATATTCTTCAACATCAGAATTCCACACCTTCATTTGTATCTATTACACTCTTCCTTTTAGTTTCACTTCGTACGTATCATTCATTAATGTCATGTTGCGTCATGTCATATCAAGTCAGTTTCTTTAGTATTTACTATTCTTACATTCCAAGCTGCAGTCTTTCATGTACTATGGTCATCCCAAACTAGGTCCAGAGATGTTGATTTCCACTGTCCATTATGGTATTTTTCGTGCAATATTTTCACTAAGCATGCTTTAGTAAGATTGAGAAAGGTTAATTCCAGACTTAATCATAATCACTGCTAACAATAAAGAAAGTGCTGCTCAATTTAGGCACTGATTCAGGGGTGGGTTCCATTTACCTTTACTACCAGTTCGCAACGGGAGTGCACTCGTGCTTCTGCCCATGCACAAATCACCCATGATGATGTTGTGGTGAGTGGGCAGAGCCTCCTGCCAGTTTTACTACCAGTTCTATAGAACTGGACCGAACCAGGAGCAACCCACCACTGCACTGATTGGTCAGAATTTCTCAAATACAATCAAAGGCAATTTTTACTTAATAATGATCACAGTCTTTTATGTCAACTAAGCACTCCTTTCTAGTCCAATGTACTGTACTTTTGCCCACATTCCATTAATTAATTAGGAAATCCATCCTATATTCACACACAACCAAGAACTCATTCATTGATTCCGATTAATTTGCCATCACGATTAACTCACATTCTGTACTGTTGCCTACAAAGCATATTTATTAGGCTTTTTTTCATCCACATATTAAAAAGTTAATAGCTTTCCTGAAGTGGAAATGATTTCCCACATTTCCTATGAAATAGGATGTTCTTTGTTAGTGTTTCCTGTCTGATAATGCGGACTGGAGAACTTTAGAAATGGTGCATGTCTCGGCATTTTTAATTAAAGTAAGAAAATCATCAAATCTTAGTTACATTATAAGAGGTATTAGAATGTCTCCCTTCTGAATGTACTATAGCTTTTGTCTCAGCTTCCTTAATAGTCCTTTCCTGTGATTTGAATGGTGTTTGGAGAGACAGAGAAAGAGAGAGGATATTTTCCTGCTTTTTTTCACTATTTGACAATAATGCTGCTTCATTCATACTTATTTGGCATATTAATTGGTTTTTCTCTTGTTTGGGGTTAGAAGAAAAGTATATTGAAGTAAACTGGGCTCCTTTGTAGCTTATCTTCAGCTTCACACAGCAATGAGGTTAGGGAGTTCCTGCCCACACATAATTTAGTAAGGAATGGTTTTAGGATAGCAGATGTCCTTTTGTCCTTTCCTGTCTTCTAATTATATTCAAAAAAGTCCAAAAGTTATATGTACTTTTTTAAAAGCACCTGAGGGTAGGACAAGAAGCAATGGGTGGAAACTAATCAAGGAGAGAAGCAAGTTAGAACTAAGGAGAAATTTCCTGACAGTTAGAACAATTTATCAGTGGAACAACTTGCCTCCAGAAGTTGTGAATGCTCCAACACTGGAAGTTTTTAAGAAGATGTTGGCTAACCATTTGTCTGAAGTGGTGTAGGGTTTCCTGCCTAAGCAGGAGGTTATACTAGAAGACCTCCAAGGTCCCTTCCAACTCTGATTTGATTATATTATATTATATTATATTATATTATATTATAATATTATATTATATTATATTATATTATATTATATTATATTATATTATATTATATTATATTATATTATATTATTATAACACTATACTATACTATACTATACTATACTATACTATACTATACTATACTATACTATACTATACTATACTATTAACAGACTTTTTTCCCCACTTGGATCTGAAATTCCTACTCTCTTTGTTAGAATTAGAAAAAAAGATGTGCCATAGTTAATGACCCATGGTCAATAATTAAATTTGCAATAAAAAGTATTATCTGTTGTGTACTAGAGATGTTTTTCCATGTTTTTGATCTGTAGCTTCTGCTGCAACAAGTAGCAGTTTTAAAGCATGAAAAGGCCTCGCATGATCTGGTAATAAATCTCCTTTATAAATCTCCTTTATAAACTTCCTTCTTAAAGTTAAGAGTGATCACTTTTCCTAAGGAGAGGTTGTTGTTAATAAAAGAAACTCTACTTTAAATGCTTTGCCAATGCATTTGTGTAAAATTCTGGTTTAATTCCTTTTTCTGCTAAAATAGCTTATAGTTAGTTTAGAAATGTATAGTTAGTTTAGAAAGAGGTTGGGCTATAAAATGCTTAAAAATACAACCATTAGCTATTTCTCTCATGAAATGAGCTAGCCTTCTGACTTCTAATGTTCTTCTTACCTTCTTTCTTACCTTCTTCCAAATTAACCGTATAGAATATTGGTCACATGATGGCAGCTAAACTAGTTTGTGCTGCAACTGATATCCTACCTTTTTAAATCTGCATGTAGTTTGAAGTTTTTAAACTATCAAGCAGGACTTTAGGTTGCGTTTTCTGACATTTAAACTCATGGGAACATACACTGGATTCTTTTTTACTCTCCTAAATCCAATTTTCAACAGGGAACTGGTAAACAACCTTGTGAAACCAATAAACAAGAAACTTTTCTGTGTCAAAAGATGTTCTCTGGTTTCCTTGAAATATTATTTTTCCTGCAAAGGTCCTTGGTGTAAACTCTGTCAATGGAATGAAAATCTAGATAACAATCCAGATAAAAAGGGGTGGGGCTTAGATAACACACATAAGTTATAAAGCTATCATCTAAACCAGGGCTGTTAAACTCCCGGCTCATGGGCCGGATGCATCATGCGCTGGCAATGCCCAAGCCCGGTTTAGCCAAGGGGAAAAAAGTTGTAATACGTCATGTGATGATGCCGTGATGACATGAGTTTGACACTCCTGATCTAGGCCTTAGTGACCTCTCTAATAGGGAGTATCTTTCTTCCATCTCAAACAATAGCTGCACCATCCTGAATCTGATATTTACCTATATGGCAGCTTTTTAGACTTTTTAGCGGGTGTCTTAGAAAAGGAATTTCTAGGCTATTCAGATGTCCCTTATAACTATTATCAAACTGAACCTAAAAATCATCAAACCCAATTTAGCATGATATAAGTAGCCAGGCAAAATGCTTCTGGTGACAATGTGTTTTAAAGAAATGTTTCCAATCCCTAGCTAGTATTCCACTAATATTGCTTTAGCTGCAGCTAATTAGCTTTTGCATCATGTTGAATAGAAAAGAACTATCAGCATATGCCTGCAAGTAACTTTGGTCCTTTATTGATTTGCGCAGTTGGCTCCAATCTCCAGCCAGTTTGAAAACCAATGTCAATTAACCTGGGCAGTTGATTCTATCTGGGATTCAGCTTTGTTTTCAAATACTCTGCACTTCATGGTAGTTTTCCTTCACAAAGCACTTCCTATTGTTTAGTCTATGGGGTCCTATGACATGAAATTAGCTTTTTCAAAATTGTCAGCCTAATTAGACTGCAATAAAATCTCCCTCAAGGAGAATTAAAAGAGCAGAACAAACTGTACAGGGAAATCCCATTACAGACTACTACTTCTTCTTCTTTCCTTCTTATCCTTCTTCTCCTTCTCCTTCTCCTCCTTCTTCTCTTCTCCAAGTTTTGATTAAGTTGATATATTGATAGCAGTGGGAGGGGGACCTTGTATTCAGGTGACTTAATGATGTCAATTAAGCTTCTTCTTATCAATCATAAAATGTGGACTTAAAAAGAAAGTTACACATTTTGAGCTAGACTAAGAAATTCCTAAAGATTTAAAAACCTACTGTTAGGTTATAATATAATCCAAAAGCATTTCTTGATTACCCTTTTATCCTATACTGTATATACTGATATCGACATTTGTTTGCAATAGATAGTGAAACAACATAACCATTAATCTTAATTCTTATGCACTATATAGTTTATTACCTTTCTACCACTCACAGTATTAGATTTTCTTTCCATTTCTCTTTATGATACTTAAAAAATTATTTGGTTATTAAAGAACCATCTAGAGTAGGGATGCACAGATCAGTGGAAAACTGTTCTGTATCAGTGTTGCAGATATTGATATATTATTTGACTCCATCCAATTTCTGAAGTGCATCTTTAAAAATGTTTAAAAATCCACAGCTATGGTTATAAAGTCATGTGTACTTTCCAAAGTAGATATTTGATTATAGCTTTATAAGACAATATACATTTTTTTCTAGACATCCTCTAAAATATGGTTAAATGAAATGTTCTATAATATATGCTTCTTTAAGTGCCTCCTAAATCAGTCACACATTTTTAACGCATTAACTTCAGACATTATCTAAATATAGGCTAACTTTTATACACTTTTTCATCCTTAAATTGTAGATAATGACAAATTTCATGACAGCCATCTATGTAATGATGGAGCCTGCTTTCAAAGAAAAAGAAATCAGTAGCAGCTTTGTTGGTATGGGGAGAAATGAGAATGCTGTTTTTTCTGCCATCTTCCCTGTTGTCAAGAAATTGGATTTTTCTCCCTAACTTAAAGTGTTTTCTTCATATGTGACAGCCAGGAGATCACTAAACTAACATTTTAAACATTTTTTGTGTCCCCATTGCCAATCCAAATGACGTCTGTTCTGACCTGTAACCAGATGCTATTATCATAACCTATGTCAGGAGGACATAGTATAACCTAAGCCAGAGGGATATGGTGGCTCAGTGGCTAAGATGCTGAGGTTGTCGATCAAAAGGTTGGCAGTTCAGCGGTTTGCATCCCTAGTACCGTGTAATGGGATGAGCTCTCATTATTTGTCCCAGCTTCTGCCAACCTAGCAGTTCAAAAGCACATAAAAATGCAAGTAATAGGGACCACCTTTGGTGGGAAGGTAACAGCGTTCTGTGCATCTTTAGCATTTAGTCATGCCGGCCACATGACCATGGAGATGTCTTTGGACAGTGCTGGCTCTTCGGCTTTGAAACGTTGATGAGCACTGCCTCCTAGAGTCGGGAATGACTAGCACATATGTGTCAGGGGAACCTTTACCTTTACCTTTATGCCAGAAGGATTATTTTATATTGGATTTTTTTTCCAATCAGGAAAAAAAAATATTCACCAATCATGAAAGCTATTACTGGTAACTGGTTTAACAGAAAGATAGACTTGTGGATTTAACTATCTTCCAGAACTTATTCTATCCCTTTACCTGCCACTTTTTCCAGTCTGTGATGGGATGTAAGAATGCTCTTGGGAATGAAAGGAAGACCTGTAGCCTAGGACATGATCAACAAGAAGGCCTATAGGGTAAACAATGATAAGATAAGATCCAACTCAGTTCACAGATAGAGGAAAAGCATAGCCAGTGTTTCAGGTGGGAACTTTTTTCTAGTTTTCTGGAGACTAAAAAGTGAGGACAGAAGCAATACTTTCAGTTTTGCTAGAGTCTGTTTAATGTCACCTTATAATAAAAATAGTAATGAGGCTTCCGGTTGTGCTTTTTATTTGGATTGCCTCAAGGGCTGGGGACCAGAAAAAGAAAAGAGGCTTATTTTACCTCCAAGCTCAAGGATTTGGCTCAGAGACCATAACACTATAGACAGCTTTAACAACGATCGACAAACTGGAAGAGGGGTTTGCAAAAGCTATCCCAGTGGGCACTCTCTCTCTCTCACACACACACACATATCCTCCCATTTTAGTGCTAATCTATTCAAAAACAAATCATGCCAAATAATATGATCTGGAATGGGGTTGTAGGCACTGGTGGAATTCAATTTTTTTTACTACCAGTTCTGTGGGCGTGGCTTGGAGGGTGTGGTGTGGCTTGGTGGGCGTGGTGTGGCTTTGTGAGCATGGTGTGGCTTGATGAGCGTGGCTTAGTGGGCATGTCAGGGGAAGGATATTGCAAAATCTCCATTCCACTCCACTCCAGAGGAAGGATACTGCAAAATCCTCATTCCTCCCCCACTCCCGGGGGAAGGATATTGCAAAATCTCCATTCCCATCCCACTCTGGGGCCACCAGAGGTGGTATTTGCCAGTTCTCTGAACTACTCAAAATTTCTGCTACCGGTTCTCCAGAACCTGTCAGAACCTTCTGAATAGCACCCCTGGTTGTAGGATAATTTCTCTCTGCCTTGCTATCATGTTTGTTATCTGAAACAGCAAAGGACAACTTTAAGTTATCTGAGGTGTGGGTTGAGGTAAATACAAAGTCAATGTCATATAGATGTGTCAGAAAGAAAAGTTTGAGAAGACTTAGCTATACTTAACCATGGTTAACCCAGTTACTTATCCAGATGACCATCAAATGACCAAAAAAATCTAGTTCTTTCTGGACATTTTTGTGATCATGTAGATTTTTGCAGTCTAGGTATGGAAGCCATATCTTTTAATCATCTAAACAGCTGTGTAAGCTACCAAAAGTGACTTTTCTAGTCAGATAATAAAAATGTTTCATGACATTCAGGCATTCCATTATTTGAGGCACTACTACAAGGAAAAAGGTGTCAACCTATTCTCCAAAGCACTTGAAAGCAGAACAAGAAGCAATGGATGGAAACTAATCAAGATGAAAATCAACCTAGAACTAAGGAGAAATTTCCTGACAGTTAGAACAATTAATCAGTGAAACAGCTTGCCTCAAGAAGTTGTGGGTGCTCCATCACTGGAGATTTTAAAGAAGAGATTGGACAGCCATTTGTCTGAAATGGTATAGGCTTTCCTGCTTGAGCAGGAGTTCGGACTAGATAACCTCCAAGGTCCCTTCCTTTATTCTGTTAAAAGCTTCTAGTTCTTCCCAAAGACATTGCTGTCATACCTATTAAATCCACCTAAGTCATGGAAATAACCATTCAATAAAACCCAAGTTTGTTTTGTAGATCAGACACTTTTCTAGATAGTTAACAAATACCTCTGGTCTACAGTTTACAATCTAAAATATATGATTCATAAAAGAAAAAGATTGCAGAGGATGAAAAAGAAAAGCAAGTTCAGGCATTGTTCTTACAATTACAGTTCTTATTATGACTAGATAGAGTAGAAATAGCTCAAATAGCTTGAAGGTAGGGCTGTCAGGCAGTGATAGTTGGAGAAATCTAAGTTCTCATTAAAGTCAATGGAATAGGTCTGCTTTTCTCTTTCTCTTTTGCAGCTTGATAGAATGACTGCCAATTAGATTGCAGTTAGAGACAAATCACTTTTTTCAACAAAATGGATGGAAGAGACCCAATTCTCTTCTCAAATCTTGACTTCAAAGTCTACACAGAAAATAAAATTGAACCAGAATTACTACTTTCCTTCTATTCCATCCAAGCATTCAAAAACACGGAATCTTCGCTAAGATGAACCATTTCTGATATGCTAAATTCCCACCAATGAAACTGAAATGTAATTTAGCTTGCACTGGATGTCTATAGTTATACAGTAATATGGTTGTTGGCAAGAAGAAAGTTGCCTTCTTAGACTGATAGCCCAGGCAGATTCAGCAACTGAATCAGTTTGCTTCACAGCATCTAAACTCCGAAAAGGAGCAGAATGCCAAAGCTCGCTTTTTGAGCAGGATCTGAGTCCCAAAGTTCAGGAAAATTATAGTTTCAAAAGAGCACACTGAGCAAACCCAGCCAAAGCACACTGGTAAAGCCTTCATTAATAGGAATCTCCTACTTCCCTAGAAGAACCTTCTATATTGATCTTCAAGGCCTCTGAACCAGCAACAAAGGAAAGCTGGTTCTCCCCATTCCTCTTCCCTCTTCAATCTAAAAACATTCTCCATTCCCAAAGGAAATGGTGCCTGGGTAAAAAATGTTCTTCTGTAAACAGACGTGTGCAATGCTCCAATTTGTCAATTTTACTCCCTCTTTCTTGTGGCTTCCCAAATTCTGGCTTTCTTTGTCACCATCTGAGTTTCTATGTATGTGCCTTTCCTATAACCAAACATTCTTTGTGATGAGTCTCCATTTCCCCATTGCTGATCTCCAGAGGTGGTATTCAGCTGGTTAGGACCAGCTCAAGCAAACCGGTAGTGGAAAATTTGAGTAGTTTGGAGAACCGGCAAATCGCACCAATGGCTAGCCCCGCTCATCCCACCCCTCCACCCTTTATATCTTGCCTTCACCACATGGCCCAGCTTATCTCCACATCTTGCCCACTCTGCTTACCTAAGGTAGGCATGCCGCCCATTCCCTGACTCCAGCCTTGCCCCACACCTCTACCCACATGCTGCCACCCCCTCTGGCCTCAAACTATGCCCCTCCAGGCCAAAGCAATTTATTTAGCCTGCAGCCTGCTGGGTTAGGCCAAAGGCCTGCAGGGGGGCACAGGAGGGCAGAAGCGGTTTGGGAATGGACCAGATAATTCTTTTTACCTGCAAGAAGTCCCATCTGGAAAGTACTGTAGCAGAGATCTTTCAGCCACTTCTTCCGTCCCTTGCCGAGCCTTGGTCACTCACTTGTGCAATTTAGCAGCTTTGAGCCGCCGCTTTCTTCTAAGTCCCATCCGGAAAGCACTGCGGCTGAGAGAAACAGCACTCAACAGGACTGCTGCTTCTCTGTGCCACAGCACTGTCTGGATGTGACTTAGAAGAAAGTGGCAGCTCATAGCTGCTAAATTGCACAAGAAGTTCTCCCAGCAGTGCGGAGAGAAGTAGCCGCTGCCCTGGAGAGCAGAGATGGAGGAGATCAGGCCCCGAAAGGCTGCTCAGTTGAACCTTGCTGTGTGGCATTCACTTTTTCTGCAAACCGGTGGTGAAATTATTTGAAACCCACCACTGCTGATCTCCAAACCATTTACCTTTTACTCATTGTAAGAAATGTGCCACTCTCGAATCCCTTTACTTTTTGCTGGTTGAATTCAATAACAGGCTTGATTTTCATAGATTGTCACCGCTTTTATATGATAACTTCTATGATATCTTTAAATAGCCTGGATGCAAAGTACCCATAAATTGTCTACTGCCTATTTGATAGTCATTTTACCTTTAGTTTCAAATTTTGACTAATAAATTCTTTGACTGACTATTAATTAGAGTTTCCTTTTTTTGGATTTTCTGATTGCATTAGCCTTTAAATGAAAACATATAGCTTAAAGGCCCCTACAGAATTAGCACAATGGAAGCTCTCAGTTCATAATAAGCATAAGGTATTATTGTTTTACTGGATTATAAATAATGCCGAGAGTCTTGGTTCCACCAATTTACATTTCTTTGCACTTTTATTTTGCATTTTAACAATATTTTATTGTTTGCATTTAATGTTATATTCATTATAGTTCTGTTGTTTATACTGGCACATTTTAAAATAAAACTTCCTTCAAAACCTGATGAATAAACAATTAAGATCCAGGAAAAGTTAATAAGGAAAAAAATGTTTTTTTTTTTTCCCCTGTGGAGAGCAAATGAATTATTTCTGTGAGATGGTATCATTTGATTTAGAATGAACTGTGCTGTGCCTACACTTCACTCAGCACTCATAAATGATATAATAGTGGGATCTTAACAACTACAGAGTAATATCTTCAAAATAAGGCAGAATTATGCAGCTGGTACTGTTAAAAAGACTGTAATATGAATTGAAAGCTTCATTTCTTTTTGGTTTTCTCTTTCTAAAGTCTGATGAAGTCTCAAACAGGCAAAATCAGGCATGCTGGGGAATTCTATGAACTATTTAAACGCATCCAAGAATGATCCAATAAGAGTGATACATAAAAGAATAAAGTTTATCATTTAGCATATTATCCTTGCTTCACAATTGCTGAAGAGAACAAAAATGCCATATCTTGGATACATGAATCAACTAAAGACTTTTCAGATGGAATTTGAAAAAAAAAGTGTCTCTTTTTAGGATCAAGTATAAAAAGAATATTGTTGATTTGAAGGGGAACTGAAAAAAGGAAAGCTGAAAAAAATATATGAGAGCTGGTAAAAGCTGCAACTTTTGCATGATGAGGGAAAGGTGCAAAGTAGAACAAAGATAAATGTATGAGATCAAAATAACATTTCACCATATTAAGGAACAATGACACAATTAAAACAATTTGGTGAATCAGGGTATAGCTGTTTCCTTAACGCATTGATAAATTATACCACGTTAAACATCCACAAAGAAACATTAGGGAATTGATTTGAGAAAGTTGAGTGGCCTAACAATTAAACAGACATAGAGCCAACTCAAAAGATGCTCTCAACACATTTTCGTTTCAATGAATCCAAAAGAAATTAGAGAGGGGTATCAAGGGAGCTGCCAAAAGATTCAGACCTAAAACATCACATTATAATTGTCAACATTGATTCAAAGGTACAAATAAAGCAACAGTAAAAATGTATTTAATATGGATTCCTATACTGTGCAGAGGCTTAGGTTCCTCAGAAAATGTAAGTTGATTTCAACAATAACATTAATCATCAGTAGAATAAATGTTATTTTTCCTGTTCTCCTCATTTCTTGTTGTTGGCTTTCTGCTATCAAATGATTCCTTGAAAAACTCATCTTCTGCTGAATATCTTTGAATAAAGGCTTTCTCATGTAGTTGTAGCCCAAAGCACTGAAACCCTCTTTAAAACTTTGCTATTTGGTCTTTACTAACAAGGAAGTTTCACAGCATACTGAGCAGACTGTAATAGCATTATAAGCTCTCAGCCTGCCAGTTAGTTAATTAGTTCTGGAGGCAGTGAAGACATTATAGACTACTCATGGTTCTCATGTTAAATAATTTTGAACCAATAACCTTTCAGAGACTTATGAGTTATTTCTTAATTATTATGAAACTCAGATTGCTCACCACCTTAGCCCTGAAAGTTTCATTTGTGAATTATATCTAAAATGGTTAGTTACTCAAAATTCAATGCCTTGGCCATAACCATTGAGTTGTGTAGAATATATGCAGAAAGTTCCTTAAAGGAAACCAATAGTTTTTATCTATGTAGAACATTTTAGCCATTCTTGTTTAAGATCAACCACTGCATTCCTTTTCTATCTTGTTCTTCTCTTCCAGTCAAGAGAAAAGGCAGATAAGCTTGCTTGCTTCGTTGTTTGTTTGTTTGTTTGTCAGGTTGGAAAGCAACTACATGAGGAAAGGATATACCTATATGATGCAAGAGCTAGGATGTAAAGGAAGAAGTGAAGACAGAGATACTATTACTTCAAAATGATGCTTTGAAATCAGTTCAAAATCTAACTATTTCAGTTGTGTCACTGAATGAATCTAAATTTCTATTAACCACTTGATAAATTCTTGTATTCTTGGTAAAATTTGGAGCCTGTCGTCATCATGTCGAGCGATGAAGAAAATCCTACCACCTTCTTCCAAATGGATGAAGCTTTTTTGAGGAGAAAAAAGTGTGAAAGGAAACAGGACTTCAGTCAGCTCAACACATGATAGTTGGAAAGAATAAACACTGCAGAATTCCCACGAAAAAACAGTGAGTGGGACTGTAGCTTTGACAAATGGGTAAACAGTATACAAGAGAAGTAAGGTAGTAATTAATCAGTAAAGAGATAACTTTTTCAGGTAATAGTCTACTGTGTAACTGAGCAAGTTCACACAGTGTTTGTGGAAGTAATATGAAAATGATCTGTCACCGCTGCCTTTTGACTTCCAGTCCAGTCTACAACTCTCTACAACTTTCCTAACAATTTCTATCCAAATACTATTCAGGTCTGATTCTTTTATTCTTTCTTTCTTTCTTTCTTTCCCTCTCTCTCTCTCTCTCTCTCTCTCTCTCTCTCTCTCTCTCTCTCTCTCTCTCTCTCTCTCTCTCTCTCTCTCTCTCTCTCTCTCTCTCTCTCTTTCCAGGCAATTTACATCCTGCATAACTATCAGGTAATAAATTAACAGAATGATAAAATAAAACTCTACAGTGATATATTTAAAGCAAATTAATTAAGCGCAAAGATCGAACACCACTAAAAAGGTTACCTTAAATTTAACCAGAATAGTAGGAATGAATAAGCACAATAATTTTTAGAAGCATCATTGGACTTTTTTATTGTGCCTTTTTCGTTTGCTTGCTGTACAAGCACAATGCAAATTGGGTTAAAATCAAAGCATCAGGCTGGTACAGATGTGACTTCAGCAATGAATATTAAAATCCGTATCTTAGCTGGTGCACCGACGATCCCTTGAAACTTGCTACTCAGATGGTGTGAGAATTACAAGCTGCTCTGTGAGAACTTCATCTGCCCTTAGAGTATTAGGCTATCCCCAGCATTCCTTGGTGTGCTTTTCTTGGCTCATTTGGCTACAATTTTTACTTCTTTGGGGAGCCTCTTACCAGCCTTGCAAATTTTGTGGATCATCTCCTACTCTATATTGTGACCCTGGAGGAAACATGAAGGTACTAGTCCTCCTTTGAAGAGCACATTTGGGTTTTTACTAACTACCAGTTCTATTTCCAAGAGACATGCCTCAGCATCTTGAAGGCTGCAGTGCACAAGACTGTCTCCATCAGCAAACAAAATTTTACAATCCTAGCAGTAATGCTTTCAATAAAACTGGGAGTTAAAAGCCACAAACTCCCAAGTTCCACTATCTGACTGAGAAGAACCAAAATGGATAGATGTGTTTTCTTTATCACTTTATTTAATATATTTTGCAGTTAATTTGCATTATTTTAATGTATATTTCCTTTAGTCTCTATTGCTGCTTTGCATGTATCTCAGTTACTTTGAATGTCCAATTGTGTAAGATTCACTTAGTGGAAATTCTCATTGAGTTCAGTACTGCTGCTTCCAAATTAATGCTGCTACAGAAGGTTATTTCCCAGTGAAAAAGGCTTCACCTTTCTCAATTAATTCTTTGGAATTTATTTCAGTAATTTTTAGGCTTAGTTTATGTTTGCAAAGCAGCAAACATAAAGTGTTCTTTTAAGACAACTGAGTTGAATTGTATTGAGTGGGATTTAATTGAATGTGGGAAGAAGGAGGAGGTTGCAGATTGTTGAAGAACTAACTATGCAATAAAATAGAGAACTGAGAAGTACCATATGTCTCAGCTCCCTCTTAATGAAAATTAGTTGAATTGCAAGTCAATTCAATTCAAATCTTTATTGTCAGTGCACAACGTATGTACAATGAGATTGGTTGAGCTCCCTCAGTGCACCCCTCCCAACACAATACAACTCACAATGAAGACAGAAAATCCCTAATCCAATAAATTATATTAACAAAACGCCCAGTCCTATTGCACCAGTGTGAACATGTTACACATTGCGCTGGTCCTGCAGTCCATCATACTACATAGTTATGATGTTATTTCTCATTCAGGAGTCTGACAGCCCACGGATAAAAACTGTTCTTCAGCCTGTTTGTGTGGCTGGTTATACTTCTATATCTCCTTCCCAATGGTAGGAGGGTAAAGAAATGATGACCAGGGTGAGAGTCGTCTCTGAGAATTTTCCTCACTCTTCTAAACAAACAATTTGGATACACAATGCTTGGATTAAAAAATCCTGAGTGGCATGATGGAGTAGAGCAGTACCATATCAGACTCTTTGGGGAACGAATGTGCTGCTAGCTGTGTCTCTGCTCATACAATTTGAATCTCATGTTCCCATTAGAAATTACTCAGACAGAAGCTTCCGGTTTCCTCGTCTTCGGCGACGACAGTGCCTTTTGAAGCACCACCAGCCCAGCCGCTTGTAGAGCCGCTTCCCGATCGAGAAGCGGCTTGAAAGCTTCAAAATCCTCAGGATTCTTGAAGAAGAGGCAGCAGGGCACAGGTCGAGCCCCTGCAACCCCCCCCAGGGAATTGTTTCTGGGGAGGAAACAGGCGCGGCTCCCTCCCAACCTGCTGAGACTCCGGGCGGCGTGGGACGTTTCTGCTCTCGCAGAACAAGCCGGCTGCAGGAAACTTCAATAGAGAAAGGAAATAACCTAAACAAGCAGCCGAAACTTACTTGAACCCTGAAACTTGGAACTGCAAGTATTAGCACTTTGCTGATTTCTTATTTGAAGGGAAAATTTTTGAATGAGTGAAAGTGACTGGAAAAAATATGGCGCTCAGCATTAGAGTAAACGAATCAGCGAGTGTGGACTGGTGAAGTCATTTTGCTTTGTTACAAAGTTAATAAGTTGCTATAAAGTTGCTTCGGCTGTAACAATAGAAACAAGAGGAAAATCTCTCCCTTTTTAATACTTGACTTTGCATCACCACAGTTTTGCCCTGATTAAATCTGGGGGACTTTTTTAGAAGGCTTTGTGGAGGTGGCAGAAGAAGAGGAACCTCCCTCTTCAGAAAAGCTAGCTTACGTGGCAGGATGGCTTCAAAGAAGCAGGAAGGCAAAACAGGGGGGGGGATCCCCCACATGCAAACAGGATACGCAGTCACAAGTTCAGAAAAAAGATTTTGATATGGGAGATTTAAAAGAATTTATTTCAAAAATTTTGGATGATAAATTTCAAAAAGCTCAACAGGAAATAGATGATAAAATCCAAAAGTCTCAACAGGAAATTATGCAGGAAATGCAGCAGAACCAAAATAAGGTGACCAAAAAAATATCAGATGTGGCGTCTGGCCTGGCAGGATTTATTATGAAAGTTGATTCAAAAGTGGACGAATTTAAATCAGAAGTTAATGTTAAGATGAAAGATAATGACCACAAATTTTCTGATGTTGATGATAAGATGCAGAGAGTTGAGAACGAAATTGTTATGATGCAATTCAGGGCAATGGAATTCGCTATACGGCTTTGAGGAATTAGAGAAGAGGAGAGACAAGATTTGAGACAGGTCTGTGCTGAAGCCCTGGCTGTGATTTTAAAAATTAATCCTGATATGGTTTTCTACAAAATAGACAAAATTTACAGAGTGAATTCCTGGGTGGCCAGACAAAGACAATTGCCTAGAGATGTGGTCATATATTTTACAGACAGAGCAATAAGAAACGATATCCTGCAAAAATCTTTTCTTACCTCTGTGCAAGTGGGAGGTTCGAAAATTACAGTTTACAAAGAGCTACCACCTAAAATGTTGAAATCCAGAAAAGACTTTGGCTTTCTTGTTAAAGAACTGCAGAATAATCAGATACCATTTCGTTGGGATGCTCCAACTGGTATAATTTTGAGATATAAGGGAGAGAGATACCGTTTGAATACTGTGGAGAAGACGGAGCAATTTTATACTGACATCCTTAAAGAAAGAACACCATCCCCACGTACATCTACAGTTTTGGAGATTAAGGAGAGTGATAAGAAGCAACTTCAAGAACCGCAAGAACAATCTAAGCAGGAATCAGAGGAGTTGAAGGGCGCTGAAGGAGGTCTCCTGGATGAGCCTTTGTTGGAATCTTCTCCAATTTTGGAGCCGGTCTGGATGGCTGAAGTCAAGGACCAGCGTATAACCCGAGCAAAATCCAAGCAACTTAAAGAAAAGTTACAACAGGAAAGACAAGATGAAAAGGGGGCTAAGACTATACAAGAGACTGGAGCCATGGGGAATGCAGGATTGAAGATTTCGGATGAAATCCGATTATTCTGTTCTTTGCTCCAGAAAGATAATAATGATGATTAAATGCTTATCTTGGAATGTGAATGGGTTGAATGTAACACAGAAAAGGAAGAAAGTATTTGCATATTTGAAACAATTTAATAATGATATAATCTGTCTACAAGAAACGCATATTACAGTTCAAGATCAAAACTACTTGAAAAATCCCAAATTAGGAACACATTTTATATCTTCAACTAACCAAAAAAAGAATTGTGTGGTTATCTATGTAAATAAAAAATTAACAGCCAAACTTATAGAAGCTGATCAAGATGGTAGGTTTGTAGCAATTGAACTACTTTCAGCAAATAGTCAAATTCTTTTGATTGGAATTTATGCTCCCAATCAACAACAGGACTATTTCTACAAAATGCTACATACTAAAATACTACAATGGGATTATAGATCTATTTTAATTATGGGAGATTGGAATGGAGTAATTGATTCTAAATTAGATAAAAAGACTTTGGCGAAGTTAAGGATTAGACTACCACAGACTTTTTTTGATATGAAAGAAGACTTGGAATTAAAAGATATTTGGAGAATACACAACCCAAAAGAACTGGATTATACTTTCTTTTCTGATAGACACAGATCCTTCTCTAGGATTGATTTCATTTTGTTGTCAGATGACTTACTTGTTAGGACAAAAAGAACAAAGATTTTGCCAAGAACCTTGACTGATCATAGCCCAGTGTGGATAGAAATTGAGACAAGTAAGACTGAGAGACGCTCTTGGAGATTAAATGAAAACTTGTTCAGATATGAAAAAAATATAATAGAACTTAAAAAGTATTTGAAACAGTTTTTTGAAATGAATCTGAATAAAGGCACCCCAATGGAAATTGTGTGGGATGCAAGCAAAGCTTATATGAGAGGGGTGCTTATTTATATGAACTCTAAACATAGATTGATCCGACAAAAGAAAAGACTTGAATTGGAAGCAGAAATAAAGAATAAAGAACAGTTACTTATTAAAAATCCAACAGATGAAAGAATACGTGGTGTCATAAAACTTTTGAAAGATCAATTCCAAATGCTTATAGCGGAACAAGTTGCAACAAATTTACAATATGCGAAGCACAATACATTCTGCAATGCCAATAAACCGGGCAGGTGGTTGGCCTACACATTGAGGAAGAAACAGAGTATACGGACTATTGATAGTATTGATATTGGAGGGAAAGAAATTTTTCAACAGAAATTAATTAAAGAAGCTTTTCTTGATTACTACACTATGGCACTATATGCCAAGATAATAAAAGAGTTACAAAAATTACTGAGCAACAAAAGGAAAGAATGAATTATCCTATAACAGAGGAGGAGATAATAGCAGCAATAAAACAATTAAAAACAGCCAAAGCTCCTGGAACGGATGGTCTGACTGCAGTGTACTATAAAACTTTGCAGGCAGAAATGGTGGAACAACTTAGAGACTTATTTTGTAATATACAACAAGGGGGAAAAGTACCCCCATCACGGACTACAGCTTATATTTCTTTGATACCAAAAGAGCAAGCAGGTCCCAAAAAACCGGAGAATTACAGACCAATATCTCTTTTGAATACGGATTATAAAATTTATGCAAAAGTATTAGCCAACAGATTGATGCCAGTAATTCAAAAGGTGATTCATGATGATCAAGCGGGATTTATCGAGGGTAGGCACATGAAGGACAACGTAAGGCAAGTAATAGATTTATTGGAATATCTTGAGAAGAATAAACAGATCCCTGCAGTGCTGGTTTTCTTGGATGCAGAGAAGGCCTTTGATAAAGTGGACTGGAATTTTCTACTAAAGACTTTAAAAAAGATGGACTTTGGGGACCAATTTATACAGGCGGTTTCAGCAATTTACCAAGAGCAAAAGGCACAGATTATTATTAACGGAAGTTTGACAACAGAGTTTAAAATCGAAAAAGGAACAAGACAGGGATGTCCGTTGTCCCCACTGTTGTTTATTTTAACACTAGAAGTCTTGTTAAACACAATACGGGACTCTAATATCTTGAAAGGTATAATGATAAGGCAAGAGGATTACAGAATAAAGGCATTTGCAGATGATCTGGTTGTTACCCTAACACAGCCAATGGAATCAATAATCCAGATGAAGGACATTATACAAGACTATGGTAAAGTTTCAGGTTTTAGACTGAACCAGAAAAAAACTAAGATGATAGTCAAAAATGTGACACAAGATCGTAAACACGAGCTTGAAAGGAGGGCAGGTTTTGAGATTGTACCAAAGGTAAAATATCTAGGAGTTCAGGTTGCAGAATCAAATATGAAATTGTTTCAAAATAATTATGAGGTGTTGTGGTGAGAGGTGCAAAAAGACATGGAGATTTGGAAAAAACTGCAGCTGTCTTTACTTGGAAGAATAGCAGCAGTTAAGATGAACATTTTGCCAAGATTTCCTTTTTTGTTTCAAATGATTCCGGTGCTTAAAAGTGATAAACAACTAAAAGTGTGGCAAACTGGAGTGAATAAGTTTGTCTGGAATGAGAAAAAACCAAGAATGAAATTGAAAATTATGCAAGATGTTCCAGAAAGGGGAGGTCTTAAACTTCCAAACCTACAGTTATATTATGATGCAGCAGCTTTGACTTTAACAAGTGATTGGTTTGGAGGAAAAAAGACTGGAATACTGAATGCAGAAAGTTTTGATTTGGAACTTGGATGGCATGCTTACTTATTTTATGACAACAAAGTGGATAAAGCATTTAAAAAAATTAAAAAATCCTGAGTGGCATGATGGAGTAGAGCAGTACCATATCAGACTGTTTGGGGAACGAATGTGCTGCTAGCTGTGTCTCTGCTCATACAATTTGAATCTCATGTTCCCATTAGAAATTACTCAGACAGTTTGTCACTATTCTGTTGTTGTTTTTGTCCATGTTCGCTGTTATGTGTGATGCTCTTTATTTTCTCAAATGCATACACTTTCATTCTTTCTGTACTTTTTTATTGTGACAGAATAAAAAAAACATGGTAAGTAAATAAGTAAAAAGTTTCCTTTGAGTTTATCTGAACTGTGGCGTCTTAAATAGAGCCATCTGTAGGTTGTTGTTGTTGCCATGATACAGACATGGGTTGCCCTGTGTCATTCCAGGATATTTTTTCAGCTATCAGTTTTGCCTCAGGATATAGAGCTTATAATTATATAGAGTAGTATATACCCAATAGTGATGCTGCATAATTTATAGCTTTTTTTTAAAAAAAAAATACAGGCAGCATAGCACATATACCTTTGTTTAAAATATGAAGGGTAGTGTACAAAATGTAGGCTGTAATTGACAAGAGCAAGATACTAAAGGATTCCCAAATGAACTAAGATGCCAAACCATCATCTGTACTCTTTTAATGCGGCATTTGACAACAGTTTCTACAATATTTGTATCAGGGGAAAAAAATGTAAGAGGGAATAGGAGTTAATAGCATGGCAAGGAGGCAGAGTGTTCACGGGGGAGGAGGATATTTGTGAAAAGAAGAGAAAACCCTGGAAGGAGAAAGGAATCTTTTTATTCAGTCCTCTTCAAGCAGCCTGTCTCCATCAGCAGCAGTGATATAACTGTTTCTGCTGAAGTTGTGGTGTGCAGATCCCTCTTCTGCTATGGATAGCTACTGCCACAATAATGCTGAGACAGGATCCTCCTTCCTATCCCCTTTAAAGAGGGCAGCAGTTCTAGCAAGTGAAAGAAGCTCTTTGTTCTAAGTCCAAAGCTCTTTTCAGCACATAAAGTACTGTATTTTTCAGAGTATAAGACACATCTGAGTATAAGACGCACCTTAGTTTTTGGGGAGGAAAATAAGAAAAAAGCTGATTGGCAGGTGGATCTGCCTCCCAGAATACCCCCAATCAGCTGTTTCCAGAGGTGAATTTTAGTAACAGGTTCCTTGGTTGTGAGCTCTGTGCCTTGCTTTTTTTTTTTTTTTGTTTGTTTTCTGCCTCTGAAACTTCTGAAACTTCTGAAACTCCATTTCAGAAAAAACTTTTTTTCCTGCCTCTGAAAGCCTCCAAAACAGAGTTTCAGGGGAAAAAAAGCCTCTGAAGCTCTGTTTGGGGGGCTTCTTTTCTGAAGCTTCATTTCTGATGCTTTTTTCAGCCTCTGAAATCTCAGTTTGAGAAGCTGGGCAGGGCTACATTTGGAGTAAAAGACGCACCCAGATTTTCACTGTCTTTTTTTGGGGGGGAAAGATGCATGTTATAAATACGGTAAAACCTATTTGCAGCAAGATGGGTCGAAAGTGGAAGTTTACCAAAACAAGTGATCAGGATGGTGTAATAATTACCGTAGATTACAGGCCTCTGGAATGGTGGAGCACAAAGATGTTTTGATCTAGCGGAGCTAATGATTTCAGGATACAACATGATCTTGTACACTATCAGCAGCCAAATGATGGGGCTCTTCTGTTAAATTTAATTTGGCTACCTTTTTATCTCAGGTCTTCTATTCAGATCAGATCAGGGCTAATTGCATATACCTCTTGGAAGAGATAATAGTCTGTTTTATTCATAGCCAAAATTGCTATTGACTAATATTTGGAAAGGAAGTGGGAAAGTCTTCAGACCAAAGTGTCAAGCACCAAAGAAATCAGGATATCCAAACAGTTAAATGAGGATTTATTGTAAATTTAAGCTTTCTACCAGAATCTAAACTACTAACAGTCAAGGGAAATTAGAGGGCATTAAGAATATTGCTTATTGCTTAGCGCATAATAAGCCACCCTGAGTCTCCGGAGAAGGGCGGCATATAAATCAAATTTAAAAAAAAAGAATAGAAAGGAATTCAAGATGGGCTGGACTTAGCTCTCTTGGGGCTCATGGTTGATGATGCATCTGACCCTTCCCTTGGGTTTGGGCTCGTCATCTCCTACATAAAGTTCCATGAATCCAAGGCTCTAGTAGATATGTATAGGTATATTTGAATGCATGGTGGTTTTGAGTACACAGGGCTCTATGTCTGGAGAAGTCAAACATAGAATTGTTATTCTGATGGCATGCATTCAAATAACCCCACACTACCACCATCTTAAATTTTCTTTCTCTCTCATCAACTGCTGCCAAATTTCCCCATTGTGTGCGGTATCTTTGCCCATTTGTTCATAATCCATTGACTAATAATGTTATTTAACTTGTGGTTTCAGATTACTCTTATCAAACCAAGTAGAACATGATTGGCCTTAAGGGATATAAATGCAGTTCAACAGTAACAGTCCAGCAACTGAGCAAAGCTCAGAGCAAAGCAAAGAGAAAAGCTAAAGATGGAAATTCTCACAGCTTATTTTATAAAATTAATTTATGATGGGAAAGCAATATCAGAAACCTCTGATTCAGTTAAAATGGACAGGCAAGCAGTGGTTCAGAATGGGAATAATTTACAGAAATATTCTGTAAACTACAGAATACAATATTCCTTCTAGAATATTCCTTCTAGAATATTTTGGAAAAGAATCCAGTCCTATATACACCAGTTTGATCATAAAATAATACAGGTTTGCAAATCTGATTGCATTGGATTGAAATTCTAAATCTGTCTGAAAGTTAAATCAAAATTAAATCTGTGATTTGGTATGTCAAATCTAGCCAAGCTCTATGAGATATATATTTTTCTCCCCAAATGCATCTGAAAACACCAAATTGAATGCTCAAAATAGATTCAGAATAGATTCAGAAAATAGATTTGGAGTTATTATTATCACATGTAGGCTTAGAAGAATACTCATTCTACTGGAATCTGTCATGCACTATGTCTTACTGACCTCTGTCTGACTACAACCCTTTTAACATCCCAAATGTAAAAAAAACAAAAAAAAAAACCAAGTCATTGTTCCTTATCTTCAAAGCAATAGCTGCATGAATATTTTCAGAATGGACAATTCACAATTTTACATACAATGCAGGCCTAGGCATAATGAGGTGCATCAAATAACATTGGCAAAAGGATAATTGAGTTAACAAATTGCAATGGCCATCTTCACATAGTACACTCTACCCAAACACCTGAGCCAGTTTATAAATCAACACAAGGATCTGTTTTATAGTAATACTAAGAAAATCTTGGCTTAATTCCATGCTTAACCACAATTTTCCCAACCCAATATTAGCCCCATTTTTTGAAATGTGTTGTGCAAACCCAATTTCTGTATTGTCAAGTCATGATACCCACTTTCTTTGGATCTGGAATGTGAGTTGTAAACAGACAAAGCTCACACAGACTTTTGCAGTCCAGGTATGTCAATCCTAATTGTTTCTCATTTGGGTCCAAAGAGTGTTATTTAAAACTTTAAAATCAAAAGAGAGAACTTGGCTGGATGTTATAGTATTCCTTGTTGATGCAAACTACATGTCTCAAAAGTTTCTCCACTGCCCTGGAGTTACTGTTCTGAATTATGATTTGCATAAATAATCTGAAAGTAATATAGGTAGAATAAGAAGAGACAGTGCTTGGTAAAATCAATAACAGTTTCTATGAAATGTAACAAAGTCAATTAAAATAAGTATTTCCATTTGATCACTTGTAATATCAACCATCATTCCCTTCTGCTTTCAGGATGCTGTCCTTCTCTAACTTGTTAAGAAATCTAGCACCTGGTGGTGATGATTTACTAATTATATTTCAGTTTTGAAAAATTACACATAATTATATAAAAAATAGAATATCAGCTATAATTGCAGTCAATCTTAGAGTCTTGATGTCTTTCTCAAAAAAGCCAATTGCAGTGATGAATTTTCTCATAACAGCTTTACACATTTCTGATACTCTTTCAGGTGTATCAAGCAGCAAAATAATTGGATTGAGTTGAAATTAGTTATATAGCATCTGCTGAGATCATTCTTTGTGTCTAATTGCAATTAGCAGGCATTTTTTTTCCTTTGGAGATGACTTCTATTTCAAGTAGTCATTTGTTTCAGATCTGTTGCTAATGCTTCTTTTTTTTCCCCCTAAAGTTGATCACTTATTTTGTGTATTTGTGTGCTCATACATGAGAGAAAGTCAATTCACTTTGGTTGTGACTACTAATTGCTGCTATTATTCCTATCCAATGACAGGCATATGAAAATGCTTTGTTCATTTTGTGTGTGTGTGTATGTGTACAGAGTAAATCTAGATTTAATTCTAAATGTATGATGGGTAGTTGAATACCCAGCTCTTTGAAAGAGAGGTGACATACACAAATTGGTCCCATCAGAATCTTACAAGTTGAAATATATAGGAAATCAAAGCCAAGATCAGTGGCACAGATGACTGAGTCTGTTTAGTTTAAAATAATTGAATTAAAGTGGAAGTTTTAGCCAAGCTTAAAAATCCCAACAAGGACCCATGCTTATGTGGTCCAACTGCGCAAGTTACAATGCTGTGAGCCATATCAGAAAATAATTGCTCTGTTCAGAACTCTGCAGTGGTTGACCAACAAGGTGCCACCTTTAATAAGACTTCAAATGATAAGATAGGGTTGCAGACCTTGTGGTCAATGAAAACAGAGGTAAGACCTCTTTGATTGATTGATAGATTGGATTTTGGCTGCCTCAGATCTCATAGGAGAGGCAGATTGACTCAGAAGTATCTTGATTGGTTGCACATTATGTTTTTGTTTTTTTTTCCATTGAAGCAACACTTAAGTGGGTGAAAGCCATGAGTCATTGGATGGTTGGAGTCAGAATGAAATGCTGGATCTTGAATGCTGGATTTTGGGAAGTGTTCAAACCAAAACTAAGTCTTAAAGTTCAGTGGCCTTCATGTTATTGTCTCTCTATGTTGTCTCATACAGTTGTTCTGCAAATAAAACTACCCAGCTTCCATCAACATGTTTAATATTAATTTTATTAAATTAATTTATATAATTCCCACTATGCCTTAGTAAAATAAGATCTGTAAAACAGCTTATATAAAATTCTTAAGCAAATCCTCACGTCAAACAAGCCATAACAAATAGCTAGCCAATCCAAACCCCAAATTACCCTTCCCCCAATCAGCCATGTTTTGGGAATACTGTAACCCAGTCAAAACAGGGTAGTTGCCTTCTCAAGTCTGCCTAGAAAAAAGTTGGGACAATGAAGTTGGGTTGTAAAGTAAACTCAATTCTGTAAATAACACTTTTTGAAGGCATGTTTGCAAACCTGATATATAGAATAGGAGTTTTTAAGGCGCTATTATATTTGGTGTGTGGGGGGGTTGTTAATTCTCCTTGTGGGGAATATGTCCTAAATTACTTGTGCTGTTCTTTTCATGTAAATCCCTTTCTTTCTCCTATGGATTACCTTATATCTCCTTATTTTGGTTTAAAATAGTTCATTCTTTGTTTTCTTATTGCTATTATTTCTTCCCTTATTAAAACTTTGTTCCTCTTGCAAGAAATGTGAATGGATTTTTTTCTTCTTATTTTGGACTATTTCAGGAAGTCTAACCTTAAGATGATAAAAAGCTGTCCATCTTTCCATCTTTTCTGTTCTCACATGCCTTCTTGAGAAAAGAGATGGAAGAAAAGGAAATTATGCTGGACACGTCATAACAAGGTATGTGTTGAAACAAAAGTAAGAGTGAAGTGGCATGGATCAGGGTTTGGGACATTACCAACTTTTGTATATTTTTCCTCTTTTTTCCTCTCTGTCTTTTGTATATTCACTGCTGATTTTCTGAATATGAGGAGAACAATAAAGCCTTGCCTGTGTTGTTCTGGTAACTTCTTAAAGAAAGGTAATTGTATTCTCAAAGGTAGTCTAACAACTAGTTGGGGAGATCCGGTTGGACTATTAGCTGAATTGGTCATCTGTATCATTGAAATACAACTCCTAAAATTTAAACTAATAAAAAAACCTTTTCAACTGGAAAACTATTGGAGACTCAGAAACAAGCTTCTAGAGCTCTGGCAGTGCAGTGGTAAGAATGCAGTATTGCATGCTAATTCTGCCATCTGCCAGCAGTTCAATCCTGACCGTCTCAAGGCTGACTCAGTCTTCCATCCTTCCGAGGTTGGTAAAATGAGGATCCAGACTGTTGGGAGCAATATGCTGAAACTATAATCCACTCAGGGAATGCTATAAAGCACTATGAAACAGTATGTAAGTCTTGCTATTGCTAATCTTTTAAATATTACTGCATTGCATGTGCCTTTTTGTTTTGCTTATTTGCTTTTGTTTGTTTGTTTGTTTGTTTCAGAGTGGCACCTGCATTAACATATGGTTTATGCTGCTTGTCCTGCTCCTTCTTTTAGAATATAATTCTTTATTGGCCAAGTGTGATTGGACACACAAGGAATTTGTCTTTGGTTTATATGCTCTCAGTGTACATAAGGAGAATAAAATACATTCATCGACAATAAAAAGATACAACAATTAATGATAGTCAAGGTTACTAATAAACTATCAAATTGTACTAGGAAACAAATAAAAACAATATAAATTGAAAGATACAAGCAACATAGTTATAGTAATAAAGGGGAAGTGTAAATTTTATATTATTTCACAATACTAAATAGTTCCCTGAATACAATAAATCTGAACCTCTCTGTAACTAATTGTAGAGTTCCAGGCAAGAGAGTAATAATTTGGCAACAAAGGTTTTCCTCTGTAGAAAAACTCATTTTTCCCTTTTTTTTAAAAAAAAAAGGGGGGAAAAGAAAGGAGGAAACAGCATTACAATAGTGCAAAATGTTCCTCTCATCATAGAAATTAATGAAAAATGAAATATGATCATTCAGCTAAAGTTACTTCTCAGCAAGCTTATACTGGATGCCTAATACATCTTGCATTCCAAGACATTGGTCTTCAAAGTATAAAGGAATCCTCGACTGCTAATTTATTTATTTATTTATTTATTTATTGGTTCGATTTATATGCCGCCCTTCTCCGGAGACTCAGGGTGGCTTACAATGCGTTAAGCAATAGCCTTCATACTTTTGTATATACCTGCTTAGTAGGGCTTTCCCCCCCACCCCCAAGTGGTGTTCTTTTTTATACAAAGTCAGCTTATTGCCCCCACAATCCGGGTCCTCATTTTACCTACCTCGGAAGGATGGAAGGCTGAGTCAACCTTGAGCCTGGTGAGAGTTGAACTCGCAGTAATTGCAGGCAGCTGGCAGCTAAGTGCTACTTAACAGCACTTTAGCCTGCTGCACCACCAAGGCTAATAACACATAATAGCAGGCCATAACATGGTTCTTTTATGAAATGGCAAACTGTATACTGTGCTTATGCTGAAAAATGTTGTCAATTTAAGTCTATCTAGAGCAGTAATGGCTAACCTTTTCGGGACTGATTGCCCAAAGTGTGCGCGGCCCGAACCCCCAAAATGCAATGCACAGGCAGCCCCTGGGCAAATGCATGCTTGGCATCCTGCATGTGCCCCACCCCCATGCATGCACATGCCCCCATGCATGCAGCCCCCCACCCCTGTGCATGCAGCCCCCTCGTGCATGTACAGCAGAGATTCGAAGAACAGTTGGCCAGTGGAGCTGAACTGGGATGATGGCTCATGTGCCATCAGAGAGGGCACTGCGTGTCACCTATGGCACGCGTGCCTTAGGTTCGCCATCATGGATCTAGAGCTTACAGAATACACGTTCCAAGACAAATTCTGGGGAATTATTTAAACTGTTGTTTTAACAATTAGAAAAAAGAATGGGGCTAGAATGGATGTGTGCGTGTGATTATTTTTAATCACAATTGAAAATATCATACAATTCCATTTACATGATATTGATTTAAGCAGTGTGGAACAATTTAAAAGTAGATGTTCCTGGATAATGGGTTGCTTTTTAATGATACTTTTATTACATGGTTGATCTTAATACTTAAAATATGTGAATTGTCTGCTTCTGAGAAAGAAAATTAATGCATTTGTGGATTCCCCCTGGACACAGCATTATCAATAAAATAGATGGCTATTTGGAGATGATAGGAGTGGTTGTTTTATAAATGACCATTGGTGTAGCTAAGATGACCAAATCAGTTCCTTGATTTGGTAAAACAAAGGAACACTATTCTTTTCTGAATTGTTTCCCATTGGAAAAAGAGGGAAACAGAAGCAGAATAGAAACGTATCCTTGTCAGAAATATAGTTTTGGGTTGCTTGAATGAATTTATTTTATTTATTTTTATTTATTTAATTTGATTTGTATGCCGCCCTATCTCCATAGGACTCAGGGCAGCTCACAACAATTAAAATCAAACCAGATAAAAACATATTAAAATACAAATTAAACGTATGTTAAAACTCATTAAAATAATCAAACCCCATCAGTCCAGGCTGGGCGATTTAAACAGCCACGTCTTTAGTTCGTGGTGGAAGGTATGAAGGTCAGGGGCCAACCGGAGCCCCAGGGGGAGTTGATTCCAAAGGGTGGGCATGCCCACAGAGAAAGCTCTACCTCTGGGGGCCGCCAGCCGACATTGTCTTGCCGACGGCACCCTGAGTAGGCTCTCCCTGTGAGAACGCACCAGGCGATGGGAAGCTGTTGCTGGTTGCAGATGGTCCGACAAATATCCTGGGCCTAAGCCATGTAGGGCTTTATAGGTCATCACCAGCACCTTGAATCTCACCCGGAGAGCAACCGGCAACCAATGCAAGTCATGCAGGAGAGGTGTAACATGGGAGTATCAGGACCTCCCATCACAACCCATGTGGCCGCATTCTGTACCAGCTGAAGCCTCCGAGTGGTCTTCAAGGGCAGCCCCAAGTAGAGATACATTGGCTCTTTGAAATAAAGTTTGATACGGACTTCTATATGTGATGTCTTTGATGAAACAAGCATGAACAACACTGATAACACAATGCAATAAGCTTGTTTCAGGGAAGCGGCCCACATAAGCAATTTTTGATTGGGAGTTACTGTCATTTATTAAAATCATAATGATAATATGATGAACAAAAAGAAAAAAAACTGAAAGCAGGAAGTCATACCAACATTTAAACACAGAAGAACAAACCTTAATTTCCCACTGGTAAAATCTATGTCCAATTTCAGAATTTCTCATAAAATTGAATATTTACAAAAAAACAAAAAGGTATTTTATTCTATTGTCCAGAAATAGAAAAATAAAAATAATAATTAAACAGATGTCATTCAACACTTAATTGGAGTCAAAAGATAATTTAAAACTGCACAATTCTGGACAGCTGAATATGAAGGCAGATATATATATATATATATATATATATATATATATATATATATATATATATATATATATATATATATATATATATATTGTAAAGCAAGAGGTGTGTTTAAAAGAGAAGTCTAGAAGAATGCAATAAGTGGAAGTGGTGAGGAAGATGTTCTTTAGTTCAAGTTATCTTTTGTTATTATCGTTTTTTACTCAATAGAATGAAGCTTCAGTTTGGAAATTTGATTCCAAGCCAGTTCAATCAAGCATCTAAAAGGATTTACTTTTAAGATTTATTCTGAAAGGTTAAATCAATTGTCAAGTTGAACTGGGTACTCTGAACCAATTCTCCTATTCATAAAGTCAAAATGGGTCAGTGATTTGAAGCCGCAGTTTGAATTGTATCAGGACTGACTTGCAAATTCATCCTGTGTATGGCTTCTATTGAGCATAGGTGAACATTCAATAAGGATGGGAAATAATGTGTTTGAACTATATTCTCTTTTAAACAAAGGTGACTCTGTCAGGTCCAGTTTTGTTCAGATTCTCAGGTTCTCAATCATGAATTTGCTCTGGCTCATTTAAGGATAATTTACAAAACCAAAAGCTTAACTGAGGGCACCACAGTTAGAATGATAATGCAAATCAATGATGAGGTCTCAAACCAAGTAAACAATAAGATAAAAAATGGGCCTAAGAAAAATGGTCTTCAAATATAGTACAAAGATATTGCCACTATAATTTAGAGACCCTTATAATTTAGAACATGCAAATCTGCAAAGCCATGTACCAAGGAATCATTTTTTATTTTAATTCAGATGGATGCCTTTTACAATTTTGCCACTATTTTGCAAAGATAAATAGCTGATTTATTTGATTGCCGGTAAGGCGGGATATATCAAAAGTAGTCAAACACATGGGTATCTAAATTCATTTTGAAATATTTCTTCTTTTTTAAAAATAGCCATCTCTTGAAATACACAAAGTCACTTTACACAGGGAAACAATTCTGGACTCCTTGTTAGAAAACTCTCAGCATGTTATTAACAGAAGCTATGTAGAAATGAATATTTCCCATTAAAATATATGGAAGCTATAATTATTTTTATATTTCATTAGAAATGGGAACTATAGGCATTGCCTTTACAACTATTTTGGACTTACTTAAGTGAATTCAGATTTATCTTTCCCATATTATGCACATGTTCCTAGCCATGACTATTTGCAGTTACCTAAAACAGAAATTTGGCCTTTCACCTTTCATGATTACTACCATTTCTCTCAGTAATTGAATCTATTTCTTGAATGTATGTACTTCTATATATGAAAGACTAAAGTTATATTGATATTTGAGAATGGATCAATTGGAGGTGTCTGATGTTCAGCACTAAAATGGATGGGAAAAATGAATTGAAGATTTGAACTGTTTTATTTTATTTTTTAATGTAACTATGTAATGCTCTTTGAAAAAGAACATAGAATTGTGAAGCTTAAGGCAATTATTCCCAACTTGCTGGAGGAATGGAAGCATCATTGTGTACGGAATATGATATGGTGACTTTCTACCTTCTTAATGGTTAGGATACTGGGATTGTTCATGAGTGGTCCAATGGAATAGCTAGTAAAGAAATCTGAACATTCCGGATTAATCTGGAGCAGACTTCTCTAATAATGTGAAACGTTAATACCACTTTATAATGCCGTGGTAAGACTATACTTGGAATACTGCATCCAGTTTTGGTCTCTACAATGTAAAAAAGGTAAGGACATGGGGCATTTTATCCCTGCTGAAGTTGGGATTCTAGAAAGAGTGCAGAGAAGAACAATAGAGATGATTAGGGGATTGGAGGCTAAAACATATAAATAATGCAGTGGTGAAATCCATTTTTTTTTACTACCGGTTCTGTGGGTGTGGCTTGGTGGGCATCGCATGGCTTGGTGGGTGTGGCTTGGTGGGCATGGCAGGGGAAGGATACTGCAAAATCTCCATTCCCACCCAACTCCAGGGGAAGGATACTGCAAAATCTCCAGTCCCACCCCACTCTGGGGCCAGCCAGAAGTGGTATTTGCCAGTTCTCCAAAGTACTCAAAATTTCCACTACCGGTCCTCCAGAACCTGTCAGAACCTGCTGGATTTCACCCAGGAGAAATTTCCTGGAAGTTAGAACAATTAATGGAACAACTTGCATCCAGAAGTTGTGAATGCTCCAACACTGGAAGTTTTTAAGAAGAGATTGTACAATCATTTGTCTGAAATGATATAGGGTTTCCTGCCTGAGCAGGGAGTTTGGTTAGAAGACCTCCAAGATCCCTTCCAACTCTATTATTCTGTTCTGTTTAATCTGCACACTCCCCCAAGATGTACAGAACTACATCTCCCAACAGTCATTGGCCATTCTGACTGAGAATTTTGGAAGAAAATTTTCCAGGAGACCACCAAATTCTGGAAAGCTGTTTGTAGAAATGAAATCTCCATTTGTCAGAGCCTTAGTAAAGGCAGTTCTTGCCATTTTCCAAATGGCAGCCCATTTTATTTCTCCTGCACATGAAAATACAAAATGTAGCATTGCCATCACTTCTAATGCGTCAAGGAAAAAGTGTTGTCTTTAGGAAACAGAATCCCACCCTCTGTGAAGACAGAGTAAGTATCAGGAAGGAAACTAATTATAACAACAATTAGCCTTGGGTTACTAGAATTTATTCAAAGATGGTGGATTCAGATGAACCCTGTAATAGACGAGGATTCATTGCAAGTGATGTGCACATATAACCTAGCTTGTTAGCTAACACTTTAGCCACTTACATCTAACATAACCTGTCTATCCTAAATAAATATATAAAACAAATGCCTTAATTAGTTTGGGATATTAAAGGACATTAACCACAGACTTGTACTATTTTGGAACACTACAAATGATTCAGGAGGAAGGCAAGGACAGGAGGCATTGTATCCCTGCTGATGACACAAATATAGGTGTGACTAAATGAAAGAAGACAAATACTTTACTTCAAATCATGGGGTACAAACAATAACTCATGGTTTGCATTTAGCTTGCCTAATCCCTGCCTTCAAGATTGTGATCTGTTACTTTTGCTGTTTTGGTCAATTTGAGAAGGCTAAGCTTAATGGCCTATTGATTCCATTGCAGCTGCAACCTTTTCCAGTGAATTATGATATAGCTTGGCCTCTGATCCCTTTCGCCTATTGTAAGGGTTTATTTACGATTCATCATCTCTTGAAAGAAAGGTAACTAGTCTCCTCATTCCTACTGCGATCTTAGAATTTGTAGCATTTGCCTCTATTTATGATAAATATAAAATGGGAAAAAGGGACACTGATATTTTCATGTTACAATATCACAACAGTAAGACCATCAAAAGTCAATCACATAGGTCTACATAAATAAAATACTGCCTTTCCTGCTATCAGGATTGAACTTTTATGATCTCCTACAGAAAGTGTATATAGAAAGTGTAGGGACGCAGTGGCTCAATGGCTAAGATGCTGAGCTTGTCGATCAAAAGGTCGGCAGTTCAGCAGTTCGAATCCCTAGTGCCGCATAATGGGGTGAGCTCCCGTTATTTGTCCCAGCTTCTGCCAACCTAGCAGTTTGGAAGCATGTAAAAAATACAAATAGAAAAATAGGGACCACCTTTGGTGGGAAGGTAACAGCATTCCGTGTGCCTTTGGCATTTAGTCATGCTGGCCACATGACCACGGAGACGTCTTCGGACGGCGCTGGCTTTTCAGCTTTGAAATGGAGATGAGCAACACCCTCTAGATTCGGGAACGACTAGCACATATGTGCAAGGGGAACCTTTACCTTTTATAGAAAGCCACCCTCTGTACTCTACTCCTTTGTAGGGTTTTAGAGAAAATGAAAAATCCCATTATTAAAGAATATGTGAGGTGTGTAGTGTACATTCCTGTGTGTGTGGGCTGCATGGGTATCAGCAGGGGGAACAAGGGAGATAAAAGACATGTATTTGATTAAGTCATCACACAAAGGCGGCAACTTATAGTATGCACTAGCAGAGGTCATTCTAGTACAAGTACATAATTATGATATTGGTGTGACATCCTGAGGCATGTTTTGTTATTTTGGCATCATTGGGGTTTGCTCTGGACAGTGCTGTGCCAATGCTGAAGGTTGTTTCTTTTGTTTTCCTTATTTTAGGATAATGGATGTTTAAATGGCCATTATCGTTATTTCTTATTGTGTAACTGGTAGAAAATTGAGTAAAGCCCAAGTAAAGTCAATTTAGCATGAATTATAACTGATTTATTCTTATTACAGAGCAAATAAATTGTTTAATTTGCCAAATTGTTTAACCTGCCTTGTTGGATTCAACAACATTAGTTCTGCTTTGTTTCTTTTGGTCCACTGCAAATAATGATACAGTAACAGCAGCTACCAAGATGAAGAGGATGAAGGCATCCTTGTTTATATCAATACCAGGATGATGATGAAGAAGAAGAAAGCCTTGGGTTAATTAATTTATAATTTTCAAACCAGAGTGATTCGTGGAATGAGACCAGGATGACCTGATCTAGTTCATAACATATTTAAATAACAGTAAGTATTATTTGTCTTTGGTTCCTAATTATCTCATCCATGGTATATCAATTTTTTTATGTAAAGCTTTTGATGGAAGTTCCAATGATAATGAATTTAAAAGGCAAAAAGAAAGGTGGTGCATTTTAATTGGCTAGACGTCTTAGGCGACTGGAGGCTAAAACATATGAAGAACGTTTGCAGGAACTGGGTATGTCTAGTTTAATGAAAAGAAGACTAGAGGAGACATGATAGCAGTGTTCCAATATATCAGGGGTTGCCACAAAAAAGATGGAGATATGATATATCTACTCAGAAGGGCACACTGAGTTAGGGCTTCTATTCCTTGATAAATCTGTCTTCCATAACTGTATCTATTTCCTTGAAACCATTCAAGATAGCAATGAATTATGAATTCCACTGACTGACTGTGTAATGAGTGAAGATGTATTTTTGTTGTTGTTCTTAATCTCTTTCTAGTCACCTTTATGGCATGATTCCCTAGTCCTTGTAGTTTTACAAGAAGGTGAAAAATCCTTTTCATGTTAATTTTCAATGTCATGCATGATTTGATACACCTTGAATGTGTTCTCGCTCTGTCACTTTTTTTCCTAAGCATGTTATGTCCCAGATAGGAGGCCATCTGGAGATTTTGTGTATGTCACTTTGTGCTCCATGGGGAACAAGTGGGATGTAAATGTAATAACATTAATCAATGGATTGGGAAATTGAATTATTATAGTTCACTGGGCTTTAGGAAGGTCATTCAAGAGATTTTGACAAATCTGTTTTTATTCCTTTCTATGCTAAAGGACTATTTGTTTATTGTAGAAAAATGTTTATTACTCAGGAGGCAAAATTCTTTGTTTTCTAAATGCACCTGGCTTTGTTGTAGATAATTCTAATCTTTTAACAAGTCTTTGTTCTTTCTTCTTCTTTTACTCCCCTGAACATCTGCTTCCGAGAATTAGAGAAATATATAATTGAGCTGCGGTGGCGCAGTGGTTAGAGTACAGTACTGCAAGCTACTTCTGCTGATCATCGGCTGCCAGCAGTTTAGCAGGCTCGAATCTCACCAGGCTCAAGGTTGACTCAGCCTTCCATCCTTCCAAGGTCGGTAAATTGAAGACCCAGATTGTTGGGGGCAATAGGCTGACTTTGTAAACCACTGAGAGAGGGCTGTAAAAGCACTGTGAAGCGGTATATAAGTCTAAGTGCTATACCTATTGCTGTCTGAAACAGAATGTGAGATAGTGAGAAAAGCCTTCCAGGGAAAGAGGGACACTCTACCATTCCTTTCTTCCAATAGGAAATTCCATTGGATTGCATGCTCATCTATGAATGTCTGGATGGTTGAATCCCATACTTTGACATGATGTTTTGTTAATATTTCTCATTTGGATACAATGTTATCTTAATCTTGGTTGTCTTGAACTCACAGAACCTCCTGATTGTGAGACGAGAGCTCCACCTCTAGGCCACTGTACCACTCATCCAAAGATACTGTGATTGAATGATAAAAATACATACTAGACAACAGGAATTCTGCCACATTTTTAAAGGATTGAAGATAAGGTTATTAAATATAATAGGGAAGTAAAAGATGAATTCTATCTATTCAAACATTTCATGATCAGAATAGCCATAGGGAACACTGTTTTTCTACCTCAAAAATTAGAGTCCCCCTCAATCTTGGTCATATTTACCTATTCAGACAGGTTGAATTTGATTAATCTCTCTTTGCTTTTCCTAAAGTCCATAGACTGTATGAGCATCTTCCCTCCTTATTTTGCATATATTGAAGCCCCGAATTATCTTGTCATCAAAATTTAGTGGTAAAGTGCAAAAATAGCAATTTTCTGAGCTTTTTAAAATAGGGAAAATGCATTAGGACTTTCATAGAGCTATTTTATTTATTTATTTTATTTTTATTTTTATTTTATTTTGATTTATATGCCGCCCTTCTCTGGAGACTCAGGGCGGCTTACAATGCGTTAAGCAATAGCCTTCATACTTTTGTATATTTTATACAAAGTCAGCTTATTGCCCCCACAAACCGGGTCCTCATTTTACCTACCTTAGAAAGGATGGAAGGCTGAGTCAACCTTGAGCCTGGTGAGAATTGAACTCGCAGTAATTGCAGGCAGCTGGAAGCTAAATACTACCTTTAACAGTAGCATTAGTCTGCTGCGCCATTCAGGCTTCTTTTTACCCCTATGTCTTTCCTCACCCCTTTCCAAAGAAAAGGTCAATCCCAGGTTTTTCCTACCAAAAAAAAAATTCTTCATCCCTCCAAATTTCATTTTCCATGCCTCCCCCAATGTAAATTGTAAGGTTCTTATGGCAAAAGCCTGAGGGAGAAAGAAAATTAAAGTGTGAAAGGGAGATGGAAATGGAGAGGAAGAAAATTTATACATGTTGAGCAATTAGATTTTAAGTGCTTAGTCAGCATTGCTAGAGTGCATTTGTTCTAGTCTAACTTATCTAATTTCAGCAGCACAGTGAAGAAGGATCAAATGGAGCAGGGAGTGATGCCGTCAGATTTTGTTCAGTGGTTGCACTCTATTTTCAATGTTCAATTTTTAATGTTCTCATAAGACACGTTCATGTCAGAATAGTTCTCCCCTCCAGTGGTGTACTTAGTGACACTATTTCATAGCAATGGCAAATGAAAAAGATTAATTTTCTGTACTCTTCCCCCGCCCCCCAGCCAGTCAAGGACTGTTACCTGAAGTGTAAGGTTATTCATATTTCCTAAATTACAGTAATATTGCTGTAGCAAAAAAATAAATAAATGGCAAAGCATTAATCCTTTCCATGGCAATAGTCACAGTAAGACTGAGAAGCAATGGGGTAAACATTTAGAACTCAAGGTGATTAAATGTTTAAAATGTTGTTCCTGAGCCTTCAATAACCATTTGAGAAAGTACCTGTCCAAAAACAGACTTGCATGATTTGTGTCTAACCACACCATCCTAGATATATTAGTGATCTTGAGCCAGGGAATTTCTGATTACCCAGACCTTAGAGCTGATACCATATTAGGTCTCGGAGGTTTACAAATTATCCAGGGTTAGCATTTCCCCAACATTTCTTTGATCATTTTTATTCAAGCCCATAGAAAAATAATGTTAGGCACACTCATACAGACTTGCAAACTGTCTGAAAAATATGTGAGCATGGCATGGATTTTTATAGTGGCATACTCTCAGCAATCTGTAGCTCCCATTACTTCTCAAACTTCCTGGACTTCAATTAAATCCTAAGGGATTCATCATGAGAGAATTCTTTTCATGGAGCCTTTTTAGTTCAGGAACAAAATAACCCCAGGATATTATAAAGTAAGATGAAAAATGTGAAGAGGTTCTTAAAAAAATAAAAACTACCCTGAGCATGAAGCAATAAAACAGAAACTTCCTTCTGAAGAAATGGAGACTTGGGGATATAGAAAGACAGATTGTTGCAAAGGAGTAACACAGTGGTTTCACAAAGTGGCCAAAATGGGCATAAGAGATGGCTGAACCATTTCCAACATAGAACATAGCTGATCGGTACCCCAAAGTTTATGTACACTGAAATAGACAAAGCACAGGTATAGAATAATCTCAAATCAGATGGAATTCCCCATACTAGTTTAGTGATTGGGAAACTAAAGAGTGAGGAAGATTACGTACAAGAGTTGAATCAAAAGTAATGTCTCTACATCAGTGATGGAATTCAAATTATTTTACTACTGGTTCTGTGGGTGTGGCTTGGTGGGCATGATGTGGCTTCATGGGCGTGGCTTGGTGGGCATGGCAGGGGTAGGATACTGCAAAATTTCCATTTCCACCCCATTCCAGGGGAAGGTTACTGCAAAATCCCCATTCCCACCCCATTCTGGGGCCAGCCAGAGGTGGTATTTGCCAGTTCTCCGAACTACTCAAAATTTCTGCCTGAAATCAGAACTTGCTGCTCTACATTTATAATTTTATAGGTAGTCTTCAATTTAACAACTGGTCAACCAATGTTAACAATTCATAGTTACAACAGATCTTCACAGGACTACTTATGTCCCAGATTTAAAGTTCTGATGGCACATACATATCCCACACAGAAATCAGAACACATTTTGGGTGTTCAACAACTGGCCTTCTTTAATGGCTTTTTGCAGAATCTTGCAGTCACATGAGCAAGATTTATGACATTTTTGTAAGAAACCAACAGTTGCTTCCAGTTTCCAGCAAAAAACATCCATTGTGGATAATGGATTCACCAAATGAATTTGCTTAAAAACTGCTGTAAAAAAGATTGCAAAATCAGGCATGATCATATGGTGACGTGCTTAATGACTGGCATGGGTTACAGCTGTAATTCTGGGTTCAATGAAGGTTGTAAGTTTGTAAGTGATGGTTGTAAATCAGTGGTGGGATTCAGCCGGTTTTCTCTGGATTGGGCGAACTGGTAGCGGCGATTGCGGAAGGCTCCGCCTACCCACCCAGACGTAATGCACGAGCACTGCACATGCGCAGAAGGCTGTGTGCATGCACAGAGGAGGTGCGTGCAAGTGAATCGAGTGCGCTTGTGCACCCATCCGCATTTGCAAATGTAGGGAAGTATATGAATAACACCTCTGTTGTAAGTGTAAAACTACTATTTGTAGTTTTAAAAGAGTATATTACTATATCTTCTCTGCATTCTTTTTGAAATTCTAGAACGAGTGCAGAGAAGAGCAAGAAAGGTGATAAGGGGACTGGAGGCTAAAACACACAATGAATGATTGCAGGAACTGTGCATGTCTAATTTAATGAAGAAAAGAACTAGAGGCAACATGAGAGTAATCTTCCAATATTTGAAGGGCTATTTGAAGAGGGGGGGGGTCAACCTATCCTCCAAAGCACCTGAGGGCAGGAGAAGAAGTAATGGATGGAAATATCAAGGAGAGATCCAACCTAGAATAAGGAGAAATGTTTTGAGAGAACAATTAATCAATGGAATGGCTTGCCTCCACAAGTTGTGCTCCAATGCTGGAGGCTTTTAAGAAGAGATTGGACACACATTTGTCTGGAAGCGTATAGGGTGTCCTGCTTGAGCAGAGGGTTGGACTAGAAGACCTCCCAGGAAACTTCCAACTTTCTTATTCTATTATTCTATTAAATGAAATTGGAAGTAATCGTTGACATGAGTTCTTTTATTGCCTGTTTTTTACTTCCTCATATAATCACCACAATTTGCTACATATTTCTGATGGAAAAAACTTCTTAAGCCATCACAAAAGGTTGTCTCTTCAACCAAGTCCTGGCAGTCCTTTTCACCTCTTTATTTAAGTATATCTACTGGATACACGTATTAGATGTTGTGCTGTATAACTCTAATTTTGAGAAAAAGGTGAAGATTGTATGGATTGTATAGATGGAGTAAAACATGTTTTTTTTTGCATTTAAACATTTCTTTGCAAACTTCGGTTTTAGCAAAATTCATATAAAATTACAGCAATCATATCAGTTCAATACATCTTCTATAATATTAACAGCACTGTTTATCAAGATGTGCTTTCATAGTAAAACATTGCGATCCAGCTTCACCCTTGCCATTTGCATGGATTAGCAGCAAAATTAGTGTCTTATGCTTCCAGACTCTGCTTAATCACTATTTTGAGTGTTGCAATGTAGCATATCACCTCTTTATATTTATATTTATAGTTTTTATTAGTATTATGTAAATAGTACTGGGACTATTTATCAAGTGTGCATTCCTAAAACTGTAATATTATATTTTCATGCTAAATTCTAGGTTTTTCAATCCCCCCCTTCCCACAAACAAATGCACCCATCAGTAGTGGGATTCAAATCCCATCGCTACTGGTTCATTCGTGGATACACACACACTTGTGTGAGCAAAGACATCCGGGCGGTGGGTGGAACCTCCCATCACCCGCTACTGGTTCGCCCGATCCAGGGCAAACTGGTAGCAACTCACCACTGGCACGCACACACACACACACTTCTGGGTCCTAAGGATGGACCCATTTTTCATCAGCTATCACAAAGTTGTGAATTCATTCCTCAACTTCCTTACTGTGATACTACAATAATCGCTGACAAATTTCAACTTTCAAATCTCTGAAAGTTTGAAATTTCAACTTTCATCTCTGCCATCAGTGTGCAAGAAACCCATGTAGCCATGGTAGTGCAGTGGTTAGAATGCAGCATTGCAGGCTAATTCTGCTGACTGCCAGCAGTTCAATCATCACCAGGCTCAAGGTTGAGTCAGCCTTCTATCCTTGAGGTTGGTAAAATGAGGACTAGATTGTTGGGGGCAATATGCTGATTGTAAACTGCTTAGAGAGGGCTGTAAAGCACTGTAAAGCAGTATATAAGACTACTGTATATGCTGTTGCAAGTGCTATCCAGCAAAACTTCAGATATTGAGGAACATCAGCAATGTCATGCATTCCTGTGAAATGCCAAAATTGGCAACAATTTCCCTTTGAGTAATCTGCCAAATATCTTTAACCAGTTCTTCAATCTTTCTCATGTGAAACTCCCGAAATCATGTCACAGCTTTGGTTTTGAGCCCACAAATCAATTGCTCCCAGTTTGATATATATATATATATATATATATATATATATATATATATATATATATATATATATATATATATATATATATATATATATGCCCATTGATGCACAGTACTTGTGCCTATACAATCATCATCATAAACAATCTACATTCAACATTCCTCAAATTGAGGAATTTCTTTGGCAGTCAAAAATTCTATTATGTCACATTCCATAGATAAGTACTCACATCAGGTTTTCATTTCATAACTAGCAATAGAACCTTTTGTTACGGCAATTTTTAACGGAAGTGAGGAAAAAAAGCTAAAGAACATATCAGAAGCTCTGGCACATCACGACTGCCATCTGTTGGTGATGTAACAGACATTACTTTTCATTCAACCCTCATATTAGAGAATCATTATATCCAGACAATGGGAACACTCCCCTACTAAAGGAGCGAAACTTTCTTTTCTTCATTGTATTTTGTTCTCCCTAGCTGCTTTCTTACATTTGCAAAACCAATTAAATTATTGAAAAAAATGGATAGATGATCTCTCCCTCAGAGGTAAATTGTTTAACTTATAGTTGAATCCTATAGGATGCAAATTATAGTTGCATCCTATAGCTAAGTTATAAGATAATTGCGTAGCACTTAGCAAACATCATGTAAGGATCATTATAGATCTTAGTCTAAAGCTAATTGTGATTCTTGTCTACTGAGTCTTTATAGACTTTAGGAAAGTTATTCAAAGCAAAGTTACTGTTGTACAATACTTGCATTCTATATACCCATACACCATAAGATCCACAAATCAATAGGTATATGACCTGAGATTAGAAAGGGCTCCAGAGTGTGACATTTTTCTTCCTGAATGTTATGATATAACAGCTTCAGTTAAATATAAAATTTCAGGAACTACTAAGACAATGTTTTATCTTTGGCAGCTTTAGGCATCAGCAAACTTTCCTGAACATTAAATTGTTTGTTTTCATGCTTCATTGATCCTGCACTTTGGTTGCTTTAAATCTCTTAATTTTTGAAAATAATTTTAACTTTCTGAATTAGCTTTTGATGATTACGTTTGTCTATTGGAAAATCACCTCTTTTAAAATATATATATATCAAAAGAACAAAGCTGAAATTTTAAGCACATTCATTTGGGAGTTATGTTCCAGACTCCACCAGGTTTATTGTCGCATAAATATTTAGAACTTCTTAATAGGACCATTTTAGTACATTTCAAGCATATCAACATTTATAGTTCCTGCAAAGACTGATCTCATTTATTCAAGACTAGCTCAATATACATTTGCATTCTGCAATGTATTATACACCGGTGTGTTCATGATCAGGTAAGAAGGAGAAAACATCAAGTTCTGATATTGTTCTGGAAAAGTTTCATCCCTGGTCAGTAATTCTAGCCTGAACCTCACTTCTTTTCTATATCCTTATCTGAATGCTAGTGATAAGTCCTTGGTTATAAATGCTGGTGGGATACATCTTCAGAATTTCATAAAAACAATATGGATAGAGACATGGATTCACATGAGAAAATGTGATTCGCTGGGCATGTAATACTTATCAGAAACACCTTAAAACACATTGATGTCATGTGACATATCATGACGTTTTTTACCTTCACAGAGCTGGGGTGGGCATGGCCTGTGCGTGATGCATCCAGCCCATGGATCACCACTTTGACATACCTACCTTAAAGCAATTATCTCATTGTTGAGTGCCATGCCTACTCCCCAAAACTGATGCGCAAACCTGAGCCCATTTAATTTAAGGGAATACATGGATGTCAATTAATGTTGTGAACTATATTTTGTCCTTTGAATCTAGATTTCTGAATAGTCTTTCAAAGTATCATGGGAACAGTAGTCTGTGTAGAGCAAGGGAGGGAAAATCTCCAGAATTTTTCTTTTTACCAGTTCTGTTTTAATAGATTGAAAATGAATATCCATGAGAAATTATTGCAAAGAATTTTTGTATGTACTTTGCTATGGAATATCAAAGAAATCAATGTGATTGAGCCAACATGTGTTAGCTGGTCTGTAACTTCCTTGTTTTCTCATTCTTTAAGAAGTCATCATGGAGGACATTTCCCAACAGTAATTTTTAGTAGTAATTCTACCAACACCACTAAAAAGAACCTCTGCTTTTGACAACAGCTGTGAATCAAACTGAGGTTAATGGAGAAAACCAACCAATCACTAATACTATTCTATTCTATATTATATGCTATTGAGCTGTGGTGGCATAGTGATTAGAATTGCAGGCTAATTCTGCCAACTGCTAGCAGTTCAATTCTCACTGGCTCAAGGCTGACTCAGCCTTCTGTCCTTCTGAAGTTGGTAAAATGAGGATCCAGATTGTTAGGGGCAATAGTCTGACTCTGAAAAAAATGCTTAGAGAGGGCTGTAAAGCACTGTGAAATGGTATAAAAGTCTAAGTACTATTGTTATTACTATTGCCTCATGTGAAACATGTAGGGCACATAGAAGGTTTGCTAAAAGGAGAAAAAGCATCGGATTTCAAGATTATTCTGATATTAAGTTGTAGCTATATCCTCTTTTTTCTTGTTCTTTTTCATGTGAGTATTTTCAAATAAGGGCTTACAAATTCAGGGGTTTTAAACATTGACAGAAATTTGAATTAAGATGCCAGACAAATGAACATTTCTATCTGCCCAATTATTCTGTCTGAACTTTTAGGATAGTTAATGATGACAGTAGATTAAACTAGAAGACATTCATTTTAAACTTCTCTGGTTTATGCCGGTTCTGGATAGCATATATGCTATTGTTGCTCTCTATGAATACGAGTCCACAACCCTCAAAGGTTTTATTTCCATTCCAAACACTGCAATTTGCTGTAGTAAACATGTCAAAGCAGCTGAACAAGATTCCAGTAATGACACTGAATTTTTTTTTTCCTGTATCTGATCAATTTTCATGATATTCTTGCAGTGCAGATTTGTCAGAAAATCCCCCACTTTCATTACTGAAATGGAACATAAGCATAAATCTGATTTGGGTGAAGGAGAATAAAGCCATCCCAATAAGGCACCCAGAATCATTAATTGAGATGGGCGGCTCTAGAATATGAGTGAATGAATAAATAAATATATGCATACAAAAATACAGGAATTCACAGAGCAACCCTTGAGTAGCAAGGGTGTGCACGTGAAAAGCGATTGAGAGTAGTTAAGTAGAATAAACACAGTCAACACAGAGATACACTGATTTGTGTTTACTTTCAGGAAATAGTAATAAGGCATAGTCCAATAAACAATCCAGGTCATACACGTATAGAGCAATAGATATCAAACAATAGTCCAGGGATAATCCAATAACAAAGTCTTCTTACCAGTCATTGTAGTCATACACAATAACAGTTCTTCTATATTTGCAAACAGTAGCAAACACAGCAAAGCAGCAAAGAGAGCAAAGAGCAAAGAAAAACAAACCAGGATTCTAGCTCCCTCTTAAGGACATTGGCTACAGAGCTAACCAATCAGGACACTGTATGATGCAATACAGCAATACAGCAGTCTTAAAGCAATATTGATGGTTTATATATTGCCAACCCAAGAAGTTAGGTAAAATCATTTCCTAACAAAAATACTTGCTGAGCCTACATCCTGTTTCAATGATACAGAGCCAACTAACTAATTTTAAAGGGATAAGAATACACGCTTCTTTAGTTTATTCTCATGATAATTTTGTGAAACATGGTTTGTAGTACCACTATTCAATTACTCCTCTTCATTATTTTTTCCCCATTCTTTTTTATTGGCATTCCTTAATGAAATTCCTTTATTATTATAAAAATAATAAATCTAGCAATTAACCCAAGCAAAGTACTCCTGGTATCCTTAAAACAAGCTTAGAGGTTTACTTGTTTTTTTCAAAATTAGCAATCATCAGAGGACAAGGGGAAAGCTGTCCTCTTCATGTATCGCTGTAGTAGTACAATATGAAAATATGAGCAAAGTTTCGTTAAATAAATCTTGCTTCCAAATAGGAAAAATGTGCATGTCTCTTTTACATAGTGATTGATATTGAAAGTTTCATCGTCCAGAATTTCTAGCACAGGATTTTTGATCTTTCAATAACCCTGTATTTCATACATGATGATTCAATAGATATATATTTATTTACATAACTATTTTCAGAATATAGATACCTTTAGTTTTTTATTACTTTAATTTTGTTCAAATTTTATGGTCACATGTACCGCACTCACCAATAAAAAAAGACGCAGCCATGTGAATTTGTATATAACTGAGAATATAAATATCTCCCATTGCAGTTTAGCAGGCATGAAAATTCTGCAGAGTTACGGGTTGCTAGTGGCTTCAAAAAAAGTACCATATATATTGCAAGTATAAGGGTATTCTACTAGTACAAGCCCCATTATGAAAATCGTGCATGGGACTTTCAAAAACTCATCATTTTTTGTTCAAAGGTTTCATGCAGATCAGCATAGGAGGCCTATTGTGCATTAATAGTTTGTAGAGTAATGGCATATATTCTGGAATGCTACTTATAAAATGGGTACAGGTAGTCCTCAACTTATGACCACAATTGACCCCAGCATTTCTGTTGTTAAGTGAGTCATTTATTAAGTGAGTTTTGACCTACAAAGGTCATAACTATGAAAAATGCTCATAAATCACATTTTTCAGTGCCATTGTAACTTTGATCGGTCACTAAAAATGAACTATACAACAATAATAATGAATAAGAAATAGATTTATCTCTATAACGTAGGGATATAACCGAATAAGCTTTGATTCTTGAATCATTTTAGGATTTTGGAATTCATTAGAATAGCTTTTTCCTTTTGTGTCTTGTTAAAAATGCAGTTGAGAATACATTGAACTTGTTAGTGTCTGCTGTGTAGTTATGTTTTTTATTACAGTGTCTATTCGGTGGTCTCCATGGACGCTTTGACTCAGAAGTTAGTTAATTTTCAGTCTATGGTGATGAATGTGCTGTGTCGTCTGCAAAAGTATTTTCATATTTCTTTATGAATTGTGCTTAGATCTACTTTTCTTTTTCTTTTTTTAGTGTACCATAGCATATATTTGCTGACATGAAGTGTCTGCAAAACACTTACACGAAATATGTGAAGAACAAATTAAAATAACTCATTTCTAATTTTGAATTCTGTATATGAAAATGAATTCTATTGTTCATGAGCATAGAGGGACCCAATTAAAAACAAATCTAATGATAGTAGCTTTCAAGTGTTTTCTGTGAGGTTGGATAGGGTCACCAAGGTACTAAAATATACATTTAGCTTAAATATTCATAAAGCGGTCTTTGATAAAAGCAATTCACTACACAGAAAGCTTTGTACACATCAGGAATGTACAAAGTGTGATGTGCGAGCCATATGTGGCCAACACAGAATAGTCAAGCTTCACCAAAGACTTTCATAGAGATGGAGATACCTGTAGAGATGGAGATGCTGTAGATACCGTCAGCTAGGTACTTAAATATATGAAATATACCTTTTCTCTGTAATGCTGTCTTTATGGAATATGCTTCTCCTAATTAGATTAGCCCATCCCTTTTGATTTGTCACAAGGTTCTCAAGACATTAAAATTGTTTTTTTGTGAGATGGGCAGCTATACAACTTTGATTAATAAATAAATAATTAATATCTGATATCTGTTTTCCTCCAAGAGGAGGGGGGGAAACAATTGTGTATCCCAACTTCAAACATATTAAAGTTTAAGATTGTCTAAAGTGTTTTGGATTGTTTCGGTGTCAATTTTATTCTTAAAGCATATGGAACCCATCATGGAGTTGATTCTGGTATTCTGCTTTTGAGGCTAGACTGTCTCTGCCTTCCATTTTATCAAGCAATGTTTCAGCTTTTATATTGATTTTCTGTCGCCAAAGAACACTTTCTCCTTTTTCACCTATGGTTTTTGGCTGAAACAAAGAAATGCAACTGGGTGATAGATGAAATACGCTACTGTGTCAAATCAATGGTTCATCTATATCAGTAATGTTTCTTTTACAATTGTTCAACCCAAAATAGATGTGGAATAACACAGACCAGTAAAAACAAATCAGATCAAGGTTTCCTTCCATCAAAACATTGCCAATGTTATCATTGGCCATTCTATGAAAGTTGCAATTAGAAAATTGTGGAAATATAGCTTTCTAATTTGGATACAAGCATACATTAGAAGACAGAGTTAATTGGAGTTAATTTAAACTTGGAATTAGCATATAAAAACTCCTCATATTAATTCACATTTCTGCTTGGTTTTAGAGCTTTGGGGATTACAGTTTGATGAGGCTGTAAACTCTAAATCTCAGCTATCTATGAAGGAAGAGTCACTATTGAAGAATCTGAAGACTAATGTGGATAAGTTTCCAGCTTTTTGATTATAAAAAAATGTTTATTCTTTTTTTTCCCCCTGGACTGATTTGTTCTGTTTTCTATTCCAAGAAGTACTTTAAGAAAATTTATTCCAGATTTTGTAGAATTGAAAAATAAATTTATATTCCTTTAAATCTTATATAATTATTTTGCATATCATGCTTTTTCTGTGGGGCATTTTCATGATAAGATTATAGTAGAATTTTGCTTCCCTTACCCAGTTAAAAAGTATAATTCCTGATAGAAGCATTTTTGCCCCCATTTCTGTTGCAATTCATACAATATTTGAAGGCTCAGGCAAGAGTATCAGAGAAGATAGTGACTGTGTTAATCAATAGAAAGTTCAGCAAATACTGTGCAATTTAGCTGCATGATAGGTTTTTTTTAAAAAATTACTATTTTATATAACTGATAAAATACAGATTTATAGTCCATGCTCTACAGACTTATGGATGGTAATTCTGCACAAAACCTGTCCTGTATCCAAAATTCAGGTTTCTCTTAACGTAAAGTGGTTCTTTAAAAAAAAAAAAAGACTTAGCAACAGTATTGGCAAGATATAAACAATATTATTGAAGAAATAACGAACATTCAAATAGAAAACAGTCCAGAATTCTTTTTATTTGGCATGATAACAGCACAATATCTTAAGGAAACAAAATATCTTATCATACATATCTTGACAGCAGCAAGACTACTGTTTGCTCAAAATTGGAAATTAGACCAACTCCTATCCAAAGACAAAATTATCGCAAAGAAAACAGAGTGTGCTGAAATGGACAGATTGACGCTGGAACTCCAGGAAAAGGAAGAAAGCAAATACTATCTTGTATGGCACCAATGGTATCAATGGCTGGAAAGGAAAATCAGCAAAAATGTAGAGGATAGAAATTAGGGTAAAGACTTACATAAGGAGATGAACTCATAAGAAAATTAAATTTGTAGTGTAAAGTTATAACGTTGGAATTAGATACTTAATAATTACTCTCTATTAAAATATATAAGCTCAACAACATATAATCTGTTGATGACAAAAACGTATATGTAGAATGTTAGGTGGGTTTGTAGGTGGTGGGTTTTTGTTTGTCTTTGTATTGTATTGTATTGTCTTTATATCTTTGTTTATATTTTAATAATAATAAAAATATTAAAAAAATAATAAAAAAAGACTTTGCCAGATTGGCTATAATAGGAATAGAAACTCCATTTCTTATTCTCATATTAGATATGATTATTTAATAATTATTGTTTACTGATTTGATTTTAAAAATAGTATTAGAGTGCTAAATCAGTATATGATATATACATAGTGTATTACATAGTATTAATCTAAAATTACTTTGAAATTTCTTATTTAACTTTTAAGTTTCGTTTCCTCCCTCCCTCCCTCCCTCCCTCCCTCCTTCCCTTTCTTTCTTTCTTTCTTCCTTCCTTCCTTTTTCTCTACAGTTGGGATTTTAAAAAAAGAAAATGGTTAACCATGGGGGAATTCTGGATGAAATGAAGATGATTCCATTTTAGAATACAACACAGAGGGTAATCATAGTAGACAACAACATATCATGATAAATTTTTGACACACCAATTTAAAAGGTAAAGAGGCTTTGTCTGTCCAGGGGAGCATTCAACTATCAGCCTCTCATATGTATTGTATGGTGGCAGAGAGATTACATTAGGCTGCTGTAAGTAGCTTTACTTCTTAATTGACTCTGCCTAACAATCAATTTTCATTTCCACAGGCTTTACCTATTTAAATGTGAGACTAACCTTTCCTCCAACCTAGTGCCAATGAAAAGCAGATCAATATGTTATAACTAATAATGACATCTTGTACATATGGATTAACCAGATTTAGGTAGATATGACTTGTAACCCAGACCTTAATCCTTAGAATGTAAGAAGTAATAGTGGTCACCATGGTTAGAAGATCAACTGGGAGTAATTTCAGTTGGGGAAGAATAAAAAATTGCCTAGCCTTTGGAGCCAGTGTTAGAGTTGGACATTCAAGCATTAATTCACTTATTAGGCTCTCAAATTAAAATTGGAAAATCTTAAGCAAGGTTTGCTGAAGACGCTAACAGATCATTTTATAAATTTTCATTGATTCTTGAAGTGTAGTAGCTGAAGATCACAAAACAGCCAGTGCAGTGCTGAGCTTCAATCTTGCCTCACTGAAGCCATTCATTCATTCTTGACATAAGACAAAAACTGAAATTAAAGAGGGAGGATGGGGAGAGACACCTCCTCTGTGATCTGTCCATGGTCCTGAAAGTTCTATATTCTTGCTTCTTCCTCCTAGTTTACTTGAGCTTCTAGTTCCATTCACTGCATTTTTTCTCTCACACACAACATATATAGTATTCTTCCACTTATCCTCTTATCACCATCTGCCACATACTGCTTGATAGATTTTATGGTGTTTCTTTTCTATAAGATTTCTGTATGCATCTCAAGTGCAATTGATGTAATTTCTTCATAGTGATTAGGAATGCCCCCCCCCAAAAAAAATTCTCCCTTCTCTCTTTGTCTTACTCTTGATAAATCACAGCAACCATTCTAACTTTATCTGAAAATTCTCAAAACATGGAAAGATGCAAAACATTATTGCCAGCTAGTCTGGCCATAATTTTCAAAACCAAATTAAACATCTTTGCAAGACATCCATAGTGAACTCAGTAATAACTCTGGGTAGCTAACACCTTTCTACAAACATTCTCAATCACATCCTCTATATCATAACTATCATGAATTTATATCTTAAATGCTTTAAATTTGCAAATAAGTAAACATTTACTGAATGTTATCATTTTTCTAAATGGTGCAGTTCTTCTTTTCAAAAATACATCAGTCATCCAATGAAGGATTTAAAAATAATAGATGTTTAATTAATCAATCATGTAATGAATAAATACATGTGAATAAGTATGCTGAAGAGTTTGCCAAGATCCTGTTAATTGACATTTGTTTGCATATATTCTTTAACAAACTAATTTGATTTATTTGATTAAAATGATGACACATTCAGCAAATAAACTGTTAATATTCTCTCCATTCAAGGTCAAGTTTTTTAGCCTTACTTATTATTATTATTTTTATTTATTTATTTATTTATTTAAGTTCTTGGTAAGCCAATTTAAAGAGAGGTGTCTGTTCCAATTCCCAGGTCACTAGCTGCTTAAGTCTTTGTAGATCATCTCTAGCATCCTGTTAAATTTATCCTGGCATGGTGATAGATACATTTGCCATAAATTCAACTCTGAATTTAGTAAAAGCAGAAGTTTTTCTGTTATTCACAGAAGAGCTGCCTATTGCAGAATATGCAAATTAAAATATCTATATGTGTATGTATGTACAGTAGGTATGTATATGTTTGTGTGTGTATATGTATGTGTGTGTGTGTGTGTGTATGTATGTTTGCCTGCCTGCCTGCCTGCACATCTGTCTGTTTGTCTGTCTATCTATCTATCTATCTATCTATCTATCTATCTATCTATCTAATCCTTGGTGGAAAGGTTAAATCCTGGACCTTTTCTTTTTCTTTCCATCATTTTGGAATCAAATAGAAAAATAGAAAGTTTACATATTTATCGTAATAGAAATGCTTCAAAAGAGTCTTTGTGGAAAGCCTTGAACTTCTATGAAAACATTTTTGCTGTGAAACTATACACAGAAAGAAAGGAAATGGTGGGGGGGAGAGAAAATCTAACTGACTGCCTCATACATTTTGTTAAGAACAACAACAACACTAGAAGAACTTCATTTCTGAAGAACAAAAAAAATATTAGTATCATTCTATTACGGGTCCTCTCTCTCTCTGCATAATATGTGTGGAAATCATTTTACATCCATCTTCTTCAGACTCAATCTAAAATTATGTTTACTTCACTCAGGCCATTGCTAACTCTATTCACCAGTCTTGTATATTTTCTTTTTCCTGTTGTAAAATACATTTCTTTTCTTTTGTATCTGTCCAGAAATTATGATCTAGTGAGGATACTACCATGACATTTACCAGATATTCATAAGATGGTAACCCTAGAGATAATTTCTTTATCACAAGCATAATGATTGTGGAATTCTACTTCTATTTCTAATAATTATAGTTATCAGTGGTGTGTTGTTACTGTGTGGGAGTACAGTGGGAGAGTCGGCAGTGGAAATCCTGATGTGAGAGTGAACCGATTCACTCCGACCGTCAGCTAGGCCCTCCCGCTCGCCCCCGCGCTATATATACCTTTATTCCTTTGTTTTTAGCCCAGACCGGTGGGGCTCGCCATCAGTGGGGGTCAGCTGGGGAAGTCGGAGCATCTGTAATATCCCCCTAGATGCCTGGGAGAAGCTCCGCTCAGCAACCAGCTGGTTCCAGAATTCAGCAGCATGCAGCCTTGACTAGATCGGCACAGCTTCCTGTCAATGTTGTCGGCACTTCCGTAGCGTCATCAGTCAGTGCCAGCAACTCAGATTCATGAAGCTGTGCGGATCTTGACAAGGCTGCATGGGTGAAGGAAAAAAACCTGGTACAAAATAGCCCTCTTGCCACTACACGTAGTGTAGCCCATTACCTTTCTCTACAGTACAGCAACAATACATACAGTACAGCAACAGTACATACAGTATAGCATACAAATATAACAGTCAAGACCCCATCATGGCTCCACCAGCAAGAAGAAAGAAATATGAAGCCAGTTTTAAACTTAAAGTTGTAAACTTTGCCATGGAACATAATAACTGTGCTGCTGCAAGACAATATGGAGTAACAGAAAAGATGGTTCGGGACTGGAAAGCAAATGTAAAAGCATTAAAGAGTATGCCAAGGGGTAAGTGTGCATTAAGAAGAGGCACCCCACATTGGCCAGAACTCGAAAAACATGTAGCAGACATGGTGAATGAGCATCGCCAAAACGGTTATGTAGTGACACAAAATAAAATACGTTTGTTTGCACTTCAGTGGGCCAAATCTAACCCAGATCACAGCAACAGATTTAAGGCCACTGTATCCTGGTGTACTAGATTCTTGGAAAGGCATAATTTGGTTCTGAGGCAAAAGACAAAAATTGCACAAAAATTACCTGCAGATCTTGATGCCAAAGTAAATAGTTTCCATCAATATGTAATAAAACAGCGTAAGAAACATGGCTATGCGTTAAGTAGTATCGGAAATATGGATGAAACTCCAATGAATTTTGATATGATTGGAAATAAAACTGTCCATCCAAAAGGTGAAAAAACAATTTTAATTAAAACAACAGGACATGAGAAGTCCAGTTTTACAGTGGTACTAGCATGCACAGCTGATGGCTCCAAACTGAGACCAATGATTATTTTTAAAAGAAAAACAATGCCGAAACTAAAGTTCCCTGTTGGTTGTTTTGTACATGTGAATGAAAAAGGCTGGATGGATGAAGAAGGGGTAAAGCTATGGCTTGATAATGTATGGAGCAGGCGACCAGGTGGACTTATTCAAAAACGTAGTCTACTGGTGTGGGATATGTTCAGGGCTCATTTAACTCCCAACACCAAGCAAAGGCTTGCAAGAATAAACACAGATGCGGCAGTTATTCCTGCAGTATTGACATCGTTGGTACAGCCACTGGATGTGTGCCTAAACAAGCCATTTAAAGATCACATTCGAGAACAGTGGAATGAGTGGATGGTTAGCGGTGAAAAGTCATTCACAAAAGGAAGAAACATGCGTGCTCCACAGTTGGATGTTTTGTGCAAGTTTGTCATAAAAGCCTGGAATGATATTGATGCAGAAACAGTAATCAAGTCTTTCAAGAAGTGTGGCATATCAAATTCATTAGATGGTATGGAGGACAACTACTTGTGGCAAGATGAAGAGGAAGCCGAAGCTGAGACCACACCATCTGATACGGAATTAGATCCATACGATGACTGCCTTACAAATGTATCACAAGATGTCATTGATGTACTTATGATATTAGATGACGAACAGGAGGATTTTGAAGGCTTTTAAAGGGAAACTGTCACGCCAGCAAAACCTGTAAAAATAGCTTGCAGTTATGATGGGCGTTACTGACTCGCCAGGGACTTGCCCGGCACTGGCTCTCTATTGTTTGTTATCTTCCTCCTATCATAATCAGTTCCAGTTTGGTTGACAGCTTAGAAAACAAACAGCATGGCAGCTCCCATGGGTTTATTGTCTTATCCTTCCTTTCAGCTTTAGAGTGAATTAGGAAAAGTTTAATCCAATTGCACTGTTTTATGTTGACATGTTTGATGACAAACAGCCTTATGTTTATAAGTGACAGTTTTCCTGCTAAGTACCTGCGTGTCATAAACATTTGAATTAAAATTACCATATTGAAATCAAATCTGATGTTTTTTAATTTTTATTTGGTGTGCGTTGGAAGAGGGGTAGTCTTATACGGCGAGTATAGCCCAAACCCTATATTTTAACAGGAAAAGTAGGGGGTCATCTTATACGCCCAGTCGTCTTATACACCGGAAAATACGGTAGGATAAATATATCAATAGACAGTACCCATTGTGATTCAGTATAATCTCAGATGTGCTGTGCCTCTTAATATCATCTGATGATTGGAAAACTATATTGTTCTCAAGTATTTTACATGAGCTTCTGGCAGGTCTGATTAAACACTGGAAAATGGATACTACACTTCAATCCGATTCTGTAGAGTGCATTTTGAAACTCTTAATGAAAAAAGAAAGGGAGAGAACAGGTAATTCCTATTTTATCCTAACAAACCATGGAACCACATAATATTTAGGACTTAGAGCAGAACTTTAAGTGCCAACAAGGATTATTAAAATAAGTAAAGAAAAGAATGAGAAAGAAGGCTATTTTCTTTTTTGTTTGTGTGAATCCCCCAGATTGGCATAGCAACATAATCAATTTATTTCTTCTTTGGGGGGAGGGGGGAAAGCGAATGAATTGCTTTCTTGCCAAAACTGATCATATCAAAGTAAGTTTCATTTTTTTCCTATTTATTTGATAGATTTTACTTTAAATATGTAGTTATAGCTAAATTTTTATTTATCTTATTTGATTTGATTTTTATACCGCCCTTCTCCTACTGGACTCAGATGAAAATGAAGTGATTGTTCCTACTCCATATTTATATCCAAATAAATTTCATAAGAACAGAGAAAGCAGAGAGATCTAGGCTTCCTGGATAAGAAAGCAACCTCGTCTATATTTCTTAATTAATGTTTCAATAGTTGGCAAAGGATGCTTTGCAAAGCTCATCTAGTGATTCTGACTGTAATTAAGCTTTGAGTAAATGACATGGAGCTTCTTTCTTTTTCCTCATAACATGGCTTCTGTCACTGTTAGAAAACAATAGCAACAATGCCTAGCTGTCTTTTCTCTTCCCTCAATTGGCGCTCTCTTTAATTAATAGAAGGTTAAAATAACACAGTAATAATCAGTTTATTGGATTTTAAAGCATGTGACACATAGTCTATTTATTATAATGACATTTATGAAAATGGCTTGATGCCTATCATTATAATTACAGAGATTGAACAGAAGGTATAAAAGCCTCCTGTAAGGAACCCAAGGGATGCTATACAACCAGGATCTGTTAAGATGCAAGGGCAAACTAGACGACAACAATGAAAAACAATAGAGGCATGAAGGGCACTGATTTAATAGAATGCAGAAGTTTGGTACGGCACAAAACCAATCCTGACACTTCGTTCTATGATGCTAATGCTAACATCCTCAAACATTAATTAGACTTTTTGGACATTCATTCATGTAATACACTTTTCAACTCTGCCTTTTAGAATAATTACTGACAAGTTTGCTTATGATAAAGACAGTTAGTAAAAATAACCAAAACTGTAGTTATACCAGGAAAACAAATTTTGCCCATGGGATAAATAGAGTCCTATTTTCTCAGGTAAAATCTGTTTCTGTAAATCCAAATAAAATGGAGCAGTCAATTCTGTTATTATTTTTTTGTGTAATGTTATCAGGCTCTGTCAAGTAAATAAAAGTATGGAATGTAGACCAGAATAATTCAGTTATATTACTGAATATTCATTATTAATTGTCCAGAAATCTATCAGAAAACTAAATAAACATATAATGGCCAGTTTTGTTGCCCATGTCTCCAAATTAAATGACTCTCTTAATAAATTAATGACTCCTAAAATATCTACATCAATTCACCAGTCTTACCCTGTACTATGAATTTAGGCTTATTTAAAATTCAGTAGGAATATTTAAAATATTCCTATTGAAATAAATAGTAATTTAGTCATTACTAATATAAATCTCTTGCTATTTAGGCAATATAAATATATTTACATCCAGATCAAAAACACTTCTAAGTGTAGACTATTTATATATTTACCAGTTGTGCTATTTATCTCTATCATCTGGTAAGACCCTTTAAACTAAAGGCCAGATATTAAACTTTTCACATATGAAAGATGTAAGACAGCCACCAGGACACCAGAGGAAATATTTTCTCTCAAATGTACTTCTGTTCCGTTAGGCATTATCTTAAACTCTAGCTGTTTTCAATAAGAAATCCCCAAAGCCTCAGTCAGTAGACCCAATGTTTAAGAATTATGGGAATTTCTTTTTAAAACACCTTGAAGTACTATAGGCATGAAGAGGCTTGGTTGTCTTTCTCCGTGCTGGAAAAGAAGTGTTTTCTCAGCTTGGATTGTTGCTATTGTATCAGCCTCCCTACTTCATAGCAAGGTTCATGTCTGAGCTTTTTGACTCTGTGGCCAGGTTGGCAGTAGCATTTCCCAGGCTTATGGTTCTTCAACTTGCCTTCTCTGGTGATGGTTCTAAACAGTAGTGGGTTCCTCTTACCTTCACTACTGGTTCGGAGCATGCATGCGGATGGCGCTTCTGCGCATGCGCAGAACCTTCTGCGCATGTGCAGAGCATCCATGATAACATCCAGGTGGGTGGGCAGAGCCTCCCGCCTCTGCCACTACCGGTTCACCCAAACCGGGTCGAACCAGTAGAAACCCACCACTGGTTCTAAAGTACTCAAGAAATTATTGACAGCCATGATAGTCAAGGACCCAAGCAGGGGTGGGTTCTACTTACCTTTACTACCGGTTCGCAATGGGACCATGAGCGTGCATATACGCGGAAGCTTCTGCGCATGCGCAGATCACATAATGGCAGGTTGGCAGAGCCTCCTGCCAGTTTTACTACTCTTAGAACCAGACCAAACCGGGGGCAACCCACCACTGGACCCAAGTCATCCATCTCTTTAATTAAGAGAAGGTTAATTAACATGACAGCCAAGGTCCTGTCCCATGTAATCCAGTGACCTCTGGTGCATAATCATATATCTTTATTATTAGGGATCGGGAATTTTTGTTGGGTGGGGGTGTGTCTGGGGATTGTCATGTGTGTTGGGCTTGGTCTCTGGGTGTTATGTGAATTTCGTTGTATGAGTATACTGTGTATATACGTACAATGACAATAAACTTTATATATTATATATCTGACCTGTTTTTTTTTTCCATGTCAGAGCTACAGTATGACAGGGTTTTCTGGATTTGGGGGAGATATTGGTTTCTCTCCTGTCAAGGTCATATTATTTATTGGTTTATGGAATGAAGATAAGAGACTGGGCTTATTGCTGAAGGACCTGATTTTGGAGGGAGCTTGGAGTTATTCTATGGCTTTGGACTAGATCACAACAGAGCAGCCCCTCCATTCCATGGATTCCAGAACTCCCTGTCTTATGGTGGAGTTAAGGGAGATGAAAAGGATGAAGAGATTCTTAGAGCACAACTAGTTAGTGACAAAGAGTGAAGACAATAGAACGAGGCTTGAATTGCTATTAGAATCTACCATGTGGAATAAGAGTAGTGAAACATAATTATATCTCCTCCTTTATTGCATCCACAAATAGTTGTTCAGCAGCCTGTTGGAAAGTATTGAGCTCTGAGAATTAATTGCAAGAAGATACATGATAGAAAGTAAGCTCAATGTTTGTGTTTGGCTTCAAACAGTGAGAATTTACCAGAGTTTCCCTTGTTCAGAGGTGTAGCAAGCTTCATGCACTGTTTAACAGACTAACAGTCCAGCCGGGTAAAATAGATTACAACCAGAAAGTTCTCAGAGCTCCAAATCATGAATTCATATTTCTTACCTGTAAAAACATCTTATTTTCAACATTAAGGATGATAATTTTTATTACATCAGTCCATGTAGCAGACTTTAAGGTACTGATCTTCACTATACCTCAATGTGACAGGCCTGCTCCACCTGCGCTAGCAGAGGGGATGCTGCAGAACCTGTCAGTCAAGGAATTCAGCTGGAAAGTCCCAAGAGAACAGCTTTCTCTGCCATAAATCCTGTCCTTTGAAACATCTTGCCTCCCAATGTGAGCTCTGCAACCATCCCCCTGACATTCCCTCAGGTCCTAAAGACCTAGCTCTGCCAGTTAGCTTGGGGTCCTAAGGGGGAAGTATCATGCTGGAGATGGTTGATGGACCAATAGAAGATCCCACCATGCCTCTCCATTCCCATCTTTTTACCACAATTTTACCATCCTGCATATCCTGTTCCCTCCCTTCCCATCTTTTTATCACAATTTTAATTATAGTCCATATTTTTATTACACACAGAAAAAGAGATATACATAGAACACACAGAGAGACATACAAACACAGGCACAAACATCTCAAGTAGACATCTCAAGTCACCAAAATTTCCTTCCCACAACCTATGGCTTCCCACTACTTATGGCTACTGCAATGCAGTACAAGATAATTGCTGTAAAGGCAAATGCTGATTTATTCTACTATATTCTTTCTTGGTCAGTCCTCATTTATAATATTGTCTCTAACTCTGGGTACCATAATATAAATAATACATTGAGAACCTGAAATATGTTCAAAGGAGGGCTAAGGGACTAGAAGGCAAGTCCAATGAGAACAATTTAAAAAATATGTAAGTTTAGCCTGCAGAAAAGAAGACAGCAGGATTCAGATATCTATTGAATTGTCCTATAGAAGAGGGAGCAGACTAATTCTCTGTAGCTGTGGAGACCAAGGAGAATCAATAACCTAAAATCACAGGAAAATAAATTCAGAAGAGATATTAGGAAGAATTTTCTTACACTAAGAGTTTTCAAGTTGTCAATGGAGTAATTGACTGATAAAAAAGCTTGTGCTGGTTCTGTTCAAAATGCTATAGCAGAACTTGTCCTGGTCAAAGAATTGGGCAAGGTGACCTTTGAGATTTCTTCCATGATTTTATGATCTTTTGGCAGCCTTCTGAAGAAATAGATCAAAACTAAGAGGTTGTTGAGAACCAGAATCACCAATCAAGTTACATAAAACCCATAAAATTTGCTTTGGTAAAATGAAAATCTAGTCCTAATCATCCTTTGAAATTATTTATACCCAATGCATTCCAACTCCATATAAATATAATGAAGCACAGAACCATTTGCACTGATGAAACCAAGTTTTTATTTTTGTCCTATGGACTCCACACTCCAAAGATCTCTTCCAAATTCTACTTCTGGCTGCTGGGAGAACCTTGTGAAATTGTGCTCTTAAATGGGGAAGCATTTAAGACTGAAACAATTGTAAACATTTGTGTGTAAATTTCATTGTTTACCAACTTTTGAGAATTAATTACAATTAATCATTCAATCTTTATAAAGCAGAGGTAGAATCCATGTTCTCATTGGCATGGATGTTAATTTTTCATGTATATCTAAATGCATTAGAAATAAGTCCTTATTTTACAATATTTACAACCCGTTTGGCAATTAATTACAAGTGTCTCTATCTGTTTACGCACGTGTATGTTTGCTTGCTATCCTCTGAATCAATATGCAATTCAGCCTAGACTAAATCCTTTCCACTCTTATTTTTCTATAAATTTATTGCTCCTCACACAGTGCTCTGAAGTATAATTAAGTCAGGGACTGCATCTTGATTACTCTAATTATTCCACATTATGATAGTGATGTGTTCACGCCAGTACAGCTAAGCATTCATTAAATTTATATTCTAAATCCCCTCCCGGAAGGGATTTATGGATACCATCCCTTACTATTTCATCAGAATATTTTGCCAGCTTAGACTCAACTCACTCGGGGATCCACTGATTCTGTCCTGTTCATAACATCTCTTGGCCAGAAGGGATGACTAATCTCTATGGCATGTGGGATATTCAAAAGGACCACTTCTAAGACTTGATGTCAAGTTTAGAATGAATCTTTCTTTACAAAGTTTACAAAGAGTTTAAAGGGCAGCATATTTGGAATTTAATTCCTTCATGTAGCAATATCAAGTGTTTATATAATCTAACCTCACCACATTATTATTTATTTATTATTATTTATTATTTTATCATATTTGTATACCGCCCTACTCCCGAAGGACTCAGGGTGGTGAACAGCCAAAATAAAATACAAAGACATACAAAAGTTAAAAAACTATTAAAAACAGATTAAATAATTTAGGCTCAAAAAACAAATTAAAAAATCCAATTTATCTAAAAAACATTTAAAACCCAATTTAAAAGCCAATTTAAAAGGGAGAGTTAGGCCAGACCAGCCTGTTGGAATAAAAATGTTTTTAGGGCACGGCGGAAGATGCGTAAGTCTTGGATCCTCCGTATCTCCGGGGGGAGTTCGTTCCAGATGGCAGGTGCCCCCACAGAGAAGGCTCTCCCCCTGGGGGCCGCCAGTCGACATTGTTTGGCCGACGGCACCCTGAGGAGCCCCTCTCTATGGGAGCGAACTGGTCGGTGAGAGGCTACTGGTGGCAGAAGGTGGTCTCATAAGTACCCTGGTCCTGAGCCATGGAGCGCTCTAAAGGTGGTACCCAAAGCCTTGAAGCGCACCCGGAAGACCACTGGGAGCCAGTGCAGCTCGCGCAGGAGGGGGGTCACATGGGAGCGCCACATCGCTCCCATCACCACCCGCGCGGCCGCATTCTGGACCAATTGGAGCCTCTGGGTGCTCCTCAAGGGGAGCCCCATGTAGAGAGCATTGCAATAATCCAGGCGTGAGGTGACAAGGGCGTGAGTGACCATGCGTAACGAGTCCCGATCCAGAAAGGGACGCAACGGGTGAATCAGGCAAACCTGATAAAAAGTCCTCCTGGCCACGGCCGCCATATGCTCTTCTAAAGACAGCCACGAGTCCAGGAAGATGCCCAAGTTGCGAACCCCATCTGTGGGGGCCAACGACTCGCCCCCAATAGTCAGAGATGGCGCCAACTGACTATATCGGGACGTCAGAAACCACAGCCACTCGGTCTTGGATGGGTTGATCCTGAGTCTGTTCCTCCCCATCGAGATCCGTACGGCCTCCAGGCACCGGGACATCACCTCGAGGGCATCATTGAGGAGGTCTGGGGTGGAGATGTACAGCTGGGTGTCATCAGCGTACTGATGGTACTTCACCCCAAAACCACGGATGATCTCACCCAGCGGCTTCACATAAATGTTGAACAGAAGGGGCGAGAGGACCGATCCTTGTGGCACCCCACATACAAGGAGCCTCGGGGTCAACCTTTGCCCCCCCTGTCAACACAGACTGTGACCGGTCAGACAGAAAGGAGGAGAACCACTGTAAAACAGTGCCCCCCACCCCCAACCCTTCCAACCGGTGCAGCATGATACCATGGTCGATGGTATCAAAAGCCGCTGAGAGGTCTAATAGGACCAGGAGAGAGGAGCAACCCCTGTCCCGAGCCCTCCAGAGATCATCAACCAATGCGACCAATGCCGTCTCTGTGCTGTACCCGGGCCTGAAGCCCGACTGGAACGGATCTAGATAAATCGATTCATCCAGGTACCGAGGCAGCTGTCGTGCAACCACACTCTCAACAACCTTCGCAACAAAGCGAAGGTTGGAGACAGGATGATAATTTGCTAACACAGCCGGGTCCAGGGAGGGCTTCTTGAGGAGGGGCCTCACCATCGCCTCTTTCAATAGCCTTAGACATGGCTTTTTCTTTTGGCAAGAGTTAAGAATACAAAATCCTTAATATAGAAAATTTACTCTTTGGAAGCAACTACCTAATATTGAGGTTGCTGGTTTCTCAAAGTGTGTCAATGTGTCAAGCTTCTAATATTCTTTCTGGATATATAGTTTGTGTGTGTTTCATCCCCTGACTGTAGTCACAGGATGATATGAGAAATTTCTTGTTTAAGATGGTTCAAGAATAGTTCAAGAAAAGCTAAGGTGAATTACAGATGGACTTTATAGGAAATCTTTTTTCCTTTGGAGAATTCTAGCAAGAAGATGTAATATCACTACCTCCATATTATACTAGATGGTTAGTCTATTCCCTACATACTTCATGTTAGTCTATTCCCTATATACTTTTGTATACTGTAAAATCCCACATGGATTCCATAATTCACCATAGGGGCTGGAATAAAAGAAACAGATTATTTTTTACCCAATCTTTCTCCACTCTCTTGATCATCAGCATCAAGAGGTTCCACTTCCAGCTTATGCCCACTTCACATAGAGGACCTATGTTGAAGGAGGACCAAGGCTCCTAGTTATATCTTAAGCATTTTTTTATGCATCCTATTGTGGCCCTGCCCTCTGAGCCTGTCCCATTGGAGGAAGAAAGCTCCGAGCATGAGGAAGAGGAGTCAGCCAGGCCTCCCTCTCCAGGCCCCTCCCCTCTGGCATGGTCTCAAGTGCTGGCCGAGGGAGAGGAGACAGCTGATTCGGATCAGAGTGATAATGAAACATCATTCCTGGACGCACGCCTCCAAAGGCGTGATAAACGTTTGCAGCAGCTTAGGAGGCGTGCTAGGGATTAGAACTGAGTCACTGGACCACACCCCAAAGAGTATATAATAGAGGGTGGTGGTCAAGGATCTTTGTGACGAACAAAGTAAACCTTGGATAGTCACTAAAGCCTCGTCCGGAACTGCTGGGAGGAATATTATTTCTGCTTCGATTTTTTTGAACGTTTGTATCTTATCTTTCTGTTTGTGGAAATAAAGTCACTTGGCAGACAGTGTGTCTATCGCTGCCAAGTGGGAGATAAGAACTGGGTGCGTTCCAAAGTGTTTCCTTAACCCTCGGCTGGCTGTGTTTGTGTGTGTGTGGGGACGGGGACAGATCACATCCATGGGATTATTTATAAAGAAGCATATCATGAAGGGTTGTCAAATACAGATACCATGAAATTATTATCCCTGACTAGAAGGCTTTCTCAATGATGGGAAGTCCTTATATAAAAGCAGAACCATGGTAGCCATCATTCCAAGGAAACTGCTGATGTTCAGTAACACTATAAAGGAAGTTCAGTATAGGAGTTTCAAAAGATACGTATTGTAATCTTACAGGACTGTCTCACCCAAATTGTTTCTCTACGTCCTAGCTGAACTGGGAGGAAAGCCATACTCCAGGGAGTGCCAGCTAGCATGGTCAAGAAGGAGAGCCGCCGATGAACATCATCCCCTGTTTGCTCATGTCCCGATTGGACTTTTGTAAGGCCTTGAAAATGTGACCTTTTTGCATGGATGATTGGTTAGATTCAGTGGTGGGTTGCTCCCGGTTTGGACCGGTACTATAGAACCAGTAGTAAAACCAGCAGAAGGTTCCGCCCACCCACCATGACATCATCATAGCTGATCTGTGCATGCACAGAAGCATGAGCGCTCCCGTTGCGAACCGGTAGTAAAGGTAAGATTACGCCTGACTGATTTGTGTTTCTATTCATTTATTATACTCTGTATTTCATGTATTTTATTTTTTATTATTATTATAAATTACCTAGAGTCAACATTAAAGAAAAATGGGCAAGTTATACATCTAATATATAATTAACTATCAGGAGTGCCCAGACCAGCACAGATGTTAGGTAACAGTGATGCTGAAGTATAATAGCACCATGCACTAAAGTGGTTCAAGTCTAGCCATTGTTTCTTTTTTTAAAAAATATTTTTTTTATTTAATCATTTTCTTCACTTTACATCACAAAATCCATCTTTACAACACTCCTGTACTGGTATGCATTCATATTATATATGCTTATTATAAATACAATATATACAATATGTAGCTATTTTATATATATATACATACATACATATACATATACACACACTCAGGTTTTCGCGGGTGTTTGTATGTAGGTCTTTGGTTATTCGGGTCTTCTCCCATGTAAAATTGGAAGTGTCCTGGCAACGTTTCAACGAAGTCTCATTCGTCATCTTCAGGCTGGTGTTCCTGGAAGCACGAAGCCGAGAACACTGTTGTGGCCCCGCCCTCTGAGCCTGTCCCATCGGAGGAAGAAAGCTCCAAGCATGAGGAAGAGGAGTCAGCCAGGCCTCCCTCTCCAGGCCCCTCCCCTCTGGCATTGTCTCAAGTGCCGGCCGAGGGAGAGGAGACAGCTGATTCGGATCAGAGTGATAATGAAACATCATTCCTGGACGCACGCCTCCGAAGGCATGATAAACGTTTGCAGCAGCTTAGGAGGCGTGCTAGGGATTAGAACTGAGTCACTGGACCACACCCCAGAGACTATATAATAGAGGGTGGTGGTCAAGGATCTTTGTGACGAACAAAGTAAACCTTGGATAGTCACTAAAGCCTCGTCCGGAACTTCTGGGAGGAATATTATTTCTGCTTGGACTTTTTAGAACGTTAGTATCTTATCTTTCTGTTTGTGGAAATAAAGTCACTTGGCAGACGGTGTGTCTATCGCTGCCAAGTGGGAGATAAGAACTGGGTGCGTTCCAAAGTGTTTCCTTAACCCTCGGCTGGCTGTGTTTGTGTGTGTCTGGGGACAGGGACAGATCAAACACCAGCCTGAAGATGACGAATGAGACTTCGTCGAAACGTCGCCAAGACACTTCCAATTTTATGTGGGAGAAGACCCGAATAACCAAAGACCTACATATATATATATATATATGTTTGTGTGTGTGTGTGTGTGTGTGTAGTTAATATAGTTACTGCAAAAGACCCCTCACATAAGCCTGATGATGGCAGATGAGATTCTGTCGAAACGTCATTTCTAGCCTTTTAGGGATATATCCACAATTACACGGGAAGAAACCCGAAATATTAACTATACACACATATATACCCATGAAAACCTATATATATATAGCCAGGTTTTCCTATGTAACCAAGGTTTTTCAGCTAGGGCTGCAAAAAAACCTTGGTTACATAGGAAAACCTGGCTAGAGGAAAAACACACACACACACACACACACATATATGTATGTATATATATATAGTACATCCTACTTTTTATAATACTATACATTCTTCATCTATCCTTATCTTTATACTTATTACTATTTTCTAGTTCGTTCATCATATTTTCTTGTTAATTTCCTAATCTTTGCATCTACTATCTAACCAGTTATACCATACATTTCAAATCAAATAATATTCCATTTCTCCTAGCCATTGTTTCCTTGGTATCTATATTAATGGGGGTGGAGGGGGGAACCTAACATAAATGAAGGGAAAGCATTGAACAAATGAAACTGTGAGTGCATGCAGTGCTTCAAGAATGAATTTAAAAATTCTCATGGTAAATTATAAAAAAGCAAGAGCATAACAGGAGGCTAATTGAACAAGAACAGATCTGGGAAATCCTGTTTCCTTACTGACCAGCTGCCAGCCAGAGAAATATGACTGCATCAGCCATATGACTAGAGGTCTTCAGATGAAGATGCTATAATGGATCCTGAACTGAGCAAAGATTAGACTAGAGATCTCTAAGGTAGCATCCCAGACTTGGAATCTATGTTTCAATACCCCTTTAGAATACCTATGTACTATTTGCCTTCTGGGTAAATAATAATATCACTGTAATATGACATCACATTCTGTCATGGTGTTGTTATGTGCTCCAATGATGTTTCAGTACCTTGTTGATCTAGCTATAACAGACATTCAATCCAAAAAAGTTTCAAATGAGTATCAGGACTAACTGCAGCTCACAACTCATTTGCAACGATAAATAATAGAAAACAAATTTCCATACCTAATTAGCTGTGACAACAAGGATCACATTTGATAGCAATAGCACTTAGACTTATATACCACTCCATAATGCTTTACAGCACTCTCTGAGCAGTTTACAAATATCAGCATATTGCTCCCAATAATATGGGTTCTCCTCAGGATCTAATCCCTGTCTGTAGGCAGAGTTAACCTGCAATATTGCATTCTAACCCCTGCATCACCACAGCTCCTTGATACTATGACTTCTGAGCATTGGATGGCAAATGAGCTATAGGACATTATTCTCTCAGCGAGATGACAAGGTATCTTGGCTATCCTAAGTTTGATGCCATGGTTAAACTGTTGGCCTAGAAACCAAGAGACCATGAGTTCTAGTCCTGCCTTAGGCATGAATGCAGGTTTGCTGACTTTGGGTCAGTTACTCTCTCTATGTTCATTATCTTGAATTACTTATAAAATAATAAAAGTGGGATTTTTTTAAAAAGGCATAGAATTGCAAAGTGACTAGAAGACAAACAAAAATGAAAATCCAGGTCTATTTCTGAAAATAGGATAATTATTTAATGCTATTTGGAACCCAATCGCTCATACTGAGAATTTTAAAAGTAGAAGTATCAGACTTCTATCAGAAAATAAAAGATTCAACCCATTGTTGAACAAAGGCTTATGGACCAATATTCATAATGCCCTGTTTTCATCCTAAAACACTAATTCTTTACAGAGGGTTAATTAGAAGCATTGGAACGTGAATTGAATGAGCAATTGGAAAAAAATCTGCACAGCTGGAAATGCATGACAGAAGCCTTTTCAAACTGTCAGTGGAAATAGAAAAGAAGAGTCAAGATTTGCGAGAAAATTATCTTCTTAGCAAGAAAGTGCAGCAATTTATGGAGATAAACAACCAGGCCAAACTGAAAGTAAAAAAAAAAATTGACTGAAAAGTCATTAAAAAGTGAATAGAATTGATAGGAACAATGGGGCTATGTGCCTTAAAGCAAACAGATAGGAAAATCTCATCAACAATTCTTCAAGACATATACAAAGCACTCATTTCAGCATCAGTGCTGTTGAAACAAAGTCCTAATGTAACACATTGGTTATGTTACCACCAAGCAATTGAATGTAATAATAATAAGGACAAAAGCTAAGTGGAAAAGTCACTTAGAATTGGAATTTTTTTTTAAAGAACTGCACATGGATTTGAGGAATTTGCAGACCTAAAACTAGAGGGGGAAAAATAACATCAGAAACTGGACTTTTTAAAAAATGGTACAGCACTGGAATCAACCCAATAAAGTTCAAAAAACTAAAATTGAAGATTGTGGAATTGTAAGGCATAATCAAATGGTATAATACAAGTATAAGCCCATAAAAGCAAACATTTACAGTTTAGAACACATCAGCATTGAGAGTTGATCTCTAAAGTAGAATTTTGCATTCTAAGAGAGGAGTGAGGGATTACCGCTCTGATGGCGAACCTATGGCACATGTGCCAGAGGTGGCACACAGAGCCCCCTCTGTGGGCACGTGTGCCATCGCCAGCTGATATTCTGATTTCTGGTGTGCACATGCGCACCGGCCAACTGTGTTCGTAGGCACTGGAGTGCTGGAAAACAGCATGAAAATGGCCCGAAAAACAGCCAAAAATGGCCAAAAACAGGCATGTGTGTGCCAGCTAGCTTATCTTTGGGTTTCTGGTGCTCCAGCGTGCATGAAGTCCAGCTGGCTGGCATGCACGTGCATGCCAGAAACCCAAAGACCAGCAGGCTAGTGAATGCATGCGGTCCGGTTTGAGCACTTGGCGCTCTGGTTTGTGCACTCCAGTGTTCTGACGCATGCACACACGTTTCAGTTTGGGCACTCGGTGCCAAAAAGTTTCGCCAGCACTGGATTACCCCATAGAACATAACAAGAGGACATAATGGATTTACATAAAAAAAAAAAAAAGAATTAAAAAGAAAAAATATGAAAAATTTAACTACCACAGAAGAAATAATTCAGAGGAGTCAAAGTAAATCAAGTACTAGAGTGAACCTGGAATTGTTGAGTTGCATGGATTTGGGCTTATATATCAGAACAATCAATCTGCATCCTATACAAACTTAGCTGATCAATTTAATGTTATATTAAAAACAGAACAAATGAATACTAATGTTAGGTGGGGGAACATTTTTGAATAATGAAAGAGAAAAGAACCAGATCTCCAAACTATTAACCAATACCTTGTTTGCCTATTATTTTTTTTAGTATTAATCAAACATACAAGGTTATACAAAAATAACAATGAATGCATGGGAGGAAATGTTAATGCTTAATGAGGATGAATAAGATATGGTCAAAATGAAAAAGGAGATCTTTCAAGGTAATTCATCATTATAGTTATTCAATTTGGCAGTGATCCCATGCTAAATGAGGCAAAATATGCCTACTAGGTTTTCTTTTTTTTTCATAATCATTTAAAATAAGAAATAAAGCAAATAAGAGAAAAGAAGTAAGAAATAAAAATGAAAAAAAAGTATGCAAAAATATAATATCCATAAACAAAGAAGTTACAAATAATGAACAGTTAGTCTCCAGTACAACTGTCAGGTTACTATGTCAGCACTCCAAACTACATTCACTCCAGTGCTGACAACAACATTGATGAAAAGCAAACTTCATTCATTTATTTTTAACAATAGGGGATGCTTAGATCTCTTTTTGAACTTCCTCTGTTGTTTAATTTAAATATGCCATTTAAAAAGGGGAGGGGAGGGTGAAATAAAACCATAAAATATATGGTTACTAACTTCTCCTTTGTTGTATTCTGATTGATATGCAATAATAATGAATATTTAGGATTTTTTGTGTGTTTCTGATTTCAGTTCTTTGGTCTTTTTTCCATTACAAAACTTAATCTAAATGTAATTAATTTTCCATTCCTTAAGATTCCTTAAAATTTAGGATAATTCCAGAAGAAAGTGGGATATCAGAGAGACTATTATTAACTTCCTGTCTAATTTCTTTCTTCTTTCTTCTTTCTTCTTTCTTTCTTTCTTTCTTTCTTTCTTTCTTTCTTTCTTTCTTTCTTTCTTTCATACTTTCTATTGGGATAATACATAGACAGAGATTGATAACATTTACAAGATTAATAAACAACTTGCAAAAATAAGAAATCAGATCCAACTGATGTCCCAGTGCACTTTTTCAGGAAAAAAAGGTTAGAAATCAAGTTCTGCAGCAGCATTTTAGGATTCAGGATTGATAATATAGTTGTTAAGGAAATTCTAATTAGGATACTGCACAATATTTTTTTCTGACAAAGTCAAACAGAAAAAGATAACATCTAAATGGGATAAATTGGAAGAAATGGATCAATGAGAAGAATGTGCTCAAAAGATTTGAAATTTACCTTCTGTTATGATCAAAAATAATGTTTATAAAATTATATATCCTTGGTACATGACACCATCAAAATTATTTAGAATATAGAAAGGCATTCTTTATGTATGTTTGAAATCTGATCAATGTGAGACATTATGTCATGCTTGGTGGATATGGGGGCGGGAGAAGTTACAAAATTTGGATTCAAATGCACACATTGATACAGAGGATTTTAAAGATTAATATTCAATTGAAGCCAGAACCTTTCATTTTAGGGTTGATGAATACACAATTAAAAAACAACCATGAAAAATAATTTCAACATATGATTACTGTGGTGAAATTATTATATGTTCAAAAATGGGGGAAAAAATCAGCACTACCCAAAATGGATGACTTATTTGATGAATGGATTTTTTGACATAAAAATAATTTTGTGATTTCTGATTTTGATGATTAGAAAAAAATAAGTTATTAAAAGAAGGGAATTACAGTGTAATCTTAGAAATAGAGCTTGATTAGAATTCTATGTATAACTGCTGAGAGGAAAATCAGAAAAATATATCCTTATATTTCTTCTCATGTTCTCTGTTCTTTTATTTTCTTTGCTCTGGCTCCTATTTTCTTTATTTTTTTCCTTTATTTTTTCCCCTCTTACATTTACTATACGTTTTCTTTGAATGTACTTATTATATATGTAAAATATTTTAATTACACACACACACACCCCAGATCAAATTGTCAAACATAAAACACCTGGATGCAAAAGAATCATACAGACTTAATACCATCCCCCCCCCTCCCAAAAGCATGATCAGGAATAGAAGAGGTTACCCTGGTGTTTATGCAAAAAGTATGAATTGGTAAGCAATAAGAAGCATGAAGTCACAAATAACATTATTGAAAATGGCGCCAGAATTGGGATTCTACAATTCAGACTCATCAAGGCCTGGAACACAATACATTAGACATTAATATCATTAAAAGAACTTTAATTGTTCAATATTAGAAATATATTAAGCTCCCCATTCTCCCACCAATCAGCTGTTGGTATTTTGATTCTAGTTTCCTCCTTCTGTGATAGATGTTATACAAATGGTCCATTTCCTGAACAGATTTGAAGTCATTTCTGGTAATGCCGTAAATCAGTCTAACATCCAAGAAGTACAAAATACAGGCATAGGATGAACAGATGAAGTGACAACATCATAACTTTAGAAAGAAAAAAGTAAGTGAGATATATGCCTCAGGCTATGATCCATAAACTTGTTACCTTTCTATGCAGTGACTTTCGGACAGCTCACATTTTTCTCAGAAAAATGCATTTTTGATCCCTATGTCATGTGATGTAATACATTGGCTAGAAATAAACTGGTTTAACTGGTTTATGGATGGAATTGCTTTAATGGTTTTCAGGCTCTAAAGAAAGATGTCATTCTGGAAGCTGCTGTTACTAGATTTATTATTTATAACTTCAAAATAGGGGGGGAGGACTCCTTTCCTTCTTTTTTAAGCATATTGTCATTTTGGGGTGGGGGGGGGATTGCAGTCTGCTACTATCTGGATCTTGAAAATAAACAGCAACAACAAAAGTAAAATAGGCAGAAATAGGCAGAAAATGTACACCTGCTAACTTAGAAGAATATTTAAATAGTTGAATGAAATTTATTCAAATCAATTTTCAGGGATCCCATAATTAATTTTGTTAATCTAAACAAGTAAGGTTATTAATTAGGTAGCAACATCTAATGAATCTTGGCGGACCTCAAAACAAAACACAAAAATGAAATAGGATCAGAATACATTAGTACATGAGTGGGAGACCACTTGAACATCCACAGCATTGGAAAAAGACTTAATCTAAAGAAATCGGAAAGAAAACCAAACAAGGCAGTATGCCAAATGCTGCCATATTATTGTCAGAAACATGATAGACATTTCCATGAAGCCATAAGTAGTCAAGCTCAAAGGAGTCTTTGCAGTTTTCATTCTAGCATTAAACCTTCATCAGGAAGATGGGACATATAAGAAATTGCATTCCTTCTCCATGACTGTTTTTACCTCAATTACAGCATTTGATGTCTATTGAACATGGTTGATTAGATATCCTTTTAGGTTCCTCAGCAGACTTATTTTAGTTGCTGCTGGAAAGCATAACTGCTGGTACAAAATGTACTACCGAAATACCAGACTGATGTTATCTTTGGGTTATGGGAACCTTTCATTTAGTGGAAGAGCGTTAACTTCTATGGTATTCCTGATCTTGGAGATTGGAGATTGGGCTGCCTGAAATGATAATGCTAATCACATAAAATGATGAAACTAATCAAACAGAATTGAAGAAGTGCAGAATGATGGATCATTTATGAAGAACATAAAATAAATGCATTAATAGATCAGTTCAAAGGCTGTATTACTGCTCTCCAGCTAGTGCTCTCCAAGTCTATTGAGCTCAACTGCCAAATTATTGCTGTGCTAACTGAAATGTTAAAATGTGTTATAATTCAACGCATTTGCAGAAGGAATGATCTTTTGAAGTTACTCATCCAATCTGAGTGAAGGGAAATTGGGTAGAAAAGTTCTGAATATTTCTTCAGGGGAAGAAGGCATTCTCCAACAATTTCTAAAGCCTGAAACACACCCTTAAAGGTGATTATAAAACTATTGTTGAAAAAAAAAAAAACCCAGCCTAATGTGGATGATAACCCTAACCCTCATTTCACACCTTGAAGTTTAAATGAAGCCTGGGAAGTCAAGGAGGGATCAACCAAATTATTTCTACAGAGGAAAATAGGGCATTACCAAATACTCATTGGTTACCTCACACTAAGTAAACAAATACTATCTTTCAACCTTTGACATTCTTTTCTCCTTTGGTAGAATTTGTAATGCAAATTAAATTTTATCAAATTGAATGAGGATTGCTATGCAGCAGTTTTGTTTTTTTTCTGTGACTGGTACTCAGCCCAAATTCTTTTGAGAGTGGAGCCTGTGCCTTGGATTCTAATTAATAATCCATTCAGAGCATCTCCCCAATGATAGATGAAAGGGGAAGGAATTATTTGCTAGTTTCTCCATTCCTTCACAATCTCTTGTAATTTTCACCAAATCCCATAGTGTATGAAGAGGACAGAAGTGTGACTTTGTCTCTCCTTTCTATTTCAAAGTCTTCATTGGGTTAGATTCCTTTATGTGGGTACAGCCCATTTTCATTCCCTGATCTCTGCTAAGCAGTTTGAAACTGGTCTGTGATTGTCTTCATTGATATGGCTTTGAAAGGCAGAAAATATGCTACAATCACCATGAGCAAATCAATGCTCTTTCTGGATATTTAGTAGCAGTGTGTCTTGGCCCCCTCTCCGTCTGCCACATTTTTGGAGAAATAGACAATTATCCTCCTCTACATCAAGCATAAACTCCTCTATCCACCATTTTATTTGTGATGTGATGCATGAGGGAAGGAGGGAGGGAGGGAGGAAGGGAGGGAGGAGGGAGGGAGGAGGAAGGAAGGAAGGAAGGAAGGAAGGAAGGAAGGAAGGAAGGAAGGAAGGACAGTTTAACTTTTGAAATAACAAACATCATCTAAATAAATGGGATCAGATCCAGTTAATAGTCTTCTGGTTATGGAAGGGAAGTTAAGATCCATTCAGAGAAACTTCAGCTGTCTACCCTTATCATTCTCTAGAAGAAAATAGAAACCTCCAGAGACCAATCCCCATCTGACACAAAAGCTAAGATTGCTTCTAACATTCAGTTTAGTTCCACATTGTTCCTGTTCCTGCCTCTACAGCTATGAAGCTCCAGGGGATAAGACACAAGTGGTACTGGCCTGAGGCTTAAACACATGTGAATCATCTTATATCCAAACAGAATTTGTTATATTGGTTTTTTGGTCTTTTTTAAAAAGGCTTAAACACCTTGGGTTTCTTTGAGCTGAATAGCACTTTCTATCATGACCAGTCCTGTGCTTAACAAATCTTTAGTATTTTGTATTTTCCCTAAAGAAATTACAAAAACAGGAAGTTTCTATCCCTGAAATCCCATCTGCCCATTTGTATCTGTTGAGCTACATTTAGTTCACTTTCCTAAATATAGACAGGGTTGCCAAACAAGAAATAAATCATACAATATTCAACATAGGAACAAACTATACAAGCATTGTTCGACACGTTCTGGGATATTTATAAACAGCATAGCATAGCATAGCATAGCATAGCATAGCATAGCATAGCATAGCATAGCACAGCACAGCACAGCACAGCACAGCACAACACAGCACAGCACAGATGGCACTGTATTTAATATTGTAAAAAATTACATGGCTCCTAGATAGTGCATGCACTGAATGGCCCAACCAAGTAGCTAGCATTCTGTACAGGAACAGCTGGATAGTGTATGAGTTGAACTCTCCCAAGTCCATATGGGAGATCCCACAGAAGGTTGCAAAGAATGACAAGGCTAAAATCTCATAGGGCTTCTGTATGTAGACAGACAGGCAGGAACTAGCCAATCAATCTGACATGGTGATAGTAGACAAAGACTGGAAGATTGCTGAGGTGATAACTATAGCAGTGCCAAGTAACAGCAATATCAGAAAAAAAGGAGTACAAGAAGCTAGAGAAGTACCAGGAATTAGAAAGGATGCAGAAAGTAAAGGCTAACGTGTTTCCAGTGGTGGTAGGAGCACTCAGGGCTGTGACTCCTAAATTGGAAGGGTGGTTGCAATAGATCCAAAGGAACAATCTGACCAGAAGAGTGCAGTGTTAGGGACAGCTAAGATACTGCACAGAATCCTCAAACTTCCAACCATCTAGTAAAGGACCCAAGAATTGAGGAAGGCACAGCCCATCCATAGGGATGACAGGGGAGTGTCTGTCTGTCTGTCTGTCTGTCTGTCTGTGTGAGAGAGATAAGTAGAGAGGGAGGGAGGGTGGGAGGGAGAGGGAGGGAGAATATGGCCCCTATCTAGAATGTGCTTTCTAGTCATATTAGAAAGGACTTTTGAGATCAAATAAGGATAGCAAAAAGCTAAGGTCATCTGCACTGGGACATGTTGCAGTTAAGTCATTTTTTTAATTCAAATTTTTATTAAGATGTTTTTGTGTTTGTTCTAACTTGAGGTAAGAGTTCAACTTTTTTTTTCTTTTTGTTCACCTTTGTGAACAAAGTTTTATATTCTATTTCTTGTAAAAACTTAATAAAGTTGTTCTAGAAAAAAGAAGCCATTTTAAACCATCTTAAATAAAAGTGTGCCAGAGATTAATACTTGTTTTTATAGCATTCTTAAAGAAGCAGAAATCTATTAGGGCAGAAACGTGCTTACACATGGAGAGGGGATATTTTCTTTCTTCTTTTTCATATTCAAAGTGGTAACAGTAGTTGATGCCGTATAATTATTACTTTTGAGAAAGATGAGCATATGTAGGACATTGTGTGGAACTCTGATCCATTCTGGAAAAAATTGAAAATAACAGAAATCATGCCAGAGTCTAATGACACCCTCCTCTTTTTTGGTAGCCTGATAAACACAATTAGCCCTGATATAGGTCATGTCTCCAGACAAATATATAGAATTCAATTAGTGATTCTTTACAACATTTTTGCCAGAGATGGAGCCTAGGGCATGTATGTAATTTTAGCTAGTTCCACTGTTATTTATTAAGTATGATAATACATGGTGTTGCCTCCTCTTTCATTTTCCTTTTCTTTTATAGCAAGTGAGCAGGGAAAGTATCAGTGGAAGTGAAAAGACTGAAATAAGGGCTGAGGAGGCAGTGGAGGAGGCGATAGCTGTTTTTAATTGAAGAGGAAGGAAATGGAAAATGAAGGAATATTTGGGGGAGGCAGGAGAAGGCATACATGCTGAAGGAGATGAAGCTGGTGTTGTTGAGAGAGTTTGAATTGTAATAGTTTTAGTTCCATTTCTTCACTGTTGAGCAGAAACCTGCTGAATACCTTTTTTTTTACAAGTCCCACCAAGCTAGCAGAGTGAAATCAGTAGAATGACATAAGGAGAGAAAAAGAACAGTAGCAAAGATGCAATAAGTAAAATAATGTAAAATCCTACTGTACTCTGAGCCTCTTCAAAATAGTCTGTTCAAGATGTGTATGTTCATCCTGATTTGTCCTTGGCAACTGCCTGGACAAGTGCCTACAATTTTCTTAGCAAGATTGTAGAAGTGGTTTGCCTGTTTTCTAGGGCTGAGAGAGAGTGACTGGCCCAAAGTCACCTAGCTGGTTCTTTTTGTTTAATATGGTACTGCCCCAAACAATTCAAATTGAATTTGCTGTTAGAAAAACACAACAGCAGATTATAAATGCAAATCATTTGTGTTTGTGTTATTTTAGGGGTTTTGTCTGCCGGAAAGAAATTTACATAACATTCATCTGATCATCTACAGAATTACGTAATCAAGGATATTAAGAGCTCACTAGGCATATGAGACCATGATTCAATGTTCCCAGACTGACAGGACAAGCCCCTTCTTGTCCCAGAACTCAGAGGTGAGTTTCAGCAGGTTCTGACCAGTTCGGGAGAACCAGTAGCAGAAATTTTGAGTAGTTTGGAGAACCGGTAGTAAAAATTCTGACTGGCGCTGCCCCCATCTATTCTCTGCCTCCCAAGTCCCAGCTGATTGGGAGGAAATGGGGATTTTGCAGTAACCTTCCCCTGAATTGGGGAGGGAATGGAGACTTTACAGTATCCTTTCCCTGGAGTGGGGTGGAAATGGAGATTTTGCAGTATCCTTCCCCTGCCACGCCCACCAAGCCATGCCATGCCCAACAAGCCACACCCACAGAACCGGTAGTAGAAATTTTGAAAACCACCACTGCCAGAACTTATAACAAGTAAGATATGGGACAATAATTCGATGTTCCCAGATGACAGGACAAGGCTTTTTTTAAAAAAAAACTTCCTCTGATATAGCAGGCCACAGGTTGTCAAAGCACAGCAAAGGTTCTACAGAATATAAGGTAGTTAAGATAGGTAAAGGTAAAGGTTCCCCTCACACATATGTGCTAGTTGTTCCCGACTCTAGGGGGCAGTGCTCATCTCCATTTCAAAGCCGAAGAGCAGTGCTGTCCGAAGATGTCTCTATGGTCATGTGGCCAGCATGACTAAATGCCAAAGGTGCACGGAATGCTTTTACTTTCCCACCAAAAGGTTTTCCCTATTTTTCTATTTGTATTTTTACGTGCTTTCGAACTGCTAGGTTGGCAGAAGCTGATAAGTAACAAATAACAGGAGCTCACCCTGTTACACGGCACTAGGGATTCAAACTGCTGAACTGCCGACCTTTTGATCAACAAACTTAGCATCTTAGCCACTGAGCCACCATGTTCCTACAGTTAAGGTACAAAGCCATTTTAAAGAAAGATTTATTGTGTCCCAGTTTTATTCCAACTATTCCTTTGCAATTCTACAGCCAGGATCCTTGTCTAAGAATAGCCACATCCATTTTTCTTCCAGTGTCAACAGTGCCTTTGGTGCAAATCCTAATTTCCAGTCTACAATTTGCTCTGGATGGAAATCTGTCTAGCATGATAGATAGATAGATAGATAGATAGATAGATAGATAGATAGATAGATAGATAGATAGATAGATAGGAGAGGGGGGGCAGGGAGGGAGAGAGAGAGAAGGAGAGGGAGAGGGAGGGAGAGGGAGAGAATTTATTTGCTGCCCATCTCAAATCCAATGAATCTGGGCATTGAGAGATGCCCAACCTTGGAGACGTAGATTAATCTTTAGCTAAACTTAAATTAATCTAAATTAATGTGACATCCACATCTCAATCCTCAGCAGCTTTGCCCCAGTCATAAGGCTATATTAGGCTATATTACATGTCTGACTGTCTGGAACAGCCTTCATAAGAAATGATTTGTGTTCTTCCATTTGTGTTCTTCTGTTCAGATTAGTGTAAATTAATACAGGAGAGACTGTGCACAGAAAGTCAACACAGAATTAAAAATGGATCAAATTCACTCACTAATCTTATCTATTCATATCCTTTCTCCACATAGTATTCTTGGGCATCACTCATGCTAGCAAATGATAATTACTTTCATTTATTTAACAATTGCTCAATAACAGGTTATACATATAATGAAAAATGACTTATAATCTGCCAAATTGTTTCTACTAAAAAAAAATGATCAAATTAATAGACTCTACAAAGTGATTTACCATTCTTTCCTCTTAGTGCAGATCAAAGAAGAGGGGCTGGCCAGTCATATTTTCTACCTGTCAAAATGAACACCAATAGGGAGATGCTGGGTACTAGGGTATGTCACTGGAGAGAGAATTAAATAAAGAGCTCAGTTAATTAGTCCCCTTTCTTCTCGCTCTTTTTTTTTACAAGAGTCAACAGAAAAATTGGATGGACTCTTACCAGCAATTTACAGTTGATTGAAACCTGGGCTTTATTACAGGTTTATTCCTTATTCAAAAGGGAGGTGTTGAAACATCTGGTTTTAGGAAAAGAATCTCCAGAAATTGGTATTCCATAATACCTTCATCTCAGAATAAACAGCTAGGCTACTGATTGTCATCTCATTTCTCATGGCTTTTCAGCAATTCTGCACTGAAATTCGATGCAACACTAGTGGCATAGAATGGAACAATTCCTCTTCTACTGTATATATTTTCATTCATTTTACATAGGTCATGGGTTAAGGTTAGGGTTAGGATCATTCATTGGCTTTTACATCTGCTAAGGTGTCATTCTTTAATTTTTGAGTCATCTTTCCTTGGGATAGGGAAAAATTGTGATCCTTTGAATCGGGATGAAATGCTACCCGTAGTAATAAAAGCTACCAGTTTGGGTGAGCCGGTAGTAAAAAAAAATGCTACCGGTTCGTCTGAACTGGTATTTCTGATGATCATCTGTACCGTGTGATTCATATTCACTAGAAGCAGGAAATCTTGCTTTCTAGCGAATCTAAATTGCGCGGCACAGCTGTTCCCCTCCCCCTCGCTGTTCTACTTACCTTCTTTAAGCTTCCTTTTCCCACATGAAGCACGTGTTTGGTGTGTACTGTGCATGCACATGCAGCATGCATTTGGTGTGCACTGCGCATGGACACGCATGCTTCTGGTGCAAACTGCACATGCGTGCGCAGTGAACCAGTGGCAAACCTCAGAGGATTTCACCACTGCTTTGAATCTGTTTTTTAGGGCAGAATGTAGAACACTTTAGAGGATACACTTTGACAGAAATGAAATCTGTTCTTCATGGCTGACATGAATGAAACCTATTCTCATACTTATCAAAAGAAATTGAATCTCATAGAATTTAATGGGGAGAAATATCACCTAAAAGTTATAATATGAATGCTGGTCATAATTGAAAATGTCATACTCTCTGGAGCAATCAAGACAAAGCAGGGTTCTGGCATGCATGCATAAGGGTGTCTTTTCTATATACTAAAATGCTAATGAAAAAATGTCCATATTCTATTTGCCTAAGGAGACAAGTTGTGACTGACAACAGCCAATCCGCTCCTGGAATATATAGGAGGTTTGTTTGTTTTTTTCTTTAACATGGTAGTTAATCTCATCCCTCATTCCTCTACATTTTGACCCTGTTCTAGACCGGAGCTCATTTAGTTGTCCTTGTTTTTAACACATCCATATGCAAAGACTCTTTTAGGTAGAATAGAATAGAATAGAATAGAATAGAATAGAATAGAATAGAATAGAATAGAATAGAATAGAATAGAATAGAATAACAGAGTTGGAAGGGACCTTGGAGGTCTTCGTCCAATCCCCTGTCCAGGCAGGAAACCCTACACTACTTCAAGCAACATCTTCTTAAAAATTTCCAGTGTTGGAGCATTCACAACTTCTAGAGGCAAGTTGTCCCACTTATTCATTGTTCTAACTGTCAGGAAATTTCTCCTTAGTTCTAAATTGCTTCTCTCCTTAAAGTAAGGAGAGTTTAAAGTAAAGTATTGTGTAACCCTTAAAGATGTAACACAGCACACATACCATTTTTTTAACAAAAAAAAAAGGAAAGCCTTACAATAGTTTCTACAAGAGCTTCCCCTAAACACATTCAAAAAATGTAAGGCAGAAGAACAGGCTTGCATGTCCAAGTCCCAGTCCAACATTTATCTTCAAAATCCTTAGATAAATAATATTATGATAAAACTTTCCTCCATTTTTCTGATTTTTAAATTTTCCTTTATTAACATAATACTGAATGTCAAGGTATCTTCTTTAAAAAAAAAAGACATAATGGTACTTCACCAGTTTTCATTAACAAAAGATAGTCTCCTGTCTCATGGTGCTTATGTTATAATGTACTGAAGAACAGTTTAATTAACTTAAATTTACTTATAAAGCAATAGGCCCAATGCTGCTAAGAAATAAAGTAAAACTGCAGATAAAATCTGTGGGGAAATCTCTATTCAGTTTCCCGAAAGCTTTTTTTCCCATGCAAAAGACACTTTTGTTTCTCTTGTCTCAATCTCAGTCTGCTTCTAAATTTCTTTTAGCTATGTTTAGTAATGTTTCTGTGCTTGTTTTATTATTACAAATTTACTGATCACTGTTCTCTTTCTCTGTATCCTTGTACGTGTGTGTATTACACTCCATAATGTTGTAGACTCTTTGGCTGCCCTATTGCCTAATCTGAAAAAAGTCCCACAAGAAGAATGGACTCATCATGTTTGAAGAAATGAGGAAGCAAAGATTATACAGTGAATGATGGGACATTAACATGCACTCATTTGCCTCCTTGTATGTAAGGTAAGTGAGCAAAGCTCATTACATTCCTAAGAATTCCAACAAAATGGAAAAATAAAAGCATGAAAAGAGTCACTTTGTATAGCACTGATGTCAAACCCGCCATCTCATGTTGCCATCACATGATGTTTCGTGACATTTTACCCATTTGTGGAGCTGGGATGAGCGTGGCCTGCGCATGTCGCATCCGGCCCACAGGCCGCTAGTTTGACACCCCTCTTGCATAGTGAGATAAGCCGCATATAAATTTAATGAACAATTAAATCAAAAATAAAATTTGGAAAAGAATAGTATTAATATTGAAGAAAAGGATCTTCAGGGGAATTCTTTCCACAAAGCGTTGGAAAATAATGTTGTAAAAATAGGAATCCATTTGTACAGTGCTTCTAAATTTCTTCAACTAAATATTTAAATAATCTTTCTGCAGACTTCTGACATTTGTGTACATTAGATATGGAACTGGGAAGGACTGGATAATTGGAGATATGACATATGTACTATTTGAATATATAGATGAAAATACACTAAAAGGCTTAATGAATATAAATATTCTAACAGCCCTTTATTCAAAGTCTTCCTAATAATATGAACAAAAAAGAGGTCGTTGAGTGGCTAAAATCCTGAAATCATTAGAGAAAAAAAAAGGAATAATTGCAACATCTTTGCTAATACACAAGATATGAATTTGGGGTTTACTCAGGATCACTTGTTTCTGTTTTCAGATAACATGAGTGTCACATCCAATCAACCATCGAATTTGTCTTTATTAACTAGACTTTTGCAATGGCTGCATTATAATTGTGAGTGATTAAAACACATGCATTAACAAAAAGTGTTATGTAAACTTGCAGACCTGCAACTATCATATAGTACAATTAGGCTCCTCCAGTTTCTCTTGATCCTGCAGACCTAGCATTTTTTAAATTTAATTGGCATGAAAGGCAGAATAAACTATGCACAGCAAATTAAGTATGAAACAGTGTTAATTTAGATAATGTCTGCTCTGTGAAACCACTTCCTCAGCAATATTTGAAGACACACAATGGAAAGATCTTTTAGTTCCGTCTGCTATTAGAACAGCAGCTGTGGTCTGCAGTCCCTGAATTTTCATGCAAGATCTGGCTAACATTCAGCACTTTAACATCAATCTTGTTTGCTTTCTTTTTATGGTTCTAGTGAAAAATGTGACTTCATGCTATCTATGTAGAGTTACAGGTGAAAACAAAATTGTAGATATTTTGAATTGCTGTATCTAGGCTTGCAAAATGACCCTCTTGACCTCACTGGAATTAAATTACTATTATTTCTAAATGGCACATTGAAAAAAAATATATCTCAGCAAATGATTTATATAGAAATAACTCAGAAAGTTTTGGTTTTTTTTTTTTTTTTTTTTTTTTTTTTGCTAATTTAGTATCTATTATTTTCAGCTGCAAAATTTCAGAGAGTGTCAACAAGCATGAAGTACAAAAATGTCAAGCAACCTTGAGGTCTATAATGTTTTGTTTTGTATATTTACTGAAATGTATGGGAATTAATGGTATTTTATTATTTTTCTCTAACTTAGTTTAGTTTAGTTTAGTTTAGTTTAGTTTAGTTTAGTTTAGTTTAGTTTAGTTTAGTTTGAATTTATATACCACCCATTTCTCGAAGGACTCAGGGCAGTGAACAGCCAAAATAAAACAAATACAATATAAAATTTAAAAACAATTTAAAACATATTAAACAAATTTGGCCCATACTAATTAAAACACTCCATTTTTAAAAACAAATTAAAATTAAGCAATTAAAAAGAGTTAGGCCAGCCCAGCTTGTTGGAATAAAAAAGTCTTGAGGGCACGGCGGAAAGTGTGTAAATCTGGGATCTTCTGTATCTCTGGGGGGAGCTCGTTCCAAAGGGCAGGTGTGCCCACAGAGAAGGCTCTCCCCCTGGGGGCCAACAGTTGACACTTTTTGGCTGACGGCACCCTGAGGAGCCCCTCTCTATGGGAGCGTACTGGCCGGTGAGAGGCTACTAGTGGCAGAAGGTGGTCTTGTAGGTACCCAGGTACTGAGCCATGGAACACTCTAAAGGTGGTAACCAATACCTTGAAGCGCACCCGGAAGACCATCGAGAGCCAGTGCAGCTCGCGCAGGAGAGGAGTTACATGGGAGCACCATGTTGCTCCCATAACCATCTACGCAGCCGCATTCTGGACCAGTTGGAGCCTCTGGGTGCTCCTCAAGGGGAGCCCCATGTAGAGAGCATTACAGTAGTTCAGGCGGGAAGTGATGAGGGCATGAGTGACTGTGCATAAGGAGTCCTGATCCAGAAAGGGACACAACTGGTGGATCAGGCGAACCTGATAGAAAGACCTCCTAGCCACAGCCGTCAGATGTTCTTCTAAAGCACAGACAACTCATCTCTGAGTTATTGTGTGCATAAATAATTTTTGTACATTCTTAATCTGACTTGTCTGTTTCATGATTATTATGGTGAGAATATTTTTCCCTTATATGGAATGGGAATACCAGCTTGTATTAAAAACCCTTTACCACTTCATTACAATAATTTGTGCTAAATATTTGAGGGAATGAAACCTAGAAAAACAAAGGTTCTTGGGAAACATGAAACTTAACAGTCTAGAATTGCAGCTACCTTTTGTTAAAAGCCTAGCTATCTCATAAATCAGATATCCTGAGGGCTTTGTTTCAGTCACATCATGCAATATAATTCCTTTCTTCCATAGTAGATAGGTTCCTGAGCAGTGGTGGGATTCAAGTAATTTAACAACCGGTTCTCTGCCTTAATCATTTCTTCCAACAACCAGTTTGCCAAACTGCTCAAGAAGTTAACAACTGGTTCTCCCGAAGTAGTGCGAACTGGCTGAATCCCACCACTGTTCCTAAGTACCAATGAATCCATATCTATAACTTAAATAAAAGAGAGAGCAAACTATCATTTATTCTAAAATGCCATGTTTCAAAGATATTTTCTTAAAATTATCAATATTTTCTTCTTAGGAATTTTAGTTATAGACAAATTTTAGCAGGAAGTGAATTTCAATCATCAAGGTTGTTGAGTAAAGCAAGAGGCAAGAGTGATATAGTTATTAAAAGGTTGGAATATAACTGAATCTCCTGTCAGTCATTGGATCCCTCTGAATATCAGTTGCTCTCTCTCTCTCTCAATCCAACCTAATTGAATTGAGAGATTCCTTGAGGAATTCAGAAATAAACTACAGAAAAGCATTCCATTTATACGGTACTCTGGTGAAAAGCCAGGCCTCAAGGCCCCCTTGATCTCAAAGGGAACCTCATTTCAAAGAGCCAGAGCTACAGCAGAGAAAGGCATTCTTCCAGCATTCTAAGATATGACATTACTTAATGGGAAAAATCTACTGAGGCAACCCATCACTGCCTGCATTGCTGCATTCTGGACCATTTGAATCTTCAAGGTAGTCTTCAAGGTTTATAAAGTGAATTATGGTATTCAAGCTTTGAGGTGACCAGTTACCTCACCATGAAGGAGCCATGATGGTTCAGTGGTTAAAATGCAGTACTGCAGGCTACTTCTGCTGACTGCCAGCTGCCAGCAATTTGGCAGTTCGAGTCTCACCGGCTCAAAATTGACTCAGCCTTCCATCCTTCTGAGGTCGGTAAAATGAGGATCCAGATTGTTTGGGGCAATATGTTGACTTCATAAAACCGCTTAGAGAGGGCTGTAAAGCACTGTGAAGTGGTATATAAGTCTAAGGGCTATTGTTATTTTATACCAAAACATATTGTTATTACAAACTATATGCTAATTAATTAGGTTAGGAATAAGCCCCTAATAGCAGTAACAATAGCCCTTAGACTTATATACTGCTTTACAGTGCTTTACAGCTCTCTCTAAGCAGTTTATAGAGTCAGCCTCCAACAATCTGGGTACTCATTTTACCCACCTCAGAAGGATGGAAGGCTGAGTCAACCTTGAGATGGTGAGATTTGAACTCCAAATTGCAGGCAACCGGCAGTCAGCATAAGTAGCCTGCAGTACTGCATTTTAACCACTGCACCATCATGGCTCAATATTTCATGTATGCTCTAACCTTTAAACGTTTAAATGTTGGAATTTCATATGTATGAGTTATTTTAAATATGTGGGTATAGTTATTGTAAGGAAGCTTTCTTCATTGTGGATGTAATTATTTCAATTTTTTTGTCTTCAATTAATATTATATAAGTAGGCTATGGAGAATGATAAACAGTGTAAAATTTAATATTACTTTTGATATATTGACAGATAAGTTTTCTCAAGAATTAATGTTAGTATTAATGTTAATATTTAAGATACTTTAACCTACCCTGTTTCCCCTAAAATAAGACATCCCCTGATAATATGACCAATTGGGCTTTTGAGCGCATGAGCTAAAATAAGCTCTCCCAAAAAAAATAAGCCCTCCCCAAAAATATTTAAATGCATGCGCAGCCAGTCCCCGCCATTTCATCTGGTTAGGGTTAGGGAGACAGAGTTGGAAATCAGGTAAGATGGCAAGAGGAGCCCCATCTTGCTCCACACGCTCCAAAATAATATGACATCCCCAAAAATAAGGCCAAGCACTTATTTCAGGGTTCAAAAAAAATAAAACAGGGTCTTATTTTCGGGGAAACAAGGTATATGTAGTGTATGAGAGTATGAGTAATCAACACTGACTTGAAAGCATAATATATATAAAATGTGCATAAAATGAATAATTTGATCTTGTTCCATCATTGCTTAATTTTCATAAGCTTCTTAATAGGGATATTGATAGGCATTAATTATCTAGTACATCAGCCTAATTACCAGCCTCACTATATGGGTTAAGCTGATGAAATAACTGGTCAGCTATCAAGATACACTTGCATCTTGCTTGAAGGCATTAATTCATTGTTGCAATATTTCTTATCCACCATAAGAACATCCCAAGCAAAATCAGTCTTGTCTTTTCCAGCTAAAATGATCTATCTGATGATTGACTCCATCTGCTGAGTAGATTAGAAATCTTCAGTCTGTGCCACATGATTTATATTTTTAATTTAATGTCAGATGCCCCCAAAATCGTATAATAAACACTTTGTTATTCAACACAGTTGATTGGAGGGCAAACTAATTACTTGGCCTGTAATCCTGCTCCCAATTACATTTGCACAACACCCATTAAAATCAAAGAGTCATGCAAGTAGATGCTGTTTAATGAATTCAAATGTGTTTGCTACACAGTAGAAAAGGAATAAGATTCATAGACGTGTTACAATAGAGCAGGCATGACGGGCTGCCTTTTGGAAGAATATGCTTAGCAATTTTTCTTTGGTTTGCTTTTGTTTCTGAGTAACAAGGTTCAGAAATGTGTTGATCCATTATCTATTGTGTGTCAAGATGAAAGTCAGACAGTTGCAAAACAAGAATTCATTTAATTTGTGCTCCACATCTTCAATTTTTTTATAAAATGCTGGAGCTGAAACTAATGACCAAATAAATAAAAGTTTTGAATTAAAGGACAAAGCCATAGCTTTATAATAATTGAGATTTGCTTGGATTTCTGAGGATCAGTTTTCCTGAGTGATATTACCAAAGGCATTTTCTGTGATTCACATTGCTTGCTTCTATACATGAGATGATTAAATTATTCTTCAAAGTTGCTATGGTGAGGTATTTCTACATTAAAACAACATATAGAGATAAATCCCTACAGAGATTTAACAAGACATTATAGAGTCATATTCATCCCAAGTACTCCTTGTTTAACCTTTATTTTATCTTATTAGTATTTTTTGTCAGATCCTCTTGGTGATATGTTCTTGCCCTTTGCTGCAATGATATTTTGTTATTGAGGTCATTTATTTATGTCTATCGAATGGAAATTTTGTTATGACTCATGTTCCTCCCCCCACTGAGAGTTTTCTACAAATTAATATAATGTTCCATTTACTTTCGGTGAAGTTTCTGTGGTTTAATGTTGCACATTGGCCTTAATTCAATTGGATGCATGCTTTTTCCTGTTGTGGACCACAACTAGAGTAAATGACCAAGAGCCCTATTCCAATTATAAGTAATCCCACAAAAGAAATGAATAAAGACTCAATTATAGTGTATAAAGTGCAGACTGCAGTGTGGTGCTGTTAATACATCAGCCTATACAAGATTGTGCATGGAGAATGATGATTGGATCGCTAATATGCATTAGATTTTCACATGCTCACTTACAAAGCTGTCCCCCATTTCCTGCAATACAGCTCCAGAGGCAATTATCTGCACTTTAAATCCCTATTTCATTTATTTTTTTTAAAAAAAAAATATCTAAGTGCCTCAGCCAATTTCTGTAGATTATCTTGATAAACTTGAGAGGTCATTTGGGATTGTGGCTGACCTTGGTAAGAAACCAGTTTAAAGAAGGAATAAAAGCTTCTGATTTTCATGTTGAAAGTGTCTTAATCCTAATTTTGTCCAAACTGCCCATTACATTGTAATTGTCTGTAATGGCTATATTGATGTGACAGTGCATATTTTAATCAGTGGCTGCTTGATCCATTTGTGCCCCTACCTTGGGAAGCTGCCACAGGTGATCAAGTGTTTGGTCTTCAATGTAACAATTTCATCAAGAAGCCTAGTAGTTTGCTTGTAAAACCCCTGAGGCATTTGTTTGGTTTTACGTCCTTGGCCTTGCACAACTACTAGGCATGGGTTAAATCCAGCAGGTTCTGACAGGTTCTGGAGAACCAATAGTGGAAATTTTGAGCAGTTCGGAGAACTGGTAGCAGAAATTGTGAGTAGTTCAGAGAACTGGCAAATGCCACCTCTGGCTGGACCCAGAGTGGGGTGGGAATGGAGATTTTGCAGTATCCTTCCCCTGCCGTGCCCACCAAGTCACCCTCACCAAGCCACAGAACCGGTAGTAAAAAAAAAATGGATTTCACCATTGCTACTAGGTCCAACTGGACTAAGCCAAGACTGATCTTTTGATCAATAGCAAAGTTGAATAAACAAGTGAGGATATCTTTCATGATAACTCACACAATTGAGATATAAGTAGGTGGCCATATTAATAGAATGAAGGCATAAAGGCATGATTGAAGAAGCAAGATTCTGTCTTAATCCTTATATTGGCTTCTGGAGATATCCCAGATATTTTCTTGGAACCACTTGCCATCTGACAATGATGCAAACCAACCAGCTTGCTCTGAAATTTCCCGAAACCAGCCTATTTCTTCATTTATGCCTCTGCATTACACAACATACAGTATATGTATTCTGATTTGGGATTTTCTGAAAGGCTAGAGGCTTTGCTTTATGATTGGAAAAGCCAGTCAAAATTCCCTACTTCCTGGTTTGACCCTTAGCAGGCAGTTGCTGAGTTTTTTAATACACTTAACGAGAAAAACAAAGGAAAATTTAGTTTGCTACACCCAATATTAACAACTGTTTTTCAGATTGTTCTGGCTGCATTGTGGAAATATTGATTGATTGTAACCACTAGCTTTAAGGGACTGACTAATGGATCACTTCTGTTGAATATGATTATGTTTGTTTCTTGGCTCAATGTTGACTTTCCTACAAGCTGCCCAATAAGAGCCTTGATAGTACAGTGGTTTAGTGAACCCTGTTATTAACACAGCTGCCTGCAATTTCTGCTGGTTCGAATCTCTCCAAGGCTCAAGGTTGACTCAGCCTTCCATCCTTTCTAAGGTAGGTGAAATGAGGACCCAGTTTGTGGGGGCAATAAGCTGACTTTGTATAAAATATACAAAAGAATGAAGGCTGTTGCTTAACACATTGTAAGCCGCCCTGAGTCTCCGGAGAAGGGCGGCATATAAATCAAATTTAAAAAAAATAAAAAATACCTATCCAAACCTCTGGTTATCTGGTTACAAATCAAATTGATGTTGCTTTATAGCTACATAAATTATGATGGTGAAGGTTTCATTCTTGCCATTTCTGCAGTCAGCATTCAATGGTTCTTAGTTCTTAGCTAAGAAGATATTGCTGAGCACAAGACAGTCAGCAGCAAGCAAGTGAGTCCTTTGGGGAAATAACCCATACTTAACTTGCTTCAGCTTCCTTGCCACACACATAGTTACTGTATTACTTCTCTGTAACAGAAACCACCAAAATCAAGACTTTGAAGTACTTCTTAGAACCCCCGCTGATAGTTTAGGAAGAAAAAACAATTTGTGGGGGGAAAAATTTTATCCTTTCTACCCACAAGATAAGAACACATTTTGGATTAAATGGACAAATATGAGGCTTTGAATAAATATCTGGTATTTTTGTGCTCCTGTAACTTTTCCACCTCCTTCTGAAAACTAAGCTCCATAAACTGTAGCTATGAATGAAAGAGAACAAACATAGGCACAATATCCACCATGTGCACCCCTTAATTTTCCTAGGTGAAAATACCTGGGAATTTGTGATCTGTGCATTTTAGATCTTGCAAGGACAACAAAACAATGAGGAACAAAGACTAAAAGGAGCTAGCAAAGCAGATGGCAGATGCAACAACTCTAGCAGGATCTCATAAAGAATCGTGGTAGATCTTTTTTGTCAAGTGTCTGCCTTCTCTTTTCCTTCTCCAGGTGCTTCTTCCAAACCAAATAGCTTTTTACCCTGGAGTAGGATAGGGTGTACTGTTTACATTCATCTACTGCTCCTTGAATATAAAAACCATGGCAGGGAGGGTGGGTTCATAGTCTAGGAACTAAGAAACAAAACCAAAAGATTAGTCACTACTACAGAACTGAAGTATTTAAAATACTACTTTTAACATTGGTATAACTGATAACTTTAAGTTGTTTTACTCAGTGGTTGGGGATGAGTTGAACGCAATGTTACAATGTTGTCAGAACATTTTTCTGCTCTGGTTAGGTGCACCTGGGGAAAGGCACAAAGAGAATATTGTGTAGTGGGCTTCAGTAGGCAAGAAGCAGACCAGCATAGCTACAACAGCATTTATTGACTCAAAACGGGAACTGAGGAACAGCAGGCAAATGTCTGTAATTTATACTCTAGGCCCACAGGGCCTTAACCAATCATAATCCCTGAAAAAGCCCTCCCAAATATGAATGTTCTAAGTTTTGCTCCAAAACAGTTGCAGTTAACAGTTAGGGTCATCTAAAGATTAGTTTCACTTTAGTAGGGTTAACAGAACAATATATATTCAATATATAACAAGAGAAGCGCTCTGAAGGCATCTAAAATAGCAATGCTTCTGGTTATTTCTCTCTCTCTCTTTCTCTTTCAGAGTACTTTAAAAAGAATGTGTTTGGAATGAAGTTTTTGGAAGTATTTATTTTTGCAAATGGGTACTGTGTTTCTCCTAAAATAAGACAGTCTTATTTTCTTTGGAACCCCCCCCCACAAAAAAAATAAACGCTTGGCCTTATTATCAGGGGGTCTTATTATTTTGGGGGTGCATGAAGTGGTGAGTGTGGGACTGGATGTCCCGTTGCTGCCATCGCCTCCCCTCCCTGTTCTTCATGCCAGCCGAGCGGCCCAACACATCCCACCCCACCTCAATGGCTTCCCTCCCCCACCGTCTCTTTATCGAGAGGGGCGGCAGGTGGGGTGGGGGAGAAGTGAGACACTTGGAGCGAGACATGGCTCTCCCTGCCGTCTCTTCCCCCCCCCTCACCAAGCATGACAGGGCTCCTGCCCGTCGCTTAGCCACCCGCCCCTTTAGGGATGCAATTTGAGGTGGCAGGTGGGGCGGCTGAGAACTGGGATGTGCATCTTACCTTTCCAGCTCCATTGCGTTCCTCATCATTGTGTCCAGGGAAACACACTGTAAAAGAAAACCTTCTCACAAGTTCAATCAAACTTCTCAAACTCGCGATAAGGTTTTCTTTTACAGCGTGTTTCCCTGGACACAACAGCAAGGAAAGCGACAGAGCTTGAAAGGTAAGGCCTGCGTCCTGCTTCTTGCCCGCCCGACCTGTCACCCCCAAACACCTGTCACTCCTAAAGGTGGTGGGTGGCTAAGCAAGGGGCAGGAGCCCTGCCATGCCCGGCAAGGGGGGAGAAGCGACAGCAAGGGGAGCCACGTCTTATTCCATGCCTCTTCCTTCTACCCTGCCTTACCTGCCACCCCTCTCGATAAAGAGATGGCAGTAAAGAAAAACACCCAGACTGCTGTTGCCATTGGGATGGGGTGGGATGTGTTGGGCCACTTAGCCATCACAAAGAAAAGGAAGGGGAGGGCATGTCCCCCCTTTCCCCTCCTCCAGCCTCGCCTCCTCAACTCATTTTGGTTGTGCGGCAAGCAACCAGGAGAAATAGTGGGAATGGCTGCGCATGCATATAAGTAGTTGGTGGGGGGGGCTTATTTTGCATGCGCTGAAAAGCCCGATTGGGCTTATTATTGGACATGTCTTATTTTTGGGGAAACACAGTAGTCTCCTTTCCACATCTTTCTATCACCCTGCAGCCTTCTTGGCTGAACCTGTCCTAATTTATAAAATCCCCATAGGAGGCATTTCCTCACGATGTCTTTCCCTTGGTATTTAATTGAATCTGAGCAGCAGAGAAAATTGCAGATTGCTGGAGAAATGATTATACAATGAAAGAAAAAACACTCACACACTTGGCTAGGCTATCTTATAAGATGAGCTTAAAAAAAACCACCACCTCCACAACCTTCCATGGCGTAGTTTTAAATTTTTGATTTACTCAATAATAATTCACACCTTTGGGGGAATCTGGATGTTACTAGATAATTAATGCATGTGGATCATTAATGTGGTTACAGAGCATGAAAATGCAGCATTGTTTCACGTGTTGTGGTTGTATGCTGTTGTGGTTTCCTTTGGATAGTAGTTATTTATTGTGTAAATGTTGCTGTGAGACTTTCATGTTCTTTTGAATTATATATGCAGTATATATTCAGTTTACACTTTGTAGTTCCAAAGGTTGAGTAACTAACTGGAAAGCAATGGAAATGGATATTGCATGTGTTGACTAACAATTTCTCTGCTACACCACCACCCCCCAACAAAAGAAAAAAAAAGTAATTTTGTGCATGTTTTCTCCTCCAAAAAGTCTATTAAAATATGTAACATTTGTACTGAGCAAAACTATGTAAGCAATTTTTAATGCATCTCTCTCAGCATGATTCCCAATAATAAATGTTAATTCATATACCAGTATAAAATGTACACAGATAGTGCTCACCTTATGATCACAATTGGGACCACAAGATGCTGATGGACAAGATGGACAGTTTAACAAACCAGAATACCATACACTGAAAAGTAAAATACCAGTTCTTCAGTAACATCTAGATACTGACATTATAATAAAAATACAATAATATAATATGATATGATAATACAATACAATACAATACAATACAATACAATACAATACAATACAATACAATACAATACAATACACTATACTATACTATAATATAATATAACCTAGATTTCAATAACAGAATAATAAGAGTTGGAAGTCTTCTAGTCCAACCCCTTGCTCAAGCAGAAAACTCTATACTGTTTCAGACAAATGGTTTCCAATCTTGTCTTAAAAAGCTCCATTGTTGGACACCCACAACTTCTGGAAGCAAGCCATTCCACTGATTAATTGTTCTAACTGTCAGGAAATTTCTCTTTAGTTCTTTGTTGATTCTCTCCATTGCTTCTTTTTTTTTCCCCCAATATTTTTTTTATTTTTAAACAAGAATAAAACATAAAAACATCATCATTCCATACAGTTACAGACAGTATATCGATCGGTTTGTATCCTTTTATCACTATTTTGAGGTTATCTTCATATATATATAAAAAAGAAGTTTACTTAATTTACCTCAGCATCCACATATTTCATGTTTATCTCCATTTTTTATTGTCCATCCATTGATAAAATAAATCCCATATCAAATAATATTGTTTCTCTTCCTGCTCTCGTATTTCAAATGTCAATTTACTCATTTCAGCACAGTCCATCATTTTATTAATAATTTCTTCATCAGTAGGTGTCTTTTCTCTTTCCAATTTTTTGCAAATACAATTCTAGCTGCTGTTAAAAGGTTCACAATTAAATATTGTAATTCTTTATTATATGTCTCTGGTAAGATCCCTAATAAAAATATCTCTGGTTTAAAATCAATACGTCTCTTAGTCATTTTTTCCAACCACGTGTGTATCTTGGTCCAATATCTCTTTGCATCTCTGCATGTCCACCACATGTGGTAATAGGATCCTGGAGTCTGATGACACTTCCAACACTTCTCCAATTTATTCTGGAACATTCTGGCTATCTTCGTCGGGGGTAAATGCCACCTGTAAAACATCCTATACAAATTCTCCTTATAAGCTGTAGACATTGTCATTTTATAATTATGTGACCACAATTTTTGCCGTTTCTCTAAATCAATACCGTAACCAAACTTTTTCCTCCACGCTATCATTGTTTCTTTAACTTGTTCTTCTTCCAGTTTTACTTCTAACAAATATCCATACAACTTTTTAATTACATGATCATCAGAGCCCATTAAAATCTTATCTAAATTAGTCAAGACATTATAACAACCTTCTTGTTTGAGATCTTCTCGATATCTAGAAAATATTTGCATATATGAAAACCAATCCATCTTATATCCCTGGTCTTCTAATTCCTGCTTTAATTTAAGTTCACCCTTTTCATCCAACAATTCACTATACCTAATAATTTGTTCCCTTTTGAGTATTACTCGATATGAAAAAGCTTCAGTTGTAGATATCCAGGTTGGAATCTTCAAATAATGATATTTTTTGACCTTCTGCCAACCATAAAGCTTCACGTATCTGATGTCTTCTAAAATACCCTTGTATTTTTGTGCCTTTGTACATGCCACCCCATCAACAAATCAAGGCATGCCACCCCATCAACAAATCGTGTCCCTCCAAATTCAATAATCTAGAATTTCTCTAAGTTATTCATTCTTTAGTCCACATTAAACTTGCTGCTTGATAATACAATTCAAAATTAGGCAAACCAAAACCACCCCTGGCTTTAACATCTTGTAACAGTTTTAATTTTATTCTCGCCTTTTTTCCTTGCCAAATATATTTCAGTATCATTTTGTTTAAATCTACAAAAAATTCCTTACCCAACTTGATTGAAATTGTCTGAAATAGGTAAAAATTCTAGGCAGAATATTCATTTTAATAATTGAGATCCTACCAATCAAAGATTGCTTCTTGTCCTACCCTCAGGTGCTTTGGAGAATAAGTTGCCCCCTCTTCTTTGTGGCATCCCCTTAGATATTGTAACACTGCTATCATATTACCCCTAGCCTTTCTTTTCATTAAACCAGACATATCAAATTCCTGCAATGAATCACAATCATTTTTACTAAAAAAAATAGATCTTTTCTTCCAGTAGTTGAACAAAATTCTAATAGCCATGACCCTGTTAGTCTTCTGTAAGGCATTGATGACTGGCTATTCCCCCAGGGACAGATACAGTAGTTAAGTGAGCTTTGCAGGTTAATATTGTCCTTTTAAAAAAAACACACAAAATAATAAATTGGGTTATGCTTCTCAGATGTAATCGTTATTGTGAAATGGTTGTTTTGTGTTTCACTCTTGTACCTACATAGAAATATGTTGTGATAGAGATGGACATATACATTGTGTAAATACATAAATAAACTTTTTAATCAGCTCAGCTCTTAACAATAAGGAGTAAACAAAATTCCATACGAAGATCACACCAGCCAGATGTTTTAACAAAATGAGGAGAGCTTTACCTTGGATATCCAAAGGCAAGTTGCAATGTTCATTTTCTTTTATATCAACTTGTCAGGTTCTTTTTCTACTAATGTGCATGAATTTTCAAAGATAAAAAATGATTTTTTTCAAAAGTAAAAAGTCATTTTCAAAGATGTGATACTAACATTTTATATTAATAAATTCTATTCTGTGCTTTCAGCAGTCCAGAGAAAAAGATCCCAGTATCTTACAAGCACTTTTCCTCGTGAAGTAGATTTGGTAAAGGTAAAGGTTTCCCTTGCACATATGTCCTAGTCGTTGACGGCTCTAGGGAGTTGTGCTCACCTCCATTTCAAAGCTGAAGATCCAGTGCTGTCCAAAGACATCCCCATGGTCATGTGGCCGGCATGACCTAATGCCAAAGGTATACGGAACGCTGTTACCTTCCCACCAAAGTGGTCCCTATTTTTCTACTTGCATTTTTTATGTGCTTTTGAACTGCTAGGTTGGCAGAAGCTGGGACAAATAACGGGAGCTCACCCCATTACGCAGCATTAGGGATTCAAACCACTGAACTGCTGACCTTTCAATTGACAAGCTCAGCATCTTAGCCACTGAGCCACCACATCCCTTAGAGATTTGGTAGGGTAGTGTTTCTATGAATTATACTTTGGATTTCTCTGAAGGCCAAAGTTCTTTACTTCTACTTTATCCAGTGTTCCAGCCATGTGATTTTGGTTCCATGATATACTTTCTGCAGCCTTTCATATTAACTTTATCCCTCTCTAACTTTCTGAGCTGGGGTGTTTGCTTGCAGCTGTTTCATTACCCAGCTGGAAACATCCATGTGAGTGAGTGTAGGGTTTGCTGTCTATTTATGTATAGTATCTTGACCTGCCAGTTTTTCAAGGAAGAAACACACATCCACTAAAACTGTTATTTTAGTTATGCTATAAGAAATCCCAGTGTGGGGTAAAATAATAACAATAATACTGAAGAAAGAAACTGAAGGCTTCATTTTGGCTGCCCAAGAACAAGCCTTGCAGATCAATTCCATGAAAGCAAAAATTCAATATATCAACAAATGTTGCTTACACAACGAGAAAGATGAAACAGTGGATTGCCTTATCAGTGGCTGCAGCAAAATCTCACAGATTGATTATCTACAATGATCAAGCATGGAAGCTTTGCCAGAAGTTTGGGTTCAACTGTAGCAAAAATTACTGGGAACACCAAACTAATAAAGTTCAATGAAAATGAGCAAGTCAAGATTCTGTGGGACTTTCAGATCCAAATAGACATCTGGCGCACAACATACCTGATATCACTATTGTGGAAAAGAAAAAAAAAGTCTGGTTCATTGATATTGCAATACCAGGTGATGCATGAATTAAAGAGAAACAGCTAGGAAAAAAAACCAAAATATTGTAATTTGCAAATTGAAGTTGAGCAACTATGGAGGAAGAAATCAATGGTTGTACCAATAGTAATAGGAGCCCTTGAAGCAATACCCAAAAGGCTGCCTAGATACATGAAATTTTGAACTTATTAGACATGAATATCCTGACTTTGCCAAAAAAAAAAAAAAAACCTACTCGGAAATGCCCTTATACTCAGATGCTACCTTAACAGTTCTTAGGTCCTCGGTTAGAACTTGAACTGTTCAGTTTTTACCTGTCCCAGACTTTGAATTAAGATTGACAACAACAACAACAACAATAATAACAATAACAACAGGAAAAATGGGGAGAACATGCTTGGTTTTGCTTTCTAATTTTTAGTATGTGATGCCAGTTTATATATACCTTGATACTTTCTTATCAGTTGAATTCTTTTGTTTCTCCTTTCTGGACTCATATTATAGATAAAATTCTCCAATGAGAAGAGGCATGCACAATAAGGAAAAGAGACGGTGAAATGGCATTATATTTTTAAGCTTTTGAGATGAACTTCTTAGTTTTTGTAAGACACGATAAGCAGTGCTAGCACTAAACAACCACAGCAATGACCATCTTCCTCCTTATTATTCCATGCAAAGTTATTTTCAGTTGCACTGGGAATGTAGAGAGATATTGAGAGATACATAAAACAGTCAAGTAGCACATATCTACTATCATCTCCTCAGGCATGCTTTTCAGATTTTGCTTCTTTTGCTTGTCAATGAGGTAGCCATATCTTCTATCACGGGACGCAAAATAATTTTGATAAGTAATATTCCCCAAGGTATTGGGAATCTATAAAAGAAAAAGAAAAGAGAAAAAAGGCATTTTTAATGGGTTTCTCTCACAAGGAGCCCCACTGAGTTGAATTTACTGGTAGATGGCTTAGGAGATAAAAGATGTAGCACTTCAAGTGATGTAGATTACATTAGGTAGATGCATTTGAATGCTTGATGAAACCTCTTAATATGACACTATATGAGCCTTCCTATCAGTCAGGAAATATGGAGAGGAAAACAATCCAGTGAAATTTGCCAAAGGAAATAGCTGATGGCACTTTAATGCTGAAGGAGATATTAGAGTGTGATTTGATTTTCTTTTCTTCATAACTCTGAAAAGGCATACATTCTACCACAGAGTAACTTTAGGAATAATCATCTGGAACATACTGCTTTATGAAAGAGGAAATTAAAAACAAAATAGACTCACATAGACTAGCATTGGGTGTGTTTGTGTATTGTGTGTATGTGTGTGTGTGAAATAGAGAGAGACAGACAGAGACAGAGACACAATAAATGTGCAGGTCTTTCAGTTGGGGAATGCCATTCTCTGAACATTTTAGCCCCACTGAAAATTGGCTAGTGGAGGTGCTGTTATAGTGGGCTCAGTTCTGGAATTAGAGGAACAGACTGACAATGAGCAGCCAGAGCCAACTCCAAAGGGGCCAACATATAACAAGCAGCCAGCTCCAGCACCACCAGATGGACTGTTGTCTGAGAAGGCATGGAGGTCGGACAGGCAGTTAATCAGCAGATATCAGAAATATGAGGGTGTGGATTTACTATTCCCTCCTAATGCAAGAGCTCGGTGGATTGCAAAGAGAATAGACCAAAGGTGCTTCATGAGACTGCTCATGCATGAGTTCCACCCCCACTAAACGAATTGCATCAAGGCTTCTTCGAGCAGTAAGCACAAGTTCACCATTGATGATAACTACCTGTTATCGATGTACCTTGACTCATAAACCTTGCAACTCTGATTATGAATCTGGACCAGCTGACAATTTTGCTACACATCTGACCTTCAGATTCTGCCTGACTACTCTCCTGCATGCTGCTTTGATCTGCGATTTTTGTAAGCCAAACTGCTGAACGTTGGGAGAAACTGGTGTCTATACTTCAATCCTGTGTGTTTGCAATCTTCACTTAGTAAAGAAAAAAAAGACTAATATCTTCACATATTTATATGTGCACCGCCCTGAGTCCAATAGGAGAAGGGCGGTATATAAATTGAAATAATAATAATAATAATAATAATAATAATAATAATAATAATAATAATAATAATAATAATATGTTTGACCTGGAATAGGAGAGGTGGGTAGAGCAAACACAGTATCATTAGCCTGCTAAGTAGAGGACACAAGAAACACAACCTGATAAGCTAACTCTACTTTATTGTAAGGCTACATTAACAAAATCTTGCAAATCTGAAAGTGCAAATCTCCCATTGTCTCTTTTTGCCACCTGATAGAGGGTTTTATTATTATTATTCAGTTTTCAGGGTCCTCCTTCTTATATCTGATTATTTTCTAGGCAGCATCTGTTTGCCTTGTCTCTCAAGATTATTTCCACATACCATTATAAACTTGCCTTGATAATATATAGAATAAGAAAGCCTAAACTTTATAAACTAAGAATATGAGGTACGTAGGTTTTTCCAGTATTGGAAAGGGGTTCAACATCACTAGCCACATTTTAATGATCACATATTGTCCAATATTTGGTAACTGGTCACTTAAACTTTTAAATGGTTAATAAAGGTTCAACTCTAATTATAACAGTTGCTTTGTGTCTTTCTTGGTAGGTGAAAAGCAATGTCCAACTACGCTGATTGTCTGTCTGTCTATCTATCTATCTATCTATCTATCTATCTATCTATCTATCTATCTATCTATCTTTAATCATAGAAGAGGGCAGAAAAAATGATGACAACTAGCTGATCCATTATCCATTCATCCAAATTTTGATTAGCTGAAGATTGGATTAGCTGAACTTTTACATGGGGCTAATGCAACAGAAAAGCAAAAATGATGTAGCAAATTAAAGACTAAGGCATGTACAATAGAATATGTTGCCACCAACTGTAAACAAGGTATGATTTTAAATGTTGATTTAATTTGACAGTTCAGAATGTCAATATCCACTTATAAATGGTAGTACAAAACTCAAGGTTTCTTTTTAAAAAATGGCACAAACTTTGCCATAGATTTGGAATGGAAATATGTTTGTGTGTTTCTTAGTTAACAGATGTGGCAGCTCCAACAATAGAGTGAATGATCATATCAAAAAAAAAAAACCCTCTTTCTACAATAGTTTGATAGCATCAAATCACAATTTTTTAAACAAAATATTGAGAAGAACTAATAAAAACAATTATGTTGTAACCTCAACAATAATATTGTCTATAATTCAATGGTAAGAGATAGTGCTATTTTTATAGCACAAAATACTCTTTATCCTAAGAAAGAAATTTTATATGAAGATTGCCTGAAGAAATGGTGTAATGAAAAATCCAGAATACATTATAACCAGAAAATAAGTAAAAGAGATTTAATTGAACCAAGTTCCAAGAGATCATTGTATTACATTATTATTCTACATTTAGCTTTTTTCCCTCTGTGCTTTTACTAGACCCATATTTTCACCTAAAGAAATACGTCAGGACAGGAACATAGAATAGTCTCCTAAACTATCAACATTTTCCATCTAATAAATTTTGATCTTACATTAAACTGCTTTTAGGGTGTTTTGCACTATGCCCCATTTAATGTAACATCAATGTTTATATAACTGTGCAATATACCTCATATTCTAAACCTGCTGTGCAATAAATCACTTGTATTATTTGTTCATGAATTTTGTAGTTTAGAGGAATGTGGTCACCCAGAGTCCGTTTTTGTGAGATGGACAGTACTATAAATTAAAAAAATATGACAGAATTGATTGTAATTAAGATTGCTGTTCTATTGGTCAACAACTAAAACATATGAAGAATGGTTCCAGGAACTGGGTATGTCTAGTTTAATGAAAAGAAGGATTAGAGGAGACATGATAGCAGTGTTCCAATATCTCAGTGGCTGCCACAAAGAAGAGGGAGTCAAGCTATTCTCCAAAGCACCTGAGGGTAGGACAAGAAGCAATGGGTGGAAACTAATCAAGGAGAGAAGCAACTTAGAACTAAGGAGAAATTTCCTGACAGTTAGAACAATTAATCAGTGGAACAACTTGCTTCCAGAAGTTGTGAATGCTCCAACACTGGAAGTTTTTAAGAAGATGTTAGATAAGCATTTGTCTGAAGTGGTGTAGGGTTCCTGCCTAAGCAGGGGGTTGGACTAGAAGACCTCCAAGGTCCCTTCCAACTCTATTACCTACCTTGTGATTCTTGATGAGTGTATCTTGTCTTTTTATGTACAGAGAGCATATGCACCAAAGACAAATTCCTTGTGTGGAATTGGCCAAGTAATTATTGTATTTTCAAATGTGCTTTGCTTATTACAGCATTTTTATAAATGTTCTCTGTTTTTTTTTCTATTAATTTCTTATCTTATTATAAGTGAAGGATTTTAGAAAAATCTGTCAGGGAAGTAATGGTGGCAGAAATATTTTGTTTTGACACAAATAGTCATATAATCATGAAATCTTCTAGCATCGTCCTCAAAATATGTCTCAGTTCAGAAGTTGTGCACTCTATATGAGCAAACTGAGCACAAGATAAACACTAATGTGTATATTGGAAACAATTCCAAATAAAAATGTGTGAGTGTGAGTATGCATGTGTTGTTTATAAAATAGGCTAAAATGTACTAAGGATTGAATGCAAGTAATATTGAGATGATCTAACTATAGATTCATCTGCAAAGTTCTACTTGAATAAGATTTATATTCTGCTTAAAGCCTTTCAGAACAGGTTTGAGCTATTGATTTTATTTTACATCTAAGCATCATGATGATGTTCTTTTTAGATAGAAAATAAAATCAATTAATTTCATTCATTTGATTTAGGTGTCATCAGCTTCAGACAAATTGTGGGCAGTTCACAATGTGATAACCAATAATAACAAAATACAGAACAAAACAAAATGAGATCTTACAGATTACAGATTAGTAGAGTTGGAAGGGATCTTGTAGGTCATTTAGTCCAACCCAGTGGTGGGTTGCTACTGGTTCTACCTGGATTGGCGAACTGGTACCAGCGGCAGCGTGAGGCTCTGCCCACCCACGATGGATGCTTCTGCGCATGCGCAAAAGCATCATGTGAGCACACGAGTGAACAGGTAGCGACAGATTTTGCAACCCACTATTGGTCCAACTCCCCACCCAAGCAGACCCTATACCATTTTTGACAGATGGCAGTCCAGTCTCTTCTTAAAAGCTTCCAGTGATGAAGCTCCCACAGCTTCTGAAGACAAGCTGTTCCATTGGCTGATTGCTCTCACTGTCAGAAAATTTCTTCTGATTTCCAGGTTGAACCTCTCCTTGTTCAGTTTCCATCCATTATTCCTTGTCTGGACTTCAGGTGCTTTAGAAAATAACTTGACCTGCTTCTCTCTATGACAGCCCCTCAAATATTAGAACACTGCTATCATGTCTTGTTGCTCAAAGACAAAAAGACATACAACCCAACTAGTGCATATTTCAATAGTCAAGCTGTGAGGTAACTAAAGTATGAGTGACTCTTGAAATAGGAGCTTTGAGTTGAAGATAACCTCTTGTACTGTATACCACTCTCAAATTGGGAATGCTACCCCTTCCAAAAGTAACATCCTATGGCTAATATTTACAATCACTTGCTCTTGTTAGGATTGCATCAGAGTCAATTCTTTCCTATCCAAGCCTGCACAGCCTGCACTGTGACAGGATCTCAACATTCTTACTTGTTTGGTCTAGGGTTGAAATATATAATTGGGTATCATCTGCATGTTGATGATAAAACCAACCAGTAGATTACCTCACCCAGCAGTGTCACGTTAAGCAGGGAGGGAGGGAGTGCCAAACCCTATGGCATCCCACATAAGAGAAGCCTAGAGGATGACCTCTCCTCACTGTCTAATATAACTAGAACCTCCTTTAAGGAAGGAAAGGAAACAGTGCCCCCAATTCCCAACTCCTGCAGCTGGTCTAAAGAGATTCTGTAATTGACAGTCAAAGGCCACTGAGAGATCAAAGAGTACAACGACTGAGGCATTAGCTCTGTCCTGACTCTGCCACAGGCATCAATATGCACAGCTAAAGATGTCTGAACACAGAGTCCCATCCAAAGCTGATTTTGGGATTTCTTGATACAAGTGATCAGAAGCCTTTAATTAAATATTTTCCACCAATAATACATCAATACATGTATGCTTTCCTAATCATCCCCCCAAGTATCCTTAGGATGCACCTATATCTATCTATCTATCTATCTATCTATCTATCTATCTATCTATCTATTTATCTATCATCTATCTATCCATCCATCTACCTACCTACCTACCTACCTACCTACCTATTATCTACATACATACATGCATACATATCTATCATTTTAGGATAATACTCCATTCATTCTGTTTTCATATTTCTCTTTTTGCCAGTGAAAGAGCATAAGGAAGAAATAGAATAGCCCTTGGTTAAAAGGTTAGATTGCTTAAGCTTCACTCATTTTGTTCAGATATGTGATGCTTACATTAGCAAAAATGAGTTTTCATCTTAGAGGTCAGAAGCTGTCACATTCTTCATTTCAGCATGTGAATGGCAAAAAAGTGTGTTACTTGGAATGCACAAAATGAATCCCTACGCTTGTTTTATTTATTGACAAAGAAACAAAAGACAAGATCCCCCTCTTGTGACTCACTTACATTCCAGTACTACACTTTAACAGTGAGATGTTGGGAAAGAGCCATAGCTTCCTGTTAAATCTACACCAATTATAATGATAAAGAAACATAAGTTTATTGATCATGATTTTGGAACAGAAAAGGACATGGAGACAGCCAAGGTGGATAAGCAGGTCTTCTAAAAATTGCTACTATATCTGGATATGTATCACATTTATTTTACTGGCTTGTGCATTTGCTTTGTTCTATCTGTGTTTGCAATTGATCAAATTGACAATTCAATGCAGTCTTGTTCACACAGAAAAACATTACAAAGTTATACATAAGTTGATATCTCACGTTTTACTCCAATAGAATTCTGTTTAAGATGTATGTTTATTGAACATACAGTAAGTAACACAAAAAATAAAACTGGCAAACATTTTCAGGTGAACAGTTTGGTTAGGAAAAATGGTACTCACTCCTGAAAACAAAAGTTATTTCAAAATCTTCCTCTAACAGGAACCTTTGCACTAATTATTAGAATTGAAAGGAGTTTTGGTAGCACAGTCATTAGAATGCTATATTATAGGAAAACTTTGCCCACAGCCTGGAGTTCAATCCTGACTGGCTCAAGATTGACTGAGACTTTGATCCTTCCATGGTCAGTAAAATTAGTGCCCAGATTGTTGGGGAAAATATGCTGACATTGTAACACACACACATCCCAGAGAGTGCTGTAAAGCATTATGGGCAGTAGTGGGATGCTGCCAGTTTAACAACTAGTTTGGTGAGCGCAAATGCACACCTAAGGCACTTGCGCACAGTGCTGAAAATGGAGCATTTAGAAGCTCAGCTGCTTACCTTCCAAGTCAGCAATGGTAAGTAAGTGAGTGGGAAAAAATCAGCTGTGCTGTGTGATTGAGATGAGCTACAAAGCAGGAAATAAAGGACATGATAGAGCCAGGGTGGGTGGGTGGGGCTAACTGATCATCTGTGTTACCAGTTCGCCCGAACCAGTCTGAACCAGCTGAATACCACCTCTGATTATGGGGTAGTACTGTATATAAGTCTAAGTTCCATTGCTATTGCTACTGAAATAACAACCAATGTTTATGGCCATGAAATTGATGACACTGGGGCTTCTCCAGAGTTGAGCCTCCAACAATGAAGACCTAACCCCCACCCCACCACCCCCGCACACAAATGCAGTAAGTAGTGCTACATACTTATTTATTAAATTTATATAGCCACCCATACAAATATATAATAAACATTTCAATACCTGACTCTGGTTTTGCTATATAAGCATACATAGGAAGAGAAAAGTGGCTGCACAATAATTTTAACAAATTCTATCATCTATCTATCTATCTATCTATCTATCTATCTATCTATCTATCTATCTATCTTCTATCAGTATTTTTGTACAAAATAGACAAAGCAGATGAAAAAGGCCTCTTCAAAACTAGGGGGAGAGAGGGAGAGAGAGAGAGGGAGAGAAAGGAGGGGAGGGAGAGAGAGAGATTGAGATTTCCCCCTAGTTTTGAAGAGGCCTTTTTCATTTGCTTTGTCTATTTTGTATAAAAATACTGATAGATTTTGCTATAGAAATTATAAGTAAGATGTAGGTTCTTCATCACAAAAACAAGCATTTAATTTTAGGGTTTGTTGTTTTAATTATGGCTTTTGTGCCATTTTAGTGTGCCAACTGGTCTTTTCTTCTAGAAAAGAAAAAAAAAACCTTTTTTTTCATATATAAGCATATATACATATATGTATATATCTCAAAGTGACAAACATATTTTCCTATGAAAATTCAATACCAGCATCTAAAATTATCCTCTCTTTTTTTGCCAGAAAAAGAATCAAAGTCATAATACAACCATATAATAATAAAGTGAATTAGCTCATCTCTGCTGAAACTTTCTCAAAAGAAATGTAAGTACCTTTTTTCATACTAGTATATAATTTTGTTGACAAGTTTCAGAACTATTTTAAAAACAATTTTATCTCTAGCTGTATGCTAATATACTGTAAAGATGAGAGACAAATAATCATAACCTCATCCTGAATTGACTGACTTTATGACACCATTAAGCCAATCTCAAGTTAATTTAGACAGAAGGTATGAAACACTGTTCCCTTTGAATTTATAAAATATTTTAAGACTCTCTTGTTGGAAGAGAAGTCCCATAAATAATCCAGTGTAAGAGGTGATTGTGGTTATTAAAATGTACTCCGATTTTGATATGGCATAAACAAATTGTAAGTGAAAGAGATTTTATGGATACTTTTATGGTCTCTTCTCTAGACTTAAGCTAGATGATACTAGAATACTTCAACCAGATGTTGTGGTCCTCATCAGGTCTTTCTTTTGAGATGTACAATGGGGAAATCACAAGAATTTTCTAAAAGCATCTTGTAGTATTTGAATAAAAGAATCTGTCACTAACTCCTTTTTTGCTATTATGTTATCACACTGATCAAGGTTCTCAAAATAAAGTTTTGCACAAAGTGAGTAGAGTTGAAAAGAAGCTTCTGCATTCAGAAGCATCTAAAATGGATGCCATAAGAAAGCAAAGTGAGAAACATTTCATTGGAAATACTACCTCTTTTTGACAAAGCATTCAAGGAGTGCTTTTCTCAGGAGGGTCAAATAGGGAAGATTTGCTGGTGGTAAATGATACAATGGGATTGTATTTCCCATGATCCCATAAAAGAGGCAATTATCCTATTCCCTTTATCTGCTTAATTATTAAGTTAAGGGGAAAAAACAATTATTTGTTTTTTTCTTAACAATTAAGCAAATAAAAGGAATAGGATAATATTGGGGTTTTTTCCTTGCAATTGTCATAATGAAAACAATTGCAATACAATTCCACAACAATCAAAAAATATATTACCAATGATTGATATAATTACTATCTTCAACAGAACATCTACTGTAATCCGAGGTTAATAAAGAGCTAAATTGGCGTAAGCAACCCTGAGCCCATTAGCACTTAGCAATAGCACTTAGCACTTATATACTGCTTCACCGTGCTTTTACAGCCCTCTCTAAGGGGTGAGTATATTGCCCCCAATAATCTGGGTCCTCATTTTACCTACCTCGGAAGGATGGAAGGTGGAGTTAACCTTGAGCCTGGTGAGATTTGATCTCCCATATTTCAGGCAGTTGGCAGTCAGCAGAAGTAGCCTGCAGTACTGCATTCTAACCACTGCACCACCACCCATTGATGGTTTCTGTCCTGTGGTCTTCAGTGGTTCTCAGAACCATGCTGCTGAAATTAGTAACAAAGTGCCAAATACCAGCCATACAATTCCCAACCAATTTCTGGAGGAGAAAAAAATCAGTTTATTATCTTAATGCACCTTAAATAGTTCCCCTAAAAATAATTTCCACAAGGAAAAGAGGGGGGGAAAGTCTGAAAAAATCTATTTTAGCTGCTTGAGAAAAATGGTACATTTTTAAAATATACTTACCCATGTTTATTCCTGGAGTAACATCTGTTAGTAGAGTCATCCTAAGGAAAGATATATCACACGCTTGCAAAAATCTTTTCCCTGTAAGTATATTTGGTTAAAAAATATCTAAAGAATATGAATAGAGCACTGCACACCAAGACAACTAGACACAAGAACAGTTTTTACACGAACACCATCACTCTGCTAAACAAATAATTCCCTCAACACTGTCAAACTATTCACATTAGGCTGCATTACTATTGCTATTGGTCTTCTCATCGTTACCGTCATCCATCTCCTCCCATTTGTGACTGCATGACTGTAACTTTGTTGCTGGTATCCTTGCAATTTTTATTTATATTGATTATTTCCTAGTATGATTCGATTGCTTATTGTACCATATGACTGTCACTGGGTGTCTGCCTTGTGATTCTTGATGAGTGTATCTTGTCTTTTTATGTACACTGAGAGAATATGCACCAAAGACAAATTCCTTGTGTGTCCAATCACACTTGGCCAATAAATAATTCTATTCTATTCTATTCTATTCTATTCTATTCTAGTCTAGTCTAGTCTAGTCTAGTCTAGTCTAGTCTAGTCTAGTCTAGTCTAAAGAATATGAAAGCTACTGTTTTGTGTACTGCTGAATAGATTGCTTCCAAACCCAGCACATATCCTCAACTTCTTTTGAAGACTTATTTTTCCTTCACTTAGGCTGCAATCTATAATAGCTTGAGATTTAGAATACCAATCTGCTCCATCTTTTAAGGGTAGAAGCAGGACTATAATATAAAAGAAAGGATTTTGATATTAAATCTGGTCTCCTCCGAAGCATCTGCGATTGAAATCTGGAAAGACTCCCCAAATAGTCCATGTCAAAGGATAGAATCATCTATCCAAAATAATATTAATGGAAGGGAACAAATAATGTTAACCACATGAATGAAATGAAAATAGCAGCAACATTTAAGAAACTGACCACAATATTGATGATGCTTTATTAAAATAGACACTGATTGTAAATTAAATGTGAAACAGTGATTTGATATGATTGCAAAATGGGAAATTTTCTAACTAAGGAGAAACTTTCTAATAAAAGTAATTGTGAGAAGAATTAATTTCAGAAGTTGTGGGTGCTTCATCACTGGAGGTTTTTAAGAAGAGACTGGACAGACACTTGTCTGAAATGGTATAGCATCTCCCAATTGAGCAGAGGGTTGGACTAGAAGACCTCTAAGGTCCTTTCTAGCTCTATTCTGATTTATTGGAATGCATTTTCAGCTGCGTCAACAGAACAGTTTAACCTACATTGGTTAACCCTCACTTCAAGAATTAGGTCCAGTTCAGGACATCATACCTTAAGAAAGATATTTTAAAAAATAAGGAAAGTTGGGAGAATAGCAATGAGAAAAATCAGAATAGTAGTATCCAAGTCCTATGAAGAGTACTTGAAGAAACTGAGAACAACCCCCTAAAGGAAAATATGGAATCATTTCCCTAATACTTGAAAAGAAATAATCAGAAAAAAGATAAATGCCCGTTTTCTATTGGTTTAGAGAACAGCAAAAGGTTAGTAACAGTCAAAGTAATGTGCAGTACATTATTGTGACCAATAAACTAGAGATTTATTAAGTAAGAATGTGAGTTGGGAGGGGAAAAGAGGAAGAGGTACATGTGCCTTTCTTTGATCAACCCAAGTTTGTTCTCAGTGTCTTAACATAGATCATAGCAATTTGTTCGCAAAACAAGGAACACTGACCTAGTTGTTAGAAACAAAATACACATGCATATAGAGGTAGTCCTCAATTTACGACCACAATTGAACCCAAAATTTATGTTGCTAAGTGAGAAGTTTGTTAATTTCAAATCTTTTGCCCCACTTCATAATTTTTGTTGCCACATTTGTTAAGTGAATCCTGCAGTTGTTAAATTACTAACAGGCTTTTTAAGTGAGTCAGGTTTCCCCACTGATTTTGCTTGTCAGAAGGTTGCAAAAGGTGATCCCATGACCCTGGGACACTGCAACCATCATAAATGTGAGTCAGTCACCAAGCATCCAAATGTAAATCACGTGACCATGGGGATGCTGCAATGGGGTGCGTGTGAAAAATGGTCATAAGTGACTATTTTCAGTGCCATTGTAACTTTGAACGGTCACTAAGCGAACTGTTGTAAATTGAGGACTACCTATACTTTTTCCATCCAAGTGCAGTTCCATGTTTCAGCCACAACCAAACCAGGGGTGGGTTCTACTTACCTTTACTCCTGGTTTGCAGCAGGATGAGCAGATCAGCCATGATGACGTCGTGGCAGGTGGCCGGAACATGACGCTGGTTTTACTACCGGTTCTATAGAACTAGACAGAACCGGGAGCAGCCCACCACTGAACCAAACCAAGCTTCCTTTTTATGTACCCTAAAGTTCACTGAAAATTGAAGGAAGAAGAAAGGGTACGGGAAGAAGGAACCTTACTTATTAATGTATTCCTTCTATGGAAAGATTTGGAACTATGCTGTTTCCCTTAATTGTGATGACAGACATGAAATTCGCTTCAGGCATTTGGAACCAGCTGAACTACTATCCATATGGATGGGATCAGAGATCATAACATTGCTGACAGTCAAGGGAAAAAGAGGAAAACAGTGACAACTTGTGAAAACATCTGCCTCTCCAATTTGGGAAAGCTGAGCCTTTCATAACCAGCCAAACTCTCCTTTTTTTCATCTCCTTTAGACTTCTTAAAATTAATACAATTCTGTTTTTTATTGTTATCTTAAAAGGAAAAATCTACTGGCAGACAACAACATAGAGTCTGATGTCAAGAGAAGAACAATGAGGTTCTGCTTCTAGGTTTTGAAACACCAAAAGCAACCGAAACATTTTTTTCCTAGAAAAAAAAAAAAAGACAACAACTACCTCAACAAACAAACCCTTTGAAATGAAAGTGGGAAAGAACAAGAGAAGCAAAAGAAATGGAATAAAATTTATTTTTGCTCTTTCAAAGAAGATCCTATTATGCAGTGGGGCAATACAGGAAAATATAATGATCTGGTGCTTAAATTGATTTTATAAGGCAAAATGGATGTTGAGCCTCAGATAAACTTCTGTAACAGAATGAAGAATTGTTTTGCTGTCCTTCTTCTTCCAAGATCCGGATCTGAAGTGCCCTTGAGTTTTAGTAGCCCCAACTTTTTCTCTTTTCCTTTGGCCTGGCACTAACTCTTTGCCTCCTGCTATGTTATTTCAAAGCTGTATTTTTTTAACCAACAAATTACTCAGTTTTTCATCATTATTATTGCTGTTATCAAGAGTATAAGAAGATTTAGCCAAAGCAATCCTAAATTGCATTAATAGAAGGAATACAATCAAGATCAAGTGACGTACTAATACCACTCTAGCCCTAGTAAGATCACACCTAGAGTACTGCATCCACTTTTGGTCACCACACTATAAAAAGATGTTGACAGTCTAGAAAAAGTGCAGAGGAGAGCAACCAGGATGATTAGGGGACTGGAGACTAAAACATTTGAAGAACAATTACATGAACTGGGCATGGCTAGTGTAGTGAAGAGAAGGACCAGGGCAGACATACTAGCTGTCTTCCAATACTTGAGGGACTGCCACAGAGGGGAAGGGGTCAAGCTCTTTTCCAAAGCACCTGAAGGCCAGGCAAGGAAACTGGATGGAAACTGACCAGGGGTGGGGTGGCTTCTAAATTTTTTTACTACTGGTTCTGTGGGCGTGGCTTATTTTGTGGGCGTGGCTTGATGGTCATGTGACAATTCTTTAGGGTTTAGCAGAGGTACTAGTCTACCAGGCTTTTAACTGCTTGCAGAGCTGTATTGGGCTACTAATTTGTTTTGGGAGGCACCAGTCTACTCATTTGTTTTTGGAGGCACCGGTCTACTCATTTGTTTTTGGAGGCACCAATCTACCACCACACTGCCTTTTAACACTGATCAGCTGTAAGGCGGCCCTTTGAAGCCCCACAGCAAGAGTTTAAACAGTTTTTTTCCTTCTAGCCGATCAGCTGGGACTCGGGAAGCAGCAATAGATTGGGGGCGGGGCCAAATAAAAGGTAAGAATAACGTTGGGGGTGGGGGGCGGGGGGCAGGAAGGCCCAGCTCCCGAACAAAGAGAACCAGTTCAGTGATGTCATATCGTCACCGCTACCGGCTCGGCCGAACTGGGCCGAACCGGGAGGAACCCACCACTGCAACTGATCAAGGAGAGATTCAACCTAGAAGTGAGGAGGAGCTTTCTGACAGTGAGAATAATCAACCAATGGAACAGCTTGCCTTCAGAAGTTGTGGGAGCTTCATCACTTGAGACTTTCAAGAAAAGATTGGACTGCCATTTGTCAGAAATGGTATAGGGTCTCCTGCTTGAGTTGATGGGTTGGACTAGATGACCTATAAGGTCCCTTCCAACTGTTAACTTGTTAAATCTGTTAAATGTTATAGCATTCATTAACATGCTTAAATACATTTGAGTTCTTTAGGAACCATTAGTCAGCATTGTACTATGTATTGTTTATGTAATGCTTTAAATTGAGCTTATAAATTCAGTTAAAAAACATCAGCCTCAACTGATCTTTCTGTCGCTAACATGAAACGTAAACTACAAAATCAAGCATGTTCATAAATACTCAAACCAAAGCACTATGAGTAAGCATAGTGTACTACTTCTATTATATCTAGCTAAAAGGCCAATTTATTTTTAACTTTATATGATATAAGTACATTTGTTTGGGTGTATTCAAATTTCACTATTTGGTTGTAAATATATATTTTTTTAAAAAAAATTGTGAATGTATCTGTTCTTACTGCATCGATGCACATTTTTTTTCTGAATGTTGTGATACAATTTTTCAGGTAAAAATAAACTGAAATTGCAGAACTTATTGAGTATATTTAGATATTAATAAAATTAATATCCGTAAAATATGTTATATTAAGAGAATATATTTATTAAGAATATTTCTTTCCAGTCTCCATTTATCGAGCCTGGTGGCGCAGCAGACTAAAGCACTGTTATTAACAGTTATTAACATCAGCTGCCTGCAATTACTGCAAGTTCAAATCTCACCAGGCTCAAGGTTGACTCAGCCTTCCATCCTTTCTAAGGTAGGTAAAATGAGGACCCAGATTGTGGGGGCAATAAGCTGATTTTGTATAAAAATATACAAAAGTATGAAGGCTGTTGCTTAACGCATTGTAAGCCACCCCGAGTCTCCGGAGAAGAGAGGCATATAAATTAAATTTCTTAAAAAAAAAATTGTAATTTGTGTCAAGGCAAATTTACTTACTTACTTCCCTCCCTAACACCCACCCACCCACCCTCTTTCTTTCTTTCTTTTTCTTTCTTTCTTTCTGGTTATTCAAAGTGGCAAAGAATTTTACTAAAATCACTATTCCACAACTATTAACAAGAAATAACACTTTGCCACCAGTTCCGAAACAGAAGAGTAAAGCTACCACACAGTGGCATTCATTGTTGCCAAGAATATGACCTAATAAAAAAAGTAGTATCATTTAAAATAAATCATAATATCCTTGAGACTGATGCACCTCAAGCCAATAATGCTAATTCTTTTTCCATTTCACACTGTTCCTTGACAACGGTGCCAGATCTTGTTTTTAAAGGAGCAATCCACAGATTGAAAAACATCAATTCTTAAAATTATAGAGTTGATCTTCCAGTCAACTGCCTGACAAAAGATGGAATACTGCTTCCTTCCTACTTATTTGCATTTCAAAGGAGAACATTATATAATATCCTTTTCATCTTCTCGATTGCCTGTAATAGCCAGTGAGAACAGAAGTTTTTCCTTTGATTTCAGGGATTTTCTTAGCATGTTCAGCTGAATATCAGTCCTAGTTTTTAGTGGTTAGAGGAGGGTTAAACTAGCCAAGTGGCAATTTTAAAATACACAAGCTGGAGTTATTAACAATTTCAGGGGACTTCTTTTAAGGGAAGAGATATCATCCCTGCATTTTCTGGCTAGCTTTCAAACTACTTCATTATGTTCCTCTTTAGCACTCCCCCTGCAGCTTCAATTAACAAAGATATTAATTATTTCCTTTCAGAGCATAACCAGCCCAGAGCAATTAATAATAATTCTAATATTTACAACTTTTACAGTATTTGACAAGAAAAAGCATGCAGAGTTTTAGTGTGTGCTATTATGTCAAAGACACTTGGCATATGTTACCAAAATTGTTGGTTCTTGAACTTTAAAAATTATAATAAAAGTGCCACTGAAAATTAATTGACAATGATTTATGTGAAGATTCCAGCATCTCATAAACATGATATATCAGTATAAATATATCTATACAAAAACTTTAGTTAAAAAGAAACACTATGAACTTCTTTTCAAAAATATTGGACTTGTGTTTGTCATCAAGGGACAGCTGGTTACCTACAAAAATAAAATATTGTCAAATATCAATTATGCATTTCCCTATTTTCAAGTGAGAATTTTAGGATAGATAAATGGAATTTCTTTGTATATTTGATTGTGAAATTGATCCCCAAAAATATAGAGATAGCTATAATATTATATTCTATATAGATATATGATGATGATGATGAAAGAGAGAGAGTGAGAGAGATATGATAGATAGATAGATAGATAGATAGATAGATAGATAGATAGATAGATAGATAGATAGACGGACAGACAGATAGATATACTGTATAAATAGATATAATATACACACAGATATAGACGATATAGATGGTATGGATACAGATGATGGGTGTATGTACACAGATACACATATATGTATGTATTTATGTATATGTATACATATATGTATATACAGTATATATCATACACGCACAGATATACTGTACACTTCATGGATATACACTCAATACACTTGAAAATAAAGTCCATGGATAATTCATTATTGCAATCTGATTCTCTGATTCTGCTGGACAATGTAATTGGTTGATTGCAAAGGTGAAGTTATAGCCAAATCCCATTTCCAATAATAAATTAATATTTGTAAAGATACTTAGATCATAGTTTTATCAAATTGTTCAGTTGTAGTAATGCATAAGAATATATATAGATGGGAAGACTAATGTCTTGATGGGTTCCTTTCTCATACCAGCTTCTTTTTTCCTCTCCTGCTTAGAAAATAGCCAAACCAACAATATGTCTTGAAATATGGGGGAGAGTTTTCACCAGTGATAGTAATTTTCCTGCCTGAAATTCAATTCTAATAAATATACATGATAGATTTCTGCCTGATTTATGTTGCCCTTATACCTATTTGATTTTCTGATTGATGCATGCTGGTAGAACACATAGTACCGTGAAAATTTACTTCTAACAAGTTTGATATCTTCCTGCAACTTATTAATAGTACAGAATCATAAAAGAGCAGTCAGATGTTTTCTTGGTATTTTTACATGATTGACATCTCATTGTTAAGAATTAATGCATCTCTCATTTACTATTTTTTTTATTGAAAAAGTTTTATTAGTGAAAAAAAAACACAGTTTTCCCACAACCCTCCCACCCAAACCCCCCTCCCCCTCCCCGACTTCCCAGAGCAGAACACAAGGTATTTCTATTAACTTTTAACAATAAACTAAATTGCTTAACCAACCATTAAACTAACACCCTCTAAAAAATAATTCTTAACCCCCCATAGATAAAATCCTACTTCTTAGACATAATACTTCTAATATCACTCATGTAGCGCTTATACAATTAAAGAATCATTCATAAGCTATTTGATATTTTTTAGTCTGATACTTATTTTGAATATAATCAATCCATCTTCTCCAGTCCTGTATGTACCTTTCTTGTATATGATCCTTCAAATATGCTGAAATTTTAGCCATTTCAGCTAAATTAGTTACTTTCAATATCCAGGCATCAATAATAGGCAAAAAGTCCTTCTTCCAATGTTGTGCTATCAACAATCTTGCTGCTGTTATCAAATTCAAAATCAGTTTAGTCTCTACAACTGTACAGTCTGTAGTTATACCCAGTAGAAACAAATGCGGAGTAAATTTCAATCTTTTTTAAAAAAAATATTCTGCATCACCCACCAAATCTTTATCCAAATGCTTTGATTTTTTTACAAGTCCACCATATATGATAATAAGTTGAATCATCACAGTCACATCCCCAACATTTAGCTTGCACATTAGGATACATACATGATAATTTTTTTGGATCTAAGTGCCATCTATAAAACATTTTATAAAAGTTTTCTCTTAAATTTTGTGCTTGTGTAAATTTCACATTTCTAGTCCAAATCTTTTCTCAAGTCTCCATCATCACTGGCTCTTGAAAATTTTGCGCCCATTTAATCATGCAATCTTTAACCAGTTCCATCTCAGAGTCTATTTCCAATAAGGCATTATACAACCTTTTGATATGCATTTGTTTTTGATCTCTAATTTGTTTTACCAAATTTTCCTCATTTTGCACAAAGCCAGTTTTTTGATCTTCCTTCCATCTAGCTTGAAGCTGACCATACTGAAACCATGTATAAATTATACCTTCTTCTCTCAATGTATCTAAAGATTTCAAATACAATACCCCCCTTTCCATAATAAGAAGCTCTTTATAAGTAATCACCTCAATAGTGTTAATGTCCGATATACAGTGTGGATTCCAGGCGGATGAGATGTTTTCAAGAATTGGTCTGGCAAAGGTTTTGTATGCCCTAGTTAGCAATACAATGTTAGTGAACTGAAAAATAATGTGGACAGCCATAATTAAAAAAAATGGATCATCAGCCAAATCAATGCAGGGTTCTCACTCAAGGCACAAATGACCAGGTTCAAATTAACCTACTTTGAACACATTATGCAAAGACCTAGCTCTCTAGAGAAGGCTCTAACACTGGGAAAGATGGAAGGAAAGAGAAGAACACAATCAACAGCAAGGTAGATAGACTCAATTATACTTCTGATGAGTGCAATGTTGGAAGAGCTGAAGGACCAGGTTAGGGACAGATCATAATGGAGAAAATCTGTTTACATAGTCACTAAAAATCAACAATGACTTGATGGTATGTAATCAATAAATTAATCAGAACAGAAGCATGAAACATGTCGAGTACGGTATATGTTAGCATCTAATATAAGAAGAGGGAAACCAGGAAGCCTTTGGGATCAGAAAGCATGTGTAGAAGAGGGGATGTATAATATTAGAAAATAAATAAACTACATTTAAGAAAGATTTTAAACTCAGCAGTAAGAAACAGCAAATCATTCAGATTTTATTCATTTCAATAGCTATCATGTTACTTAGAATATAAAGCTTCACCGACAATAATTATTCAGATCACTATCCCAGAACACACATAATCACTTTAATGAACTTCTGCCAGATTTGAGAAACTACTTCTTTATGACATTTTTGCCGCAAGATATAAGCTTGTCTGTCTCCAGTGAACTGCTTAGTTGAGGAATCACCACCATCTTCCAAAAAAAAAAAAAAATCCTTTCATAATGAGAGGGAAAAAATGAATTAGTTTTGAAGGCCTAAAGCCATTATAATAATCAAATCATATTTCTGTGTTTTGAAGGCAAGCATCTATATTTCTGTTACATAAAGGCATTGGAATTCAACAAAAAGACAGGTAATAAATGAGAAAATATTATAAGGGAATAACTACAATTCTTTTTTAAAGGTCATTGACAGATGAAAAAGTACTATGTCCCGTTAATATTAGTTGTCAGAGTTTGTTTCAGTTCATTCCTTGTTGAAAATGTAATCTGGGACTATTCACTCTATCTTTCAAGGCATATGGATTAACATCAGAGGCAAGCTTTGAATAATGCCTTTTCCTTATTTTAGATGGCCAGGGAAATAGGGAACACTAGAGATATTCTTTTTCACAAGCTGAGAAATAATATTTGTTAGTAGATATAGAGCTAGATGATATGGTTGTAGATTTAGAAATATTCTAAGTGGGAAGACTGCTGATTTGTGCAGGCTACATTAGAATAATCTGCCAAAGCCAGCTAGCTCTGGGCATTTTGTGCCTGTGTGGAAATATACCTGAAACTGTAGGTATTTTGCATTAAACAGAATTAACATAATAACGGAGTTGGAAAAGATTTTGGAGGTCTTCTAGTCTAACTCTGCTGAAGCAGGAGATCCTGTACCAAATAGATGGCTTTCCAATTTCTTCTTAAAAACTTCCAGTGTTGGAAACCCACAAATTCTGAGGGCAAGTAATCAGAAGCTGTGGATGCCCCATCACTGGAGGTAAGCTTTCTCTTAATGGGAAAGAATTAATATTATTAAAGGAAAACCAAACACAGAATCAAATAAAAACAAAAAAAGCCACAAAGTTTATAGCTTGAGGAAGAATAAAACAAAATGCAATGGAATTATAATGTTGCAAAAAACAGAGCCCAGACTCCATAATGTCTTCATTTCAGTAACAATCACAGTTAAAGTCTTGGATAAATAACTGCCATAGGTTAACACTTTTAATAACAATTCCTTGCCAGAGGCTATTTGATGGAAGAACAAGTAAGCGAAAATGGCTCAATTTACTTTTATTCTGTTACAAGTTTCATTGAAATTAGTTGAGCTGTGAAGATCATTTGCTGAGGCATTTTATTCAGCACAGTTGCTTTGGGGCCCTCCTGAGATCATGTCCAGAGCACTTCTCTGCTGGGAGAGCTGGCAAAGTTAAACAGGGCAATATGCCACATGAAATTAATTGCATAGGTGCAGAAAGTAGCCATGGTCATAAATGTATTTATATCCTTCTTTTCTTCCTAAATTAATCCATAATGGCATGCAGAACAAAGTTTTAAATTTAAAAAAGGACCAGACACACAATAGTAGTATTATAATGTGGACTATAAAAATGGGATAACAATGTAAAGTCTTTCTGCCAGCACTAATAAATGGTAGTTCACATAAACTTTATGAAAATGTTTACTCTGTAAAATGCTGGGTGAACAATTATGTCTTGAACTGCTATCTAAAACTCAATGGCATAGGAGCCACCCATATTTCTTCAGAGAAAAAGTTCCATAATCAAATAGAACATGTAAAAGTTCTAAAGAGAACATTGGATTGGTATCAGAGATCCAGAAATTGACCTATAGATTACTATTGACATATTAAGTATATCCTGAATTGTACTTCCTTTGTGTGTGTGTGTGTGTGTGTGAATGGAATCAGGTTAGAAATCACAAGACCATGAGTTCTAGTCCTGCTTAGGCCCAAAGCCTGCTGGTGTCCTTGGGTCCGTCACTTTATCCCAGTGCTAGCAAGCAGCCAAAGGCAAGCCACTTCCAAAATCTGCCCCACCCCCACCCAAACAAAACCCTGCATAAACTTGTCAAGAGCCAAAAACTGACTTGAAGGCACAGAAACTAATAATGTGTGGGGGCAGGTTTACTGAGATTTTGATAGCAGCAGCTCAACTAACTGGCCGGTCACAATTTTCCAACCGGAACTTTTAGGAAGAGAAAAAATATATGATGAGATAAATGTAACAAAATTCCTTTCCTTTTTCTTTCTTTCTTTCTTTCTTTCTTTCTTTCTTTCTTTCTTTTTTTTTTTTTTGTCAGATTCTTTCACAGATCGTCAACTATCAAGGCTGGTAAATTAATCTTCCAGACCTTTCAACAAATTTAGTAATGGCAATGAAGCAATAGAGAGATCAGGCATAAATCCTCCCTGAAGGGTATTATTTATGGATTAGGACTAGGCACCTTCTTACCTTTGGTACAGGGGTGGGTTCTACTTACCTTTACTACCGGTTCACAGGGCCACGCACGCGTGCTTGCTTCGCTCTTCTGCGCATGCGTAGAAGCTTCCTGGTGACATCAGGGTTGGTGGGCAGAGCTTCCTGCCAGTTTTACCACCGGTTCTTGCAAACCGGTCCAACCTGGGGGCAACCCACCACTGCTTTGGTACCATGTTTGGTAATGAACAGCAAAACAATGCCTTCTTTGTGTACTATCAGACTAGAGAACTATTGGGATTCATGCTAGATCTCCATCCTTGGTCAGTAGCAATTAAAGCAAATAGAATGTTCCACTCAGTGAAAGAGATTGAATATAAACATGTGCAGTCTTTTTTTCTTTCCTTCCTACATTTAGGTATTTCCTGTCTTCAGATTGAGTGCTACAAAAAAGAACAGCCCTGACTGATTGTTGCTGCAACATCTCCCCTTGAATGCATATCACAGTGGCTCAGTAGGTATTTCTTACACTATAAAATAGCTTCATTTTAAACTAGAATTACAAGAATAATTAATTAAATATGCTGCTAGCCTTCAGGTAGCCTGTGAAGGTTATAACCTGACAAGACCTGAAATGGGTAGCTTCAGAGCCATTTTTGTTGTCTTCTTTCTTTTATTCTTCCTTTCTCGGGAGGACAAGAAAACAAGGGGAAATAGGTTTTATACTCAAGGGGATTTTAGTCAGAATGAAGGTATTCAAATGCAATAGAGAAGAGAGCTTATTTGCCTTTAATCATTATGAGGAAAAAAAAAACAAGCTATTTTCAGCTTATGTTAAGCAGCTTCTGCTAAAAAAACAACAACCCAATTCTTCTATACTGATATTTATCCTCCTTTGCTTTTGAGGGTAGATGATATTTGCAAAGCAAATAAATTAATATATAAAATGGATCCTATTAGGTTGCAGATATGGATTAAGGTATAAAATAATTGGAAACATCTCTCTTCTTATTATTTGGGGTGGCAATGATAATACTTTAAAATAAATATTTGGCATGCAAGAAGTTGGTCAAGTAGCAACCAGCATAAAAGGAAGAGAAGAGAAGGATTAAGCATAGAATGTATCCTAGGTGCAATTTTTGCTGTAAACCGCCCAGAGTCCCCTGGGAGTTGGGCAGCATAAAATGCGATAAATTAAATTAAATTAAATTAAATTAAATTAAATTAAATTAAATTAAATTAAAGATGGATATGGACTTCCATCTCGGTTAGAGGAGGAAGTTGAAAAGACTGTTGACCATCATATCCATCTTCTTTGTGTTATAACAGCTGGGCAGAAATTTAATATAGCAGCCCATGCAGAATACTGATTGTCTACAGTATCCTGAATATAGCAATGCTTCATGTATGTGTTTTTTTTATTAATGAAAAGTATTGTGTTGAACTGCTAATTTCACATAACGGATGTATGTTATGTATCTTACAAACATAAAGAAATTTTTGGAAGGCAGATTTAAATTTTTAAATATAAGAGGGAGGGAGAGAGGGAGCTGTCAGAATTAGCTATTAATGTTCCAGCTAATAAGCTTGTAAATTTTTTTCAGTTTCTCTCTAATTCATCTACTGTAATTTTCTTGTTTCTGCATAAAGATATATGTCAATTAATATAACACATACTATAATATTCATATAATTAAACCCTATGAGTCTGCTCAGAAGTAACTTCAGTTATGTTCAATGGAAAGACTCCTAAGATACACAAAATAGTATCCTTATTCATTAGTAGCTTCAACTAGTTATGCTTCTATTATTAAATCTAAATAGCTGGTCATACTCTATATGTGGAAATTCAATCTTGGCATTAAAAAATGGATGATCTCAAGTCATTCAGTTTATTTATAACAACTTTATATTAATATTTTCCATTCTTTGAAAAAAGAAGTGTAGGAAGTAAGACAAAAGCAAAAAAATGGAATATCAATGAGTGACACTTTGGAAATGATGTACTACCAACAACAACAAAAAGCTAAGACATACCAAGCTCCACCTACATAGGTCTGTAAAATATATATTACTACTTTATTATATTCTTTCTATTTCTACCAAAACTCTATTATATCTTACAGAACAGACTCCACATCAAATCCCAACCACATAAAATTGACAGTAAACATCTGGGAGCTGTAGAATCAGCAATGAAGATAGCTTGGAGGTGGCGAGTAATACTAGAAACAGTGAAGGTGAAAATAGAAATAATTCTAGTTGTTGTGTAATATTTCAACTCAACCCAGCAGGCTGAGTGGGAAAGAATGTTTTCATAAAACTGTGATATGGATAGCCTTTTTCACAGAAATAAACTAATTACTGGATAATCCTAAACTTCTCCGTATCAGCTGTGTTTGTTTTTCAGCCTTCTTTTTCAACAACTCTTGATCCCATTCTAGTTATGCTATGCAGTTAGTTCATTGTAACTGTTTGACACTTTAAACAGTTGGCACTTTAAAAAGTGACTTACAACTAGTTCTTGCACTTACAAGCATTGCAGCATCCCCAAGGTCACATAATCAAAATTTGGACACTTGGCAACTGTCATATATTAGCATCCTGCCATTTGTACCCATCACCATACTAATCTGGCTCCTTTTTCTTTAGTTCCCTTCCTCTATCTCATTTCTTCCACCATTAAACTGATGCACTTCTTCCTAATAAGCCTCCTATGACCATCCAGCCAACTACAAACAACAGTGATACAATTAGCCCTCAGCTGTTCCTGCCAGATCCAAAGTTCTTTTTGCTCCTCTCAGCACTTCCCCATAGCCTTTCATTTCAATCTCCCCAAGAGCTAATTTTCCCCTTTTGTGCTCCTTTCAAAGCATATAGTCCCCAGGCATAGGGTAAGATTCTTCCTTCAGCTTCTCTCTGGTTTTTTTATTGTAATGGCATGCAGTAGCATTACTGTAAAGTGGCCTTGGGAGACAGGAGAGAAAGCCATGGACTGTACAACTGGTGTATAAAAGATATATCAGCCTACAGAAGGAGGAAGGACATGGGAAATGTTTCAGAAAAGACCCTCTCTAATTTTTTAGAGAGTTAAGGGAAGTGGGAAATACTTTCAGTCTTGCAATATTCTGTTAATGAAACCTTACAATAAAGGTGGAGCCAATATTTTTAGTTGTGCTTCTTGTCTAAACTACAGTAGTAACCAAAATTGTGGAAACCTTTTGGGAAAAGTGTATTTTTGAGGTTTGATGGCTAATAACACCAATTTTTTTTAAAAAAAGAGTTTCAAGATAATCACATTCCTCTGCTGGAATGGCCTGGGAATATCCCAGACCTTAATCCAATTGAAAATCTATGGAGCCGACTAAAGAAACTTGTTAGTCAGAAGCAACCAGCAATAAAACCCAGTTAATAGACGCAATCATTCAATCTTGGTTTCACATTATAACAGCTGCAGAACTAAAAGACTTGGTTCACTCCATGGGAAAAAGTTGTAAGGCTGTAACTCTTGCTAAAGTTTACCCAGCTAGGTATTAACTGACATGATAATTTTTGTATATCTCATTTTTTCTACGTGTTTCACTTTTCTTCTTTATACTGTAACTGCTATTCTAATAGCAAATCCTTCATAAAAGTTATTGCATTATATTCTTGATTAAATTATCTTTCTATTGATATATAATTTTATGGTACTAGTCCCCCCAAAAAGTGGTGCTATTAGCTAATTTTAGAAAATATACTTTTCCCAAAAGGTTTCAACAGTTTTGGCTACTACAGTATCAGGATTAACATCTACCCAGAAAGCAGCATCCTATTCCCTAAACCAACCCTTGTACCAGACAATTCAGTAATAATTGCCAGCAGAGATTATGAAGGGCATCATTTGGGAACCGAAGCAGCTCTGCTTCATCACTGGCTGGAAATGAAAACTCTCATCAATCACAATTTTTCACCGTAATCCATGCATTGATCAGGAAGCAGCAGAAGCTCAATAGGATACCAATTCACTAACTAATTTTGAATGGAATGTAAGATTGCTCTTTAGATCCAAACATTGGTTTCTTTTTTCAACATGACATAAAATATTTAATACTCCAGGAGATTTTTTTTTCTTCAGATAAAATACTACAAATCAAAATGTGCCAGTTTGTGAACATTTTAACCCTGCAGCAGTTGTTTACCCCTGAAATAGAAAACATGCTCTCTCCTCATCATTACATTTGAATAAAGTGATGTAATTATGAAAGGGAGGACTTTCATGATTAAATGTTATGCTTGTCAACACTTTTTAAGGTTAACCTTTGAAAATAAGATAGTGTATGATGTACAATTTGTATCTGATGTACAATTTTTCTCCAATTAACTTATATGGAGCAACTATATTCTTTTTGTTTGTTTAGATGCATGTCCTTTATTCATCTGCAGTCAAATGAGGACCCGGATTGTGGGGCAATAAACTGACTTTGTATAAAATATACAAAAGTATGAAGGCTATTGCTTAACGCATTGTAAGCCGCCCTGAGTCTCCGGAGAAGGGCGGCATATAAATCAAATCCAAAAAAAAAAAAAAAAATTGCAAAAGGCAGCTTTATTCAGAACAGCTTACATCCTACAACCGTACCTTTAACATTATTAAGCATGTCCTTGAGAAGGATTCAATAGTGGACAAAAATGTCATATCCAGTCTAAAATATCTGGCTGGCTGTATAACCAACCATAATAATTCATTAAAATTGTATACTGCCTTACTCTCAATGATTCTGGAAGGCATACAAGTTTAATAAATTATCCTTTCACTTCATTGGGTTCTCTTAACCGTTCACCCTAGAAGAAGGACTCTAGAGAAAGATGCAGGCTTAACAAGAAACTGTGTGAATCTTTCTCTGGAGTGGACTCAGCCTGGAAGCAGTGCAGCCAATACTGCAGCAGAAGACTTCTTTCTTCTGCAACATAAGTTTTGTCTGAAAAGACTTAATGATTGCTTTCTCGAAAACAAAAGGATCAAGTTTCTTGATCACAAAACAGCTTCAAGGAGCTTCTCCACTCAAAACTCCATCAGTGCAAAGCACCCTTTAAAAGCTTTGCACAGCCTCAGTAATAATCAGAGGCCATTGATTGGAGCCAAGAAATTGTAATGCTTTCACAACTCACACCCAATCAAAATTATTTCCATGGAAATCAGCCATGAAGCAACCTTGCCAATAGTTAAAACAATATTCTGAGAATATTTTATGTGCAAGACAGTTTTCCCTAACTTATTTTTTTTAATTAAAAATGTGGTGAACTATTAAGATTAGGTAGCCCTTATATTCAAAGCAGAGGGGAAAAAGGGGTTTTGGAATGCATGGTGGTATGTAGGCATTTTGTTAGCAACCTTCAAATCAAATGCCCCCATAATCATCCTGCAGAAAGCATCCACCTAATCCTGGGGAAAGATATATTTAAAGGGCTGTCAATACCATAAAATATTTTTTCTCTTTCCATTTTTAATGAGCACAGCCTAATTAACCATACCTAGAAGCAAAAATCCAACACTTCGTAGCTTCTCCTGAGAACACAACCAAATGCAATTGAACCTGAGCAGCAAAGTCCCTGTCATATCAATAAAGTAAAGAAAAGCAGAAAGTAGAGATGAGCTGAAGTATAGGAGTTCCTTTAAGAATTATGGTGTAATTTTTGCTTTCAAATAATGATAATTTAGGAGATGGATCATGTAATTATTTAAATATATGAGAAGCAATTGCCATCCAAGTAAAGGAGAAAAAAATGTAGTGCCATTATAGCCTTACAAATCTTTACTTATGAAAGGAAGACAAACAAATTTATTACCTAAGTCAAGGCTTTATAAAATATTGAGTGGGATTATGTGGTCCATGGAACCAATATTATTTTAATCTGTCATTAGAAAATCAATCCCTATTTATATGAGAAGATCAATCAAATTATATGATGACTGACATGTAAAAAAAAGTCTAAAATGTGAAAGCTTGTCTTTTTTTTTGTTTATTTTATTGCACTTCAGTCATGACCAAAGAGTAAGGCACATATTGCCTGAGCTACAACAACTTTGCTATGCTAATGCAAGGCTAACATAGGCAGTTGTAACAAGGCAAAATCCTGAAATACTTGAGATAATATAATGCATGTTATATTAGATTTAGAAGAGATTAAGAAGAATGGTACTAAGGGGTCCTACTTGAAAGGAAGTAAATGTGCCAATCTGATTTTCTCACAACTTGGGATACCTTTATTCATTTTATAAATGGCAGAAATGTGATTGTTGCTTACACAGGAACTATATGGTATTTTACTTCCTATAAGCAGCATGGCGAACTGACATCTTGTTGGCTTTCACTGGCTACCAATACAATTTTTGCAAGAGCAATTGCTTCTGGAAATTGGATCCAAGATGGTATAATCTCTCCAGAACAAAGGAAAGATTGTTGTGATCATTCATGTGACTTCTGACAGCTGCTCCTTAGGAGTAGACCATGGAAACCAAAGTTTTCATAATTGGCTTATGAGTGAAGTAGCAGTCAGGAAAGTACATTAAGCCCGTAGTCACATAGTAGCCTTTACAAACATTAAATTCAACTGAACTTCATATTTTAATTACACACACACACACTGCAATATGCAATACATATTGCATATTGGAGAGATTAAGATTCTTTGGACTGGCAAGGTTTTATTCATTGGGTGAGTTTCTACCTCCTTAAAACACAATGGTATAAAGTTGATTTTAAAAGTGTATGTGTGTGTGTGTATGTATGTATGTATGTATGTATGTATGTATGTATGTATGTGGCCAGAGGAATTTAGAATTACAGTTTTGAATTATTTAGGAGATATTTTCTCATGGGAAAATAGAAAATGCTTTTGGGGTTTTACTATTGAAGACTGACACTAAATCCAGAGAATAAAGAAAATGGAACAGAAATTCTTAGTGCAAATTTTTGAATATCTTTCAGCCAAGGTTTTGGACAAAAAAAGATCAAATGCATGATAAAATTGGCAGAGCATATCCTAATGAAGTTGTAAAACAACAACTAGCTGCAATGGATGTCTGTGAAATTTATTTGAAGGGGGATTTAAATATAATATATAAGAATCTAATGGATGACTCATCTCCTAAAAGAAATGAACAGGTATTAAACAAAGAAACTCATCTGGATTTTTTTCCTTCTTCTGGATAAACAAAAGAGCTCTGATAAGGTTTACAAGGACTTTATTAGAAACAGCCAAAGATAAATTTTACTTTTTAGATACAAAATAAAATTTGTTAAAGTCCTAAAATATTTTTCTTTGAAACATAGATATACAACAAAGTACCCATGGGACTTTTTTTCTAAGGGATTAAAGAATATTTTTAAAAAAAAAATCAGGGAAGATTTATAAGATCAGTTTATTTGAAGAGAGAAAATAGTTGCAACTGGTTGCTATTACTGGACTTTTATTGACAAATATTAATTGGTATAGCATTGAACTTTGTTTTCCTTATCTAAGAGATGGGGAGAAGAAAGATTATATTTTATTTAGAAAAGCTGATAAACTATTAAAATTGTTTGTTTAACTGCTGGGATGAAGGGAGAAATTACTTCTTTCTTTCTTCTTTCTTTCGTTCTTCTTCCCTTTTTTCTTTTCTTCCAGTTTCACACCCCCTTTTTGTTTTCTTGTATTTTTATTTAGAGACTTTTATTGTCTCTATTTATAATTCTTAATAAAATTATTTGAAAAAAAAGAAAGCATATGGTATCTGACTAGTTTAATAAGGGCTTGGCAGCCTATGCTTAATAGGTAGACATAGCCAAGCTCCCACACTTTTTTTTTTTTTTTTTTACAGTTACCTGGTTTTCAAGATCATGCCTCCAGAGGAAAAACTATCAAAGAAGTACAGCACAATTTCCCACTGAGTTTTGGTTGGACATGAAATAATCTATGCAGTTAAGCCTCCAGTAGGCATAAAGCAACTATAAAAACATTTTTTAAAAAAAAGAAGAAGAAGAAGAAGAAGAAACATTCTGGCTCATCATTAGAATCTGCTGAGCAAAACAAATGTATTAAGGTACTAATCATCATTAACTGAATTGTATGTAATTGGTTTATTTTTGGCAATTCATGATAATAACGAAGATAGGTTCAGGGTATGGAATATTTTTATTGTTCTAGATTGGTGCTAAAATAAAAGTGTGTGCAGAAACTTTCCTTTCCAGCCATACCATGATTTTGTCAACCATATTGCTATCAAATGTAAGAGATTTACAGAACCTTCACCTAATATTCTCTCTCTCTCTTTGTCTCCGTCTCTCTCTGTGTGTCTCTCTATGTCTCTGTTTCTCTCTAACTCTCTCTGTCACTTTCTCTCTCTCTCTCTCTCTCTGTTTCTCTCTGTGTGTGTGTGTCTCTCTGTCTCCATCTCTCTCTCTCTCTCTCTCTCTCTCTCTCTCTCTCTCTCTCTCTCTCTCTCTCTCTCTCTCTCTCTCTCTTTCTCTTTGTTCTGGAGTTACACCTTTTTAATTGTTCCGCCTGATACAATTGCTCTAAACAAACAGATGTCAAGGAAAAAACCCTAGTCTCACTCAGATACTTGATAAAAGACTAAGTTCTTATAGATGTAGAAATATATAGAGAAGATACAATTTGTAGAATGTATTGATGTGGGAGAGAAAGAGGGAGAGAGGGAGGGAGGGAGAAAGAAGATAGAATGATTCATAGAATGTATTGATATGGTGGCAAGGTCAACCTTCATGTTAACTTGAATGTTTTAGCCTTTTACTACAGTAAGTCACCAAGTAGCCTTCAGCATGTTTCTTGGTTTCTTATTATTATTATTGGTCTGGCTCAGTTCTCTCTTTTGTAAAAAAATGTCATTATAAACATTTGCATAACCACAATGAGGCTTAATTAGGTTATGATTTCTGAAGGCTTTGAATCTTTAATGCACAGTATCACAAAGATATTATTTTGCCTCCAACAAGAGGATCTATCAGTAAATGGTCTCAGAAAATCTATGGAACTAAAGATATCAAGGAATAAAACCGCCCAGAACCTTCAAAAGAAGGAACCACCATAGCATACTCAAACATTAAAGATTGTTTGGCAGCACACTTGAAGAACTTAGCAGAGGATCTGTACTGCTTTCTCATTACAAATGGCCTCATGTAGGCTATTCATTAAGCTTTCTTTTGAAAAGAAAGAAGATTTTTCAGAAAGTCTCTATATAAAATAAAACGAAGGGAACATTTCTATACAAAGAACACACAAAAGCTTTTCATCTCAATGCTATTCATACTTTGATCCTTTGCTTGGGCAACCTGTGGTTTACTTCACAATTTTCATGTATATAATTATTTCACTTTTTCACACATCGATTTCTTATGAAACTGCTCACTTAAAATGATATATGTTGACAATTGAAATGTACTGGTAACATAAATGATATGTATATGTACTTTCAGATACTTCTGCTGTGAGAAAAGGAAAGTTTTATACTGCACAGTACTAAGATAATTTTAATTTTTAATATGCCATATGAGGATGTGATTTTTTTAAAATAACAAACATTTTTGGAATACATCCAGGGTACCACTCATCTAATTGGTAGAATGCTGCTCCAAAATAAGGTGAGAACAAATTCTAACTATAGGTCTTGGGAAAGAGTCCCAAGATATAGTCCAAGTATGGCCATAATCTTTTAATGTTACCCCATCAGTTGAGGTTTCCACACATCCAGTATTGTATTAACTTATACTGTGTTATCTACCCAAATAGCCAAAGGGAAACAAACATCAACATCCCTTCATGGAAGAGGATTGCCTTCAGATTAGGTCTAGCTGACAAATATCCAGCAGGTGTGATTTTTATTAATGATTTCAGATACTATTTCCATATATTCAGATATATGTTGTTTGGGAAGGTGATGTCAAGAGGAAATTGGCAAGGTGATATGTGGGTACTTTGGGAACAGAAAATGATATTTGAGAAATAATTTACAAGTGCATAAAACCAAAAAAAAAAAAAGCCTAAGAAAAGAGAAATTCTTTTAAGGCAGGAAAAAGAGGTACAGTGATTGAAACTTTGGGATATTCTTTTTCTTCCTTTTTTTTATAATTTATAGGCTGCCCATCTCCCAACCACGCTGGGAAGTTTACAGTTAAAAATATAAAATACCAAACACATAAAACAACATCATGAATATCCCCCCAAAATATCTATCCATCAAGGACTCACCCTCATTCTTCCCTAGAGCTTGGGAGAATAGTTAGGTCTTTAATAACTTCCTGAATATCATTGGGGTTGGAGCCATCCAAGTCTCTGAGGGAATATCCTTCCAGGGTAGGCATTGTGAAAGAGAAGGGTCTTCCTGGTTTCTCCCAAAAGAAGTCTGGGTCTTATTTTCTTTTGATCCCTGAAAAAATGGCTAGACCTTCTTTTTGGAAGGTTCACCTCATGGCAGTGGCACCGACATCCCACCCAGCAGGAGCCCGCTGCTGGCCCACTTCTTCTGCCACTGGTTGCAGCCATTTGCATACATGCCCTGGCTTCTGTTTTGCTTTCAGATGCCTGCCGGAAAGCATCTAAAGGTGAAACAGAGGCCAAGGGGATGTGTGCAAGTGATGGCAAGCAGCCACAGATGAAGGCGAGGCAGGTGTTGGAGTGTGCAATTCCTTTTAAGTAGGGCAGCTCCACCCCCCCATCCCTCCCCTAGCTTATTTTTTACCTGTGTGCCTCACCCCACCCCCTGCACCCCAGGGTGGGCGGGGTCTTAATTAGGGATAATTTTGTGGGTGGAATTTAATTTGATTGCATGCGCTCAAAAACGTGAAAAGGCTTCTTTTCAAGGTGGGTTATTTTTTTGGCAAAACACGGTATTACTGCACAGATTCAAATATATCATTATCCAAGAGCCTTGATCATCCAGGGGGCATCTGAATCTAATGAGCAGTTTGGATAACCCTGTTTATTTTTCAAAAGTCACTGGCACAAATTCATTCCAGATAACTCTAAGGACTCTGTTTCAGGCACTGTCATTGGACCTCTAAGCAAATCTGAGTAAATTGACAGATGCAATAACGGTAGAGAAATAGCAATACTTTTCTCCCTTATCACTATAATATAATCCTCAATACGGGATTATTGTTGTTTGGTCACACTTCATCTGTAAAGAATGAGATTCTTAAACTTCATACAAGTTATTTTTCATATAAGTTAAAAATGGGACTAATTATATCTATAACAAGCTTTACTATTCTGTCCATGTTTTATTCTTAGAAAGCTGTATAGATGGATTTGGTATTCTCTGAAAAATATATTGTAGTAATTAATCTAACATATCTCTAAGAAAACTATGAGAAAATATAATTCTAGTTCATGTCTTACTGGTCATATAAACATCACGAAGTCTCATGGTCACATAAAGCCTTAATGACTCGATCCTGCCAGACATAATTATTTTGATGCTCAACTAATTTCATTGGGAATTAGTATAAGCTTCTTGTTTCTGAATTGTTGATTCATAAGTTACCTATGCCTATACCTACATAGACTACAATATTTTGGTCTGAAATGAATTATTTGGTTTAACATGGAGAGATTCCAAACATGACTGCTTCCAAAAGAAGTTACTAAACATATTTTTCAAAACATATTCCTCAGCAATTTTATATGAAAAATAGCAATAATAAGTATAATTGTTCTCTTCAGATATCTGAAGATAGCAAGCAATCTTTAAATACCTGAAAGATTATCATATCCAAAAGATAGGTCTATTTTCTATTGTTCTAAAAAACAGGATCAAAACCAATAAGAAAAATTACAAAGAAGCAGGTTCAGTCTAAGTCAGGTATGTCTAATGTGGCCCATGGGCCACATGTGCCCTGGACAGCAAATAATGAAGCTCCACAAGATAATAATAAATATTTTTTTTAAAAAAAATAAAGGATGTTTGTTATTTACATACATTAACTATATTAGGGGAGTAGGGGGACTAGGGGAGACATGATTGCAGTGTTCCAATATCTCAGGGGCTGCCACAAAGAAGAGGGAGTCAAGCTATTCTCCAAAGCACCTGAGGGCAGGACAAGAAGCAATGGGTGGGAACTAATCAAGGAGAGAAGCAATTTAGAACCAAGGAGAAATTCCCTGACAGTTAGAACAATTAATCAGTGAAACAACTTGCCTCCAGAAGTTGTGAATGCTCCAACATTGAAATTTTTTAAGAAGATGTTGGATAACCATTTGTCTGAAGTGGTGTAGGGTTCCTGCCTAAGCAGGGGGTTGGACTAGAAGACTTCCATGGTCCCTTTCAACTCTGCTATGCTATGCTATGCTATGCTATGCTATGCTATGCTATGCTATGCTATGCTATTCCATTTTATATGCAGACCAAGACTATTCATCTTCACTCAATGTGGCCCAGGCAAGACTATAGGTTGGACAACCATGGTCTTGATAGTAGGAGGAACTTTCTGACTACTTGCACTCTCTGCCAATGAAGCAGGATGCCCACAGGACTCCTTCAGTGGAGTCTTCAATAGAAGGTAGAGGATTATCTCTCAGAGATACCGTATTGGAACCTGAACCGAGCAGGGCTTTGAATTAGATGACCTCAAATGCACTGCTCAAATTCATGATTCCATGATAACGACTATAAGCGTTATAGAAATCTTGTTATTTGGAAACTGTTCATTACAGGGCAGAATGTAATCTAATTACGCCTGCACAATTTCCACAGCATTTCATTTTTAGAATGTTGCAAACTGCACCATTTGTAACAGCTGGCAGCAACTTTAAATTTTCCAGATGTTCTGATCCAGTAGCTGGATAATGCTTGACTTAGGAACCCTGCCTTCTGGCTTTCTCTTTACCTTTCCCTATTTTCCTCTCCAGGCAGAATATAAGTGGTTGTTTATTATTCTGTATCATTTAAATTAATTCTAATAAAAGTTGCCCTCTTGATATTTTGGAACTTTTACAATAGACAAACCACACTTACCTAGGCACTTTCTTTAGCTGTTCACCTGGCATTATTTTTCTACAAACAGTTTCGAACAATTCAATGAGCAGGAAACATAAATAAAAAAATAATGAGCAAAAGGATAACAGCCATAAGTAGCACCACAAACAACCTGACCTTTTAAAAAATACATTAGAGTCAATGTATGACAGCTGTCCTCCTATGCCTCCAAGCAGGAAAGGGAACAGTGCTCTGGTTGGGTTATTAAACTGACAACAGAATTTCTGGGATGTTGCTATGAAACTTTTATGTCAACTTCAATGCAGAAAGCCAATGGGGAAATTTTGATTCCAAGGACACTTTTTAATGGAAATAAGGAGGATATGGCCTTGATGAATGAATGAAATATCTGAGAAAGCCATGGAGCAGACCTGCTTCTAGGACAGTGAATATACTATTCTTCTGAGAATGGAGAAAGTCTTTGGAGGAGTATATGCAATTTATCTTCTAAGAAATACTTTTTCCCCCCTCAAGACAAACTAGGGAGGTGGGAGTGGGGGAGGAATCATATCTGTGCTTACTTTTATTCATTTTGGAGCCAAGAGACATTCTGTGTATTACAAGGTAGTGATCATCAACTCTGCTGTGGCCCAACTCTCTGAGAATCTAATTGAGAAGGAAAATATGCATAGACCATGTTGCTCAGTCCCTGCTCTCTAGAGGGAGGAGAAGTATATGTAACTGAATATAAAGCACTCATATCTATAAAAAGAATATATTATTGTACTGCATAGTATCACATCTGCAGAGAAATATTTTGACAATTGTTAACAAGAATCTCAAAAAGATGAAGAGAATTTAAAGAGTGAGCTCAAATATCCTGATTAAGCCAATCGGTAGTTATCCAACATTTGGTTGCCAGTCTTAAAGGATTTGTTCCAATGAGTATATTTAATAACATAGGCAAATTTGTTTCTCAGATAAATGACAGTGATACCCAGAGTCACCTAAGATTTTCCTGCAGCATGAAAGACGGAAACAGATTATTCTACTTCCTCAGAATCTCATGAATACAATCAATTTCTTTGGGCATCATCAGCCATTATATGACTTATTTATCTAGTCGATAATAACAAAGGACAATTTAAAGCAAAACAATATCTTAGCAGTGAAAAAGGCATTTCTATTAAGTTTAACAATGGAGAACATACCAAACAATTCATTTTTCAAAAGGCAATTGGACTTTCTTGGGTTTTTCCTTGAAAATATTTTGCTTCTTATCCAAGAAGATACTTCAGTTATGACTGAATGGTGGGCAATAGAAGAATTCTATAACAGAAGGAATAGAAACAGTGCTGGGTTGCTACCAGTTCACACCGGATTAGGTGAACCGGTAGCGGCGGCGGCAGGAGGCTCCGCCCACCCACCTGGACACTTCTGCTCATGCGCAGAAGTGCCTTGCACACACACAAGCATGCACAGACAGGCAAACCAGTAGCAACAGGATTTGGAACCTGCCCCTGAATAGAAGTATATAAAGCTTTCTGTTCCCCACCTTTCAGTCAGAACTGAAGAAACTTCTTGGATGAGAAGCAAAATGTTTTCCAGGAAAAAAGTCCAGTTGCCTTTTGAAAAGCACCTTTGGGACATAACCTGGGTGATTGAGAAAACTCCACAGATATATCGTAAACAATGATTTTATGTTTTGTACATGTCTACTCAATAAATGTAATGAGCAAATAAACCCAGAATTCTTATTCAAAATTCAAATGACCAGGCTCACATTACCCTACTGTAAACACATTATGTGTCGACCCAACTCTCTGCAGAAGATGCTAGGAAAGATGGGAGGAAAGAGACCAAGAGGATGACCAGCAGCAAAATAAATGGGCTCAGTTATGGTGGTGATGGGTTATGCTGGTGATTGGAAGATCTGAAGGATCAGATTAGCAAAAAATATATATATATATGTCTAAGTGGTCACTAACAGTCTGCACTGACTTGATGGCACAATCAATCCATCAATATCCAGGCAAATGTATATAAAGTTGCAAACATAGTCCAACTCTGTTTTTGGTGAAGAGATTTAAAAATGGTGAAATCCGAATTATTTTACTATCGGTTCTGTGGGCGTGGCTTGGTGGGTGTGGCTTGGTAGTGTGACAGGGGAAGGATACTGCAAAATCTCCATTCCCACCCCACTCCAGGGGGAACAATACTGCAAAATCCCTATTCCTACCCCTCTCTGGGGCCAGCTAGAGGTAGTATTTGCCAGTTCTCTGAACTGCTCAAAATTTCCACTACCGGTTCTCCAGAACCTGTCAGAACCTGCTGGATTTCACCCCCGAATTAAAGTGTCATCTTCACAGCACAATATACCTTTGTCATGCTTCCCATCCATGTTGGAACTGAGAAGGACTCTTATTACCCTAAAATTTGCTACTGTTATGGTGGGCTCAGATTCAGACTCCCACTTCAGAATAACTAAAGCTGTCTTTGGCTTGCCTTAGCACATAGATAGAATGAGATACAGGCAATGTTGTGTGTGCATATCTTTGACAAAGTGTAAATGTTTGGTGTTAGAATGGGACCAGAGATCTATACGGGTGGGCTTAAATAATGAATCTTCGTATCATATCAGGAAATAACAGACATTGTATATGCTTATGGCTTGTTAGTCCAATTCCGCCTTGATACTCCTCTGCCTAATGAATAATTAACACATATAATTTTGGCAAATCAAACCTGCCTTATCAACCATGGCTGGATCAAGATTCTTTTGAACATAAGAGCAGGCCATGCCAAGGGCTGCTGCTCTGTGCCTAAGAAACTGAAACAGTTTCAGCAACTAGTTCTATAATTGAGCCCTAATTTGCTCCCTTTTATTCTCCTGCATAAGTAGATGCCAAGAGAGAATCCTGCTGCTTATGCACTCATGCTCATCCTATCTTCTTTTCTTCTGCTCTTCTCTCTCAGCTCCCAGGTTCCCTTTACAGCCGGATGTCTGTGAAGTTTGATGGGGTGTAACCAGTACATAAGACATTTACTAAGCCAGCCAGAATTTGCCTGGAATTGCTGTTTCAGCATCAGATAACAGCATCAGTGACAATAATCAGATCCATTCAAACTTTGAAAACAAACCATCTTCAATTTATAGTTTTACTGGAGAAGTGACATGTTTCTGTCATCACAAACTTATAACACAAGGATAATTATCTATTATTTAAACTATATTATTGCACAGTCTACAGTTATAAAGTGGAAGGGGAGGTATGAGTTGGTTGGCTTATGCCTTTGAGTCAGTGCTGATTCCTGGTGACTTCAACATAATCTTCTGGCACTTTTTTGAAAATGGTTTGCCATAGTCTGTCTTAGAACAGAGAGAAAGATTGGGGTCAGGACTAGAGGTGGTACTAGAACTCATGGTCTCCTGGTTTCTAAATCTGATGCCTTCATCAGTCCCTCAAACTGGCTCTTTTTGTTTTTAGGGAGAGATATAATTTTATCAACTACTACTCAGTGAACTCCTACTATTCAGTGAACCCAAAGCATAAATCTGTCTCCACAGTTTCTGTTGTTGGATTATTTATTCTATTGGTGAATTTCCATGTGATACTATCATCCTCATGCTTTGAGATTTGCAAGGTTCAAGGATGGATAACTACACAATATTGGATCTTGAATCTACCTCAAATTAGTGGCAGAACCTCTCTTTTCCCTCTTTAGTTTTATGTCTTTTAAAATATATTTTAAAAATGTGAGAGATCTTCTGGAGCAAATTAGTATTTGAGAGGATAGGGAAGTGAAGAAAAATGAATCTCTATGAGCCAGAATATGGTAGAACTCTTTCGAGGAACGCTCCAACCATTAAGGGCAAAATCTGAAAGCAAATAATTGTATTTAGCTAATGTTTGATATGGTTGGTATTAATAAGTTCATAATTTGTACATTCACACATAAACAGGAGCACTGCTTTGCAGGTTGACTAGAAGGACAAATTAAAGGTACTGCTACTCTACTGTCCTGCCAGCTCTGTATCAGCATCTCCCCATTCACCAAACTTAGGTGATTCCTTTTTGTTTGTTTGTTTTGTTGAGAAGATCAGGAAAATGACTAACTTTAAAAAAGCAGGATAGGCAGTAGTGACACTTGAAAATAATGCAATAATCAATAGAAAAGATTTTGCAACTGGATAGTGAAAAAATTAGTGGCAACTCATATTAGATGTCAAAAAGTGTGGCCACTTGTTTAGGGAAAAAGAAATCATATGCGTAAACATTTATAACAAATAATAATCTAAGCCTTGGTCCTGTCCCCGTCCCCACACACACACAACACAGCCAGCCGAGGGTTAAGGAAACACTTTGGAACGCACCCAGTTCTTATCTCCCTCTTGGCAGCGATAGACACACCGTCTGCCAAAGGACTTTATTTTCACAAACATACAGATAAGCTACGAACGTTCAAAAAGTCCAAACAGAAATAATATTCCTCCCAGCAGTTCCGAACGAGGCTTTAGTGACTATCCAAGGTTTACTTTGTTTGTCACAAAAGATCCTTGACCACCACCCTCTATTATATAGTCTCTGGGGTGTGGTCCAGTGACTCAGTTCTAATCCCTAGCACGCCTCCCAAGCTGCTGCAAACGTTTATCAGGCCTTCGGAGGCGTGCGTCCAGGAATGATGTTTCATTATCACTTTGATTGGAATCAGCTGTCTCCTCTCCCTCGACCGGCACTTGAGACAATGCCAGAGGGGAGGGGCCTGGAGAGGGAGGCCTGGCTGACTCCTCTTCCTCATGCTCGGAGCTTTCTTCCTCCGATGGGACAGGCTCAGAGGGCGGGGCCACAACATGTAGATCGTAGGCTGTATATTCAAATATAGACTAGAGCAAGGGTGTCAAACTCCCGTCATCATGGCAGTGTCACGTGGCATATCGGGACCTTTTTCCCCTTCACTAAACTGAGTGTGGCCATGGCCAGCATGTGACGCATCCGGCCCGCAGGCCACAAGTTTGACAGCGCTGTAGTAGATATGAAACCACCATATATTTAGCAGTCCACTGTCTAATTACCGTAACAGTCAAGATTCATAGTGCACATCTCTTAGTGACCATAAATTCAGTCATAAAGCTTAATGATGGTAATCAAGTTAGGAAGTTTCTGCTCCTATTACTGAAATGTCCTCGGGTCTCCCCAAAATCTGTAGTCCTCCACAACCCCTATTGGCTCACTTCTCTCTGTGTGGAAGTGGTGCCAGCCTTTAAAATGAAAAATAGCACAGAATTTAGGCAAGGCAAGGTTTATCTATAGAGGACAAATTAAATTGTTCAGCTATGTCATTGACCTTCATTGCTTCTCTTATTCTGCTCCTGGCCCTAAGATTTAATAAAGATAGAATGCCATATTGCTTACACATGGCCAACTTGATTGGAGGACATAGCCTCAGAACAAACCATTTAGTTTCTTGGTTTTTTTTCAGGTTCATTTACTTCATGTTTTCCATTAGGGCTCATGCCGCACAGCTAAATCCTTCCTTGTGCTTTTCCAATGTCATATTCTCACAATGGTGTGGAGAAATGAAACTATTGCTTGGCTGCTTGGACTCTTCGTATCTAGAAGCAGTCTGAAGATTTTATTATGTTATCCTCCAAGTTAATATGTTCACTGAGCCTTAGCTGTATTTTCCCAGCATCCATAATTTCATCCCAAATATTAGTAAAAAAAAAAAAAAAAGATTCTGCAGCTATATGGTGGCCAAAGAAAAGTACAGATGCCTCTCTTTAGTTACAAAATGCATTAGTTTTGCTTGCTAAAATTACATCAGTGTAAATGCAAATAATTTAATCAAACTAAACTGTGCAATATTGTCTAATGGTTGGAATTCTACACATGCATTGTATAGTATTTCTTTGTAGGAAATACTCTTGCAAAATACCTCATCTCAACATGTAAATCAGGGGTAAAATCCAGCAGGTTCTGACAGATTCTGGAGAACCAGTAGCAGAAATTTTGAGCAGTTCAGAGAACTGGCAAATACCACCTCTGGCTGGCCCCAGAGTGGGGTGGGAATGGAGATTTTGCAATACCCTTCCCCCAGGAGTGGGGAAGGAATGGGGATTTTGCAGTATCCTTCCCCTGGAGTGGGGTGGGAATGGATATTTTTCAGTATCCTTCACCTACCACGCCCACCAAATTTCACCAGTGGTGAAATTTGAATTTCACCACTGGTGTAAATATAGTATTTTTTTTTTCTAAATTACATAAAAACACGATGACAGTTGTGTTTTCTTGGAAGCCTCTGGCCTGTTATTAGGACTTCCTTGATTTGATCTGTGATGGCAGACAGCTATGTGATATCATATGATACCATAATCAAAATGATGTTTTATTGAAAAATGAAATTTTATCACAGGAATTGTAATTCTATTGTCCAAATAAAGTGGACCAATGCTGATTCATATTGCATCATTTTGTCATATCCATTAGTTAGCAGAGCTGCAAAACTTAATATTGTACTGTTTTTGCAGGTAATCTGCAAGGCACGTTCCAGTAAATGAAAATAAATCATTGTTTTCAAATGACTGTAATATTCAGGTGTTTATTTCAATTTATTTTGTTCTCAACTAATCAGCTACTTAAAATTTTAGGTATTATGATAATTGTAAATCCTTTACTGATAATTTATTTTTCATCCACCATGCCTTCCTCCATTTTTTTTCTGTAAATTTACAGCATTTTTTTGCTGTAAATTTCTACTCTGCTCTTAAACATTTTAAACAAGGTCACCAATTAAAAAAAGAAAGGTAATCCTCTCTCACCCAAGTTAAGCTGGTGATTCCTGGTGATTACACAGAGACATTTTTTTTTTCTTGGCAGCAGTATGTAAGTGCTTTGCCACTGCTGTCTTCTGAGATTTTTTCTTTTTTAGTTCTCTGATTAGCCTTTAGATCTATGATTTCCTGAGGGACTTTTAACCAACTATTAACCTTGGCTTGGGTTTTCTGAGTTCAGTCCAGGTTGGCTAGCTGCTGCCATCTGCTGAGACGGTCAACAATATTAATTCATGCATGCATGCATTCATTCATTCATTCATTTGCTATTATGCCTGTCATGTCATGCATCTCCAGAGAGTGTACAACATCAAAATACATTGTGTACATTTTAAAAGGCAATAACAAACAGAATGCAATATAAAAGTTAAAACAATCCTCAACGTATGTATTTAAAAAGCATTACCCAGTCTTCTTGAACATACAAATTTTCTTTTCCTTTCATGTTTTATACCCCTGGTTCAGAGGTGGGTTTCAACAGGTTCTGACCAGCTCTGGAGAACCGGTAGCAGAAATTTTCAGTAGTTCGGAGACCTGGTAAATATCACCTCTGACTGGCCCTGCCCCCATCTGTTGTCTGCCTCCTGAGAGGAAATGGGGATTTTTTTTAAAAAATTGATTTATATGCCGCCCTTCTCCAGAGAAGGGTGGCATATAAATTTTGCAGTAACCTTCCCCTGGAGTGGGGAGGGAATGGAGATTTTACAGTATCCTTTCCCTGCCATGCCCACCAAGCCACGCCCACCAAGCCATGTCATGCCCACCAAGCCATGCCCACAGAACCAGTAGTAAAATATTTTGAATCCCACCACTGCTTTGGTTGTACAGCAGCCTAATACTTTGCAATAATTGAGAACAGTCTGGCCAAAAAGAACACTCTGAATTGTGTCTGGATATGTTCCATAAATATATTCCCAGCACTACGTAATTCCCGTTTTGATTCAGCATAACATTAAAAAAAATGACACAAGCTGATACTTAAACATACCAAATCATGTCCAGTTGTCTCATTCTGATTTATGCAATTTATTTTAATTCTGATCATTTTTCTTGCTACTAATTGTACCAATAATAATGGCTCAACAGTACTCTGTAATGACAGCTTCAGCCTGGAAGATTTAGTTCTATGATATAAAAAAATCTGTCATGGCTATGATAAAGATTTTGAATTGTACAGCAATTTAAATAATAAGTATGTATTTATGTTAATTGCTCTATTTGACTGTAATTTACAGAAATCTTCCCAAGTAGTATAATTCCCAGCTAAGGCATCGATTTGAGCAAAGCTGATTTACATATTTTCCATTCATTTATTATCATTGTTTTAAAAACTAACTCTTCATCTCATCTAACAGGTACTGATAGCTTTCTACTCTGACCTATATTAGTTGCTTTTGCATGGCAAGAATTCAATCCTAGAAAAGTGTTTATTCAGGAAAATGATATGAAGGCAATTTTATGATCTGAAAGAATATCTTGCCCAGAAATAAAGGACTTTCACAAAAGGAAGCAAAATGCTCTTAGGGCTGTACAAATCATTCAGCAAAGATGCATTAGAATGCATGTCAGCACTTGTCTTTTCCTTAGTTAGTACAACCACTTTGCTTTAGTGTCGTTCCTCGCATCCCCAAAAAATAATCTACACATGCTTTTTTTCATTAAGTAAAATACATGCGCCTTGTGGCTTTAAGGATTAAATTGAATATTAAGCAACATGCAACTGGCTCTTTGGATTTTATTTATTCTTAAAAAAAAATGTAGAGCATGGCCGTGTCTCCATGAAAATAATTTATAGTTTACCATTTGACAGAGGGCAAATCTGCATTTTCTGCTTGGTCCATCACCAATAGAGGCCCCTCATCACTTCCTAAATGGAGAAATAAAGACTAGTTCTCCATTAGTTTGTTCCATTCTAATAGCCAGTACAGCTTTGAATCTGTGCAATCATGTCTTGGGCTTCCTGGTTATTCTGTTCTCCCTATTTCTTTTTCGTCATCTTGCCATTTATTTGATGTTGGTGTATTAACAACTGTTCTGAACTTCAAAAACTCTAGCTCCATTCATCCATAACATTTCCTTCTGGGTATCCTTTTGGATTTTGCCAGGCTGGATTAACTATACTCCTTTTGCTTTCCCAACCCCTGCCTTCAGTATTGGAAAGCATCCCTTCCCTTCCCTTCCCTTCCCTTCCCTTCCCTTCCCTTCCCTTTATTTCTTTAGTGCAACTATTAAGTTGCAATGCAAGTTTCTTGGTGCTCTGTTTATATGAAGCTGAACTATTCATTCTTCCTTGTTAGAAATTTTCACTGAACCTGCAGAATTAGTTAGGAACACCCCATTTTTCTTTTACAACAATGCAACAAGAAAAAGAAAGGCTGTGTGTTAGTGTCAAAAGACATAATAGGAGAAGACGCAAGAAGTGTGAAGGGCAAGAGGCAGAGGAATGAACAATTAGGTCTAACAATGGCCATAATCTGGACTAAGCAGTATCTCCAATCTACCTAGCTGAGCTAAAAGATCTCATCAGGGGGTATGATGTACATTTGAGAAACTAGTTGTCCTATTACAACTGGGCTCCTTAAATATTCTTTTGATAAGGACTTTTGATATTTGTGCTGGAATAATCCTCTAAACACAATTTCTTGATTAAAATATGGGTGATATTCTTAAAAGAGAAGCAATAAACACTATAAAATATTTTATCTCAGTCTCATGAAAAACATATATCCCGAAAAATATTGAAAATTTGACAAGATGGAGGAGAAAACCTTTTGCCTTTATCTAAATCATTGAAATGATGACTGTATCAAAGTATTATTAGTAGTTTTCAATATTTAATAGTATACTTACAATAAAATAAAAACCCCTTTATTATAAATTTGTTTCTTTATTTATACATACACATATACATATGTAGTATATCCTGTAGAGTGGGATGTGTTGGCTTATGAGATGGCCTGTAAATTAGAGATCTGAGTTTATATAAAATAGTGTGGCATTTCACAAATACAGAAAAAATATCATTCAAAGTTCTAGGGACAGAGGATAGTTAACAAATTAAAAATGAATGAAATTGAAAATGAACAGATGCAACTAAGGTTATTAACCTATTCATTCCTTCTCTTACTACAAAGCAATATGTGAAAACTTCAATCAACAAAAAGTATAATGACTAACAGACTTGATATCTTCTGACCTTTTTTGGAAAAATAGGTGAGAAATAAATAAATTTACTTTGGGGGAAATAAAGCAGCATCTTAAATTAATATGATCAAAGAAAAAAGTTTTCTGTTAGATAACAAACACATTGAATGAAGACTGGGCTATTGAGACACTCAAGAATGAATGAAATGAAATGAAAATTATGGTTGATGAGTATTTGTTTAGGAAACAGATTTCATTTCAAGTACATGCTTTCAGTATAGGACTGTTCATGAGTACATATAGAAAAAATATGGATCTAAAAGCATGATTGATTGTTTATGATGATAATATTGAAAAAATAGTAATAATACAGGGATGTGAGGTTGTAAATGAGACAGTTTTGGTGGAGTGACAAAAGTGGACATTAACTAATAATGGACATGGAAGAAAAGGAAAAGAAATAAGAAATAAGAGTGAAGAAATGTGACTACAGGAAACAAAATATTATCATTGTATGAAAATATTATTAGAATATAACCTCAACAGAAGTGTCCACACAAGTGAAAAATAAATATAAAAGATATAAAATACATAAATATGATAAATAAAAATAAAAAATAAAATAAACAAAATTACTAGAAATAGGGTGATTCACTACATCTTGTATATTGTTGTTTTATACCTCTTTACATTGTTCTATCCAGCTACTTGACGTATATAAAATATCAATTGCTACTGCTTTGAAATGAATCTCCAATATTAGGGCAAAAGGAAATCCTATACTGAATCACAGTGACTTCCTATTTTTGCCCTGCTTTCTCTCAATATTCAAGACAGCAATGTCAATAATGAAGATCATGTTTGCAACAATATTTGATCTCAACGTCGTTTAGCATAATGTGGTGGGGGGAGATGAGGTATCAGAAGCTGTTTCTGTGGTGGAGATTTTGGAGGGACAAGGTTGTTGACAATGATTCATGGTTCTAAATTCAGAACCATCTGCTATTTTGGAAAGCAACTCTAACCAAGGTTATAAGGTGAAGTGCAGCAGCTGCATCATTATTGAGTTCTAAAGCTGAGCTAAATATGACCACTATAATGAGCAACTGCATTCATCGGCCAAGAGGATTATGGAAAGCAGAATCCTCTCTGAATCCAAGTACCAATAAGAGCTCCACTGAAAATGGCCTAGATTAGTGATGGCTAACCTTTTTGCCATTTCATGCCAGGACGGAGGGAGGGGAGGTCATGCACGTGTGTGCCCACACCCATAATTCTATGCATGTGCGAAACCCCCCCCCCCCCATGCTCCCTCTGCTCCTGGCATGCAATGGCATAGTAGGCCTGTTTTTTGCTCTCCCCAGCCTCCAGGGCCTTTCTAGGAGCCTGGGGAGGATGAAAACAGCCTTCCCCACCCCCCTGGAGGCCCTCTGAAGGCCAAAAATGGCCCATTTGCAAACTTCCAGTGGGACCGGAAGGTTTGTTTTTCACTCCCACCAGAAGTTGCAAATGGGCCATTTCCCGTCTCTGTAGGAATCTGGGGAAGGCTGTTTTTGCCTTCCTCAGATTCCTAGAAAGGCTCTGGAGGCTGGAGAGAGCAAAAAACAGGCCTTCCCCACCACCCCCGAGGCCCTCCAGAGGCAGGAAACAGTCTGTTTCCCTACTCCTGGTGGGCCCAGAAAGCCTGAATATCAGCTGGCTGGCACACACATGTACACTTGAGCTGAGTTCGCATGCCCACTGATATGGTTACGCATGTCACTTGTGGTACTGTGCCATAGGTTCACCATCACGGGCCTAGATCTTGACATAGTGCGTCTATTCACCTGAAATGATTATTAGATTTTCTATTACTTCCAAAAGCATATTATTCCATATGTCAGGTGGAAAAGACAGCAAATGCACAATAAACTTTCATTCATTATCTCTTATATTAATTCACTCAGAATTGAAGCAAACCCTTACAGGGCCTGATTAGAACCTCCTCAGTGTTTCAGACCACTTTTCATATATTTATTTCCAATCCTCTTGAACCAAGTTCCATTAGGAAATTTATTAGTTTATTGTTTGCATTTCCACACAAAATTCAGGAGAGTGTAGAATCAGAAAGGAAGTTTTCAAGATGATAACGTCATACTTCTTATATATATATATATTCCTTGGCTTCTCTATCAGCTTTAGGTATTCTGTCCTTAGCTGTACAGCTGCTGATGGGAGAAGCTAAATGTAATATAAAAACAGCATCTGATATTAATCTCATTGCTTTCCATCCTCATATTAGTTTCATATGTTCTGCTCTCCCTCTCTATTGTAACCAAGGAAGTCTCTTTAGCTCTTTTAATAAGCTCCTCAGACATCCCTCTGAGACCAGGGCTATCACACTCAGCCCGAGGGCCAGATGCTGGCCACGCCCACACCCGGTTTAGTAAATGGGGAAAAAGTTCCAATACGTCACATGACACCACATCATCACGTGACATCACCGTGTCACGTGATGATGTGAGTTTGACACCCCTGTCTTAGACTATCCAAAGCAAAAAAACAGAAAAGTGCTATATTCCAACCATCCCATGGAGGCCTTATAATGTACATGGGATTATGTGTTTATTTAAGAAATCTAGAAGAATCCATTTGCAACAAAAACTACGCTATCCAATATTTTAGCAGTGACTTAGTCAGACATTTTGGGAAACTCAAGTACATTCCCTAGTAGATGAACATGGATTTTCTATTTTTTTAGGTGTACTTGATCATTCCTTCATAAACCTATGGATCTTTCAAACCAATTAAGATATTGTCAGATGAAATATGTTGTAAAAAATCAGCCATTTTTCTAATATTTGTGTTTGTTACAAAATTTTAGTTTTAGCTCACTAAAGGATTAGGGACTGATAAGCAGTCCCTAATCCTATACTGAGTATTTCCATTACAAAAGATTTTTAGTGTGTTCAAAATATTCCTTCTTCAGAAACTGAAGCAGATCAAGCTAGCTTTCTCTTCCATGCTTTTTAAAGTTGAAGATCAAGCTATTTTGGAGGGTATTCTTATATTTTTATATGATGCCATTATTTTTCTTTTCTTACTTTCTGTTTTTTTTTTCATTCTTATTTTATTGTTGTCTTTTTTATTGTGGTTTTGGACAATCCTAGTTTTATACTTATTCTACAGTTGTAACTGTGATTATGATTGGTTTTAATCAGACTACAGATATTTTAATTTGTTTGATACTCTATGTAAGATGCTGAGATTTGTTTGATTACAGCAGGGTAAATTTTGATAAATAAGCAATAAACAAATAAATAAATGCCAAGTCAAGAATGCAAGCTACAAGGACCAATAAGCTTTATATAATTAAAAATAGTTTTCTGTTTCTAACGATTAATATGTGGTAACTATATCACACGCAGGCAGTTCTCACTTAACAACAATAATGGGGACTGGAATTTCCATTGGTCATAAAGTTGTCATCATGTAACAGAATAACAGAGTTGAAAGGTCTTCTAGTCCAACTCCCTGCTCAGGCAGGAAACCCTATACCATTTCAGACAAATGGTTGTCCAATCTCTTCTTTAAAACTTCCAATATTGGAGCAACCACAACTTCTGGAGGCAAGTCATCCCACTGATTAATTATTCTAACTCTCAGGAAATTTGTCCTTAGATCTAGGTTGGTTCTCTCTTTGATTAGTTCCCATACATTTCTTCTTATCCTGCTTTCAGGTGCTTTGGAAAATAGATTGAGCCCCTCCTCTTTGTGGCAACTCCCGAGATATTGGAACACTGCTATCCTGTTACCCCTAGTCCTTCTTTTCATTAAACCTGACCTACCCAATTCCTGCAACCGTTCTTCATATGTTTTAGTCTCCAATGCCCTAATCATCTTTGTTGCTTTTCCCTGCATTCTTTCTAGAGATCTTTTTTATACTGTAGCAACCAAAACGGGATGCAATATCCAAATGTGGTCTTACCAAGACATTATTAAGTGGTATTAATACTTCATGTGATCTTTATTCTATCCCTCTGTTAATGCAGCCTAGGACTGTGTTAGTTTTTTTTGGGGGGGGGTGGAAACTGCAGCACTCTGCTGGCTCATATTTAAGTGATTGTCCACTAGGACTTCAAGATCCCTCTCGCTGTTACTATTATTGTGCCAGGTATTACCTCTTCTATACCTGTACATTTGGTTTTCCTTGTCTAAATGTTGAACCCTTCTTTTCTCACATTGAACCTTACTTTTCTCACCATTGACCACTTTTTTCAGTATGTAACTTAGTAACTTAGCACCTAGATCACTTAGCGATAACAATGCCAGCATTTCTAATTGTTAAGTGAAAATTGTGGTGCAATAAGTGAAGACCTCCTTACAATTTTCTGCCAACGTCCAACAACCACAAGTCAGTGGGAAAGCCTGTAAGTCCTAGGTAGCTCACAAGCAGACTAATAGGCTGGTGAGTGGTATTTATGACCGTTTTCAGGTCTGGACATGTCAGGTGGGAAAGATTTACTCAAGGAACTTTCAACCTTCTCTGCTGGCTTTCCCTTTGATTTTGCTTGTGGGAAGCTGGCAGGCAAAGTAAAAAAAAAATGGTGATCATGTGACTATGGGAAGTTGCAATCATGTAAGTGTGAGCCAGTTGCCAAGCACCCAGATCACAATCAGGTGATTGCAAGAGCAGTGCGGATTTTGATGACCAGTCATAAGTACCATTTGTTCAGCACTATCAAAACTTTGAATAGTCACTGATTCAGTGGTGAGTAAATGAGGTTTACCCAGAGCTGAAATGCTCCTGGTTCGGACCGGATCAGCCGATCAAGTAGTGATGACGGCAAGTGGTTCAAGAACCTGTAGCAAAAATTCCTGTCCCCCCGGCCCATGCCCACCCCCAATCGCCCGGTCACCTGCTTGCTGCTTCTTTTAAAAAATGCTTTTGAAGGGTAAAAAAAAAAAGGCTCTGACGATCACAGCTGAGCTGCCTGATTGTCAGAGCCTTTTTTTTTTACTTTTAAAAGCATTTTTTACAACCTATTTGGCCAATAGGTTAAAAATAAAAAAAAAGATTGTGCGCCACAGCTGATCACCCACCCCCCCAGGCGCTGTTCTACTTATTCCATGCCTCCTTTTGGCATGCACTGCGCACACACACACATCGCATTTGGTGCGTGGTGTGCACTGCGTATGTGTGCACGCAGCACGCATGCGCAGCCAGCGAACTGGTAGTAAACCAGTTCAGATTTCACCACTGGGTTTACATGTATATCCCTAGCATAGATGTGCTGGTAAACATTTAATATGCACTTATCAATTAATGAAACAAGATCTACTATACTACTTTTTTTCATTTCATTTTAGTACCCAGCCAGCTTTCATGGCTTCAGGGCACCCATGCCACAGATTTTTTTCATTTACTTTTTTTTTATTATTATTATTATTATTATTATTTTGGCTTTTCAAGGGATGTATTTCTAGCATCTTTGTGCCAGCATAAAACTTCTGAGATGATTAATCTGGAAATTGGCATGAACTTGGCTCAGATCGAGGTTGACAGTTGAGATATATGTTCAGTTGACAACTTAATGGTCTCACCTTTCACTGATATCAGTGTCTTCCTTTGGAAAATGTATTTGTTTTCTGCTGGAAGTAGACTACAGAGAGTGAGATATCATATTTACACCTAAAACATTTAAGTGAAACTTACTAGTGGAGAAATGTTTTCAAGACTGAAAGAATAAAACTAAGTTCAGTTCTTGAGTGGTTCAGCCTAATTTCTGCAAAGCAGATGATTGTAAAAAAATAAAACACCCAAGTTTATTTGCTAGTAGTTCTGAAAAAGATCTTCTTCATAACATTTATCAATTTTTACATTTACATAAGTCCTTGACTTATGATCACAATTGTGCCCAAAATTTCAGTTGCTAAGCAAGGCAGTTGTAAGTTGTAACCTATTCACAACCTGTCTTGTGATAGTTGTTAAGTTAGTATCATTGTTGTTAAGTGAATCTGGCTTCCCCTCTGACCTTGCTTGTCAGAAAGTTGCAAAACATGATCAATGACCCCGGCAGACTGCAACCATCATAAATACACGCCAGTTGCCAAGTGTCCACATTTTGATCATACAACCTTGGGAATGCTGCAACAGTCGTCCAGTGTGAAAAACAGCTATAAGTCATTTTTTTTCAGTGCTGTTGTAACTTTGAACAGACACTAAATGAATGTTTGTAAGTCGAGGACTACCTGTATATCAGTAGACTAAGACCATGCACATCAATACAGACTAGATAATTCTACACATTTATACCTAGTTTTTCAAATGTTTTCAACAGTGAAGTACTGTTCTTGTACTTTTTCAGCTTTCACTCCTGCTTCACAAGTAAACTTCACTATTGCTCTTTACCACAAGAAAAATATCTAATACTTTAGCTACAGCACCCTACAGCAATAGAAGAAGTAATTCATATCCTAAAAGTATAGCAATATGGAGTTGGAAAGGTGCTGAAAGGGCAACCAGAATTATCTAAACTCCAAGTAAGGGGGTTTATAAACACTTTGCTGAAATAGGTAATAAAAATGCAATTTTATATAGAACTTCCTAGAAGCACAAATAGAGTCACTTCCAGGGTTGATATAAGCAAGACTGCAACCTAAGAAGGAATAAGGCAGAAGTATACCAAATTGTGGCATGCTGTGGAGAAAGTGGGAATATAGACTGTATACTCTCATAGCATTCTCCTGCCAACCTAGCAGTTTGAAAGCATGCAAATGGGAGTAGATAAATAGGTACCACTTTGGTGGAAAGCACATGGAAAGTGCTCCATGATGTCATATTGGCCACATGATCATGGAAATGTCTTGAGCCAGACAACACTGGCTCAATGGCCTTGAAATGAAGATGAGAATTGCCCCCTAAAGTCAGCTACAGCTAGCAGAGTAAAAATCCTCAGGAACTCCTTTTTTACCGTCATAGCATTAGAACTCAGAGCCAGTAAACTAAATGTTTGGAGATGCTAGACTACTCAAAAGAAGCATTTCTTTGACAAAATATCAATGTCTGCACGAGTCAAAAAGAGGGCTGTGAAAATATTTACAGACATCCTGGACATAAACTGTTTCAACTCCTACCCTCAAAATGACGCTATAGAGCACTGCACACCAGAACAATTAGACACAAGAACAGTTTCTTGCCAAATTTCATCACTCTGCTAAACAAATAATTCCCTCAACACTGTCAAACTATTTACTAAATCTGCACTATTATTAATCTTTTCATCATTCCTACCACCCATCACCTTCCACTTATGACTGTATGACTGTAACCTTGTTGTTGGTATCCTTACAATTTATATTGATATTGTTTCCTGATAGCTTATTTGTACTCTATGACTATCATTAAGTGTTGTATCTTATTATTCTTAATGAAGTGTCTTTTCTTTTATGTACACTGAGAGCATATGCACAAATCACACTTGGCCAATAAAAAAAATTTTCTATTCTATTCTATTCTATTCTATTCTATTCTATTCTATTCTATTCTATCCTATCCTATCCTATCCTATCCTATCCTATCCTATGTCATAAAATAAAAATAAAACTTAATTTTTACTTCCTGTCTGAAAACATATTTGCATTGGTCAGATGCAGCCCTTTAGGAAACAGCAAGCTTCAGGCCCAGATGCAGCACAAAGATAGCATTGCTCAGCACTGGATCAGAAAGGGATATGCAGTCCTTATGGCACTGCTTGATCTCTCAGTGGTTTTCAGTACCATTCTTCTGAATTAGCTCCTGGATTGGGAATGAGGACATTGCTCTATGGTGGACCATCTCTTTCCTGACAAGATGATTACTTGTGAGGATGAGATCAATTCCTATACACCTCAGTTGTGGGATGCCACTGGCCTTCCCACTCCTCATTAACATCTGCATGAAACCACTGAGTTGGGTACCATCCATATGCTGAAGATACCCAAATGTACATCTTGCCCCTTGGCTGAACAAATGATACTATAAAAGTGATGTCCAGATTCCTGGATACTATTTGGATCTGAAGGAGAAAAAGGTTAAGTTATAATCCTAGAAAGATAGAGAAGCTTTGGGTTTGAACTAATGCCAATTCTAGAGAGATATTGTGTTTCATTCTGAATGGAATCACATCCCTTTGAACAGAACTGGTTTGCAACCTGGGTGCCCTCTGAGATTCACACCTCCTATTCAAGGAGCAGATAGCAGAAGGACTTTTCATGCCTTTATCTGGGTGAGCAATTACTTGGAATGGAAGGCATTACTTACTGCTATTCTTCCTTTTCTCATGTCTTAATTGGACATTGGGATGCACTAGAGTGCATAGGGCTGGCCTTGAAGAGCATTCAGAAACTATAGCTTATCCAGAATGCAGATATTTGAATCGTTAAGAGTTTTCCTTAAGGTGCCCCTCATTTGAGAGTTGGTTATCAGTTGGCTTCAAAGCCCTTCATGATTCAAAGTCTAGATTTCTATAGGATTACCTTGTTGCAGTAATATTTGACCATCTGATAAAGTCTAATCTCTATAGGAGACATGGATAGCTATAGGAGTCATGGATTCACACTCTAACCCTCTAGAACAGCATCCCCTAAGGAGGTTCCCTTCATAACTTTCAAAAAGTCTGTAATAAATATTCTTGACCCATCAATACTTGGGGGCTGTGACTATTCCCTACATGATGAGTTGGTTCTGTGTTTTTCAATACTGAGATTCTAGGATTATGTACATATGTAGTATGATTTATGGATTTTAGTTTTGATATTATGTTATTGATATTGATTTTGTCAATTCCTTAACACAGATTAATGATTTGGGTTACAGTATACCATCCAGAGTTGGCTTGACTGAAGCAGTTTATCTGATAATAAATATTTCTTTCTTTCTTTCTTTCTTTCTTTCTTTCTTTCTTTCTTTCTTTCTTTCTTTAATTAATTAATTAATTAATTGTTATACCGCCCTTCTCCCGAAGGACTCAGGGCAGTGCACAGCCAAAAATAAAAAACGAACACATATAAAATTTAAAACAGTTTAAAAGGAATTAAATAATTTGGCCAATTTCAATTAAGACAAAGACAACCCATATAACTTAAAATATGATATATTTATCATGATTTGAATAGTGATTAAGAGTTATTCTTCATATGTGAAGGAGCTTATATGCTAGTTCATTTTTTCTGTTCAGCTTGCATTGTTAATTAAATAGTATGTCTGTCTTTCAGTAGCTAATTTCAGATGAGAACTACTGGAAATGTAATAGGAACAGAGGTTTCCTAAAGAACATAGATTTACCATTGCTTAGCTATATTTGGCCTGCTTAGCATAGAATTAATTACCTTAATGACATTCCCTGAGCATTTTTTTACCCTTCCCTTTAAATTTTCCTGCCACGCTGCAACAATAGCTCAAAGTATTGTCCCTGCTCATATTGTGTTTACAGAACACCGTTTTCTAATATAGACTGGAAAGGAAAGGGAAAGAAAGAAAAGATCTCAGAAATACCCACCTGTATATGTGCCACCTAACATTAAGTTCCTTCAGAGATACATGAAGCTGTTGCCTAGCAACATAAACCCAGCTCCTAATAATAACTTGAATGGAATTATAGCCACTGTTAATAATAAGCTCCCTTCCTTGCCACATCCAAATTTCACTCTTTGCCACCTTCAAGTTCATCAGTTCTTATTTCAAACAGGGCAAGATATGGATTTCCCATGAACATCAAGTTAGGTCAGTCATTAGAAAGGTGATAGACAGAGCCCAAGTGAAGGGTCATTTGGTTGCTTCTCCTTCTCTTTCATTTTTTTGAGCCGCTGTCATTTAAAGCAGGAGATCAGAGCTACTGCTGAAGTTTAAGCTATTGCTGCCTGTTGCTTCTCATTCAAATCAAGAGGAAGTCAGACTTGACCTCAGTCCACCAGTTAATTAGAGTTACAGAAGAAAGCTGTATTCAAATCACTGGCATCATGGGGAAATAAACCCCTTGGGATTTGCACTAAATGTCTTCAGGAAGAAATTAAAGTTTGAGTGGAAAAGAGAGAGAGAGAGGCAAGGATGGTCCCGCTGTGAAATTAATAGCTTAAAATAAGGCCTGAACTGTTAAAGCAAAGAAAGAACTTTTTCCCCCCTCCTTTGGATTCGAAGGAGAAAGAGAAAAGGTTAACAAGAAGGATCAGGCACAGAATAATATCCTTCATGTTAAATTAGAAGAGAAGGAGTCTACTGAATATTGTATATGAAAATCTATTGAAGCCAGTCTGGAGAAGCAGCTCTCTTGATGTCCACCACTTAAGAACTTAAGGAAAGCACGATGGTTTTAAAACTTACATGAATGTCACATTCAGCTGTAGTCGTAAAGAATGATATACTTCTAGAACATTCCAAAGTAATAGACAAGAACACTGGGGTCAAACTCGATCACATCATGTGACATATCATGATGTAGTGCGATGTTTTTTGCCTTTGTGGAGCCGGGGTGGGTGTGGCCTGTGCATGATGCATCCAACCCATGGGCTGCCCATTTGATACCCCGGGACTAGAACATAGAATAACAGAATTGGAAGAGAACTTGAAGGTCTTCTAGTCCAACGCCCTGCTCGAGCAGGAGACCTGACACCCGTGATGGTGAACCTATGGCACGCGTGCCAGAGGTGGCACGCAGAGCCCTCTCTGTGGGCACACATGCTGTTGCCAGCTGCTCTTCTGGCTTTTGGCATGTGCATGCATGCCAGCCAGCTGGTTTTCACGTGCACCAGAGTGCCAGAAACCCAAAAACCAGCTGGCCAGTGCTCATGCATGTGCGCACTAGCTGGTATTCGGTTTCTGGTGCTCCATCATGCATGAAGACTAGCTGGCTGGCATGCATGTGTTTGCCGGAAACCCAAAGAGCAGCTGGCTGGCGTGGTGCTCTGGTGCGCGCATGCGTTCTGGTTTGGGCACTCAGTGCTGAAAAGGTTCGCCATCACTGCCTTATACTATTTCAGACAAATAGCTGTCCAGTGTCTTTTTGAAAGCCTCTAGTGATGGAGCACCCACAATCATTCCATTGTTTGATTGCTTTCACAGTTAGGAATTTCTCCTTAGTTGCATTCCAAATCTGGTTGCCTTCATATCATGTAAGTATTTGCTTCTATTCTCTGTGTTTTCTGAATCTGACCCATCCTTTATACTTTACACTATGTATTTATAATAATATGATTGTTTCAAAAACAATTCATGAATTATAACTCTTCATTTAATATATGGACTGTAAATAAAGATAGAATATTTAGATTGGATACCAATTTTTGCAATTGTTCATTCTAAGTGATAATACATAATATTAGCTATTGGAGCTAATTATTGCATGTTGTCTTGATTTTAATGTTTCAATATTCTAAACTAATGCAAGATTTTTTTTTTAAATGTACAGTGGTGATCTAATGTTACTTAACATTTCATTCACACTTATAATGCTTGTAAATTTCTATTCTACTTTGTTATATTTTTCTTACTTTCTGTTTTTCTTCTTAATTGTAGTTTTAACTATTAACAAAAAATAAAATAAAATTTAAAGTGATCCATTTCAATGCTTGTGTCTCCATCCTATTCTCCTAATACTAAAGCGAATAGCTATGCTTTATGCCCCATTGCTGTCTGTCTTAGTCAAGTATCTTTTCTGAAAGTATTGTTTTCTTATAAAATGGTTTGAGATTTTCAGTTACAGATAAATGACCTAGTTTATTTTTCAATAGCTAAATATATAAATCACTTCCAATTTTTAGTTTATTTTTTCTAATAGGACAATTTTTGCCAGTTAGCTCTTATTTCTTTTATTTCCATACACTGTAAGGTACTGTTTTGTCTTTTGTTCACTAGCTAGGATCACATTTCTCATTATATTTTCCTCCTTTTGAGTTGTTAAAAGTTTTCAACAGCAGTATCCATAGGGTGCAGTAGGTAATTAAAAAGTGTGACATTGTGAGGTTGAGGTGTGTACAATGCGGATGGGGCGTGAATCTATCATTTGTTGCCTTTTTTGACCCTCTCCTCCCTAGCACTTCTGGTTTTCAATTTCCTAATTCTGAGATGATAAGTCAGCTACTCTAATGGTGCCTGGTGATTATTCTGCCTCAATAAATGGATATGCTTTTGTACAGATAGTCTACTACATACAGCCATTCATTTAGTGACCGTTCAAAGTTACAACGGTACTGAAAAAAAGTGATTTATGACTATTATTCACAACTGTTGCAACATCCCCATGGTCACATGATTAACATTCAGATGCTTGGCAACTGGCATGCTATTAACTGCAATGATTCGCTTAACTACTGTGTCAAGTAGGGTTGTAAAACAGGGTCAAAGGTCACTTAACAATTGTCGTGACCTTTGCCCTCATTTTACAAACTTACTTGCCACAGTGGTTAAGCGAATCATTGCAGTTGTTATGTTAATAACACAGTTGTTAAGTAAATCTGGCTTCCCCATTGACTTTGCTTGCCAGAAGGTCACAAAAGGGGATTATGTTTCCTTGGGACACTGCAACCATCATAAATGCATGTCAGTTACCAAGCATCTACCTGCATACACAAATATTCTTTGTGATGTGCAGGCTTTTAGATAATGCTGCCTCTAGAAATTACAGGATCTCGGCTTGAATATGAAGAGCAGCAGTCTGATGATGGTGGAATGGAGTTATTATCCTTTGATTATACTAATTATATGTTAGTGTTTCCATCTGTTCCCAAGCCTAAGTCACTTGAACCTCTTTCATGACATTCAGTGATTGTGAATGATTTCTCCCTCCCCCGCCCCACTGGAATTAGCTACAATTTATTGAATCTACCAGGGGTGGGTTCTACTTATCTTTACTACCGGTTAGCAACAGGCATGTGCAGAAGTGTTTTGATGACATCAGGGTCAGTGGGCGGAGCCTCCCACTGGCTTTACTACCGGTTCTATAGAACCGGGTGTGAACCGGGGGCAACCCATCACTGGAATCCAAGCAGGGGTGAAATTCAACAGGTTCTGAAAGGTACTGGAAAACTGGTAGCAGAAATTTTGAGTAGTTCTGAGAACTGGCAAATACTACTTCTGGCTGGAGGTGAAATGGATACGAATGGAGGAAACATTAGGACAGGGATGGTAGGCACATTGGTGCGCTTATGCACACCCCTTACAGACCTCTTAGGAATGGGGTGAGGTCAACAGTAGACAGTCTAAGGTTAAAGTTTTGGGGGTTTGGGAAAGAAACTACAGAGTCAGGCATTCCAGGTATTGACCACTCTGTTGCTGAAGTCGAATTTCCTGCAATCAAATTTGGTGTGGTTTATCTTAAGTTTGTATCTTTTGTTTGGTCGTGTATTGTTGTGGTTGAAGCTGAAGTAATCATTGACAGGAAGGACATTGTACACATTGTAGTTTAACTCTGGGGTAAACTCTTTGGAACACCCTCTCCCTGGGCACAGTCCTGATTATTTATCATAAACAAATTAAACCCATTTTGTTGGCGGGTAGGTGGGTTGGCCTTAAATCCTTCCTAAGAGCTTTGTGTAAGTGCTTTCATATTATTTATGAGATTTGCTTTGTATCAAACGCTTTATCTTATTGTTCTTTACCCAGAGTGTCATCAAGATTACTGTTGGATATAAATACAGGATACAAAGTGACATTAGCCTTTATAAATCAGCCAAACTCAGATAGATGTTGCAAACTAGCTGAGCAAAACAGGCTATAGCAGCCAAAAGCCAAAACAGTTATATACTATTTTAATCTAAAATTATTCCTTCACATTATTCCTTAGGAATAACAACATATCTTGCTATCATGAAACCTAAAAATAATGACAGCAGATATATTTTTTAACTGTAATAGTGGATCTTAAAGAGATTTGTTATTTAAAAGATATATTTTCATTCCTCCTCCATGAACCCAAAATCATAGTCCTGCTGCAATTAAGCTTGTAAAATATTTCTGTTTAAATGTGAATGCATTTCCCTGATTAAAATAAAAGGAATGAAAGCTAGCTGCAGTCACTAATTTGTAATATTAGACATAATAGTAAAAGATGTGTTATTTTGTTTCAGCATCTAAATATTACCCTGTTATCCCCAAAGAGTTCCAGAGTTTTTTTAACATGTGATTATTTTTTTAGGAAATACATTTTAATTGCTCTAATTTCTTGGGAAAATTTAAACAACAGGTACCATGAAGTACTGTAAGAAATCCCTCAGAGTTTAGAGACTTAAATTTGCCAGTGGTATTAAACAATGAAGAAAAAAAATGAAACAAGGACTAATGTTTATTCCAACTGAAGGTCTGTAGAGATTCTCAGTCATCCAGGTCATGATTGCCCCAAAGGTGCTTTTTCAGGAGGGAACTGGACTTTCTTGTTTTTTCTTTTGAAAAAAGAAAATGAATTTCCAGAGGAAAAATTGCAACTACAGCAACCAGGAGCACTATTCAGGTGACTCCGAGAACATAGATAAACCTCCAAGTGCTTTAACGACCCTCTAAAAGGATGCAAATTACCAGCTGTCTGCAAGGAATATAAATCCTTTCATTCCTCATGTTGGATCAGGTACAGGGAAAGAAGATGTGACCAGCTCGATACATTTAGTAACTTTATTGCAACAGTAACAAGACTGGCGCTGCGCTGCCGGAGCTCTCCTTATATTCACTCCGGCAGACGCACCGCCCTAAAGACAGCTATTCAAACTTCCCACCTGAGGCAGCGCCAGTCTCCCCCTCCCCTAGTTCTTAGTCTGTCCATCAGTCACGTAATCGTGCAGGTATGTGGGACGCCGAGAAGTCCTAGATGACCTGCGCAGTCCCATTTTGGTTTGGTCGTCTTCTTGGACAGAGGGGGTTCCTGCATATCCTGGTCCCCTCCTGTGGAACGGGCAGGATCCGGCCATCGAGTGTGTGGGCTGGGTCCCCGCGCCTCCGGCCAGGTGTCAGACCTCTGCCCGCTGGCGATGCTGGTCTTCTTCCCTGCCTGGACTGTGGATTACTTGCCACTGGCTGTCGTCACCGACCGGTTCGGAACTACTGAACCCCGGTAAGTCCCTAGTGTCCCATTTGTCTTTTACCGGTTCGGTGGTGGCTGGTTCCGGGTGGGTGTTCGGGTCTTGCGGCTCTATCTGGTTCTGGTCCCGGTGTCCCTTGGTTGAGGCCGGTGCCCTCCCATGGTGACGTGGTGGTTCTTGTCCGACCTTGCCGGGGTGGTGCTGGCCTCCTCTGCAGGGGTGGTGTAGTCCCTCTCTGCTGGGCTGGCATTCCCCGGGTGGTCGATGGCATCTGCTGTCGTTGTATTGGAGTTGGTCGTCCCCATCGGGTTGGTGCAGGCCTCCCTCGCGGGGGTGGTGTAGGCCCTCCTCGCAGGGTTGGTTTGTGTCTTGTCTGGGGTGTGGTTGGTCTGCCTGGTTGGGTCGCTGTAGGTCTTCCTCCTCGGTGGGTTGGGTGCCGACCTTGCTGGGGTGATGTGGGACTCCCGCTGTGATCGGGTACCAGTCTACTGGCTCTTTTTGGTGGAGGTCTCCCCTCTCTGGGTGTTGTTGACCCACCTCCCCAGTGCATTGTGGTGTGCGGCTGACCTCCGGGTTCCGGTCTACTGCCCTACGGTCGCAGGTTGGGAGGTCTCTGGTCCCGGGGTGTCACCGGCCACCCTCCCTGGGGAGTTGTGTGGTGCCCCCCATGGATGGTCCCTGGTCTACTCGTGCTGCATCTTGATCAAGGTTAACGCTGGGTGGTGGAGTTCTTGCTTCGGCGGGATGTGGGAGGCCTACCTCATCGGGATGTGGTAGGCCTACCTCTTCGGGGTGTTGCAGGCCTACCTCGTCGGGCTGGTTTTCCCCCACTCCCTTCCACCTTTTCCGGAGTTGGTCGATGTGATGTCCATCTTCCAGCTCTACCCGATAGGACTTCAGGCCGGTTGTACTCTCGATCTTCCCTTTCAGCCATTTCGGAGAGCCGTGAAAATTCAATGCAAAAACCGGATCTCTTATGGCAAAGGTGCGAAGATGGCGACTGGCGGTTGCGGGTACCTCTGAGTCGTATTGAGGGTGCAGTCTGTCCAGTGGTGACCGGAGTCTTCTGCCCATCAACAGCTCCGCCGGGCATTTTCTTGTGGTGGCATGCGGGGTGATGTGTTGGGTGAGGAGGAAGTTGTCAATCTGCTCCTGCCAATCACCCATGCCCATTTTGGTGAGCGCTTCCTTGGTGAGCCTCACCATCCGTTTCGCCTGCCCATTTCCTGCTGGCTTGTAAGGTGCTGAAAGGGCATGGCGTATGCCCAGTCTGGCCAGGAATGCCTCCATGGCCAAGGACGTGAGTTGGAGTCCGTTGTCGGAAACCAACATGTCCGGCAGCCCATGGGTGGCAAAGAGTCAGTGTAGGGCCCAGATCGTCGCTTCGGTTGTGGTAGATGCCATGGGTACCACCTCAAGCCACTTAAAGATAGCTTTAACTTTCAATTTGGTGGGGTGGATGCCTGTGCCATCTATGAGACAGCCCAGGAACTCAACCTCCTGGACCCCTAAGATGCATTTATCTCTCCTGATTCTCAAGCCCTTGGCTTTGAAGCACTGCAGGACAAGCTTGAGTCTTTCAAGGAATTGGGCTTTGGAATCTCCGGAGATTAGTACATTGTCGAAGTACGGCACCACCCCTGGAACACCTTGAAGAAGGCGTTCCATCATTGATTGAAAAATTCCTGGGGCAGCGCTGACTCCAAATTGGAGACCGTTACATTTGAAAGCCCCCCTGTGAGTAACGATTGTTTGGGCCTCCGCCATTTTTTCGTCCACTGGCAGTTGCTGGTCAGCCTGGGCCAGGTCCAGTTTGGCAAAAATTGAGCCAGTGCCTAGGGAATGCAGCAGATGCTGCACCACTGGCACCGGGTATGCGCTCTGTGGCAACGCCTTATTGATGGTACACTTATAGTCGGTGCAGATGCGCACAGATCCATCATGCTTCATTGGGGTCACAATGGGGGTTTCCCATGAAGCATGATCAATGGTTTCCAGGACGCCTTGGGCGATCAGCTTATCCAGCTGAGCCTTGGACTGCAAGGCAAAAGGAACCCGGTGGGGCTTCAGCCTGATTGGAATGATTCCCTTGTCCAGATTAAAGGAGATTGGCTTTCCCACAAACTTCCCAAGTTTACCATCGAAGACTTCCTTGAACTCTTCGATGAGATTGTCGAGTTCGTGCCTCTGGATCTGATGGATGCCTCCGATTGATAACCCTAGTGGCTTGAACCACTCCACTCCCAGCAGGTTCGGTCAGCTGTGTTCCACAACTGTGATGGGAAGGTCGCCTTGGAATTCCTTGAAGGCGATGTGGAGTGTGGTTCTGCCCAGGACACCGATGGGGTTTCCGCTGAAGTCCACGAGCCTCGACCTCAGGGGCTTTAACTGGTTCTTTTCACAGGCTGGCTTCAGGCGCTTCAGATGCTGCCAGTCCATAATGGAGTAAATGGAGCCTGAATCTACTTCCATTGTGCACGGTGACCCCTCTGCCAGCAGCGTCACGTTGAATTTAGCAGCACCGTCGTCGCTTGTGTGGGCGATTGTGGTTTGGTGCACTGCTCTGCTGTGGGGATATTTGTCGTCTCCGCGCCTGGACCGGTTCGAGGACCATTTGGATGTACTCTGGGTGTCTTTGCGATTTTCACGGAATCTTGGCCTAGGTGGTTCCAGGGCTGGATCTGATGCTCTGCAGGCTTCGGCTATGTGTCCCCTCTTTAGGCAACGATGGCAGGTCACGTCCCTCCATCTGCAGTTTGCTCTGGGGTGGTCACCTTTGCAGCCAATCTGGACGGATGTCCTTATAAGGACATAACACCTCTCTATCTTGTCAGAGCTGAAGAAGCTTCTTGGATGAGAAGCAAAACCTCTTCGAAAGAAAAAAACGAAGTCCAGTTTTATTCCAATCTGCAATTCTGATGGTATTTAAAACTCCTTTTAATGAAAAGAAGGACTAAGGATGACATGATAGCAGTGTTCCAATATCTAAGGGGCTGACACAAAGAAGAAGGGGTCAATCTATTTTCAAAAGCACTGAAGGCAGGACAAGAAGTAATGGCTAGAAAGTAATCAAGGAGAGAACCTAGTAATCAAGGAGAGAATCAAGGAAAGTAATCAATGAGAGAATCAACCTAGAACTAAGGAGAAATTTCCTGACAGTTAAAATAATTAATCAATGGAACAACTTGCCTCCAGAAGTTATGGGTGTTCCAACACTGGCAGTTTTTAAGAAGAGATTAGATAACCATTTGTCTGAAATGATGTAAAGTTTTTTGCCTGAGCAGGGGGTTGCAATAGAAGACTTCCAAGGTCCCTTCCAAATTGTTATTCTGAATAATAAATTGACAGGAAGTTCTCAAAATTGTGAGATAAAACTGAAAAAAAAAAAAGAACAAACAAGAAGGAAGGTGAGTGGGACAAAATCCAGTCTAACTGCCAAAATGCCACTAAAGTAATCTAGGTCATGAGCAAGGTTTTTTTCATGTCAATAAAGATTCTCAGTCATCCAGTAAGTTTCTTTTTCATGCCACAAAAACAATTATGACTGATATGAGTTACATATTATGCTCTCCCATACACATTTAATGTGACTTCGTTCTGAAGTACAGGTTACCCCAGAAGCGAATTATAATACCTTATATCAGGTATGCAATTTTGTATTGAGAACTAGCATGATGCAGTGATTAAAATCATTGGATTAAAGCTGGGTGATTAGGTAGTCTATTTCTGCTATAGGCATGAAAACCAGCTTGGTGACTTTGGACCCATCACTCTCCCTCCATCCTAGAAAGAATGCAATGGCAACTTCTGAAAATATTGTCAAGAAAATGCAGGACCTGTCTGTGTAGTTGCCAGGAATCAAGACTAACTGAAGGCATTTTTAAACTACAAATAGAGCTTCACTAATAGCTGTTTTTCAATCAATTATGCTATTTGAGATTGGAAATAAAGCCCAGTACATATAGCTGATGTGCCTAGCACACTCTCTTCATTCTTTTATTGTTCTGAGGATGCATTTATATGTACATGTTCATAAACTAATTCCTTATCTTAGCTGACTACTTTATCTAAAGAGAATTGCAATGAGATTCTGATAGGTGGCTAGAAAGAGACTCATAATCAGATGTCAACTTTGTTTCACAATTAGATATTAACTTTCACCATAATTACTTTTCCAGCTGACTATAGTCTTCCTGTTTTATCATGCTTCAATTACATCCTATAGGGAGATGCCAAGTGGGATCTCTTTCCCCATTTTTACCCCAGATTGGGATATTTGGACAGCCAGTAGACATTACAGTAATGGAAAAAATACAATAGAAAATAGCTTATCGCCTTCTTAGCCCCACCTATTGATACTCAGGAACCTGATTAATTCATATGAAATTATGAGGCATCTCAATAATAAATGAATTAATGCTTCTTTTCTAAGAATAGAAACAGTTTATGAAACTGCAATGCAACTTTGGGACAGGATTACCTATATATAAACTACAGTACGGTCTGTATTCTTCAGAATACACATTTTAAGTTCTTTATTTTTATATGAGTAATGTAAAAACAAGTAGAAAGCCAAGTCCCATTATCCATATTAAGCATAAGAGATATGAGTTAGTTTAGATCCTGCTACAATTCATATGAAGTTCCACCAGCGTCAATGACTGTAATAGCAATCATGATTTGTGTACTATGCATGCTAATGAGCCTTAACAGGATAAAAAAGATCACATCATCACAACTGCATCACAAGTATTCAGTTTCATATTGCACAAATGTTCTCAGCATATTAAATACTCCTTTTCCATTTTCCAGATAAATATTCTAAGATTTTAGGGGAAGGGAATAAATGACCAGCTATCAGTAAACCTACAAAAAGATATAAACTTGACAGAAAAAAATGCCATTTTTGGTATTCTCCAGAAGATCTGACCTTTAATCCCCATCTGCTTCTGCCAATATGGCCAATGTTAAAAATAATGTGGGATCTTCTGGTCCAAATTTTGGAAGCCAACAAGTTGTTAATTCTTATATTGGTCCATCCCAGTAGTTTTTATTTGCTCTTTTTTCCAGCACTTTCATGAAGAGGAGGTGAAGTTTTATGAGATTTATTTTAGATCTGGAAAATTTATGTTTCAATCAGCTATCCAAATATTTTCCACCTTCTTTTTATTTTTACCCAACTACCGTATTTTCCGGCGTATAAGACGACTTTTTAACACATGAAAATCATCTCAAAAGTCGGGGGTCGTCTTATACGCCGGGTGTCGTTCTCCTGTAACCAGGCAGACCAGCCCAAAAGACTCTAACGAGCCTTAAATGGCTCTGGCGATCGAAGCTCTGACGATCCCAGCTTTGCCTGCTAATCAGGCAACTCAGCTGGGATGCCAGAGCCCAGAGCCCTGTAAAAAGAAAAAAGTTTTCCCCCTCCAGCTTGCTTACCTTAGCTGGTAATCGCCACGCTTGCCTTGCTTCGCTTGCCTGAATCCATTCCATCAGCAAGCCACTTTCTGCCTGCAATCATGCAGGCAGGAGTTGTGGACTTCAACTCCCAGAATTCCTCAGCCAGTAAAAACAAAGCTGGCTGAGGAATTCTGGGAGTTGAAGTCTACACGTCTTAAAGTTGCCAAGGTTGGAGACCCCTGTTCTATTGGGTAAGTTTTTTAACCCTTTGGGAGCTTTAAAAAAATAGTTAATTGGGGTTTTTTTAGTTGTTCTTTTTTAGACCTAGCCATTTAAAGTTTAGGAAGTTTTAAATTTAGTTTTCATATAAAAATAAAAATAAAATAATATTTGTGCAGCTTTCTGAGATGTGGTGTCTTTCTGTAGTGTTTCACTCTAACTACACAAACACACAAAATCTCACAAAGCTGTATGTGGAATTTTGTGTGTGTAAAGTGTGAAGGTTGATTTTTTTGGGCTTTTTGTGGCTGTGTGAGGTTCCTGCTTGTTGCAGGGCCCATTTTGGGTCTAGCACAGCTGCTTTTACATTGTGGATGAGCCAGTTGTGTTGTGTTGTGTTGTGTGTGTGTAAAGTGTGAAAGTTGTTTTTTGCGCTTTTTGTGGCTGTGTGAGGTTCCTGCTTGTTGCAGGGGCCATTTTGGGTCTAGCACAGCTGCTTTTGCATTGTGGATGAGCCAGTTGTGTTGTGTTGTGTTGTGTGTGTGTAAAGTGTGAAAGTTGTTTTTTGCGCTTTTTGTGGCTGTGTGAGGTTCCTGCTTGTTGCAGGGGCCATTTTGGGTCTAGCACAGCTGCTTTTACATTGTGGGTGAGCCAGTTGTGTTGTGTTGTGTGTGTGTGTGTGTAAAGTGTGAAAGTTGTTTTTTTGGGCTTTTTGTGGCTGTGTGAGGTTCCTGCTAGTTGCAGGGGCCATTTTGGGTCTAGCACAGCTGCTTTTACATTGTGTTGAGCCAGTTGATGTTTTTTAATTTTTATTTGGTGTGTGTTGGAAGAGGGGTAGTCTTATATGGCGAGTATAACCCAAACCCTATATTTTAACAGGAAAAGTTGGGGGTCGTCTTATACGCCCAGTCGTCTTATACGCCGGAAAATACGGTAATACTAGCAGAATAACGTACTGTTCTTTCATTTGAAATTATGGAGAAATATATTTCTGGGAATAATATTATGTACAATAGACATTCATGTGTGTTCCTTTGTGTGTGTGTGTGTGTGTGTGTGTATGTGTGTTGGTGTGTTAGCTTTTTTCCCCTGTACTTTAGCTGTGTGAATGGATGACAGAACTTGCATGCTTTCCAGGAAACAATCAGTCTGCAGTCATCAAAAGCAAAATATCAAAAACAATTGCAATAGAATAACGTTTTTTTTCTACTGGGAATGAACTGGACAAATTCTGAGAGTCTATATAAATCAGATTTATATTTCATGTTTGAGACATTATGTGTCACATGCTCACATGTGTGTGTCACATATATATTTCTCTGCGCAGCCAGTGTAACCAGCTCTTTCTTTGACCAAAGGCAAAACATTTGTAATAAAAATGAAATATTCTCCTCCTCTCCTATTTTTCCTTTGCAAGTGACTATCACCCTGTTACAGTTAAAAATAGGTACATTTGCATTTAATAGTATGAGTAAAATACAGAGCTTAAAATGTTGCTTGTATTTTATTTTATTTATTGTTTTAAGCAAATGCTTGGTCTAATAAGTGATATTATTTATTGGGTTGAATTTATCACTCTAGGAAATGATTGTTATTTTTTTTTCAGTTATTTTATTCCCTAGGGCACTGGAATGTTGTGTGTGCAGCTGATTATATTAATCTCTTAATCTTTTTCAGGGTTCTTGTATCTAAGAAAGGATAAACCGTAGAAGTGTTACAGATGGCTGCATGTATTTACATCACTTACAGGAAATGGTTAATATAGTTTGCAATTATAATTAAGCAACTGAAGACATTGTTGATCTTTTCTGTTGAACATAATTTAACACCTAGTGCTGGCGGTGTTTCCATTCATTTTGGAATCATGCTTACAAAAAAAAATATATCATATGATGCATTGTTGCATCTGATATACTGCAACTGATTAATTTATTTGAAGGCACTTTGTTTTGCCTCTTCTTTCTAATGATTGTTTTTCTCACAAATGAAGGTGAATATATGTGTCCCAGGATAATGTTGCAGAATCCAATCTGGATCAGTCACCAGGACCAGAGATTTTGTCTTCTAAGCTTCCAGACTCATATTGGAGCCCATCCTCAGGGAATTTCTCTCTAGCAGAGTGGGTTATTATAAGTGGTGGGATTCAGCCAGTTCTCAACACTTCGGGAGAACCAGTTGTTAACTTTCTGAGCAGTTTGGCAAACTGGTTGTTGGAAGAAAACATTAGGGCAGAGAACCGGTTGTTAAATTACTTGAATCTCACCACTGGTTATTATGTGTGTGGTATTTCTTTAGTGCCTGGTTGTGTGTGGCTTTTTAGTTGCTGACTGGGGTGTTTATGGTTGGCTATTAAGTTGTTGGCTGTTGTTTCCTTCTGCTGTCAATTGGGTTGTTCTTCTTGGTTCAATTCCTTCTCCCCATCCAACCCACACAGATTTCCATGATCTGATACTGCTTGTTTTTGGAGAACCACAGCTAAACAGCTGAATGCTTGGGTTTCAGGAAATACATTAAAAGCTATTACTAGAATCAGAAGTTCCTCTGTATCTCACATATATGCGTAACCAAATCATAAGAGATGGAATATGCTCATGTCTGGAAACTTTGTCTTGTGTATTAACAACATGGAATATTATTTATAACCTGAACCTCAGTGTTAGATATTAACTGTGTATAAATGCAGATAGCTGTGTGAAAATAAATACCACATTTAAAGAAAAAATTACTGTAATAAGGCAAGCAAGTAATTGGTAGTTCTTTAGACTCTCTCTCTGCTTTCAGTTGGAATAGTCACCACTTATATGTGAAAGAGCCAATACTGGGGCGGGGGGGGGACACAAATGATAGCACAAAAAATACAATGAAATTCCAATTAACATTAAATTCACATTCAAATATTTATGTAGATATGGCCAAAACATTCTGCTGAGAAATAAATCTGGCAAGCCAGTGGCATTTTGCAGACTTATCAGTCAGCTTTTCTTCCTTGTTTTCAGATTTAATTCTTACAAGGTGTTAATAGCAGTTCAGTTTTTTGGGACAGTCTCTGCAAATTATTTTGTCTCAGCTGGTGGCAAGGATTTGCATCCCTGTTTCACTTCTAGTTCTCATTACCGGCTTTTTACTTCTTTATAATCTCTATCCCTATAAAATTCCAAATTGTGCAAGAGGACTTTTTTAAAAAATTCTGCATAAAATAGCCATTTATCTTTTTTTATTATTTTTTTAGTCTTTATAATATGTGTTGAGAGTGATACAACTCTACACATACAGACAGTAGTGCTCTGTTTTACCTTTTCAGCTAAACATAAACTATTAGTAATACAACGCTGTGGGTGCCTATTCAAAAGTATCTCCCACTCAGTTGAATGAGTTTTATCTGAAGAAAGTAAGAAAGTAAGAACCTACTGTTATCTCATTCTCACTTCTTGTGGGAAAACATCTTCGAATGTGTTTTCTGATATATACCTATAGAAATAGATAGTAAAGAATGGTGGGGGGGGGACTCTTATCTGAAATGCCACTCCTCTGTAAATGGCAAGATTATTTGTCCTGTTATTTTCATTTAACCGGTGATCTTTAAATAATATATGTATATTGGCAGTAGCTGTGCTTGAGTAACTGTTAATTTGAAGGAGTTGTAATCAGTACAAAATTCAGTAAGTGCTTTTTATAATAGGGCTGAGCATAATGAATCAATTTGGTATTCATGCAGATGTCACATGTAATTTCAGAGCTGTTATACTGTAATTTTGGAGCACTTAATAGAGATTATGGTGGTGGCAATTTTGTCACTCTAGAGAAGGACTTTTACATCATATATTTCCAGCATCTCTCACTTTGCATTCTTATTCAGAAATTAATGCCACCCTCCTGTTCTTACATCTCCAAAAATGTTCTTCTGTTTAGGACCCCTCTAAATGGAGTAGGCAAACACATGAGGAGAAGAGAAGAGAATTTATGTAGCTGAGAAGTGAACTATGGGCTCATTGGTGCTATTTGAGTTTGGTAATTTACTTGCAGACATTTCATTACCCAACTAGGTAACATCATCAGCGCTAATGATTGCTAGCACTAATGATGCTACTGGTTGGGTAATGAAACATTTGCAAAGAAATAATCAAGCTCAGAGAGCACCCAGGAGCCCACATAAAGAGAACTCATCCCAAACTGGCAAAAGGCACATGAAAGACATCATTGCTTCCCCCCCCCCGCCCTTTTTTTTTTTTTATTTATTTATGGTGTGCTTTTATTTCCACCCTTTGCTCTGTGTACCATGCTGTGTCAGGAAAAATTGACAGGCTCTAAAGAGATATTAGTGGGATTTGAAGTACCACAGAAAGAGGTAAAAAGAAAAGTCCCATTCAGTTAACCCCTAAGTCCTTCTTAGAAAGCAACACTTAACTGAATCATAACAATCCATCTCATTGAGGAAAAGTTTGCAAGGCAATATCAATGCAAATAAAGCTTCACCTTTCTGTCAAAAAAATTAAGCTTCTTAATTCTAGGGTCAGAACAGGTTAAGACAGTCTATTTTAAACCACTGTCCATGTTTCTTCCTTCGATAAATTTACTTGGGTTTTGGTTTTCTTGAAGAATGGGGAGTGTAAATTACATGCTGCACTGTGGAGATAGACATGAATAAACAATTCTCAAAGGTCCTGGAAGAGGAGCTTATAATATCCAGTGCTTCATTTCTCATTTCAGGAAAACAATAGTTCTGATCAATCCTAAAGGGTTTCAGAGACTTCAGTGATTCTTCAAGCAGGTTTTGTGCTAAACTTAGGCTTGCTTAATTCAGTACTTTCTTTAGCTTTTGCTTTACAAATAAAGCTATCTTGTAAGGATCCTGGGCAACATGACCTGTTAAGATAAGTAGGAATATTTTTATTTATTAGTTATTATTCACCAATCCAGGATTTTAGTATCGCTGAGGTTTTACTGCCATCTTCCACTAATTATCTGAAAATTTGGATCCCATGCTGGTTATGAAAGTAGAATGGCTTGTATTTATAGTCTTATTTTTTCCAGAAAACTCTAACTTGGAGCTATCGGGATCAAGGAAGGTATCCCATATAGGTATAAATGAAATTTAGACAAGAGACAAAAATGTATTTAAATGGGGATATGGAACAACCTCTGCATTACCAAAGCACAGCTAGCTAATGTAGTCTGAAATTCAGCCATCCATTCATCTCTGTAAAGCAATAATATCTAATGGGAGAGGAATGGACTTGACGAATGGCAGGGAAATAAAATTACATGGCTAAAAGGAATAGGAAAAGGAATCATGATGGAATAGAATCTTCCCTCATTAATGAACCTTCTGTTAGATATTTGTTTCATCAAAACCCAAAACAAGAGCTAAACTAGTTGTTGCAAAAAAAAAAAAAGACTAATTTATTGGTAAGATTGGAGAGGAAGGTTAATTACAGCATTTATAAAACTAATGCTTTTCAGTGCCAGTTCTGTAGTTCTACCATAATTATTCTATTGCTTTATTTTGAATACACATAGAAGTAATGAGAATTGTGCTACATGATAGGGCTTTTAAATAATTATCTGATTGCATTGTATTTCTTTTGTTTGAAAAATGATCAACATATATGGTCCTGTTTCTTTAAATCTATGTTTAAAACATTCATTCCCCACCCCACCCTATCCACCTAAGAATGGAATAATAAGAGATTTTGAAACCCTGAGATTCTGTTATCTCTTTAAGAATAAGTTTCTAGCCCTCTGGGGAGCCACTTAAAATGTATCAACAAATATCTACTGAAATTAAGCTTGCCCAAAGGAAAGTACAGGTAAGCCTATGAGAGATTTGTAGCATCTGGGTGGGGGAATGAGGGCATTTCTCAGCTTTCATTTAAATCAAATAACACAAAAAATGAGAAGTACAAAGCAAAAATTTACAGGTAGCCTTCTGACTAGTAAAGAGTAATTTTAAAAAACACTCCACTCAGTGGGGGTTTTCAGTGGTTTCTCATTATTTGGCTTAAACATTCTTAATAGTAGAAAGGCAAGACAATTTTTCTTATTTTTTTCTTCTTTTTCTGCAAACATTTGTATCACCTCTGCCACCAAAAACTGACAAAGCTAACCTGTCCTACTGAACCTAAAGCTATGTGGAAGTGAAAAGTTATCTCTGCCCATGGAAGAAGACAAAGGATCTTCCATATTTTTAGACATCTTTCTTTATGTTCCTCTCGGCGTTCGGTGGCCCATACGCACCAATAAACCCACAACACACTCACACCGTCCATAAAACGTGGTTTACTGGGAGTTAACAGCACAGCCGTATGGCCGGAAATGCTGAGCAAAGTAAAGACGCGGCTATCAATGGTTACCGGCAGCCTCTATTTAAAGCGTAGCACATATAGGACAGCTGGTCGCAGTTAAATATCCCGCCGTTCTCTTCCGGGCACACGCCGATGACGTCATCACCGCCAGCTGGATCCCCTCGATCGTCCTCCGCCGACATCGTTACAGCTCACTCACCAACCCCCCCACCGGTCAGAATCCCCACCTGCGAGCCCCACTACCCCATCCCCCCGTGCGCCCCAAACGCCTAGTCGCACTCTACAGCCCCACCACCATCACCCTGTGCCTGCCAGACCCACGCCGCATCCCGGCCCCGGCCCACTGCTGTCTTTCGTCGCTGGGCGTGGTGTCGAGTGCTGTTAGATGCTCGGCAGGTGGCTCCCCTTACCAGATGTCCGTCTAGGGAAGAGGGAAAACAGAAAAACACATTATTAGCGACTACGTTGTGGTTTTGGTTGTGGTCTCTGGGGGTTCTTTTTATGATATCGTCGTAACAGTTCTGGGGCATTTATATCGGTTAATGGGACCCAGGATGATTCCGACTCGGGGTACCCTGTCCACCTGACTAAATACTGCAGTTGTCCTCTATGATATCTAGAATCAACGATATCATTAATTTCAAAATGCGACCCTTCTATAGGTCCAGGGTGATCATTAACTACGTCAGGGTTGCCAACCACTTTAAGTAAACTAGAATGAAACACTGGATGGATTTTTCCTAATGACGGGGGTAGTTTCAATCTAACTGTTACCGGATTTATGATCTGCGATATCGGAAATGGTCCTATATACTTGGGACTTAACTTTCGACTTGGAAGTTGTAGGCGTATGTATTTGGTAGAAAGGTACACCTGATCTCCTATCTTAAAGGAGGGGCAGGTAGCCCGCTTTTTATTCGCTTGATGTTTATATTCTTGCGATGCTTTATCAAGGGCTTCCTTTATTCGTGGCCACATATGTTGTATCTTATGGGACCAATCCTGAGGGGTGGTCTCGACGAACTTGTGGGTTTCCAGCTTGGGGATAGCTGTAAATTCCTGTCCCATAACGATCTGGAAGGGAGAATAACCCGTACTGTGATGTACTGCGTTATTATAGGCTACCTCAGCAAACGGCAACAAATCCACCCAGTCAGTTTGTTGCTCGGACACCTAAGAGCGTAAATATCGCTCAATCATAGCGTTCGCTCTCTCGGCAGCCCCATTCGTACTGGGATGATAGGCAGAGCTTAATCCCTGAGTAGCTCCAATATCATGAAGAAACCCCTTCCAAAACCGAGCCGTAAATTGCACCCCTCTGTCTGATAAGATCCGCCTGGGTACCCCATGTAAACGGTAAATATGTTGTAAAAACAATTTCACTAATTGTCTTGCTGATGGTAACCCCTTGCAGGGGACAAAATGTGCTTGTTTTGAAAAAAGATCTAATACCGTCCATATTACCGTATGACCTCTACTATTCGGGAGGTCTACAATGAAGTCCATCGAGATTTCTTCCCAGGGTCGAGTAGGTTCCGCTACAGTTTGGAGCAATCCTAGAGGCTTCCCAGGTCGTGGTTTAGAACACGCACAAACATGACACTTTTGGACATACTCCTCAACCTCCCGTCGCATCCTGGGCCACCAGAACTGTCGCCTGACCAGGTGCAATGTTTTCAGGAAACCAAAATGCCCTGCGGACTTTACATCATGACACTGCTTTAGAACTTGTTGTCTCAACGTAGCAGGAACATACAGTTTAGTTCCCCACCATGCCACACCACTTCGGTGAGTCAATATCGACCCATGGCTACGTAGCCAATCATCAGAGGTTGAAGCGACTCGTACTTTCTGCAGCCATCCATCATTATCTCGGGCGCCAACGGCACATGTTTCAGTGTGTACAGACGGTATCAACGCCTGTAAAGAATTAACTCGCTTGGCTTCCGGTTTGCTGCTGGCCGCCGCCAGACGTTCCTCTGGGATCATCAGCTCCCTCTGCCTGTATAGAGCCGCCGTTACAGTGGATGGCGGCTCGAAAAAACTCCGTTTCCAAGAGGAAACGGAGATAGAGCCGGCAGGGGTGGGTAGAACTCTCCGCAGAGTCCCAAAAGTTTTTTTTTTTTTAACTTTTGGGACGGAGCGGATGAGAAGCCCCATATCCCCTGCCGCTGCTCCGGGCTTTGGGAGACCTCTGCCTATGCAGAGCCAGGCGTCAAGAGCAAGCCTGTGAATCTAAAAGAATAATTAAAGAAATGAAGAACTGGACCCTTAATACTGAACCGCAAGTATCTCACCCTTTCAAAAACTATTTAAAAGAAAAGAGCAGAGGAAAAGAGGGAAAAAGAGCCTTCTAAAATGGCGTCTGCTGTGGCTGGAGAAGGGCTAAAAGGGAAAGTCCTTCCGTTTCTCATTATTACAATGTAGCGGAATAAATATCACTGGCTACATTTCTAGAGAAAACCTCGCTCCTGTGCTGCTCAGAAGTTTTTTTTAATAGGGAAAGTCTTTTTGTTTTCTATTTCTTCTCTCATTTTTGCTAAATCTTGTCTGTGTGGGAAATGGCATCAGGACTTACACAGCTGGACAAACAGGGGGGGGGGGGGAAATTTCCCCCCTTAAGAAATTGCGCCAACAAATTTCAACTGTCCAGTGTCAGAAACCCGATTTTAATATATTAGAATTTATTCTTGAAGAGATTGTAAGAAGGGATGAGATTGTGAATCAGCAACTTGAAAAATTTAAGCAGGAAATTAAAGAAATTGGTGAATTGGTGAAATCAAAGTCTGACTTCTTGAATAAAAAGATTTCAAAAGCTGCTAATGGTTTATCAGGCTTTCTGATTCGGGTGGAGGCAAAGACTGAATTATTAGAGACTAAAATGAAGGAAATCGAGGAGAATTTGGATGACATGACTCAAAAAATTAAAAAGGATTTGATAAACATTCAGGATAATAGCTTGGAAGACAAATCTAAAATGGAGACTGACCAAAAGACTGGTAATGAGGAAAATGTACAACAGAGGATTGAAAGAGAAGTTTTAATGACTCAATATAATTTTACAGAATATGCAATTAGACTGAGAGGTCTGCAGGAAAATAATAGAGATGATTTAAGGAAAGTATCTTCTGAAATTCTGGCTGGGATCTTAAAGGTTCAACCTGATGAAGTGTATTGCAGGATTGATAGAACTTATAGAATAAACTCCTGGTGGGCAAAGCAAAGGCAATTGCCTAGAGATGTGGTGATCTATTTTACAGATAAAGAAATTAGGAATAATATTGTGCAGAACTCTTTTAATTCCAATTTGCAATTTCATGGAAGAAAGATTTGGATTTTCAAGGAGCTCCCGCCCAAGATGTTAATGGAGAGGAAGAAATTTGGCTTTTTAGTGACTGAATTAAAAAAAAGAAATATCCTATTCAGGTGGGACATCCCAGTTGGTTTAATATTGAGATATCAAGGCGTAAGATATCAATTGCACACTGTTGAAAAAGCGGAAGATTTTTATCAAAAAATTCTAAAAATGAATTTAACACCTTTAGGCATAATACAGGATAAGCAAAAGGAGTTGGAAATAAAAGGAAAACATCAAATTACAGAGGCTGTGATGGATAAATTGTCTTTGGACTCCCTGGAGACCCCAGCTGGACTGTTTATAAATAAGAGAGCAGTGTCATCCGAACCCAAGGTGATGAATCATCAAGTCACAGACAAGTGCGCAAATCAATCAGTTGATATACAAGTGACGGAGAAGAAAGATGAGATGATAAAATTAACCCAACAAGAACAATCCACAAAGCAGAATGAAAATCAACCAGCAGATATACAATTGGTAGGCAAGAAAAGAGGATGGAAATTCAACCCGAAAAAGAAAAAGAAAAGAAACAGATCTTATAGAAACAGCAATTTCTAAACTAAGCAACAGTGAAGCCAGGCGCTTTAAAAAATGAATGAATATTAGAAAAGATAGTGGCGGCGAACAATTGTCTGATACTATCCTGAGGATTGTGGCAGATCTCTGCAAGGCCATGATTTTGGGATGTGGAAAGAGCCTCACTTTGTTGGATTTGAATCATCTAATTTTTTCTTATTTACCTTTTTTTTCTCTTGGAAATATATTATAACTACTTTGAGTTATAAGGCAGGAGAGTTTTGCCGGGGCATGCAGAAGATCTGGATGTTACTCAGTAGGATGATGGGAATTAACAATCCTGATGAATACCACAACTATAACCATACGGATATATTCATAATTATAATGTCACTCGGGTGGTTGTTTTTACTTTTATACAGGTGTGAGGATATCTACTACTGATGGGGGCAGAAGATGACTGAAGATTTTGAACAAACTGTTGCACCAGCATGTTATTTTACCCTATTATGGGTGATGGATTTAACAATCTAGTGGAAAGACATCAAAGAAGATATTATATGGATCATAAACTTAAAGTTATTGTCTTTTCTCTTTTTACATAATGAAATGCATATATAGATATGTGTATATCTTAGTAATGTGGGCAGTTGATTATATTTAGAATTGTACTGCATGATTTTGTAGGAATTGAAGGGTTGAAATAGGTTAGTTTACTGATTGTTATAAAATGGGATGCATATATAGATATGTGTATATTTTAGTAAAGTGGGTAGTGGATTATATTTAGAATTGTATTGTCTGATTTCAAGTCATATATTTAGAGGAGTGGAGGAAGTGGACAGAATTGAATAAATTTGGTTGCAGGGAGAAGGCCGATTTAAAATGTTATATTAATATATATAAAAGATTAAAGGTTAATTTGTAATAATACTCAACAAGTTTAGGGGAGGAGAAAAAGGGCAGATTACCGTAAAAATGGGAGTTATAAGATTAACAAGTTAAGGGTCAGTATTCCGAGAAGGGATTAAGGGAAAGGGAAGATATTATGTATGTAACTAGTTATGAAATAGCCTATTGTTGTGAAGAAGTCACAGGGGGGGTTGGGTGGAAAGGGGGGGTTAGGGAAGAGGGGGGGGAAAAGGAGGAAAAACTTGTATTTGAAAACTTTTTCAATAAAAAAAAAAAAAGAATTAACTCGCTTGCTTCCATACTGCGGCATTCGAGATAGGGCATCAGCTAAAAACATCTTCACTGCCGGTTTATATTTCAATGAAAAACGGAACCGTTTAAAATACTGTGCCCACCTCACCTGTTTCGGGGATAGTTTCCGTGGTACCTGGAGGGCCTCTAGGTTTTTATGATCCGTCCACACTTCGAACGGATGTGAGCCACCCTCCAATATATGTCGCCAAGTCTGCAACGCCCATTTCATGGCAAACGCCTCCTTCTCCCAAATAGCCCAGTTTCGTTCCGACATTGTAAACTTACGCGACGTATATGCACAGGGTCTCAAATTACCTGCTGTATCTTTCTGCAGGAGGACTGCCCCAACAGCCACATCACTAGCATCAGCCTGTACGATGAAAGGTAATAACGGATCTGGATGTTTTAAGATAGGCTCCTTGGAAAACAGGCCCTTAAGATCTTCAAATGCCTTTTGGCATGCTGGAGTCCAGGGTAACACACGCCCCGGTTTGGGTTTTACGCCAGGCGGTAACAGCCCCTTCGTTCGCAACAAATTCGTTAATGGTAAAGCCGTTTTCGCAAATGAAGGAATAAAACGTCGATAAAAGTTCGCAAACCCCAGGAAACTTTGCAATTGTTTCCGTGTCCTTGGGGCTTGCCAGGCTATTACCGCTTCCACCTTTTTCGGGTCCATCTGTATACCTGTATTCGTAATCCTGAATCCAAGTAATCTATTTCTGTCCGGTGAAACTCGCACTTCGAGAGCTTCACAAACAGGCGTGCATCCAATAACCTGGTAAGGACTTGCCTCACTAGCTGGACATGTTCTTCAAGAGAGTTTGAGTAAATGAGAATATCGTCCAAATAGACTAACACCCCACGATATAAAAACTCATGCAATATCCCATTGATTAATTGCATAAAAACTGCTGGGGCCCCCTGCAACCCAAATGGCATCACCAGGAAATGGAAACTTCCGAGAGGACTGTTAAAAGTAGTCTTCCATTCATCGCTGGAACGAATACGTACCCGATAGTACGCCTCACGAAGATCTAATTTAGTAAAGATCTTCCCGGTAGATAACGTCGTTAACAGGTCCGTTATTAAAGGTATCGGGTATAATGGTTCAACGCAAACAGCGTTTAACCCCCGATAATCCATGCACAAGCGTAACCCTCCATCCTTCTTTTCCCGGAAGAGCACTGGAGCAGCCAATCGTGATCGACTGGGGCGTATGAAACCCCGGGCCAAGTTTTTGTCGATATATTTCCTTAACTCATCCAACTCCCTTGGTGTCATTGAATACATCCGAGGCTTTGGTAATTTCGCCCCGGGAACCAAATCAATACCACAATCCGTATCACGATGTGGTGGTAATACATCACATTCGTCCTCGCTGAACACTCGGGCAAGATCTTCATATACCGGGGGGTATGCCTGAACATCCGCCACCCCATGTTGTACTTTTGCACAAGGTTCCACTGTCATTGGCAACCGTAACTTACGGAAACCCCCTTCCCACCAAATGGTTGGTTCCCATTTGTCCAACCATGCAAGCCCAAGGATTACAGGTTCTACCATTTGCGGGACAACTATAAAACGGATAAGTTCACGATGTTCACCCACCTCTAAAATAACCGGTTCAGTTATATGGGTAGTCGGTTTACCGCCGAGAATAGTCCCATCCATTTGTTCAAACCTGATGGGATTTCGCAAAGTTACTATCTCAAGTCCTAGCTCCTCTGCCACAATACGACGAATCAGGCATCTGGTACACCCAGAATCAATCAAGGCCATCTGTTTACACCCTCGTTTCGTCCTTGGATGACATAACGTAATGGGTATCAAAAACGGATATACAGGATCACTTACCATGGGGTCCGAGATATCTCCATCATCCTCGCTGATCCCCGTAGTTTCGGGAATGCAAACCGTCCCAGACGACTCATTCATATTCGACCGTGACGTCATCTCTGCCAGGGAGTCATGGATTGCTGCTCTGGACCTTTCTAGCGCACGACCCGGTCTTTCCCTGGATGCGGTATTCGGTCCCTGCGGTCTTGGTGTGGACATTCGTGGTGGCGGTACAAGACATTCAGCCGCCCTATGCCCCTCTTGATTGCACCGGAAGCAGCGGAATGGGCGTCGACCTGTCTCACCATTAAACGGAGTTGGTCTAGTAAGGGCTTTCTCAATTGGCCGTCCACCGGGACCCCTCTTTTGTTGTTGAACCTGACTAACACCCCTAGGTCTAAATTCCCTAAGTCCAACATCTAAAGCCACCGCTGCCTTATACCATTCCGATAGGCGAGGTCCTAGACCCCGGTACACACATGCTTGGCGTATTTCCCGATCTAATCCGGATTGGAATTGATGAATAAGAAGACGCTCCGGCCATGAGCGTAACTTTCCCGCCAAACTGCGAAATTCCTTAACGTAGTCTTTAGCAGGCCGTCCCCGTTGTCTTAAACCCACAAGTTCATCCTCAACCACCTGGGTTCGGGTTTCATCCTCAAACCGAGCTCGTAACGCTTCCAGGAATAGGCCAAGATCTGTCAATTCACGGGCATGTTCGCTGTGGAGATCAGCGACCCAGTCCGCGGCCTCACCTGTGAGCACTGCTGTTACAGCTACTACCATGGACCATTGTGATGGATATAACCGGCCATACATATCCATATGACTAATCACCTGACTAAGGAACAACGCAACCTTCTCCGATGTTCCATCAAACGTAGCCTGTACCGGAGGCAGGCCCCAATAGTTCTGTGGGAGCCACATACCGGGGCCCCATTGTGGTACTGGATCCATTTGGCGAGGTTGGGGTGGTGGTGGTCTAATTCCCCCCCCCAGAGGCCGTTGCCTGTCCATGTCTACTCCTCCTCTCTCCCTACCAGGTCGAGTGGTATACCAACCTTGGTATAACACGGGCACCATCCCCGGCAAAGGATAACCCAATACCGGTATTTACTGGGAGATGTTCACCGCTGGCACGGCTTGGCCTCCGTTCCACTTTGAACTTCGGGCTGGCAAGACGAAGCCTGCTTTCAGACCCAGTCCCTTGCCATGACCCAGTCGACTCTACACTAGGCGCCCATGGTTGCCAAGAAGCGCATCTCGGAAGCTAGCCTCCCCAAACCTATCCCGCAGCACATCCATTGTGGTTGTTCCAGGGCCAGTGGAATAACTCCATTCCCCCTCCTCCTCTTCGACCCATTGACGTTCCCTCCAGCCTTGAAACTGGGCTCCCATAAATGGAGGGGGGGTCTGAACCCGGCTACCGGTCACTGCTGAACTATGCCACCAGGTATCAGTCCCAGCAGGGGCGGCTGCCCCACAACTATGCGTATCCTCAAGTCCTGACGCCCCCCGGGGCTCGATGTTTACCTCCTTCAGGAAATTCAATTGCTTTGGTCGCACCACAGGCTGCACATCTGGATCAAGCACTTCGATGACTGTGTCCTCTGCAGCCTCCTCCTCCGTCTCCTCTGGCGGCACACCCGTTGCAACCCCCTCCGCCATAACGTTTAACCGGCGTAGCCAGCAAACAGCAAAGACGGATTGAGAGCCACGTCTTTCTCTCGGCGTTCAGTGGCCCGTACGCACCAATAAACCCACAACACACTCACACCGTCCATAAAACGTGGTTTACTGGGAGTTAACAGCACAGCCGTATGGCCGGAAATGCTGAGCAAAGTAAAGACGCGGCTATCAATGGTTACCGGCAGCCTCTATTTAAAGCGTAGCACATATAGGACAGCTGGTCGCAGTTAAATATCCCACCGTTCTCTTCCGGGCACACGCCGATGACGTCATCACCGCCAGCCGGATCCCCTCGATCGTCCTCCGCCAACATCGTTACAGCTCACTCACCAACCGCCCCACCGGTCAGAATCCCCACCCACGAGCCCCACTACCCCATCCCCCCGTGCACCCCAAACGCCTAGTCGCACTCTACAGCCCCACCACCATCACCCTGTGCCTGCCAGACCCACGCCGCATCCCGGCCCCGGCCCACTGCTGTCTTTCGTCACTGGGCGTGGTGTCGAGTGCTGTTAGACGCTCGACAGTTCCTTTCAAATACAAAACTGCATTTTTCTCTTTTGTCAGGGTTATGTCACAAGACAGGAAACCTTTAGATTTAGCAATTATGTACCCCTTTTCAATCTATCCCAACCTACTTTGACACATTTCATTTCATTGTCTGCCATCATCCAAAGAGCTAGAGTATAGGAATGATGATTTTTGGGGAGAAGGTGGACAAGAGTTTGCCAGTTGAAGATCTCCTTTTCTATCCGAAGTCAAACCCAAACAATGAAGTGTCAACAAAAACAACCCAAATCCTATTTTATCCACTGTCCCATCACTGATCTTTTCTTTAAGCCTAATACTGGTACTTTATTAACATGCTGAATGTTTGCCTTTAAACTTAAAGGTCTGAACATGAGATAGCAATATATGTGGGGACAGAGAGTCGTGCATCTCTACCTTATGCATGTCTTTCTTTTTCTATTCTCAACCTTCCAACATCATGCAAGTAGAACTGAAAAGAATTTAGACTGTCTTGAATAAGTAGATATGAAAGAATATGTTTTGTTGTGTAGATGGGAGAAAACATGCATTGCACTATGCCACCTAAACCCATTAATATAAATCAACACAACTCTAAACAAAAAGATTATTGACACCCTATTCACTAAGCACAATATCCCTAACCAGAAAATAAAGACTATATATCAAAATCAGGCACATTAAATATTTTAAATATGATAAAATCTCACATAATTAATTCACTCTTTCCAGCATTAAGGTCCTATATTAGCTTCTTTGTTCTTCCCACTATCTACCTAGGCCTTTATCGAAGCATTTTTATTTTTTTAATAATAGAATCACAGCAATATTCTAAAATGATTCAGTCTTCTTTCTGAATTATTCCAAGATTTTTTTTATTTTTAATAGCAGAATAAAGGCTTGATTGATTATCTAGAAAAAATAAGTTTCATGGAACTAAATCATTATTACAAAATTGCTAATGAGCCATGGGCCTTCACAAACATATTTTTATTAAGGGTTTTGCACACAGAAGGCTTAGAGGTGAGAAGACAAATTACTTCTTGAAACAAATTTGAAGAAGTTCTTCAGCCAAATATTTTTATTAAAATAAACAAAAACAATCAACAGTTGAGCAACCCTACATTTGAGGAGCTCAAATAACAAGGTGATGGATAAACAATATTTGAACTAACTGGAATAATTGTATGATACATAAAGCAATTCTGTTCACTTAGTCATAAGCGTAAGCGGTTGGCATTCTGCAATATCACACAGATATTTTTACGTGGATGAAAATGTATTTAGCAGTAAGCTGTTCCCAGATTGAAATGAACTTCTAAAAATATGCTTACAAATAGAAAGGAATATTACAGGAATAACTATAGTGCATCAGTGGTTCTGAATGATGTTCTTTATCACTATTTCAGCTCAGCATGGAACACATACACACACACATACCAAAATAGTGACTTTCTAGGCTTGATATAAACAGCTTTGACACTTTGAATATCCTTTTTTCAAATCCAAATAATTTAAATTAATAAGTCTTCCCCAATAGATTTTAATTGATATTTTCCCACTTCAGACTAACATTAAAGTTGTTATTTCTGTTAAAAAATCTCTCTCACTTAACGTTATGTATCGCCAAACATAAAGAGCAGAAATATATTAAAATAATATCATATTCTGTCTATATGGATGATATAGATATAAATAAATAATTCTGTTGACAACATAGTCTATCCATATAATATTTATGGGAAAGGGCTGATGTCAGCATTCCAGAACCCAACTCCAATTAAAAACTCCGAGACAAGCTTCATCTCAAAATCTTCATTTATTGGAATAGGTATACTGGCACATTTGGGAAAACCCAAATCTGAGAGTTCTGGGTTTTCCCTTAATAAATCAAAACCTCATATCCAGCCTCTGCACCCATCAGTCCATCACATGGCCCAATCACCATCCATCCCAACTTGAGACACCACTGCAACCACTACTCCTCCAGATGCAGGAGCACCATGACTTTGACCGAATAGAAGAATGCTATTATGTCTAACAAAACCCTCTATCAAATCCCTCCTCCTACTTTCCCAAGCGCAAGAAGGTGGCAGCATGGAAGCAGTGGTGGGATTCAGCCAGTTCGCACCACTTCGGGAGAACCGGTTGTTAACTTTCTGAGCACTTTGTCAAAATGGTTGTTGGAAGAAATCATTAGGGCAGAGAACCAGATGTTAAATTACTTAAATCCCACCACTGCATGGAAGCTTCTGAGGTTAATATGGCTTCCAAAGCTGACAGCTGATTTTTATGGACTACTTCCAGATACTCTTTTTCCCATTTATTTTAAAAGTAAATATTAAAATGAAATATGTTAGCAACTTGCTTTTTTTGTGTGATTTGTTGGCAAGTGGTCAACAATTATTGGATTTTGGAACAGAACTAAAAGAGATGAAGGTGGAAAGAGGAGAAAAATAGGGAAAAAAAGATTCTCATGTAAGCATCACTATAAAATTTTAACTGATTTATTGGACTTTGTCAAAAAAAATTATGATCTTATATTTTTAAATTATCACTAAAGGCATAATTCAAGCAATGAATGTTGGAACCAAGTTTGCTTGCCAAGTGTCCAACATATATAGGCAAACTTCTTTACTTTGTCACAATAATTTAACAACAATTTTCAGCACTGTCCTCTATGAACAGTATTTTTGATTATTCAGAAAAAAATAATTTTGATTGGTATGGTGAACATATTTGTTAACCTTAAAGAATTTTTTTTAAAAAAAGATTAGAGTGTTCTCTAGGTACGCACATTATTTAAAACCAGATTATAGATCTTTTTATAGAAGCTGAACAAAACACTTGGCATATCTTCCCTGACATTTGTTTAGACAGTGGTTACTTCTCTGAACTAAATTGAGTAACACTTCTGTCAGCTGTCTTAGACCAATCTTTCATTTTATTCATTAATGTGAATTTGACAGGTACATCAATATTCTGTGCTTTGTGTAATATAGCTCTATTTCAAGGTGGAATAATAAAGACTTTGGAAAGAAGATTCAAATCTGCAATATTTCTCTTCATGGTTTTCTTTCTTTTTTTTTTTTTATGTATTGCTCCAACAAGTTAGATGAAATGTTGCAAACAGGATGGCGTATACTACACAGTCACTCACACACAGAGAGAAACCAAAAAAATAATAATGGAGGTAAGGTTGTGTCCTTTGATATTTACATCATGAATTCCAAAATTGATCCAATTTCTCACCCTGGACATTTTGCTGTTTAAAGGAAGGGGGAAATCTTGGCAATTGTTATAGATCATGCCTCTGAATCTTAATGGGAGGGCAAAACTTTCATATGACATTAAGACTACTTTGCAATTTCAGACATGTTGAACTGAGGCTTACCTTTTGAATGAACACATATAGAATTGCAGAGTAACCTGCTTTCTCAAAACTGTTGGCAGAAAGAAGAGAATAGCAGCAATTAATGCTTTGCAAGACTTTAGTTGCCTTCCAGTGTTCTAAAGCAGTGTTTCCCAAACTTTTGACATATGTGTACCCCTTCCATAATTTTTGTAATGCTGAGTACCCCTCACAAAAAACATATGGTACCCCTGGGGGTACGCGTACCACACTTTGGGAAACACTTAGATAAAACTGCAATTCTCCGCGGCTCAACGTCAACTGTTAATGTTCCCGCAGTTTAAAAATAGCCAAACCCGAGCTGCACGAAGGATGCGCAGAAGTTCCCGCCATAATGAGTTGCGATACGATGTACGATGGCCCCAGTTTTCCCGTGTAAAAACTGCGATATGCGCCTATTTCTTTCCTTGTTCTGTGGGCGCAGCTAAGCACGGTGCAGTGGATATTCCCACGTGATCCCCACCAAACTCCGGTGCAACGCGTACCCCCACCAAACTCTTCCCGTACCCCTGGGGGTACATGTACCACACTTTGGGAAACACTGTTCTAAAGAAATCCTGCAAATTGGTATTGTTATTATTATTGTTGTTTTCATGCTGCCAAATTCTCAATGACTATGGGCTTTACAATAAGGAAAGGTATGTTTGAATGTTAGCATTATGCTGGCATCATTTAAAATGAATTTTCATTCACATTTCCCATTGATATTTCCTCTTTTCCTTAGTGAAATCTCAGGAGAAAAAGCAGAAACTGGTACCAATGATACCAATGGTAGTTTCTTTTGCAAATATCCTAATATTTAAAGGGCAGTAGGAGCTTTTCACAAAGTCTGGTTATTTTACAAGGAAGAGAAATATTTTGCTGAGAAAAACAGATTTGTCCTGCCCTCCCTCTGAAAATCCTTTTCCTAGTAAAGCAATTATATTTAAAAAAAAACATTGTTGCTACTAGAAGCTTGATTCTATTTAACATGTGAAAAGTACTTTTAGGAAGGAGTCATGCATTACTTGAACATGACTTACCTTTTTGCAGTGTCAATTATACTTAAAAACTAACGTAACTGCTTTGAAATAAACTAAGTTTTGAATAAGACAAAGGAATGGAGGTCTTATATCTGTTGAAAAGACTCTGGTGCTGTTTCAGGATTCAGGGTTACTAGTTCCTCACCCATTATTTAAACAAGAGTTGTTCAGAGTCATTCAGGAGGCATAACAAAATATCACAAAACAAGATCAAATCAATATTATCTATCAAAATATACTGTGGAAAGCTCATTGAAAGCTAGCATTTTAAAACTTATTTTAGCTCGTCTATTTTCAACGATAATCAATTTGAAAAATTCAAAGCAATGAACTATGACATCTTGCATCTCTTCTGATATCTGGTGTTTGATCATTTAGGAAAGGAGAAAACAGAGAAAAAATATGTATCATAGAAATATAAATATCTACTGTCCAATAATACATGCAGAATATTGTATAAGCATTAGTAAAACAAAAATGCCACTTGATACAAAAACAAGTAACTGAAACTCGTGATTCAAAAAAGCAGAAATCAAATTTAATAAATTTATCTAGTTCTATTCTGGGGATGCTTCCTTATTACTTCCTTTTTTTTTTTGAATACAATTTTTATTGGTTTTTTTTTTACACAAATAAAATATAGTCACAATTCTGTTTAACATCGGATTCGCAGTGATTATACATATATACATGAGTAAGTGTCTGGTGTCATTTATATTACACATTTCTAATTAATTTCTGCACCATTTATTCCTTCCTTAATTCTATCATTTATCCATTCGTACCATCTTCCCCACACAGTATCATAATCAGAATTTTCATCATCATTTATCTGTGTGTTAATTTACTTATCTCTGCACACTCTAATATTTTATTAATTATAAGGTCATCTGGTGGTAGGTCTTTCATTTTCCAGTATTGAGCGTATGCTAGTCTGGCAGCTGTAGCTATGTGTATTAGGAGGTGGACCTTTTCCTTTCCATACCCTTTCTTTGCCATTCCCAGGAGAAATATTTCTGGATTCAAATCAATTTCTTCTTTGAGTATATCTTTCAACCATCTCCGAATTTTGCTCCAATACCTTTTTGTTTGGGGCATGTCCACCACATATGAAAGAAGGTGCCATGACCATGGCCACATTTCCAACAATTTGGCTGTGCATTGGGGAACATCTTTGCTAATCTTGCAGGTGCTAAATGCCACCTATGAAGCATTTTGTAATGGTTTTCCTTATACGTGGCTGCTCTAGTTAATTTATAATTTTTATTCCAGGCTTCTTCCCATTCATTAAAGTCCAAACTGTGTCCAATATTTCTCTCCCATGCTCTCAATTGGTTTCTAATTATATCCTCATCTCTATCTTCATCCAATAAATAATTATACAGCTTGGCCAACGCTTTATTCCCTTGTCCCATCAAAATTTTGTCTAATCCATTATATCCTAATTCTAAGCCATACTCATCTTTATCTTTCTGGTATCTTGATTTTATTTGTATTACTTCCTAACATATAAATACAAACTCTAGTGATTTTGCTAGCTAACACAATGTGTGTTTCATTGAACAATTTAGTTTATGTTTGCTGTTTGAGACAAAGATTTTTCCTAGATAACGGATTCACAGTAACTATATACTTAAGCCATTCAAATAAACAAAATGAATTCCAAAATAAATCAGCTTATAATTCTTACAGGGTGGGGTAGACTTTGGGGCATAAAAAGCATAATGATGATCACTAAATGTTGTTGTAAAAAAAAATTCAGCCAAGTTACCATTTAAAAGTTATTCTCTTCAATAAAGAAAAGAAATAAAATGCCTGATATAAAGTATTATGGCTTTTGTAAAGGCATACTTGATGTCAGCCTTGGAGGCCATTTTTTTCTTTGAATCTTCAGGGCTGCCACATTTAGTGCTGTGGAAAACTGGGATGGAGGATTTTATAGAGCAGTGGAGATATTTAGCCATAATAGCATTCCTTTCTCTGAGAATCAAGGACATTTGGCCCTGCACCTGAAGTGGCATGACTGGGAGGCATCTCCAGTTGAGACGGTGCAACGATTGGACCATGTGATGGACATGTGGGTGCAGGGGAAAGGACTTGGACTTTCTTTTGTGGGGAAAACCTGGAAGCTTTCAGATTCGGTTTTCCTAGATGTGCCAATATGATATCTCTAATAAAATGGAACTTTGAGAAATTTCTAGTCTTGGAGTCTTCTGTCATTGGGGTTGTCACTTGGAACCTTGACACTTGAATTATTTTCCTGTTTTCTGTGAAAAAAGTGTGATGATGTAGTATTTGATTCAGAAAAGGGTTAGCTGAAGATCTAAAATTCAGAAGAGCAAATGTATCATCCCATGGCTCTAACAATTAACAACATACACTTATTGTTGTCTGCAAAAAGAATACTAAAATATTGTAAAATCTCCTCCTACTATCAATAAATATAAACGTTGGTATCCTCAGACATATTATTAAGGGTAGATTATGTGTGGCAAAATAAAAAGAGTAGAGCATTTAAAATGCCATCCTAAATTCACCCAAATCATAATTTTGATTGTTTTCTCAGCATAGACCCAGGCAACTAAGATACTCCTAGAAACCAATTAAAGATGCCACAATTGAACCAGAATAAAAATAAATTGGGCATGTCACAACTGTTCTGCTGAATGCTGTTGTTAACTGTGCACGAACAGTCACAATGGTGTTTATAGTTAATATTTTATTGTTGGGCATGTACAAGCCTGACCTGACCATGGTGATCTTTCAGAGTGTTTCTTTCTCTATCATTTTCGCAAACACAGACTCCCCATTAGGAAGTTACAGTGCTGCTTATTCTGAACAAGTAATGAACATCACTTTCCCAAGATCTTTTGTGTAATTCCTGTCATGCACTAAAGAAAAAATAAAGATGAATTAGTGCTTGCTAGAAAAAATATACTTGAAGATAAACTATGGCCTGATTCAACTAATGACCTATTGAACTAGCATCCATACAGAAAAATAAAAATAAAAACATAGTCCAGTTGCCTTTTCAAAAAGCAACCTTTGAGACAACCATGACCTGGATGACTGAAAATCTCCAGAGACATTTAGTCATTTTCTAAGACCTTTTGTGTGATTAGACTATACTAATCAAGAATTCACATTAAATTGCACCATAAGCATGGAGATTATACCATCCCCTTTTGCATTCTACCAGTTCCCAGTTCTCATATCTGTATATTTCACCTAGGAGCCCCTGCAGGTGTATAACTCTGCATTTTCTCCTGCTCTTCTTGCTACAGTTAACATCAACAAGGTAAATGATGTTCCAAATTTATTAAGACATAAACTCTGCAGGTGACATTTATAACATAGGCATTTAGATGAATGATAGCATTGTTGTTATGATGGGAATGCAGATTAAATGGAAAAGATACAGTATATCCTGACTGAACAGTCATATAACAGCGATGAGCTTTTTGTTAGCCAATGACGTTCACTGCAGAGATAGTGGATTCATAAAAGAACTATAATGAACTACAAAAAGCAAACCTTAAGGCAGGGGTGAAATCCTGCAGGTTCTGACAGGTTCTGGAAAACCAGTAGCAGAAATTTTGAGCAGTTCGGAGAACCAGCAAATACCATCTCTGGCTGGTCCCAGAGGGAGGGGAATAGAGATTTTGCAATATCCTTCCCCTGGAGTGGGGTGGAAATGGAGATTTTGCAGTATCCTTCCCCTGCCATGCCCACCAAGCCACACCCACAGAACCAGTAGTAAAAAAATTAGAATTTCACCACTGCCATAAGGGTTTGCCAATTAGCAATAGTCCAGTAAGCCAAACTTTGTGTCATCTTAGAATTCTCAATATAAGATGTATAAGATCAATATAAGATGTAGTATCATTTATAGCACAGTAAATATAATAGCAATGGAATAGCATTTCAGTTTGGATCAAGACCAATGGCAGGGAAGGGGAAAGAACTAATCATCTTCCTTGTGCCTGTTATTACCTAAATTCTCTCACTTGGATCAAATGTAAAACATATGGAAAATGTAAATGCTTAATATGTGTTGGCTGAGGAACAAATAGACATTCTTACATTGGATTGTATACATGTAGAAGGAATGTCATGCTGGAACTTTAACATGAAAGTGCCTTGTAGTTTAATTATTTCTTGAATCACTTACTCTTGGTTTCTGAGAGTATACATATAATATAATATGTATAAATTTAATTCACATATATTTAATAAATTGTAATACTGATGCATTCTTTAATTTCCTTTACAAAAAGTGCTTCACAAATAAACTGTCCTTCCAATGTCTACCAGTGTTATAGGTAAAAGTCTGACATTTATACGTGCAAACTTGATGCTTTAAAGTATGGCACTTAAATCCTTATCCTTCTCATCTTTTCTACTATCTCCTGCTATTGATATCTCATGATTATATTACTTTGTTGGTTGTATGTACACTGAGAGCAGTGGTGGAATTCAATTTTTTTTACTACCGGTTCTGGTGGCGTGACTTGGTGGCCGTGGCAGGGGAAGGATACAGCAAAATCTCCATTCCCACCCCACTCCAGGGGAAGGATATTGCAAAATCTCCATTCCCACCCCACTTCAGGGGAAGGATACTGCAAAATCCCCATTCCCTCCCCACTCCTCATGGGGAGGATATTGCAAAATCTTTATTCCCACCCCACTCTGGGGCCAGCCAGAGGTGATATTTGCCGGTTCTCCAAACTGCTCAAAATTTCCGCTACCAGTTCTCCAGAACCTGTCAGAACCTGCTGTCTGAGAGCCTATGCACCAGAGACAAAATCCTTGTATGTCCACACTTGGCCAATAAAGTATCCTATCCTATCCTATCCTATCCTATCCTATCCTATCCTATCCTATCCTATCCTATCCATCAAACAACATGCTAATATACTGTTGCTCTTACTGTTTGAGGAACAGCTATTTCTCACTTTATATAAACACAGTGAAAATGCTAAAACTGTGGAAAAGCGGGTCAGGCAACTCATATGCAATAGTGAAGAACCAATCCATAAAGATATTAAAGTTTGTAAGGTTGACTATTTTTGTTTGATTTACAATCAACAACAAATGTTCATAAAGAAAAAAGCCATTCAGTTTTATAGGAAAAGCCAGCACGGTTAGCATGGCAACAATGTAACACATAGAAGCAGCATTTTAATTGTAAATATTCTGGCCTGGATATAGAAATAGAAAGAGAAGAGGCCAGAAAATACCAATTCTGAAAAGCATTGGAAACACCAAGATTGGTAAGAGCATGGAACAAAGGCCCTTCTGCTGATGGTGAAACTGGAATGTACTGGCAAAATGGACTGACTCAGTAAGGTATGGTTTCTAATTTAAATTTAAATTTAAAAACAAATAACTGCATGCCTAAATTGCACATGGATAGCTGAAAAATATTTTTAAGAAAAATCTAGATAATAAAAGCCTTAATTTTAGACCAAAAAAAAAAAATCTGAAGCCAAATTTCTCAAACTCGTGTTGCCTAGAAATAGTCAAGAAAATTTCTTGATTTTCTTTTTAGACAGTAAATTGAATATCAATGATAGGATGATTTCGTGGAAGTTAAAGCTATTATGTGGGAAACTCCAGACACTTTCTAGATGTGATATCTTAGAGACTAATACTTTTGAATCAACGATTTACTAATTTTAGTCCCATGATTGATCACTGCAATCTAGATCTTTGAAACTAGTTATTCATATTCTAATTTAGTGGAGCAGCCAAGTAATTAAATTTGTTAGGATTGGGGCCAAGCATAAAACCAGATTGTACATTCACCAGAGAATAATGGGAGAAAAGGATTTTTCCAGGTATCAAATCAATCAAACCAAATCAAAGAAAGGAGCAAGATTCTGTTCCTGGAAACAAGAATTGTTCATTAAGACCAAGTGTACTTAATACTGGTTAGAATAAGAATAAAGTGCAAAGATACAATTGACTGGGAGGAAACAGTTCTATGGTTTTCCATTCCCAGTCAAGTTAAGAAACTTGGTATCTGCACTTAGTGAAGGGAAGGAACTACAGAAAGGGAAGGAATAAGAACTCTCCATTTGGTCTCTCTCTCTCTCTCTCTCTCTCTCTCTCTCTCTCTCTCTCTCTCTCTCTCTCTCTCTCTCTCTCGTGTGTCCATATCCACAACACATGTATATGAAGCATATTATTATGGCTTGTGCTTTGTTGGATCCATCTGTTTATAGTTCATTCTGCTGACTGCTGCTAGCAGTTTGATTCTCACCAGCTGAAGATTGACCCAGCTTTCCATATTCCAGGGTTGGTAAAATGAGGGCCCAAATTGTTGGGGGCAATAGGCTGATTCTGTAAACTGCTTAGAGAGAACTGTAAAGCACAATGAAGAGGTATTGCTGTAGCTATTAAAATGGAAAGATAACCGGTGCACGTAAACTTCTTATAGAAATACAATAACTTCTTTTAATAAAGCCTTGACCTAACATTGTTGCTGTGGGTTCAATTTAGATCTTTTGGTATACTAGCAGAAATAATGGTAGTAGAATTATATTTCTCCCCCATCTTTATTCCACAGCACATGCTGCCAGTAAAATATAACATTAAAGGCACATAGGTTAACACAATTTTAGCAATAAAGATATTTAATATTTCAAGAACTTAATAATTTAAAAGGATTTTGCCTGGCCAGTTTAATAGTAGGAGTTGGAAATGAAGTGTCTGTGTATACATGAGTGTACATGTGTGTGTGTGTGTGTGTGTGTGTGTGTGTGTGTGTGTGTAATGAGCCAAAACAATTATATTTAACTAATATTCTTGAATAGTTTCTGAGTCTGTGGTGAGCATTTTCAACTTTGGCAAGTGCGTATTCCAAGTAGTGAGAACTCCATTATTCAATTTAATTTTATACCATTCTTTATATGGATAATCTAGGAAGAATATATTGTCTTAGTATATGTAAAACCTCTCAATCTTCATCCAAAAATTGTTCAATAAAGAATAATTTTGAAGATGTTGCTCTACCTCTGTTTAGCATCGTTCTCCTTAGCATTCTGTCCCAGGAAAGCAGAAGAAGAAGAGAGCAACAGCCTGAAGCAACAGGTCTTTTTTTATCTTGGTTAAAAAAAAGAAAGGTAGAAAACTACCTTAGGCCACCTTGCTGAATATTTAATAAATTCCTCTAAAATAGTGTGATCACTCCAACATATCAGTACTCCAAAAAAAGGCTTTGTCCTCACCAGTCCAAACACAATTCTTAAAAAAAAAAAAAAAAAGTAAAAGGTAAAAGGTTCCCCTCACACATATGTGCTAGTCGTTCCCGACTCTAGGGTGCAGTGCTCATCTCCGTTACAAAGCTGAAGAGCCAGCGCTGTCTGAAGATATCTCCGTGGTCATGTGGCCGGCCTGACTAAACACCAAAGGCTCATGGAACACTGTTACCTTCCCACCAAAGATGGTCCCTATTTTTCTACTTGCATTTTTTACATGCTTTCAAACTTCTAGGTTGGCAGAAGCTGGGACAAATAATGGGAGCTCATTCTGTTACACAGCACTAGGGATTCAAACCGCTGAACTGCCGACCTTTCGACTGACAAGCTTAGTATCTTAGCCACTGAGCCACCGCATCCCTTGAAAATAATAAAAGAAAGGATCAGCTATATCAGCCCAGTCTAACTTAGATTTCAATGTGTCATTCAGCAATTAATGTTTATGTTAATGGCCTATTTAAGTATTTGTGTCAATTTATACATAGACTGATCTACCTGAAAATTTTGTTTTGAGAAACTGCTATTGAAATAAACAATAACATTCATGTAAGGTAGGAAGTAAAATATGGGTAATAACATAGCCTTATTCATTTTCCCATCACCTGAACTGGAATCTGGAATCAATAATAGCTTCAATGGGAGAATGACAAAATGAAGCATAACCCAGTTGGAATTATGGATTGGTATATGGTTGGTTCAATTATTTCAAATCAGTATCAACCAAAAAGGAGAAGGGAAGCCTGAAGTGTTTCTTTATTGTAAACCATAGCCATATTGTAACCATTAGGAAGAGGCATAATATTTGTCACCATCTATTCAGAAATTTGTGACCTGCTTATGTTGGTTAAAGAGTAACAGTGACAGAAAGGTTTTTAATACACCAATATGCATTCTTCAGTACAACTACTCTGAATTTGACCTAAACAATGAATTTTCATGATCATAAATTCTGATTTTTAAACTGATAACAGTGTCAATTTGATGTTTAGATATTAAAAGACATGAAAGTGGCCTTCCTCAAGGTTTTAGGACCAGTGTCATATAGGGTGGATGATTTGTTGGTTTCAACTTTATGTACTTATTCAGTATCTCTGCCTCACTAGCCTGGAAGTTATCCATGAGAGTGGATCCAACAGTCAGCTTCCAACGACACATTTTTAGTGTTCTTTTTTCTGTAAAACATTCATTTAATGCTTCAGTTCATTTGTCATCCTCTGTGACTTCATTTCCCATTCATTCCAGTAATGTTACTACTTCCTCTCTCACTGATTCCACAAGGAGCAAATCATTCTTTTAAACTTTTCTGTCTATCGTTCAACTTTCTTCCCATCTCAGCAACGACAGTTCTTTGGAGTTGCTGCAATGCAAACCTTATTGAATGTGTTTCTCATAATTAGGAGGGTTCTCAGCAAGACATTACACATTATGAGAACAAGTGAAGCATTTTGAAATAGTCTATACATTAAAAGCTAAACTGTTTCAGCTTTTTTACCATCAAGTTAAAAATGATATTCTTTGTTGAGCACCATGTAAACATCACTGATATCAGATAGTTAATCAAAATCTCTCTTTTAACATACATAGGAAATATTGGTTTTACACTGAAAATAGTTCAGTTACCGGATTTAAACCACACCTCAGTACATTTGGTGGGACTGGAAGTCGACAAATGGGCCATTCCCAGCCTCCAGGGTGGCCTCCGGGGGGGGGAGCCATTTTCACCCTCCCCAGGCTCCTAGAAAGACTCTGGAGCCTGGGGAGAGCAAAAAACGGGCCTTCGGGTCCCACCGGAAGTCGGCAAACGGGCCATTTCTGGCCTCCAGAGGGCCTCCCAGGGGTGGGGAAGGCTGTTTTCGCACTACCCAGGCTCCTAGAGAAGCTCTGGAGCCTGGGGAAAACAAAAAATGGGCCTTGCCCACCCCACCAGGCCCTCCCAAGGCAGGAAACAACCTGTTTCCCTACTTCCAGTGGGCCCAGAAGGCCCAAAGATCAGCTGGCTGGCATGTGCTTGCACACCAGAGCTGAGTTCGCATGCCCACCGATATGGCTCCATGTGCCACCTGTGGCCCGAGTGCGATAGGTTCGCAATCATGGCCTTATACCATTCCAGACAAGTGGCTGTCCAGTCTTTTCTTAAAAGCCTTCAGTAATGGAATACCCACAAATTCTGAAGCTCATTCCACTGGTTAATTGTTCTCACTGTTAGGAAATTTCTCCTTAATTCTAGATTGCTTTTCTCCTTAATTATATTAGGAATCCACTAAGCCAGGAAATGCCTCCACAGAAAGGCTAAAACTACCTTGACTGAGATTGGCTATAATAATAGAATATTGCAAGTCCAATTGTACTCTTGCTCTTCTCCTTCTTTTTCTTCAGTGAAGAAAAAGGCAGGCAGGCATCTACCTGTGCTGTTTCCAAATGTTAGCTTGTTTTGGATTTTAAAAATGCTTCAACCTTTTCTTGTATATGTCCTTCTAAGCCAACTTCCTTATTCTCTACAGAACCATACAATTCATATTGCAATATTTGCCAATGCCATCAGCATAATTAGGAGGCTATCTATTATTTGGGCCAAACTAGGCTACTTAAAATTGAAAGTGATATATGGAATCCAGCTGCCTGTTTGTTGAGACTTTGAACATTTGCATTTGTTAGCAACTCTCTCTGCCATCCAGGATTGTTACTTTGTTAGTGCTTCTTGGAGCACTTGGAACCCAGTACACTTGGAACAGAAAATGTACTTTTTCAGCCCTGAATAATCTAGCATTTGATGCTTCTATCCTTCCCATCAAGTAGTCCTTATTGGAATTACTTTTTCACTCAAATATACCCATAAAACTTTGTCAAGTTTAATTTATAGGTTAGGCAATGAAAGCATAGAAATAGCTTTGACAAATAACAAAAGAGATTGATAATAGTGATGTTTTTAAAAGATAAGATGGGGAGGGGGAGAATAAGAGCTCCAAGCAAGACGACCAGCTGTCATTTGAATGGGTAATTCAGAAACGTTTTTTAGTGGTAGCGAACAATAAGAAAAATGTTGATGAAGATATTCAAAGAACATTTTGCTTTGCTATCAGGTATTTCAAATATTTAAGCTTGTCCAAGGGTATTCAAAGGATAGCTTGTATTTAGCTTCTGAATTGGCAATGATTATTCCTTTTTTTCTTCTAGAAATAAAATAACTGCCATACTGATTTGTTGGCTATACTTACTCTGTCTTTAAACATGTATTGAGGATATAGCTCATTTAATGTCCCTACACCTGAGAATGACAGAAATCAGAATCTGCATTGTAGCATTGAAACTCTATTGTCTCTATTTTTTTAAAGTGTGATCCTCTTATCTATTCAGATGCAATTGCCATTGCTTTCCGGAAGGCATGTTGACATTTGCAGCCTAAAATATTCATTAAAATTGTACAAAAGTATATTGTTATCCAAGAACATTATGCTATCAATACAAGAGAATATTTGTAGCTCACAGTTGAACTGTGGGTCCTTGGTGTCCTCTGAGCTTGTTTGTTTTTTTGCAGACATTTCATTACCCATCTAGATAATATCATCAATGCTAGAAGAGAATCCCAGCCTAATCAAAAAACTACCAAGAACACCAATGCAGCCACTTGTATATAAACAGAGAGCAAATGCCACTCCCGTCTAGTGCTGATGATGTTACCTAGCTTGGTAATGAAACATTTGAAAGAGAACAGCCAAGCTCAGAGAGCAGCAAGGACACCACATTGCACAACATATTAAGGATTGTCAGTGAATTCTCTTAAACCTGGATATGCAGTTTTGGAAGTTATTACTACTTTTCTATGAACTATATCTACACAGAAATAAATATGCTTACATGAAGGATAAATATACATTCATTAAGAAGTTCCTGCCAATCTTTCAAGGTAAATTAGAAAAAAAGAACATGCGTCCAAAACAATAAAATGGAACTTAGATTAGGAACTTTTTTTGTTTTTGTTTTATAGTGAAAAACTAGACAAAGATGTACTTTTATTGAAACCAGAGACTGTCCTATATGGTCATTGCCTGCTCCAAGACATTCTGACTATAATAAACAGGATGAAATGGGAGTTAACATAGGAGCACGTTGAAAACAACAAAATAAAATGATATTCAATGCTGTCCCTCAAGCCAACCGATAAATTTAATTTGCATTCCAAGTACATCAATATTCTTTTCCATATCAAGAAATATGTTGCCATCCTAAATTATGAATTTCAATTAGCAGGTGCTCTTTCATTTGTCTGTTCATATTGTAGACATATTTCACTTAGAATATTTCTCATTTTATAACTTGAGTATATTATAACATCTTTTTAAATTCCTGTGTTTTGTTGCCTGCTAATCAATTCTTATGCATCAATTGAAGAGGCTTGTTAAAACTGGATTATGATATTTAATTTCATTCTTCACTTTAAACTACTGAAAAGATTCCTGAGAAAATGGCTATATAGCTGTGACCATTAAAAAAAATCTATACAGTTATTAAACTGAAAATAAAATCTTTTCAGATGTTACAATTTATAATCAGTTAACTTATGTTATAATTCCCTATTGTTCACTTTATATGCGAGAATTAAGGGATTTGGATTTAGGAGAAAAAAACTATTTTGCATTTTAGTATTTAAATATTCTTAAAAGTTCATATTACGGAATTTCTTTTTATTAAATTACACAGTTATGGTACAATCTATCATCATTTGAAACACTAACAGTATTCAAATTAACCCCTTGGAAGTAGCATGGAGTATACTATTCTCCCCTCTAAATCTACCAAACAGGCCATCAGCATTTCAGCTACAGAAAATAACCTTTACATACCTATGGAGATTCTCAGTCATCCAGGTTATGGTTGTTCCAAAGGAGCTTTTTTCAAGAGGCAACTGGAATTTCTGGTTTTTCTTTGAAGACATTTCACCTCTCATCCAAGAAGTTTCTTCAGCTCTGATTGGATGGTGGGGAATGGAAGGTGTGGAGCCTTCTGTTGAAAGGACTGTGTTGTAAATTGGAGATAAATGATGTCTCCAATTTACAGCCCTTTCTATTGAGAAAGGGCTGTTCAATTTTGACATTTAAAGAGGCCATCTTTGTCAAAATTGAACAGCCTTCTCTCAACAGAGGGGGAGGGTTATGACATCATCTATCTCCAATCTACAACACAGTCCTTTCAACAGTTCCAAGAAGGCTCCAATTTGCACCACTCAGGTAACCCTGATGACACAGATAATCCTCCAGGTGACTTTAATGACCCACTAAAAGAATGCAAATGACCAGCTATCTGTAAGGTGTATAAATCCCTCCATTCCCTACCATCCAGTCAGAGCTGAAGAAGCTTCTTGGATGAGAAGCAAAATGTTTTCAAAGAAAAACCAGAAAGTCCAGTTGCCTCTTGAAAAAAGCACCTTTGGAACAATCTTTACATATATTTCTAAGTTCAACATGAATTGTGTAGTATAAAACTAATCCTTTTTATTTCTTGGGTTAATTTCTTGGGTTGGGAGAAATCAGGGGAGTTTTGGAAGCAATATAATTTTGTACTTCCAGGGTCTTTTTAAATATTTTATTATCATCAAAAGCTTTGTGATATAATACTACTCCCATTATGATGTTATTATCACCTCTGTGTTACAGAAATGTGACATTGATTTCTTTTTACTAGAAGTATCAGATTATGTATGAAAAAACTGAGATTTCAATATATGGCAACAAACAATTTTCTGGGTTTTGCTTGTTTGTTTGTTGTTGTTTCTTGTTTTTTTTTCTGATGCCATCTTGAGACTGAAAAGATTTTGCAGAAAAGAACTGATGGTCCTGCTTTTACCAGAAATACCTTGATCCATCCAAGTGGACAGCAGAAGTATACATCAGTGCAAAATGAATCTGTCATTGTTTGTGGAAGACATTCCTTTAAAAAAAATCCTTAATTTGAGGAAATAGGATACAAAATGGCATACATTGCATCCAGATTGGGAGTAGCTGCTTCTAAGTACATTATGTATAGGAATTAATACTTAGAAAAATATGTAATTAAAGGCAATCTAAATATAAGCATTAATACAAATACTATTACTAGTAAATATAATATTACCATGTTTCCCCAAAAATAAGACCCAGTCTTATTTTCTTTTTGGCCCCAAAATAAGCATCAGGTCTTATTTTCAGGGGATGTCTTATCCACTTACCTTAGGACCACTGCAGCCATGCCTCCCATGCCTCAACACCTGTTGCGCTGCTGCTCGACTTCTTCTATGGCCACTTGCGGCCAGATGCCATATGGCTCATCATGCTAGTGCTGCCACTCACAGCAGGAGGCTGCATGGCATGTTGTGCCATTGCATGCGTGAGCGGTGGCAGTGACATGACAAGCTTCATGGTGTCCAGCCACAAGCGACTGCAAGTGGCTGCAAAAGAAGTTGGGTGGTGGTGCAACAGGTATTGGGGTGTGGGAGGTCTGGCTGTGGCAGTCCTAAGGTAAGCAAATTGGGGCGCATGGAGTGGCTCCACTCACCCTCATCCTAGCTTGATTTTTACATCTGTGCCTCGTGCCACCTCATGCAACCAGATGGTAGATAGGGCTTAACTAGGGCTTATTCTTGGGGTAGGGCTTATATTAGACACAGGCGTGAAAATCAGGCTAGGGCTTGTTTTCAGGGTAGGTTGTATTTTTGAGGAAACACGGTAGTAGTAAATATTTACAACATTGCATTTGTAAATCTTTTCCCTTTAAAATACTACAGTTTAAAATAAATTTAAAATATAAATATTTTGAAGATGCATATAACAAAAATCTATACAATTTACTGACAGATTAATAAATATACAGGATTGTGGTATACCATATATACTCTAAACTGCACACTTTAATTTCCATATTCATCCATATATCACTCTAAAATCTGTTTCCAGCTCCTGAAAAATAGTCAAACTGAACCTATATTTCTGACCTATTAAAAGATAGCTATTTTATAGCAGAATTTCTATTAATTTTTAACTAAATAGTTGGCAATCATGATTTGCTATAAGAAAAGTAGTGGATTAAAGCATTTATTAATTTCTGGTTTGGATTGAAAAATGAAATGAAGGAACTTACAAAAAATTGTTAGGATTGAAAATGTTTATGAGTATACATGTTCTAAATGGGCCGCAGTGGCGCAGTCATTAGAATGCAGTACTGCAGGCTACTTCTGCTGATCACTGGCTGCCAGCAGTTTGGCAGATCGAATCTCACCAGGCTCAAGGTTAACTCAGCCTTCCATTCTTCCAAGATGGGTAAAATGAGGACCCAGATTGTTGGGGGCAATATGCTGACTCTGTAAACCCCTTAGAGAGGGCTGTAAAGCACTATGAAGCGGTATATACCCTGTTTTCCCCAAAATAAGACATCCCCTGATAATAAGCCCAATCAGCCTTTGAGCGCATGGCAATATGGCCAAGCGCTTATTTCAGGGTTCAAAAAAATATAAGACAGGGTCTTATTTTCAGGGAAACACATTAAGTGTAAGTGTCAGCCTCCTCTGGAACCACCTGTGCTCCGCCGAACAAACACCACACGCACACACTCAAAGGTGAAGCTATCCGGTTTAATCGTAACTTACAGGGTGGTCATACAGTAAGCGCTGAAGTTTTCTGATGAAAAACAAAGTCGGAGACGCCCGATTCCTCCGCTTATCTGGCTTTATAGAATGCCCCCAAGCGCCCCGCCCTTGCTCAATTGTGCATTTAAAGTGACCGCGCTATTTACTCCTTCAGGTTTGTTGTGGATTGCCAGTTACTTCCGGATCTCGCTGTCCCTCGTATTGAAAGGCGTTTGTTTCCTTTGACATCGTTTTATTGACCCTGTCCCCAGATTCCCTATACCGTCCACCACCTGATATCACCGTGCCCTGCTAAACGCTACAACACCCCCCTTCACCGTGTCTCTGTTCTTCTGGCTTGTCACAGTCCCCGGGATCATGTGTAGAGGGAATGGCTGACACTCGACAGTAAGTGCTATTACTATTGCTATTGCTATCAATTGAATCTGTTTTAACAATTATGATGAATTATCCCAAAGGTATCCGAAAATTATCCAAGAGGCAACTGGACTTTCTGGTTTTTCTTTGAAGACGTTTCACTTCTCATCCAAAGGAGCTGAAGAAGCTTCTTGGGTGAGAAATGAAATGTCTTCAAAGAAAAACCAGAAAGTTCAGTTACCTCTTGGAGAATAAAAACACTTTTGGGATGACCTGGACAACTGAGAATCTCCATAGACATATGATGAATTATGATCTTGTTCTTGAGATACATGAATCTCTCAAATTTAAATCTCTGCTTATGTAGCATCTATTTAAACATCTCTTCTGCCCTGCTTTATACCAAATTGTCATTTTTAAATTCATTCATAAAAAAACATTCATAAAGATGTTTCATTAAAGTGTTTGTTTGCATGTTTCTTTAAACTTGCAACTAAATATAGAGACAAAATAAAAATTTAGAGAATTTTTATTCATATTTACTGTAAAGCTGACCTCAGAATAAAGAAACCTTTAAATGGAAATTAGTTTTTCATGGTCAGGAAAAAAAACACCACAATAATGACCTAGATTCTCTTGCCACAGTAGTCCTATGCAATACAGAGAATTTCAGCTTGCTTTGTTCAGTATTCTAAATAATCAAACATTGCATTCCACTAAAAGTAAAAATCCAATCCTAATAAATAATGGGATGAAAATATAGCAGCAAAATACAAAGATCAAATACATTGGGGAAATTTAGAAAGCAGATTATGCTCAACCATTTCATCTTGTGTGAAGCAAAATACTTAGTAACAAAAGTGAGTCTTAGAAACCAAAGTGTTTTTTTTCAATTGATGGTCCAATTACACCAAAATAGAATATCTGTAAAGAAGAAGGATTATGGAAAATGGGAATCTTACATTTTCTTTATCAAAAACGAAAAAGGTAAGCTAGTTTTTATTCATAACAAAGAGGGGAATAACACCCAAGCATCTGCAGTGTTTATTAAATAACTGTTTTATAATTCTTCTCACAAGAAAAGTATTTGCCAATCTGTATTATGACAGAAAAGCCAATTATAAGCACTATGAAATCTGCACATACCTAGGTACAAACAAATGACTGACAGAATGAACGAGATTCCTAAGAAGCTTGAACCTAGATGGTCCTTCTCAAGAATAATAGAAGTTATTATTCGAAACAATAACTAGTTATTATTAACTAATAAATAGTTATTAATTTTATAACTAATAAATAGTTATTAAATGAAAACATGAGGTGCAAACCAGGACATTGCAGAGAAAACCAAAAAACTGGACATCCATAACTTTATAGGCTTTTGCTGTAGAAACAAATCTAAACAGTTTCCTAATCCAAAATATCTGCCAAGAACAGTGGGCTCCCAACAGGGGGTTCCCATTCAAATTGTTCAAAATCTAGTTGATGAAATGCTGTTTGGCCAGCATGGAATCTCAGCCAAATTTTGAATGGAATTCCTAGCAGCTACATTTGGAAAGAAAACACCTGAGGAATCTCTAACAAGGATGAAAAAACCTTGCTCCATATGGGGAAAAAGACTTACTTTGCTGAGCATAGTTGACCTAATAGCATAAACTTTGAGTATATACCACTAGTAAAATGATCTGTCGTCCCTTTCCTTCTCCTGTTCTCTTTCCCTTTCCCTCCCTCCATGCAGTGGTCTAAGCACCCTGTTATTAACACAGCTGCCTGCAATTTACTGCTGGTTCGAATCTCTCCAAGGCTCAAGGTTGACTCAGCCTTCCATCCTTTCTAAGGTAGGTGAAATGAGGACCCAGTTTGTGGGGGCAATAAGCTGACTTTGTATAAATATATAAAAGTATGAAGGCTATTGCTTAACCCATTGTAAGCCGCCCTGAGTCTCCGGAGAAGGGCGGCATATAAATCAAATTTTAAAAAAAGTAACAGAGTATCTATTCCTACACAGACTAGTTTTTGGAATTTAAGGTACCAGTGATAAATTATACAATCAATGATTGCATTCACCAATATAACCCATAATGGGAATATATGATATGATCCTTTTTATGTGAGATGATAGCAACCAGGCTTTTATTTCAAAAGTGCTTTATTATAAAAATATGTAGAAAATAATCTGGGCCATTTTAAACCTTATCTCTTTACAGTCCTAAGGATTTGTCTTTTTTCTATTTTAACTCAGTTCCTTTTAGTTAGACTTCAGTTTTTAACCTTGAAACTCTCTCTCTCAACTTAACATCTTTCTCTATCCAAATATTCTTCCTGTTCTCACTGTTCTCTGATTAACTAAATTAACATTTTTTTAAAAAAACCTTGTACTGTTTTATAATCCAACTCTATCTTTTTATCACTTTTACTATTTGTCCCCTCTCCCCCGCCCCATCCCCTCATTCTCTAGAATTACTTGTCTAGCTTCTTCCAACTTTTTCCTTCAATCACCTGGGTCTGAGGCTGATGTTCACAAAACAATAGGACAGCAGACATTCTTTGTATGTTGACACAATACTATTCTACTGTCTCTTTCAGTTTTCACTCTTTTTCCAATGGCAAAGGTTCCTTATGCAGTTCTTATATTAGAACTGTAGAAAAAACAATTACTACCAACCTGCCTTCCATTGAGGACCTGTATACTGCAGGAGTCAAAAAAAGGACTGTGAAAATATTTACAAACTCTTCACATCCTGGACATAAACTGTTTCAACTCCTAGCCTCAAAACGACGCTATAGAGCACTGCACACCAGAACAACTAGACACAAGAACAGATTTTTCCTGAACACCATCACTCTGCTAAAAAAATAATTCCCTGACAGTTGATGCTTTTTAAAAAGGATTCCAAGGTCATTAAGTATGAAATCAAATACATGTATTCCATTGTGATTGTAACTGGAAATAGTCTATTGTTTTCAGGTCCTTACTACTTCTTCATGCAGAAATCATAAGAGATGATCTCTTCCACACACTCCCAGTTTGTGAGATTAACATATTGCCTTGTGCAAATTCTAATAACAGATTTAGTTAAAAATTTACATTGATTTCCTTCTAGGTTTCCTTGGCACTATCAGAGGTTGTTGAATGTGATGATAAATTTACTATAGGTCTCAGATCTCATTAAAAAATAACTGCTTTCAATATTTTCAGTAATCTGAATCATAATGGGATTGTGTTCTCAGATCACAGTGGAATTGATAAGCATCCTGGTCAATATTGGCTTGCAAAAGAATTGAAAAAAGAGATTAAAGAAGACATAATTATCCAATATAAGAAGAACCATCCTAATTAATTATTTCAACAAGTCCATCTCTAAAATTCCATTGTGCAGAAATGATGAAATGGAGATGGAGCCCAATTTTCATACTTCCCACATGAGCCCAGTGAGATGCTTGGGCTCAAATATTTTCCAGACAGTATCTATAATTTGAGAAATATAGGCTAAACTCAGAATCTAAATGATGATGTATTGTGTTCTATACAGAAGTTTGGAAGGTATGACTAGGGCCTTCAGCTACTTGTCTCATGTGTAAATTGGCTAGAAAGGAAGCTAGTTTAAGAAATCTTTGTCTGGATGTTGTGAGGACAATGTTGAGAATATGGTTGCAAAATAGCTGACAAGTCCCTCAACTACATCTGTACTTTCCCTTTTATGTGAAAGCCTTGTAACTTGGACTACAAGGGGAAAATTGTCAGAACACTTATCAATTTCACCTAATTAAAAATAAACAAAGACAAAAATGGTCATCATTTCAGGGTTCTTCTGCTGTTTAGAAAATATTAAATAGAATACAATCAATATTTCACCATTCTATTATATTTTATGCCTTCAAGTTAGTGCTGACTCCTGGACTTGTCTCTGAAGTTTTCTTGGCAAGGTATTTTGGAACTTTTTTGCCATTACTTTCTTCCTAGAGCTGAAATAGGGTGATTCGCCCAAGGTCAACCAACTGGTTTTGTGCCAAAGGCAGGACTAGAACTCCCAGTTTCTATCCTGGTGCCTTAAGCACTACACCAAACTAGTTTCTCACTGTTTTTCTACTGTAACAAAATCTAAGCTTTTGTGGCAGGTAATCCAACAGCTCAGAACAAAATGGTTGTGGAAGTCTGAACAGAATAGATTCTTTTAGGCAGAATGAAACACAATTGGCAGATCAGAATGTCCTCCTTGCAGTATCAGGGCATAAAAACACAGCTTTTGATGTGGAACAAAACACCTCAGGTCCATGTTGCCTTTCAAGCAGGCTAAGAGCAGGCTTAGGATGATATCATTCTCTCCTAAAACAATCAGTTACCTATCTTCAACTGAGAGTAATCGGGACATGCAGGTCAACCAAGAATTCTATGACATCCAAATGAATTCTACTGCAGCTCTAACTTTTCATATACAGCAAGCATTGAATTACTCATCACTCATCATTTCTTCATAAATTGGGTTGAAAGAAGTTGAGAATAAATCTGCACATAATACAAAGGGAAAGTGACAAAATGTTCCCTATACTATTCTTATCTGGAGCTAAGAAGTGGTGAGGGAAGGTGGGGAAAATCCCTCTGAGCTCTAAGCACTGTAAACAATATTTTGTTTAGACATTATGAAAGAAATACAACAAAGACTAAGCACATAATTCCAGTTCTGCACCGGAAAATATTAACTCAAAATGGCGTCCGTCCAAAGTTTCTAATTTATAAATGTGGGTGCTCATTCAAACAATGGTCAGTCAGTGACTGTTTTTCAAGTAAATGTTACGACTTTCAAACTTGGCAAAAGGCAATAAAACACTAGTTTAGCACTGCTGTCTAAACTAGAAGAAAGTAATCAGATGTTTAACAGTCCATCACAACACTACATAACAATTTAGGATAGTGAGCCAATAACAAAGTGTCTGATTCATCACTATCCTATGCCAATTTTATGCCAGCACTGCTCTAAAGATTAGCCTGAAGTTACAATTGCAAAGAATTGCTGAAGCAGAGGTTTTCCCTCTTTTAGAGACATAAAAATCATTGGGATTAAAAAGAAAACTTGGAAACAATACAAAAACCCGTTTTTATTTTTATAACCCTAATAATTACATGAGTCAGAGTTCAAGTGCTATGTGACTTGCCACCTTGGAGGAGCAACCTCTGCTGAGTTGGATTTCAAAGTCTGGAAGAAGCACTGAGGGGTTTTCTTTTTGTTTTTGTTTTTTGATCATCTGGACAAATTACATCAGTGCCAACTCTTTGAACTGGACAGAGTTCCCAGCTTCAAGAGGACTGTGAGTTCAGAAAGCCAAGTTGTATGCAGAGCTGATCCATCCAAAAAACTGTGATGAACACCTATTGAAGCAGTTTTCTTCCCTTCCTTCCTTCCTCCTTCTCTATTCTGGAGGTTGGGTCTACCATCATTTCTCAACTAAGTAAATGAAAGAGGATGATCATCCTTCTTACCCTTCCTCCTTTCTAAGTGATATTTATCTACAAACTGATTTTACCTTTTACTCCATAGCTGTAAATTACATGGAGATCATCAGTCCTCTTTTTCCTTTCCTCTCTTTTCACTGAACTGTTGATACCACAATATAAAACTAACACAACTCTCCTTCTCTTTTCTATTTTTCTCTCTCTCCCTCTTTTACACATGTAAATATGCATGAAAGGCTGAGTGTGTTGTGAACTTACTTTTTAGAATTGGTATTATGTACCGTGTTTCATCATTGTATCCATGGATATTTCTTTGCATCTTAACACTCTTGTTTTAAAATTATTCCCCACAGACAGCTATTTCCCCAATGATGTTTATTTCCTCTTTCATTGGTATTACCTATTTGCTGGGTGCTTTACCTACCTTCTTTCATGTTCAGACTGTGGTCATTCATCATACTCTTTATTGTATTTAATTAGGGGGAATCTGTCAGTGGCTTCAAAAAGGTGAATAACCTGGGTGAATCCCAACTCTTTTCAAAAATGTACAAGCGTTCAATGTATATTTATTTATTCATTAAATTTATATGCTGCCCATCTTGTCATCCTTTTCTTTATTTAAAAAGGGCAGCGCTTTAATCACCCCGTTGTGCTCACCATGTTGAAATAAATAGTTGTCACTTCAAATACTTCCTTTTAAACACTTTCTGCTCACCGGGAAAAAAAATTGCTTAATGAATAAATGATTTCTCACTGTTACATCCCATCACTGAGTGCTTCATGAAGGCTTTTACATGCTTTCATTCTGTCAATAAAATTCAACCTTTTTCCCTGAAGCATGCATGGTCACCATTTCCGAAGTTCAGATGTGTTTTAGGCTGCATTGTTTTTAAATTTGTTTAATTAAAAGATGTTGCATAAATTTGAGGATCAGACTCAATAAATGATCAGGAACAAAGTATTCAAAACAAAGTACTATTTATTTACAGTAGGCATTCTATATTCTCTGAATGATTGCAGATAGAAGCAAGTAGGAGGTGCGTACATCCCCTTTTTATAACAATAAGGCAGAGTTATAAGTAGGAGTGGTTACATATGAATACATTAAGAAAGGAAGGGTGGATTAACCCCTGATGTTCTATGAACATATATTATCTTCATTTGAGAATAAGGCATTTACTCGTGACAAATCCCCCTCTAAATGCCGATTCGACATACAACAGTAATTACACTCAGATTCAGAACAATATAAAACTTGTAGTTTTGAAGTTAAATATTTGTGTTGTTTTGATTGCAAAGGCTTAGTCAGTATGTCAGCTATTTGTTCTGAGGTTTCGCAATGAATAGCTTTAATGAATCCATCTTGAGATAATTGTCTTACATGTTTGAATTTAATATCTATATGTCTAGATCTTTGACCAATAGCATCAGACCTAGCTATCTCTATAGCAGCTTTGTTATCTTCATGTATAATAAAAGGTAATGAAGGGCTCTTCCAGACATCTGATAACAAATCATTAAACCATACAAGATTATTAGAGGCTTTAGACAAACAAACATATTCTGCCTCAGTAGTTGATGTGGCTACTAGATCTTGTTTCCCAGTATACCAGTAGACTGGACAATTGTTAAGAAAAAATACATAGCCTGAAGTGCTTTTTCTGCACTTAGTGTCACCTGCCCAATCTGCATCAGCGTAACAAGTGAGAATGGGTTCATTAACATTGTTGGGTCCCAACAGTAGACAGAAGTCTAAGCTGTGCTTCAGATATCTTAGTATTTGTTTAATGGCTTCCCAATGATACATTAAGGGTTTACTAACGTATCTAGATAATAAATTAAGGGGTAGAGCAATATCAGGTCTAGTCCAATTAGATATATACAAAAGGGAACCAATAACTGATCTGTAAAGTGTATTATCTTTAAATTCAGGGGATGACTCATTCATGTTTCTTAAAAATCAGCTTGCATTGGAGTATCACAAGGCTTTGCATCATTTAAATTACATTTATTCAGGAGTTCTATAATTTTATCTTTTTGAGATAATTTAAATCCCTTTTTTGTCTTGCTGATTTGAACTCCAAGATATTTATTTACTTTTCCTAGTGATTTCAAAGAAAAATGTTCATTCAGTTTCGTTACAAATGTATCTCTTTTCTCTTTATGTTTACGAATATATAAAATGTCATCCACATAAATTAACACAAATTCTAGTGAATCACCATCCTTTCTGACAAAGAAACAATTGTCTGCAGTTGTAGCATTGAAATTCATAGTTTTGAGTACATTGACCAAACATTCATACCAACGTTTGCCAGATTGTTTTAGTCCGTACAAACTTTTGTTCAATAACCAAGTTTCATTCCTATTTGTATATTGACTATGAGGGGCTCTTACATATATCTCTTTATCAAGCTTTGCGTGTAAGTATGCAGTTTGTATGTCATATTGAAAGACATCAAGATTAAGTGCGGATAACTAAAGCTGTCTTAACACTTTCAGTCCTTACAGTGGGAGAATATGTATCTGTGTAATCCTCAGGATACTTTTGAGCATAACCCTGTGCAACTAATCTAGCTTTATATAATGTGTTGCCTTCTTCCAGATTTTTAATTTTGAATATCCACCTGGTGCCTATAATTGTTTTGTCCTTTGGTGCAGGTGTTGGTGTGAATACATTTAATTCTCGTAAACTGTCCATTTCTTTGGCCATAGCTAATTCCCATTTTTTTCTTTCTTCAATGGGAAGTTTTAATTCTTCCTCGTATGTGTTGGGTGTTGATGCTTCATTATTTATATACATTACATAGTCCTTATATTTGCTTGGTACTTGATTTCTGTTACTCCTAATTGTTTTTTCTGGTTTACTATCGTTATCATGTAAATATCTTGCTTCCTTTTTAGTTAATGAATCTGTTTTTATTCTGGGGTGATTATGCTCTTCCTTTTCTGTCCTATCTTGGTTTTTAATGTCTGTCTTTGTGATGGGAAATATTTCATTAAGATGTATCTTAGACCAATTGGCCTGTTCATGAAATACAGCTGTTCTAGAAACTATGAATTTGTTATTATTATCAATAAATCTCTATCCTTTTGTACCTGTTTCATATCCCATGAATCTAAGTCTTCTGGATACATTATCTCCTTTACGTCTCAACTGTTTTGGTATGTGTACATCCGCTGTAACTCCAAATATGTGCATGTGGGTTATTTTAGGTTTTTTATCATACATTAATTCATATAGTATTTTGTTTATGACACTAGACCAGGTTCTGTTTAGAGTATAATTGGAATATAATAAGGCTTCTGACCAGAATTGTTTTCCTAAGCCAGCATCTTCTAATGTACATCTAATCATGGTTTGTAGTGTCGAGTTTTTTCGTTCTGTCACTCCATTTTGGAATGCAGAAAATGGGCTAGATGTAAAGTGTAACATTCCTTTGTCTTTTAGCCATTGGGAGAATTCTTTTGACATGAATTCAGATCCCCTGTCTGTCATGATTTGTTTTATTTTAATATTGTGTTGTGTTTCTACACGTTTGTAAAATTCTTTAAATCTTTGAAATGTTTCATCTTTGTGTTTTAAAGTATAGACAAATCCATAACGACTATAGTCGTCTACAATAGTAAGAAAATACCGTTTTCTATATGTGATTGATGGGGTTAATGGGCCAACTAGGTCCATATGTACCAGGTCAAAAGTGTGATTAGATTATCTTGTTGCTTTTTTTGGTCTGGGGTTAGTTCTTAGTTTTGAGGATTTACATACTGAACATTCCAAATAATTTTTACAATTTTTTATTTTAACACCTTCAGCATGTTCAATCATTTTCTGTATTATAGGAAAGCTAGCATGTCCTAATTTTCTATGTAATATATGTGCACATTCATCATGAATTGGTTTTCCAATTGTTGGTTTTTTGTTATTGAGTGTATCACCAATAGATGTATTTTTGTTATTATGATTTATTTCATGTTCCTCATTGTCACTATTACTGATGTTTTCATTCTCTATGTTAATGTCATTTTCCATGTTTGAATCAATGTTGTGTAGCCATTTTTCTTCTGTAATTAAATATGGTAGGCCTCCTTTGATAATCACATTACCTAAATTTGTTTTGTTTTTCTCTAGAGTTGCTTTTCCCTTTGAGAATACTATATTTATGTCAGAGTCCCTGCTTAGCTTTATTACACTAAGTATGTTATGAGGTATTTCGGGTATTAATAATACCCCCTCTATTTTCCCTAGACCGGGTAAATTTACACTTCCTTTCCCAATAACTTGGACTTCTTCTTGATTGGTTACCTTGATTACAAATTTATCTTCTATGAAGGAAGATAGTATTTTCTTGTCATGTGTTGTGTGATTAGTTGCCCCAGAATCAATGAGCCAAGCATTATCTTTTGAATTTTGTTTGTTGGTTATGGTATGTTTATCTAATCCGTTTAATGATCCAGACTTCCTATCTCTTCCCCTCTATGTTCTCTAAAATTTGGTGAGTGTCTATACCTGTATCTATCAATAGATGATTGTCTGTTGTGATATCTGTTTCTATAGTCTTGTTTTTGTCTTTCTCTAAGAAACTTAGGACAATCTCTTCTACAATGTTCTTTGGATCCACAATTATAACATTCAATTGATTCTCTATGTTTTTCTTGAAATACTACTCTCTTAGTCTGTCTATGTTCCATGTATGTACTTCTGCGGCTTCTTCTTAAATTATCCTCAGCTATTAGTCTATTCGATAAGTTCTCTATGGATAGGTATCCCAAATTAATTGTGTCTAAATGTGATATGTAGTTATCCCATGATGAGTCTAATGAGTTAATGATAACACTTTTCATTGTTTGGTCTGATATTATTTCTCCCCTTAAATGAAGTTCTGTTCTGATTTTGTTTAGTGATATTAAATGTTCACTTACAGTAGTCCCAGGTTTTATCCTGGCTGAGAAGAAATCTTTAGACATTCTCGTTGTAGTTGCTACACTTTCACTATGAAACAATTTAAACATGCAATGAATTATTTCTGAGACAGTCAGATTATGCTTAATACTATGATACATAGCAGGAGATATGCTAGATATTAATAAGTAGAATGCTCTGTGATGCAGGCAGTCCAATTTTAGAGTCCAAGGTTTTTTGGGAGGGTTAGTTATAAAAAATAATAAATTCTCTTTTAGGAAAACAACCTGAAGTTGTTGACACCATTCTTGTAAATTAATACCGTCTATTCTCAATTTTGGGAAATCATTAGGCAAGTTCCCAATATTATTCGTTGCATTACTTACAACTGGAGGCTGTCCATGATCTTGTAAATGTTGAAAGTTGCAGAATGGTGTAGGAATGCTTGCAATCAGTCTGAACGGTTCTCTCTGTTCTTCATGGCCTCTGTAGTTGTCTGTGTGTGTTTGCGCATGCACGTTGTTCATTTTGTCCCTGAAGCTGTAGGGAGAGGTTCTCGCCGCTGTGGCTCTTTTGTAGCGCTCTTCCTCTGATGACTCGGTCTCCGGTTCGACTTTGGGTGTCCAGGCGACGATTGGCGCTTGCTTCCTTTCACCGAAGTTGTCCTGGTTGAGGTCTCTGGCACTTGGAATCATCTGCGGCGTTGGCGAGTATTTGCAAGGTTCTTTGGGTTCAGGAGTTGGCATTCTTGCCGTCCGGGTAGAAGCGGGTGGATTCTGAGACGTTTGCTTGCTTGCTTGCCTTTTCTTTATTTTTTGATCGGCAGCTTTCGTTGATTTATTTGTTATTTTCAGATTTGGGCCAAAGGTTGCAAAAAGCGTTTTCATGGCTGATTCTATTTGCAGCTCGATTGGAGTTTCTTTGATGTCTGTATCAGATTCTTCTGAAGAGTAGAATTTTTCTTTTTTACTTTTCACACTGTGCAGGGCTTTTCGCGCTAGACATTTTGAATTCTGTTTTCTGATTGGCTCTGCTTCGCTCATCTTAGTGGTTTGTTGAAACCAAGATGGCAGCCATTCAAAATTTTGTGCGGGACCGTTAGTCTTTCTCTTTGTTATATTTTCATCTACAGGCAGTTCGCTCACCGTTTTGAGGTCTTTAGATTCAGTTGCTACGATGTGATTTTCTCTCGCTGCTCCGCTGACTTTTATGATGTCTTGGAGATTCGCGATGAGGTTTTTGTCGTCTTTTTGGCTTTTCAGCAGTCTCAGTATCTCTGATCTGAGATCGTTGTTTTCTATCTCGTTCTCTTCTTGGTCATCAGGTTCATCGATTACCTCTTCGTTGTCTGTAGTGCAGTCTTCAGATTCTTTTGTTATTATAGTTGTAGATTCATCGATCATTTCTTGATCTGTTTCCATTTCTTTATTATGTGCCCTGGTGTTGGGTCTTTCTCTTTTGTTTCTGGAATTTTCTTTCTTAGGCATGTCTATTTTTATTGAGTCAGTGAACCATCCTCTGCTACCAGCTTGTTGCATAAATTTGAGGATCAGACTCAATAAATGATCAGGAACAAAGTATTCAAAACAAAGTACTATTTATTTACAGTAGGCATTCTATATTCTCTGAATGATTGCAGATAGAAGCGAATAGGAGGTGTGTACACCCCCTTTTTATAACAATAAGGCGGAGTTATAGGTAGGAGTGGTTACATATGAATACATTAAGAAAGGAAGGGTGGATTAACCCCTGATGTTCTATGAACATATATTATCTCCATTTGAGAATAAGGCATTTACTCGTGACAAAAGATAGTGCTTGAAAGCTATGTAACAAGCTTAAGATGAGATCTTGTTCCTACAAACTGTTCTTCATGGTTATACAATAGGATGCAATCCTTTTTTCATAGAAGAATGAGCCAAAATATGAATGAACTGTTACTGACTATTGGGGCGAACTTGTTACCTGTTTGTCAACTTTACTGAGCAGATAGAACGGTGATAAATATTGTTCTTTTTTTTTCTTTTTCTTTTGAACGTATTAGAATAAACTCTTATTATTAGTGATAACAATCTTTGCAAACCCTAGTACATTTAACATTTTAGTTTTCTGGACAAACTGTATATACTCTTATTTGCTAAACTGTCCCTTTTTTCTGCCACTAGTACATATCTTTATATATATAGATAGATAGATTTTTCTATAACCATATTGGCTTCTTCTTCTGTTATCATTAAAAAAAAAACATAGTTTCATTTTCTAATTGGGCTGTTAGTAACATCTTTTTCAGGTGCATCTCTCACTCTTGAGCAAGTTTTTCCATTAACTTCTGCCACTGAGTCCTATTTTTTATTTATTTAGCCACCAATCTCCTCCATAAGGTGATTCTGGGCATCTTACACGGTATAAAACAAACAGAAAAACAAAGTGTAGTAAAATATGAAAACTACCCAGATTAGAATTCTAATCTAGAATTTGAAACTAAGTATATTAGTTTCCACTTTGTCTACTAGGTTTGTCTATTGGTTAGGATAAAAATAAGGATACTCAGAATAATTTTTCTACGAGCCTGGTCAGGAATTTCCTTGAAGAATCATGCTTGCCAGTATACTCCAAATAGAATATTGTCTAGGATGCAACTATTAGTAGTTATTCTAGTATTTATTGTAATTTCTCAAGTTCTCAAGTACTCAGATACTGGATCCTCTTGTGCCTTTAGCTAGCCCTATTAAAGTGTCAGTTCTCACAAATAATACTTTCACCAGTATTCAGCTAATCTAATTGCCTACAATGCACTAGTAGGCTATCTTTTAATGTGAACAGTATGGCAATATCTAGACATCATGTGTAGGGAGATCATTTGAATCTGAAACCTCCTAAAGACATATACTGATAGGCCATTTTTCCTTTCCTATCTATAATTTGCCAGAATGTCATCTATATGAAATACATTTTATGGCTACATATCAATCGGTACCAAATAAGAATGGCACATTTAGTGTAGCACAGCATATCCTGGAGATCATTGTGATATTTCTGATGTGATGACTTCACATTACCCTGATTCTAGCTTAAAAAGTATGATGGGAAATTGGTTAAAAATGTAAAATGCAGGGATTTGGTTGTAGTTCTATTTATCTAGAATATCAAAATTGGATGTAATCCTCCTAACTTCTGTTGGGCAGAGATAACAGAGAGGGGGATGGATAGCATAACAGCTTCACAATTCTCTAGGAAAGGTGATTGAATCAAAGTAAAAAAAAAAAAAAGATCTCATTCCAAATTAAAATGACAAACTTTCAAAAACTTTTTCCAAAAATAAGCCCTTATCTTTTCACTGGCTTTTCTAAAATGCCATAGCCTTCCCCTTATTGACTTTGGAGGGAAACAGAAAAAAATTATATTATGATATATGAGGATTAGAATAAAAATAATAGATTATTTAAAAAATGTAAATGAAGTTGTAATCATAGAGTAAGAGGTTATTTCATATTTACACTCATAACTACTATAAATTTTACAGGAGCTCTGGTAGCGCAGCAGACTAAAGCACTGTTATTAACATCAGCTGCCTGCAATTACTGCAAAGTTCAAATCTCACCAGGCTCAAGGTTGACTCAGCCTTCCGTCCTTTCTAAGGTAGGTAAAATGAGGACCCAGACTGTGGGGGCAATAAACTGACTTTGTATAAGTATACAAAAGTATGAAGGCTATTGCTTAACGCATTGTAAGCCAACCTGAGTCTTCGGAGAAGGGCGGCTTAATTCTTCCCAAAGACAAATCTCTCATCATTGGCAAGAATTCTTTGTCCAGTTTGATGGATAAGATTATATATAAAATTGTAACCTGTCCAAATACCTCTGCATTACATAGGTAGAGTATAAGTCCCTCAATCAAATATACATTTATTCAGAATAAAAGAATATTATAACATGGCAAATCATTTTTACAATAATGTTTTACAGAGATAACATCAAATTCCACTGGTAGATTTTAGATACAGAAACAACAAGAGCCAAATATATCTCCTCATTCAAGTTCTTGAATGGGATAAGGCATCTCAACCAGGGCATTTTGAATACTTTTTTTTATTATTATTATATTAGATGCAGCCAAGTAATAATTGACTATTCCACCCCCAAGCCAAAACAATACAGTTAATTTTATCTCCTTGGGATTCTACCATCTCATTTACCTATCTGTATAGAATTAGAGTTTCAAATGGATTATGCTTAATCTTTTAAATCCTCCTTCTATTTCTCAAAGCCCCATTGTTATGATAAGATTTTGCTAGAACTAAAAAAGAAATGTGCAGCTGGATTTAAACTTAATCATGCTCGGAATAAACCCATTGAAAGCAGTGGGACAAGTTAATCCTGTCAACAGAATTGCCAGTAACTTCAATAGGAATTCTCTAAGTGTAATTTAAATTTGAATTTCATGTTCTGAATTGAATATCAGAACATGAAGCCAGGAGTTTAGGTGAGCCATTTTTAAAAGATCATGAATTGTTTGTTATGAATACATGGGCTACCTTGGACATGACATGCTTTAATTGCCATTACATTATTTTGTTCATGGTTTTAGCTTGTTGTTTGCCACACAGAGTCATATAAACAGGTAGCCATATAAATGTTTCAAAAGTCTTCTTAAATGCTAAACTTTGCCCAGAAGTGTTTGTTTGTTTGTTTGTTTGTTTATTTGTTTGTATCTTGTCTTTATTATTTTAACAAATAACTCAAGGTGGAGAACATGTACAACACACGCTGCCATAATAAGGTCTGCACAAGGCTGCAGAAGCTTTCCTCAGTGTTCAGAAGCTTATGCACCACTGTGCAGATTTTGTTAAGGCAGCAAAATGAAGCAGTTTGTATGGCAGCCACCATTTTGTCCCAGCCCACAAGCAGGTAGGACAAAATGGCTGCAGCCTTTGAGTCATCTCCACACAGTTCAGGGATATGTGGTCTACCTTCCTTCCCCAGAATGAGGTCTGGAGAGTTTCAAAAGATAAATGAAATGAGTGATGGGTGTTTGGGGAGCAGGCCAAAGTGCTGCAGGGTCCCAGTAAGGTGAGAGAGGAGAGAGAGGCAGGGGATGCTGCAACATCCCTCTGGATGGTTGTAAAGGCAAATGACCGCAGGGGCGCTGCAGCTGTTGTAACTTTGAAACAGGGTCACATGTAATTTTAGTGTGCCTGTTGTAACTTTGAATGTTCTTCAAGTGATTAGTTGGATCTTGAGGTCTATCTGTATTGTGCCAAAGCCAACCAATTGTCTTGACTGCAACTGTAAGTTTGTCAGCATTTAACTTACGTTAGGAACTGCCTTGTTCAAAATGATACTCCTCATCATGTCAATCATAAATACTTACCTAATTTTTACAGTTTGTAAATTTGTCTACTACTTTTTTCTTATCTCATCAACCCCTCAGGTCTGTTCTTAACTATGGAGTACTCTCTGTACTGGTTTGCTTGCTTGCATGCCCTACCATTCTCAACTATAATGTAACATAAATTTAAAAAATAAAAAAGTGTCTTCTCTAGACTTTGCTTTTGACTAGAGGTGGCGCAGAAAGGAGACTTTACTATGTGATTGTCCTGACACCTTGGAACTTGTTACTTACAGTAGGTCCCTTCAGCCTTATCATTCAGGAAAACATGTTTTAAATTGATACATGACACTTTTAATGCCTACATGATAGCGAATAGGTGGTTATCTTATTCTAGTTTTTTGGGGTGGGGGGGCAAGGGGGTGTCTTTGTCTGTGTGTGCTTGCCTTCAAATCAGAATTGAATCCTGGTGACTGCCTGGAACAAGTCTTTGTCATTTTCTTGGCATGATTGCTTTCTTCCTAGGGTTGAGCAAGATTGACTGGCCCAAGCTCATCCAGATGGCTTTGTGTGTAATGTAGAACTAGAACTCACAGTCTCTCACCAATTCTGTCTCTCATTGTATCAAACTTACTCTCTAGTCTTGGGGGATTGTTTTATTGATAGGATGAGAGGTTGATTTGGGGGAGATTATTTTTATGTATTGATTTTAACACTACCCGGAATTTTCTGATTGGACTGGTATTTAAAAATCTGTAAATCAATCAATTAATCATCACAAGCTCATACAGACTGTTTGTTTGGATACAAGCTGCTTTGAGATCAAAAGAGTTGCCCTGATGATTTATGGGGAGTATATACCAAATAGCTTGCTAGTACTCTTCTAATTTTGTTCAGCTTTCAGTATCAATGTGTGTGATGTTCCTGTTGCCCACAAAATCTGATGCCATGATTATCTGGTTCAGTCTTTAAGATGCCACAAATCTTTTCCTTGTTTTTCTGCCACATGCAGCTACCCCTCTGGAAATTGCTGCTTCACAAGGTTGTTGAGGGATTATATTAGATAAGGTTTGCAACACACTTTGCACAGCTAAAAAGATCTATATAAATGGTAAACAGCAGTAATAATGGAACTGCCAGGCTCCTAACTTTCTATAGTGGTGCTCTTTTTTTAATAGCTAAGTTATGCTTGCCCATCTCTCAAGGTGAATAAGGCACACTGCTTTTTTTTTTTTTTAGAAAAAAAAATCTCTTTTTTTGATGTATTTTTCAGGAGCAAGCTTTGTTTTCTTTTCTTTTTGTTCCATACTTTTTATCACTTAAGTAAGAAGATATTTAAGCTAAGCAGTAAAATAGTTCCCAGCCTAGCACGAAATTCAGTGCTAAGTAAAAAGATAAAATGTTGCTGCCTGCAATCCTATGCATGGTTGTGTTGTTTAAATAAAACCATTCATTACCAGATATTCTTCATGAGATTTAAGATGTCTAGATTATGGAGCTTGATGATCCATGGGATGGAAGTAATGGAAAACCATAGTGTCAGAATCCCCACCCCGTCAAATTAAGATCCCAGGAATACCTAGGAGTGTAGCCTCTTTTACTTCTTCTCATACATACAAAAACAGCCTGGAGCTTTATATCCTGCTTTCTAGCCAGGTGCCACCACACCAAACTGCCTGTCTAATGAATAGATAAGCCTAACGGGATTTTTGACTAGGATGATCTACTTACTGGGTCATGCAGTTTCATACAACTAAGAGGTAGATCAAACTGAAAAGGCCGTTGTCCTAACCTAAATGCATTGTGTGATGTGTGGTGTTTTCTGTTACCAGATCATTCTGTAAGCGTAAAAGATTATTTCCTCTAATGCGTACTGTATGTCTTTTCCTGGTTCTCCTCCATTTCATTATGAAGGGATCAATTTATTGTAATCTAGAATTGATTGAAAGTTGAGGAATTGTATTTGTATTGGACCTCCAAAATATTTGTTAGTCCTGCATGCTAGTCTTGATATCAGTGCTATATATCCTAACCTGAACTCTTGAACAAAAAGCAGAAAATACATCTATCAACTAAACAAATTTATAAAATAATTCTTTTAGACTGAAACATTTAACATTATGTTGACCAGACAATGTCAGGCACCGGCAACGAGACCCACGTGTAGAATTTAGATTTGCTACTTTATTGTATTCTGTCTATTATAAAAGGATCTCCATAAACTGCCAACCTCAGTCTGGAAACAGATAAGGCTCTATGGAGCTTAAAAGGGGTCAGTTTAGTTCTCTAGCCTTGCACTCAAGGCTAATTCCATGCTTGAGGCCTTCTCCCACCTGGTTCGGAAAATATCATGATAGAAAAATATTTAGCCCGTAATCTAGCTAAAATTCAAAGTATTGTTAACATGGCTTTATGTAAGTTGAAGATACATACCTGTAGGCTATATTCTATTATTTACAATCTATCAGAATGTAGATCATGGACTTCTTTCTTATGGAAATAGTTAAATGATAAATCTGTACCTGATTTGCTGGTGTATATTGTTCATCATCTAATTTAGTGGTAAGAAGACTTTCAAGCAATTTGGCCAAGTATTTTGATGATGTTTTGTTTATTAAACTTTCTTCTGTGTACTTATTTCTGTCTTCTTTAATTGCAGCAATATATGGTACTATATAAGCCCCCAAAATGCATATTTTAAATTTATTTATTATATTGAAGTGACTGAGAAAGGCAAACAACAAAAAAACCCAAAAGCTTAGATGAGGAAAAACAGGAGAATTAGCCCATATCACTTCCAGCTGTATATACAGTAATTGCATTACTTAATGTATTATCTCTGTGTATGTATGTATGTATGTATGTATGTATGTATGTATGTACACACATTTAGAAAGCTGAAAGTCAAAGAGATTTGTCCTTAAGATCCAATTTTCTATGAGAAAGTAATTTTCCAATTGGGAAAGCATTCTTCCATTTGTAATTTGATATGGATCAATCCATTTTATAATATAATATGCTTCCATCCAAAGAGATTCTGAGAGTTTTGCAATTTATATTAATGGCAGCTACTGTTTAAGTGCCATTAGACCATACTGGGCTTCTACTTGTCTCATAACCTCCCTCCCTTTGAATTTGAGTTATTACCTGTGATAACCGGCATATTAATGTGGGAACTGTTTATGTAGCTTTCTCATTTTGAAGAATCTTAATAGTCTAATGAATGGTCTCATTTTCGTGGCAATTCTATGCAAAAGCTGCATTTTGCAAATCCAAAAGTGACTCCATATAATTTCCCAGTCCTTTTATGTGGGGTCTGCATTATGTAGTAGCCATAGAAAAAGGAATGAAATGATAGATTGTGGCAAAGTGGTTAAGATATTGAACTCGGATGGGGAGATCCAGGTTCAAGTCCACCCATCATGGAGAAGTTCAAGAGAAATTCAATGAATGAATTCATGTCATCCTCTCTCTCAGCCTGCAGTGGGGATAAAATTGAGATCTGAGGAAGTTGATCCAAGCCCTTGGTGGAAAGGTAGCAACTTATGGAAGAATAACGACAAAAATATTTTTATAATCATTTAGGAAAAATGTCATGGTTGGAAAACTGGAAATTGAAGTATTGAAATCGTAATCTGCATATGTCCCCCACCATAAACAAGCTGGACAATTTTTATTATTATCTCTGCTACAGTATCTTGTACACTGAGGAAGATCCTTAGCTGAAATCATTATTCTATTTCATTGTTTTAGAATCTGTTCCCTGAATGATTTGGCCTAGTAACCTCATGATTCTATGCAAAGAGCAGAGAAGCAGCCCTCCACAGAAGACTTTTGACTTAGTACTTGACAATAAATCCTACTCCTTTCATGAATGGGCCTTTTTCCTAACCAGCATTCAGTGTGCCTGTATGAAAGTTGGTTCCATAACAGCTGTAGTTTATTTGTTCACTCACTCACTCACTCACTCATTATTCTACGTTGCTACCTCAAAAGGGACTTTAAGTATGTTATAAAAAACATTTAGTATAAATCATCCGGAAGGCACTGACTGAAAGAATTAAGCACACCTTCTGTGAGGAATGTATTCCATGTTGGAGCAACTATAGCAAAACCTGCCTTCTAGCCCAATCCTTCTCATCTCTTGTGGAGACTGGGCTTTCAGCAGGCTCTTATCACCATAAACGTTATCACATTCTGTATTAAAAAAATAAAGATGAAGTTAACAGTTTCTTTTTTAAAAAAATCAGTAATGTAATTCAATAGCAATTGCATGGATATCTATGAAATTTAGCATGTTTCTTTCATTCAAAACCACTAAACTTTGCTGTGCATTTCATTTCATTATGCCAGAAAAGAAAGAGTTTGATTTTCATGCTAGTCTAAGGAACAACTTTGCTGGTTTTCCACATTGCATTCTGTACCTGGGCTTTGAACTGAGTACTTCCAAGCTAGCTCTTTTTTCAGAGTTTTTGCTGTAGTAGTAAAATCTGAAATTAGTTATTTCCTCGTGCTTCATATTTAGGCAAATATAAACATATGTAGGAAATCATTCTTTAAGCATAAATATATTCCTCTTATTGTTTTTTTTCTTCCTTTCCCTATTCTGCTTCTTCTTTCATCTTTTGTCTTTGTGAGAGATTGATTATATTTCCAGCATTCTAATATATTGTTCAGTAACCTTCACCAGTTCTGTTCAGGTTTATCCTCCACTCAGTATTATGATCACACAATTTCCCTGATGTGTGTTCAAGAAAACCAGCTAATCAGATATAGATAGAAAGATACATTGTATAAACAGCAATAATCTTGTGAATCACACATCTAACGGCTATTTTGCTACCGTTTTCTTGATGAATTGTGTAAATGGCAAGGATATGGTGTGAATTGCCATAAAATCTCAAGGATATCCCCTGGGAAATAGGACCATAAATCTGTGATGAATTAAAATGTACCTGGGTATTTTATTGCTATGTTCTACAAAAAATAGAATGGGTAAAAGAACTAGCATAGCTATCACTTTGCTGTTATAATGGCCTTATTGGTTGGTTTGATTATATATGAATTTTATTTAATTTGTTTTATGAATTTAATAAAAAAAATATTGATAATCTCAAAAAACATTTATTTCTACTGGGGAAAGATGAAGATATCTATAGCAATATTAAGAAATGGACAGCACTGCATTCACAAAACTCGTACTCTCTGACAGTGAAGACTAAATAAGTTATTTAAAGTTGATTGCTATCAACAACAGTCCATCAGATAATACAGTAACTGGATTGGATGTTATGATTAAGGAGGCGGACACAGGTATTCTCAGTGCATCTGTCTATTTCCTTTGTATGTAATCCTGGGCATATTCTCTCAGCAACATTGGACTGGCCTGAAAGTAAACTTTCCCCCAAATTTTTATTTTTAAAGCTCTTTAAAGTTTTTTTTTCCTGTGAACCAACTCTGCTTACTGGAATAATGCAGCTTATTTTGTGATGTTCTGACCATGACAAGCTATATTAAGTATAGAAAATTCTTCCAGTGTAGGTTTCCATGAAGTATAGACCATTAAGTCAACACTGCAGCCACAATAGTGGCCAGTAAAGAGAAAGCAATGTGAAAAAGAGACCTCTCTATTTTCACCATGAAAACACATTTTTTTCCAAAAAGCCAGTAACACTGTAAAAAATGAACAATCAATCCATATCCATGTTTACCATGTTTTTTTTTTTCCTGGTGCCTGGGACTTTCCAAGGTTTCAACAGCTGTTTTGGTCATGGGTTTTGAGTTATGAGTGAAGGAGAGAAAATCTCTTATGTTTTAATTCAACTTGTGAATACACAAAAATCATGTTATGGTGAAAACCCTATAGGTAAAGGTAAAGGTTCCCCTTGCACATATGTGCTAGTCATTCTTGACTCTAGGGGGCAGTGCTCATCTCCGTTACAAAGCCAAAGAGCCAGTGCTGTCCGAAGACATCTCCGTGGTCATGTGACCAGCATGGCTAAATGCCAAAGGCACATGGAACGCTGTTACCTTCCCACCAAAGGTGGTCCCTATTTTTCTACTTGCATTTTTTACGTGCTTTTGAACTGCTAGGTTGGCAGAAGCTGGGGCAAGTAACGGGAGCTCATCCCGTTATGCAACACTAGGAATTTGAACTGCTGAACTGCCGACCTTTCGATTGACAAGCTCAGCGTCTTAGCCACTGAGCCACCACATCCCTTATAAACCCCATACAGTACACAATAAGCAAAACTTACCAACTTGGTTCAATTTACTCACATAATAGATGTACAGAGACACTATTGATCTGCTTGGATATATCTAAGCTAATTACCTTTCTTTGTAATTGGTTTTACTATTCTTACTGTTAGATAGTTTTTCCAAACCTCCAAAGTAGAATCTGCCTTCGTTTAAAGAACATAGAGAAGAAGTCCTGCCCTTCTTCATATTTTCAGGTATTTGAAACATACTATTATATCTTCACCCCACCCAAGTCATCTTTTATAAGGCTAAACAAACCATCTCTTAGTAACTTAAAAACTTAGTTTCCAGACTAGTAAGTGGCCTTATAGCTGTCCTCTTCTGAATCCTTTTTAGTTTGTTCCGTTTGGCTTTAGCCCTCAATTGGCATCTGTCTGGAGGCATTATCCATTATTCAGCTGGAATATCCAGGAACTTGGACCATAATATGAAAACCTGATTTATTAGCCAGACTTTTCTCTGCTATAGTGGCATGTTTTGGTTTTTTGTTTTTTAGTTTAGCTCTGGGGAAACCAAAGTTTGTGGAGACTAAACATCATTAGTTTTAATTTGAAACATGAACTAAATAAAAACTCTAGCAATTTTACCAGATAAAGACGTTATTTTCCTAAGGAAGACCATCACATTGGGATTAAGTAGTAGTACTAGTTTGATCATTCCAACTGCATTTTTCATGTTTGATTGCACACATGCACACACATACATAGAAAAAGGCAAACATAAAGAAAATACTAAAATTCTGATTGCTGCAAGTTTTCATCTGAGCAAATTCCATTGAAATATTAACATTAGGACACTTGAGCCTTTGCCATCTGCTTGGCATCTCCCAGGATGTGCCTGGAAATACATGCATCTCCTAAGGCTATGACAGCAAACACACATTTAAATAATGATCCAGTGCCAACGTAAACCCAAAGGAGACAAAAAGAGGTGAAAGAGACATATATTAATTGAGAGAGAAAGAGAATATATGAGTAAATGAACGAGAGAGATTCCACTGAAAAACCTGGGTAGGGAAAAGACAACCACTGTCACGGTTTTAATGACTTTAATTTTGCTTATAGTGCTATTGATTTTTTCTGTTTTCTTTTTTTGTATTATTAATCTAAAACTTGAATCCATATGTAGTGTGCAGATTGCATGCTGGTAGAACAAAGCTGTTCAGGTAAAATTTCAAGCAACTGGAGCAAAATTCTAACATCATCATCATCATCATCATCATCATCATCATCATCATCATCTACTAAATTTATATGCCACCCAACTCCTAATGATTCTGGGTATCTTGTAATCACCAATTAATGGTTAAAATACACAGTCTTGCACACTCTTGTGCATCTTCTTCCTCATGACCTTACTGGTTTCATTTATCTTTCATGATCGCTCATACTCATGCATAGAGTTCCTCGGTGCTTTTGCAGGTGCATAGAGGTCCTCGGTGCTTTTTTAATTTCCATGAGAAAGAATGTCAGAATAAGAGCAACAACATTCTCTTTGCACCATGTGGACTTTGCTGAAGAATATCTGGGATGTTCTTTTCACATTCGTACTGAGAGCAGTATGTTCTTTTCTACAGAAACTACTGCCTTCTGCTCATTTTTAGGAATCTGGAGAAGGTCGGATTATATCAGTGATGTAAACAATCATTTGAACTGAAGTTGTATTGACTTGTAATATTGTACAGGTCAAAGAAGTGAGGATCAGGAAGCAAGACTCTTTTAATTTCACTGTCTTAAGTATCATATGGAGATGATGAACCTCAGTTATTTTTCACCGAATACTAAGATAATGGTATTATGAACATTCAACAGCCTTAGGTAAAGGTAAAGGTTCCCCTCGCACATATGTGCTAGTCATTCTCGACTCTAGGGGGCAGTGCTCAAAATCCGTTTCAAAGCCGAAGAGCCAGCACTGTCCGAAGACATCTCCGTGGTCATGTGGCCAGCATGACTAAATGCCAAAGGTACAATGAACGCTGTTACCTTCCCACCAAAGATGGTCCCTATTTTTCTACTTGCATTTTTAATGTGCTTTTGAACTGCTAGGTTGGCAAAAGCTGGGACAAGTAATGGGAGCTCACCCCATTACACGGCACTAGGGATTTGAACCGCTGAACTGCCAACCTTTTGATCAACAAGCTCAGCATCTTAGCCACTGAACCACCGCAACAGCCTTACATAGATGCTAAATATGCCCTAACAAAATCCTCCTAATTCACCTTAGTGATATGATGTTATTCAGCTAAGCTCCAACTGCCTCTTCCAGAAATTCATTGGAAAGACTAAAAAAGGCTTTTGCATATGAACCACACCTATGACTGCTATATCAAATGGAGAAGAAGATGTAGTCACATTAAAAAAATGAGAGCTTAACTTTACTCTTCAGAAGTCTTGGGACGCCATGTTGCACTGCAAAGTAACTTCAAAGACTGTTCCACTCAAAACATCACCAAAGTAAAACACCCTTTCCAAACTCTGCACATTCCTTATGTTAAAAATGTAAGGATGTTTAGAAGAATTGTATACACCAGATGCTATTCACTGAAAAGTTTGTTCAAGTTACTTTTCCTAGCAGAGGAAAAAGAATGTATCCCTTTCTCTGTTGATTTTGATCATACCAAATAACTTCAAGTCAGAAAACAAAAATAGCTCTCCCATACCACTGTACCCACAGGTATGATTTGAAACAGAGTTATATTAACATTTTTGAAAGAATATTACCACCACTTATTTCTGGCTATGTAATTGCTATGTTGCTTTATCTCACTTAATTCATTTTCAGACCTTTGGAGAGAAGCATATATTAAAGGCCTTGTCAATGATTTGGGACACCTATTTCCTATTTAAAATCTGTTAAATATTAAAGTCTATTCTGTTTTTAATTACTATTGTTTATTTATTAAACACAAACATACCCATATCTAAGATAGAAGCTGTCGATCCATTAGTGTTTCCAAGCACTAATTTTGATTTTTAATCTTTTGGTACTCAGCTTTAGTTGAAATATTGAATCTTCTCATTATCTCTGCTTTAACTGATGAATCCTCCCACAGATGACAATAACACACTAGATGAAACCATGTGTCATAAATGATATAATTATCATTCATTTAGTTGAGTCTTGCATTTTGAGAGAATGCAATCAAGTTTATGATACTTTCCCAGAGGTTCAATAAGGGGGAGGAGGAAAAGGGAATCACTACAGATTAAAGAACTTTAATAGCTTCCTTGCAACACAGTAGTCTGCTGATGAACTTTTGCTCTATTGTGCCTGCAATCACAATTTAATTTGACAAGGCACATTATAATCACCTTCTGTTTTTGCAACACCCATTTTCATTTTGTGTTAGGCTTTGCTGAGAGCCAGTGCTGTCCAGGGACTAAAATCCATGACTTAGTTTTCTAAAGTGACTCAGTGAATTACCTTGGACATGTACCATTTCTCCCTGAGTATAACAGAAGGATATTCCACCATGTCAGTCTCAGTGAAATGAGTGTGCTTGTGGAGGAAACGTTTCTAGTTTCAATTTTTAAGAGGAGAATAAACTTAGTTTAAAACAGATTTGCATATATTACCACAGAATTTAGACACAGGTTGTGTGAAGGGATATGATTTTCAAACATTCCAAAAATACTAAAAGGATAATATTCATTTTTATTATAAAATATTTGTTGTAGATGCCCATTATGCATCTATACTTTTGTGGACTGAAAAATCTCTATTCCATATTCTTCATGCCTTCCAGATTTACTGGGCTTTAATTTCCACAAATCCTGAAAAGAAACCTGAAGAACCTATCAAAACCAATTTCCTTTCTATTCCCAGGTTCTTAATGTGATATAAATGTTCTATGATCCTTGCTGACACTGTTTACAAGTAATTTATTTCTAAACAAGTGATTGAAACAATAACAATACTACAAAGCCCTGTATTTGTGTTGTGACTTTAGATTAAAGAACAATCCAATCTAGGTTTCAAGGATTATTGGTTCCACTTTAACTGTCACAAAAGCATCCAATACTTTGGCTCCTTGTGATTTAAAATACTCTAAATACTTAATTAGGGTTGCCAGGTCTGCTTCCCCCCAAAAAAAGCGGACAAGCGGGGGGGGGGAGTTGCTAAGTAGTAAAAAAATAATGAAAAATTACAATTAAATTATATATTTTCTTACAAACATTTTAACACGTATTAAAATAATCACTTCAAAACTTTACTTAAAATTCAAAACATCAAATATATTATAATAATATGTAAAATATTAAATTACATTTTACTTTGCTGTTGTGTGTATTTTTTATTTGACTGCGCAGCTTTGATCAATTCTTTGTGTTTAAGGAATAATTCTTTAATTTCAGTACAACGTTGAGAAATATTAAAAAATATACAAAGTTCACTTCGAACTGATACAAGCAGTCGGTTACGTTCGTCAGTCCACAAATTTCCCATGATGCTGAAAATTCGTTCAACGTTTGCATTTGATACCGGAATTGATGCACAATACTGGAACAGTTTCAGTAAACTTGGAGCTGGCTCTTTCTTGAAAAAGTACGTCCACTTATCAAGGGATGAATCGCCGTACAGATGAACATAAACTTCTTCTAAGGCAGAAATTTCATCGAAGAAAGTGTTGGGTGGAAGTTCTTCTCGCCATGGTGATAATAACCAGATGTTCGTCATTTCTTTTAAAGTTGGAGGATTATTGCGATCAATTAGATTGAAACAATTTAGCGTCTCATATACTGAATCAGTGAAATTATACCACTTTTCTAGGTACGCAATGGCTCTTTGATACATGTTGATGGCTTCTTTCTTGAACTTTTGCACGGCATTCTCAGGCAAATGTTTTTTACGTAAGGCAAATAAAACTTTCATTCCAAACAACTGCTCATCATATTTTTTGTCTCATTCTAATTTATGAAAAAAAAGACAAAACGCGATTCTCCTATCCTTATTCTCTTAGACTATACAGCTTTAGATTATGTACCATTTCATCATAAAGATTTTGAATAAAAAAAATGTCCACTCTTTTGTGAAAAAAAATAGTGAACATAATGTGAAAAAAGCGGACTGTCCGCTCAGATAGTGGACACCTGGCAACCCTATTTTCCCATGTCTTCGTTTGAGTATATACAGGAATCTACACACAACATACTCCTTTGTGTTCATTCAGACTAATATTGACTTTAATTATCTTTTTTAAAAGAGTTTTCTGTTTCTCAGTAATTCTCTGTCAGATCCATTTGGCTGATTCCATCATTTGGGATATATCAGCTGAACTCTTGTACCTTGTCACAGTGAAGAGTTTAGTTCATCAAATACCTTTATTTTCTCTGTCAGTGACTTTAGCAGCTCATTTCTCCAGTTTATGTTGTCTAGATCTGTTTTGTTAGAGTCAGACAAGGCACTGTACATAGCATTTCTGCAGCCCTCTACAATCATTCTTAATGTGTTTGATGTGAATATTGCTTTGTAACATATGGTTTAAGGCCTTTTTACATAACTTTCATGCTGATAAATGCTGAAAATAGCTCAGGGGAGACAATCTGGATAAGCTATGGACTAAGTGTTGTGGTTTGATCCAAATCCTTATGTTTACCCCGTGAGCAGTAAGTGGTTTGATTTCCTGTCTTTAAGTGTTGCTTAAAGTTACAAACAGAATGCAGTGAGAACGCTATATTGTAAATAATAATTCCCATCATAAAAGGAAGAGTCATCAAGTATTTTTCTTGAGGCCTTGTTTTTAAAAAATCATTGAATGTTTCTCTCTTAGTGTATGGGGGCTGGAAATAGTCAATAAAGTGCTCTATTTCTTTTGGTTCAAGTTTATCTTATCATGTGAAACTTCCCAACGTACCTTGTAAATCGTGATTTATGGATTAGCCTAATGAGTTAACCCAGCCATTGCATTTTACAGATAGTCCTCAATTTATGACTGATGACTTACTGTAGCACTATTTGGAGTTAAAATGGATTTACCTGGGGGGCACTTATGTGGCTTCCAGGGTCCAATGGTTGCCTTCTTTGTGGGCATATGACTACACTTCATGCAGTTGGCAGTCAGGCTGCATTTATGCTCTTTGCAGCATCCTATGGTCATGTTATCACTTCTTACAAGGTTTCCTCAAAACCTGGCATTTACTTCCAGTTTTCGGCAAAAGTGGCCCATAGTGGAAATTAAATTAAGCAGTCGCTTAATGACCATGATGGCTGCTTAACAACTGCTGAAGAAATGGTCATAAAATCAAGGCAATCACATGACCAAACCTGTTTTGTGACTATCATGAGTTATGACCATGGTGGGCAGGCTCCATTACAGTCATAACTCAAGAACTACCCATATTCAAGAAAGCACGGTTTAGCAAACAATATAGGGACCAGATTACTGACATTATTGGCAGTGTCATCACAAAAAAGCATCAAGAAAAAGTATTCTGTCAATAACTACATGTTCATCCTTAGTCCAGATCCATACATGCATTCTTCTGTTTTCTTCTGGATATAGGGAGAATCTTTTAGGCCTTAATGAAATACACATCAAATGTCCTACAGCTTGGGTGATATTTTTGTTACAGAAACATATGCTTCTGTCCAGAAAGCTAAACCATTTGCCTGTGCAAAATCCATCAGCTGAATTATGCCCTTGGATGAATATACTCTGTGGAGCAGGAAAAATTGTCGATGAGCAACACTGGATCCTGATTCCCTGCAAATAATGGTAATTGGACAACTGTTCCTGTACTTTAGGAGGCCTTAAGTTTGGAGGAACCAATGGACACATGGAATTTTGAGAACTCACAAAATGAATGGAGAGCAAATGCCCATTCATAAAATGGCTGCCAAATGGAGCAGAGCCTATAATATAAAAAAAAAAAACAATTTTCTGAGAATACTGGGGTTTTTTTTTCATACTATTGCTCACCCTCTGTTCCCCCTCTATTCTCCCCCTGCTTTTTTGAGGGGGGGGATCGATCCTTTCCACAGGTAGGTGGATAGGCATATAAGCAAAGCCCTTGGATAGGGTCACTTATCATTGTTTATTTTCTAAGAAAGTTTATGGACTAATTTAAAGCTCAGAGGTATCCTTGAAAATGTTATGCTGGAGGCTGGTTCTTGTTTTAATTAAGAGCACAAAATGTAAAGAAATAGGATAGGAAGATAAGACTGCCAAGGGAAACATCGGTAGCCAGATTGGTCTCCCTAAGGGTTATGTTGAGGACCTAAGCTATATTTCCTCCACTTGAGCAATTTACAGCGCAACCCTTGGCATTTTTATTCAGCAATTGTCCTATATGTACAGATGCATAAAATTATAACCGTTCAATCATACAGAACATTATTGGAAATCAATCTTACTAAATTTATTTATTTTTATATTTCATATTTCTAGGCTGCCCATCTCCCTCAAGGATCTTAAATCCTAAGGATCTTAGCTCTGAATATGTTAAGATCCTGCCTATCCCTGTCTACATCCATTTCTTGCTTTTCAAAATAGAATAGTAATTTATTCCAAAGCTTTGCTGGTTTGTACAAATACAGATAGTCCTTAACTTATGACTACAATTGAGCCCAAAACTTCTGTTACTAAGTGGACATTTGATAAATGAATTTTGCCACATTTTACAACATTTCCAGCTAAAGTTGTCAAGCTGAGTTGAGTTAGTGACATGGTTGTTAAGGGAATCTGCCTTGCCCATTGACTTCGCTTGTCAGACTGCTGCAAAAGGTGATCACAGGATCCTGGGACACTGCAACCATAATAAATGTGAGTTAGTTGCCAAGCATCTGAATTTTGATCACATGGCCAAGGGAATGCTGCAACAGTCATAAGTGTGAAAAACAGCCCTAAGTCACTTTTTCCAGTGCTGTTGAAACTTTGTACAGTCATTAATTGAATTGTTGTAAATTGAGGATTACCTGTAATGGCAAGAACTATGTGCATCAATTTATTTATTTCTTTGTTTATTTATAAAGTTCATAAAGCTATCCATCTTCCACCAGTGTCTGATATTAATCTGTAATAATAATATAAAAATATATACCAATACAATTCCAATCAGTAGACCAAAGCAAACCATAGGGAGGGAGGGAGGGAGGGAGGGAGGGAGGGAGGGAGGGAGGGAGGGAGGAAGGAAGGAAGGAAGGAAGGAAGGAAGGAAGGAAGGATCTGAAAGCTCCCTGGGTGACTTTGGCTCAGTCCTCACCTCAATATCATTTACTGGAGAGATTAAATGAATTGGGGACTTTATGTAAGTCACCATGAACTCCTCTATTTGCATAATAAATCAATATTTTATATACATTTTATATACGTATGAATATTACCAGTCCGTCAATCCACTAGAAGGTGAAACATCTTCCCTGAAGGCTATGGTTTGTAAACTACACAGGCTAATCTTTAGAACATTCTTAGTTCACTGAACAATACTGCACATGTGCAGCTGTATGCATACATAAAACATCTACTGTATATAGTCATCTACTGGCTTCTACTCTGTTAACACTGCTAACAACAATGGATTCTTAAACCACATTAAAAGATCAATTTACGGATGTCTACTGTTATTCCCCTTTCAAAGATTATTTTCACCATGTTTTTCCATTCAAATTTCCCACCTGCTCTGGGAACGCTGCTTCTTCATGGGAATCACTAGGGCTTTTTGAGTGCTACAGTATTCAGAGATGTGTTTTACACACAGTGGTAGCCAAACATGAAGTGTTAAATGGTTGTACTGGGGCCAATACTGAGGGCATTTGGCATGCAAATTATTTGCAGGAATGGTGCTGTTTTCCATGAGTTTGATATTTTCTGGACATCCCTGAAGATACTTGTGGGAAACTGAGGTGAAAATTACAGAGCGTTTAAGAAACTGAATGTATTTTTTATTGCATTCTAGTTCTTAATAGAATTCACAGCTCAAAAGTAGAGTTGAAAAGCAGCTGCAGCTGGTCTTTCTTTTCATTGTTGTTTTTGCTTTTGTACTGAATATCCATCTGTGGAGAGAGAGAGGGAGGGAGGGAGTGGGAGAGGGAGAGAGAGAGGGAAAGAGTGTGTGTGTGTGTGTGTTTGTGGCACTCTTAAGGTTAAATCATTTTATAATATCATAAGTCATCATGAAATGAGCTTTGTCAAATAATGGAATAAATTATTATGAGAAAGTTTTTATGAGTACTTACAGTTATAAGAGTTGTGGGAAAGGAGAAGGTGACAAGCAATGTGTTGGGATGAATAAGCAGGCTTGTTTGTGATGCCAGAGCAGGTAACTCAGAGCAAAACGAATTTCGTAGTGGTCATAAATAAAGTAGTAATATATGCCCTTTTTTGTTCTGCACATCAAAATCAATGATGAATCTTTCATTCCACTAAGTCCAGCATATCTTCACATCACACTATAAACTTGAGAATATTTTTATTTTTCATGAGCGTGGTTTGGAAGACAAAAATTGGGAAAGAGGAAAAAGAACAAAGGTTATTTTGTTGGGTTTTTTTTAGAAAAATCAGGATTACCAGGAGGGCTAGAAGGGTCAGTAGCATCACTGCATCATGATTCATCTCTTTTCAATATGCATTGTGTCATTGCATCACACCCAAAAGGAATACAGTGTGCCGTGTGGCATCATATCATGCTAATAAAAGCGGCAAATTGTTGTGGATGCCACTGTTCAGAAATAAACTAAAGATGTTGAAATGGATGTTTGGGCAGTACAAGACTAATTAACACTCGTATTATGTCAAGAATTTTTGGTCAAAGTTCAAGCTAGGAGAAAAGGGAATTAGGTCTTCTGAAGAATATTAGTCAGTTCTGTCATTTCTTCCATCCAGTCTTTATATTTCCTTTTCTCAAGGTCTCGAGAATGTCTCATGGAAACAGAAATGTTCCCTTTTGATTTCAGGATGTTGCCACTTCTGATGTCAAATATATGTCCGGTTATCTTTTAAACAGATCTCCAACGGAGCATAACTAGCAGATTATGTCATATACAATATTGTAAAGCAAGCAAGATTAGAGGCTGAGTGTCCCACAACAATTAACTGAATCACAATTGGGTTTGTGTGGTGAATCACAACATAGTAAATACATTTTAAATTTAAAAATCACTAAATAGTAGCTGCCACAGGTGACTGCCTGTAAACAAGTAAATGCCTTTAACCCAAGACATACCTAAAAGAATGACTATCTAATACAGTCTCTGCATTATTTAGGATAGCTGAAAACTGTAAGCAACAATGAGATTGGTATCTCTTCCAACTCTGTCTTGTAATCAATTATTCCTCAAAATTGTTTGTTTTCTGCTTTTGTTTTTAACCTTATTGGAACTCTATTGTTCTTGAGAAGTACCTAATTTAAACCCATTATTTAAGTGTTTGTTAAGATTGTCTCATACAGCAGGGCTATAGGTGATGAATGTTGTAGTATTTTATGAATGCAAGTTGAAAAGTCATAAGTATATATAGTGGTCAGTCAGCTGGTTTCCTATTAAGAATAGTGATTATATGCCCACTATTCAATAGTATCCAGAATGTTACATTGTGAGGGTTACATTTCTGCCTGCAACATGTCATACGTAACATCCACAATATAATTTAGGCCAGGGGTTTCAAACTCAAGGCCCACGGTGCCTCTGGCAGCCAAAATGGGGCATGGGGGTTGTGCACAACCTCTGTGCAGCCCATTTTTGGCCTGTACAGCCTCCTGCAACTTTGCTGACTGAAATGGGGCATGGGGAGGCCGAACAGGGGCCATGTGCACCAGAGATGGGTTTCAGCAGGTTCTGACCAGTTCTGGAGAACCGGTAGCAGAAATTTTGAGTAGTTAGGAGAACCGGTAGTAAAAATTCTGACTGGCCCCGGCCACATCTATTCTCTCCCTCCCAAGTCCCAGCTGATCGGGAGGAAATGGGGGTTTTGCAGTAACCTTCCCCTGGAGTGGGGTGGGAATGGAGATTTTATAGTATCCTTTCCCCTGCCACACCCACCAAGCCACGCCACACACACCAAGCCATGCCACGCACACCAAGCCACACCCACAGAACAGTAAAAAAATTTGAAATTCACCACTGATGTGTACCCCACACACCCCATTTTGGCCAGCAAAGTGTTGCAGAAGGCCGTCCAGGCCAAAAACAGGCTGTGCGTACCCCCTCCCCGGAATTTTGGCCAGCAAAGTGCTGCAGGAAGCATCCATCCCATCTCCCCCTCCCCTCCCCACCAGCCATGGAGGAGAACTACAATGCTGATCTGGCCCTTGCAGAAATCCAGTTTGACACCCCTGATTTAGGCAGCTTGGGATGGAAATATAAAGCTGGGTGCTATCAACATATTGATGATATTTTATCCCAGATTATCAAACTATCATATTACCTCCTCCATTAGCCTAATGTAGATGTTAAATAGGAGATGAGAGATAACTGAGCTTTTGGGCACCTCATAAAGTAGGGGCAGTCAAGAAGAGCAAGGTTGATCACATTAATCCCATCCCTCACTCACCAGAAGTTATTTATTTATTTATTTATTTATTTATTTATTTATTTATTTATTTAAATAAAATTAATTTATTTAATTTATATACTGCGCTACTCCTGAAGGACTCAGGGTGGTGAACTCAGTTAGATTACAAAATTTAAAAGACAGTATAAAACCACATTAAATAATTTGGCCCGGGACAAATTAAAAACACCCCCATTGGTTAAGACAAATTTAAAATTTACAATTTAAAAAGGGAAAGTTAGGCCAGGCCAGCCTGTTGAAACAGAAAGGTCTTGATGGCACGGTGGAAGGTGCGTAGTTCCGGGATCCTCTGTATCTCCAGGGGGAGCTCATTCCAACTGGCGGATGAGGCAAACCTGATAAAAAGTCCTCCCGGCCACAGCCGTCAAATGCTCTTCTAAAGACAGCCATGAATCCAGGAGGACACCCAGGTTGCGAACCCTCTCCATGGGGGCCAATGACTCACCCCAATAGTCAGTGATGGCACCAACTGACTATATCGGGACGCCGGAAACCACAGCCATTCGGTCTTGGATGGGTTGAGCCTGAGTCTGTTTCTCCCCATCCAGATCCGCATGGCCTCCAGGCACCAGGACATCACTTCAAGGGCATCATTGGGCTGGTCTGGGGTGGAAATGTACAGCTGAATGTCATCAGCGTATTGATGGTACTTCACCCCGAAACCACGGATTATCTCACCCAGTGGCTTCACATAAATGTTGAACAGAAGGGGCGAGAGGACCGACCCCTGTGGCACCCCACATATAAGGCGCCTCGGGGTTGACCTCTGCCCCCCTGCCAACACAGACTGCGACCGGTCGGAGAGAAAGGAGGAGAACCACCACAACACAGTGCCCCCCACCCCCAACTCTTCCAACCGGTGCAGCATGATACCATGGTCGATGGTATCAAAAGCTGCTGAGAGGTCTAACAGGACCAGGACAGAGGAGCAACCCCTGTCCCGAGCCCTCCAGAGATCATCAACCAACGTGACCAATGCCGTTTCTGTGCTATATCCAGGCCTGAAGCCTGACTGGAACAGATCCAGATAAACCCTTGGCCTAAGATCTTCTTTAATAACAACCGCCACCTCCCCTGCCCCTCCCCTTTGACTTCGGCTGATGAAATGCGTGGAAACCTGGTGGGCACATTTCAATGAGGCGGATCCCCCTCCTGGCCCAGCCAGGTCTCCGTAATACCCGCCAGGTCCGCTCCCCCCTCCTGAACAAGATCACAAATGAGGGGGGTTTTATTTACCACAGACCTGGCATTGCACAACATCAGCTGAAGGCCTGGGCCCTGACGATCTGTACAACCTGGGGAACAAGCAGAGCATTGGGGGCCAGAGCGAACCACCGCTCGAAGACAGCGAGCACAACATGATATGGCCCCATGCTCCCGCCATATCTTCCCCTCCCACCCACAGTATTGATGGAAAATCCATTGTCGGAACAAGCTCTAACCCCCTCCTTGACCCCAGGTCCCCCACCCCCCATGCCGCGCCCCTCAGCCGGTCCTGGCCCTCTCCTCGGTGGGTTATCCCTCACACCCACAACCCTAGTTCTAGTCCAATCCTCCCCCCGGAACCCTTTAAAAGTTTTGCAAAAAATTTGCATAAAAAAACCCTCAACCCCATATTTGCAGCATGCCACCTCTCTGGGTTCCAAAACCCATCATCAAGGTAGGCCCTCGATAACATGGAGGGCCAGACCTGTGAGAGGGGGGAGTCTTGCAGCGCAAGAAGTTCAGCCACTGAGTGCATCCAAAGACCAGAAAAGGTGGAGTTGTCATCTGGCCCGGGTCCCATAGGGTGGTCTAAAAAGTCCTGGAAACAGAGAGGCAGGCAAACTCGAAAGTGACTAAACTGGACTCCTCTGTCCTCTCATGACAGTGGGAGGAGTCTCATGCCATTTCGACAATTCAGAGGGTGCCCATCCAAGCCATCCTCTCACGATGGCTAGCCAAGATGGAAGTGGCTATGGAGAGTTCGATAGTCTGTCCTCTCTGGTAGGGAGACAGCAGTAGAAGACCAGATTCCCTCAGAGCCCACATCATAGCTGTCCACTCTCCAAGCAGCCAAGGGGCACAGGTGGAGTAAAGCCAATCCAAAAGGCAGAGTAGTAAACCCAGGGGAGGATAGATGACACACGGAAGGAGATGGCTTGCAAAACAGAAAGCAGCTGGGGTGATGACCATGATAAGGCCTGCAAACAGGCCAAAAAAGGGGGGAGGGGAATGGCCCGATGCAACCAAAAGGCCAACCCTCGGCCGTCCTCCAACCTCTCCAACTCCCCAGATCTTTCAGCGTTTGGTCACTCATACCCCCAGTCTGCAGCCCCAATCTCAAACGGAGCCTCTGGATCACGGCAGGAATGGGCCAGCAGAAAATAAACCAATCCCCTGACAGGTCCAGGTGGTTCCAGATGGAAGCCAGCAGCCTCTCACCATGCCGTCATTGGTAGTCACCGGCTGCCACCCCGTCACCTCCACCATTGTCCAGTGGCAGTCGACACCACCGCAGCCACCGCTGTCGACAACGACACCTCCACCAGGATGACCAGAAGTCATCTAAAAGTGTGATCAATGCCATCTAAAGTCTGTAATCCAGTCTGAAACCTGACTGAAAATGGTCCAGATAATGCACTTCATGCAGGATCTTCTGCAACTGCCATGCAACCACCTACTCCACAATCTTTCTCCAAATAGGGAACTTGGGAGACTGGACAAAAGCTGTCCAGATTGATTGGGTTGAGTGATGGCCCCTTTAGGAGACAGCATACCACTATCTCCTTGTGTCCTTCTCAGACATATTGTTATATATCAAGTAATGAAGTAGTTCTGGTCTTTTGATATGTATATACAAAGTATATATGAAGTTTTGTTGCAGTGTCATTTTTCTAAGAATTCTCATGTATTTCTTGGTTTGCATGTTCTAAGACTTCCATTGTTTTCTAACTGAAGTTATATATGTAGAGGGACATTAGAATAGAACAGAACAGAATAGAACAGAACAGAACAGAATTTTTATTGGCCAAGTGTGATTGGACACACAAGGAATTTGTCTTGGTGCATATGCTCTCAGTGTACATAAAAGAAAAGATACATTCATCAAGAATCATGAGGTACAACACTTAATGATAGTCATAGGGTACAAATAAACAATCAGGAAACAATAGTAATATAAATCATAAGGATACAAGCAACAAAATTATAGTCATACAGTCATAAGTGGAAGGAGATGGGTGGTGGGAACCATGAGAAGATTAATAGTAGTGCAGACTTAATAAATAGTTTGACAGTGTTGAGGGAATTATTTGTTTAGCAGAGTGAACACCATCACGTTCACTCTGCTTCCTGAACGCATGGTATTCAGGAAAAAACTGTTCTTGTGTCTAGTTGTTCTGTGTGCAGTGCTCTATAGCATCGTTTTGAGGGTAGGAGTTGAAACAGTTTATGTTCAGGATGTAAGGGGTCTGTAAATATTTTCACAGCCCTTTTTTTGGCTTGTGTAGTATACAGGTCCTCAATGGAAGGCAGGTTGGTAGCAATTGTTTTTTCTGAAGTTCTAATTATCCTCTGAAGTCTGTGTCTGTTTTGTTGGGTTGCAGAGATAAGCCAGACAGTTGTAGAGGTACAGATGACAGACTCAATAATTCCTCTGTAGAACTCTATCAGCAGCTCCTTGGGCAGTTTGAGCTTTCTGAGTTGGCGCAGAAAGAACATTCTTTGTTGTGCTTTTATATAAATAATTTATTATAAATAAAACTTAGTGAAGTTTTATTGCATTTTCTGATAGCTGGTTGGTATCACTGTGTGCATTGCACTATTTCCTTTGCCCCTTTGTCCTAGGCGAAGGTGAACTTTGGTGTTCACAGTTCTTGCATTTTATTTTATAGATTACTTCTGTTTAGTCTTCTTATCTCTGGGTTGCTAGTGTATTTTATAAGACTTTATGGGTTTGTATTTGATGGTTATTCTGAATAGAAACTGGTCTGCTCCAAGATTCCTTTAATGCAGGGGAGAGACTTGCTTACCAGCCTTCAGATAAGTAATATCTGTGGGTAACTCCCATAAGTCCTTGTCATTGGTTGTTATCTCAGATCTACTAGGGACTTAAATCTAAAAAAAACATCTGGAGGGGATTGAGAAATAATCATCCAGACATAATCATCTTATCTGGATCTGAAGTATTCCTCTAAAGAAAGCTTCAAGGGACAATAATAACAACAGAGAGGTCATATAGCCCAAAGTTTTATGTCTTAAAAAGAATAAATGCTTTGATCATTTTAAAGTTTTCTCCTTGCTTCTTTTCTTGATGTCATTTCTCTAGCTACATTGTACTGAGTGCAACTGTACACAGTTCAACATGAGAATATATTAGATGTTCCTATAAGGGTACGGCTCTGAATTCATCCCTGTGGATTTACTATGAAACAATATTCACATGAAAAGCAACATTAGTCTTTTACTTAGTGCTTCTTTCTCTCTTCCTCTCTATCTCTGATGGGGAAAGAAAAGCTGCAGTAATCACATTACCCTAAAGACCTGACACAATTAGCAAGCATGCTAAAGCAAAAAGAATTCACTTTAGCGTCCCAAGAAGCTTTAGTGCAGTTAGCAAGTGATCATTTTCATAATAATATAATTGCCAGAATGGGAAATTACAGGTAATTGCTGTTGTTGTGACCCTGATCTGTCAGTAATGAAATTAAAGTAACTGTTATCACCTAGATTACTGCTGGTTCAGGGATTTTTTAAAACAACTTTTTAATTATTTTTTCCGTAGAAGAAACTATACATTTTCTCCCTAATGAATAAGTCAGACACATATCTAACAAATATTTCTTTCACCCCAGCAATTGCTACCTGCTAACAATCTGGAATTCCTTTGTGAGTATAAAGAAAAGAAAGAACAGAAAAAAGATCAAAGAAAGTTTCCATTGTATTATACCGCAGGTTCAAGTTTTCTTTAAAATGGTGCTTAACCAAGGAAATATCCAAAATGAAAGTACTGTTTCAAAATTCTTCACCTTTGGCTATCAATCCAAACTGAGATGAAAAATTTGGCTGTGGTGGCAGAGGAGATAAGGAGACAGAGATTATACTTTCAAGAATTGGGCAGGATTGTATGGGATAAAATCACTTTTACAATACTGTTTAGAGGCTGATATATTAAACCTTATTGTTTAGGGCTTTAAAATTCTGAAACAATAGTCTAAATTGAGTGTGGATATAAAGGCAGAAAGTATCATTAGATGTCATCTCATCCCAGACAGTTTTCTTGAACGATAGCAATAGCACTTAGACTTATATACCACTTCACAGTGTTTTACAAGGCTCTCTAAGCGGTTCACAGAGTCAACATATTGCCCCCAACAATCTGGGTCCTCATTTTGCCCATCTTGGTAGAATGGACGGCTGAGTCAACTTTGAGCCAGTGAGAATTGAACTGCCAAACTCCAGTCAGCAGAAGTAGCTTGCAGTACTGTATTCTAACCATTGAGCAACCATAGTTCATAAGATCTGTAACCAGATTTCTTTATGGAAAATAAATTACATGGACAGATTCCTAAAATTATATTAATGAGGTGAAGGAAGGATTAGTGACATGCAAGAGACTGTAGCAAGAAGGCTATTGATAGTATATTTAATAAGTAATTTCAGATTTTTCTTGCTGACAGACAATCCAACTATGTTAATACCAAGGTGACCTTGGTGTACATCTTTTCTCAGGTATGATATTCATTTGATCAAATGAAAAAAATGAGCACAAATGAGTGGTCATGGTGACAGAATTTTCCTCTGCAGATTGTACATTGCATTTATATTTTCAGGATATTCTCCTCAATATATACATGTAACTTTTGCCAAGCTATATTATTGTAATGTTTCTCCTGTGTCATAATAAATGTCTTTATACACTCTTAGAGCCACTGGTCTGGTTCTTGAGAACCAGTAGTAAAACCGGGGGCAGGCTCCGCCCCCTCCCCCACCTGGATGTCATCATACACCATCTGCGCATGCACAGAAGCAAGTAAAGCGAGCACGCGAACATGATCCCATTGCGAACCAGTAGTAAAGGTAAGTAGAACCCATCCCTGTTTAGAGACTATTAAAATGATGTAGATAGAATCGACTTTGCTTGGCCTTTGGCAAATGCTAATTTTGAGGAATTATATGGATGAAAACAAGATATTGGGCTCAGTGGATGATCATGCTGTTAACACTGAACCTGATAGGTTATTAAATAGAGAACTCAGTCGAATTACTAAATAGAATATTGCATCTAGTAAGATTTGTTGTCTTTTCTTTTTCTTTATTACTGTAAAAGGATTGTTTTCATTTTATAATTATGAAGAATAAGATAGCTAGTCTGACTGAAAGAATCTATGCAAAAGTCACTGAGTTTACATTTGAGATATGTACATGATTTTAATGTGGTCTCAGCTGGTTTGTATCCATTATTTCACCAGCTCTTTAGTACTCTTGTAATGATGAGGATATTACCTTCTAAATTTTAGAAGCCTAAGAAATGGGGTGGGGTGGGGTGGGGTGGAATAGGGTGCCAGTAATTGGGTATCTTTCCAGGCAGTACAAAAGAAGAAAGTAGATTTATGCCATTAGAAATAAAGAAAAATGCTTCAAAAACTTAAAATACAGAATTTTTATTTTCTACAATGAATTGTGCTAATTCCTTAAAAGATCTGTCTGTCCTTGCCCTTAGCATCCTCTTATCATTTTTCAAGTATTTATTTTTCTGCTCCCCTTATCTGGTCCTTCTGTTTGTTTTATGTTCTGCACTCTTCTCTTGTCTGACATTTTTATCCATATCACTGTCACATGGTTAGTAACAGGCAGCCATAAAGCTACAGAAAGACTGATTGTTAGAGGCAGTTTCTACAAGCTACCCAGTTTGTTTAGTAAATTTTATTTATATAGTAAATTTATAGGGTGCCCATTTCATATACATGACATTTGATTCTTTCATTGTAAGATTACAGTAGTCTCACTGTATTTTACCTTGGTCTAATTTATAACTTTCAGCATATTTATTCTTTATCATTGCAGCTGATTCTCTCCCTGCACTATGTTTCCTCTCCTTCTAGTTACATCATCAAATGTGTTTGTTCATTAAATTGTAATTTATGTTAAATAAATGAATAGTACTGCAGGCTAATTCACTGCTCACTCCAGGAGTTCGATTCTGAGTGGGTCAAGGTTGCCTCAACCTTCCATTCTTCTGAGATGAGGACCCAGATTGTTGGGTGCAATATGCTGTAAACCACTTAGAGAGGATTATAAAGCACTGTGAAGTGGTATATATAAGTGCTATTGCTTATCTAATCTTATCTAATCTTATTCTGATTATCTGGAGTATTGCCAAATTGCATATGTTGTTCATGCAGTCATCCAGTGTAAGTATTTTTGAAAACAGACCCAGAATACAGCAGAAATCCTAAATCCCATTAAGGAAAACATACAGTGGAAACTAGGCATGACTATGGAATGGCGGATGCCTATTTCTCTTAGGAAATATATGGCACTTACATCAACTGCCACTTCCTGTTGCGTTTCTGCAGGATTATTAAAGCATGGTTGACAGAGTATGTGAAGGTCATTATTCTTTTAAAGGTCATATTATTGGACTTCTTTATTACTTTTACGCATTTTGTGATGATGATATGCCACCAAATAAAGATTGAAAGCACCAATTACCACACCAACAAGAACAGAACCTCCTGCACATGAAATCCAACCGCGCCTTCTATAATTTCGTAAACAACAAACTTAAAGACTCAAGATTCATCCCATCGCTAAAAGGACCTAACGGTAAAGAATGCAATGATGAAGCAGTTAAAGCAAATCTCTTTAACACATTCTTCGGCTCATTCTTTGTAAACAGCAATGGCTCATGCCTAACATTCCCTAGCCATACCACAAATAACTACAATGATCTAACACAAATAGATTTTATAGAAAATAATGTTGAAAAGTCACTACACAGACTAAAACCATCTCTATCTATCAGACGTGATGGACTGTGAGCATACTTCTTTAAAAAGCTTTCCACTACTATAGCAGAACCCCTAAGCATAATCTTTGAAAAATCCTTCAGGACCAGCTCCCTATCCAACCTATGGTCAATAGCCACAGTCATCCCTATCTTCAAAAAGGGAGACCCCAGCCTAGTTGAAAATTACAGACCAATCTCTTTATGCTGTGTCACCTGCAAAGTCATGGAATCAATCATTAACCAATCCATTACCCTCCATCTCAAACAACCTATTCTCTAATAAACAATTTGGTTTCAGAAAAATATTATCCTGTAATCTACAACTTCTACACCGCAAAAACATATGGACTACAAATCTCGATCAGGGCAAAGCAATAGATGCAATTTACATAAACTTCTGTAAAGCCTTTGATTCCGTGGTACATGACAGACTACTTCTAAAACTTAAATCCTATGGCATCTCCAGACCCCTGCATAATTGGATAGCATTCCTGTCAAACAGACAACAAGTGGTCAAAATAGGGATCACTCTATCAAATCCTGCACCTGTTAATAGTGGTGTCCCCCAAGGCAGCGTTCTAGGACCAACACTCTTCATACTATACATAAATGACCTTTGCGATCATATTATAAGAAACTGTATTCTCTTCACCGATGATGTAAAAATATTTAACACCACCGACAATGCTGCTACCCTTCAAAAAGACCTTGACTTTATGTCAGAATGGTCAAACAATTGGCAACTCCAAATCTCAACCAACAAATGCTCTGTCTTACACATTGGCAAAAAGAACCAGAATACAAAATACAAGCTGAGTGGACATGACCTTGTAGATGACCCTGACTCTGTCAAGAACCTTGGAGTACTCATATCTAATGATCTAAGTGCCAAAACTCATTGTAACAACATCGCCAAAAAGGCATTAAGAGTTGTAAACCTAATCTTGCATAGCTTCTTCTCTGGTAATATCACACTACTAACCAGAACATACAAAACATTTGCTAGACCAATTCTCAAATTCAGCTCATCTGTCTGGAACCCACACTCCATATTGGACATTAATACAATTGAACGTGTCCAGAAATATTTCACAAGAAGAGTCCTCCACTCCTCTGCTCACAACAAAATACTTTATGCCACCAGCCTTGAAATTCTAGGCTTAGAAAACTTAGAATTACACCACCTTCGGTATGACCTAAGCATATCTCATAAAATTATCTGCTACAATATCCTACCTGTCAATGACTACTTCAGCTTCATCCACAACAATACACGAGCACACAACAGATACAAACTCGATTGCAGAAAATATGACATCAGCAACAAAGTGGTCAATGCCTGGAATGCAGTACCTGACTCTGTAGTTTCATCTCATAACCTCCAAAATTTTAACCTAACTGTCTACCGTTGACCTCACCACATTCCTAATAGGTCTGTAAGGGGTATGCATAAGAGCACCAGCATGCCTACTCTCCCTGTCCTAATGTTTCCTCCATTTGTATCTATTTTATGTATTCAATTCATCCTTATATTTATATATATATATATTACCTAATACATTCTTGACAAATAAAATAAATAAATGATTGTACACTGTTCAGAGCTGGGGATTCTATTTTAAGTTGCTATAATTATTTTGTCTTCATAGCACTCTTCCTCCCAATGGACTCTTCCAAACAGGTTTCTTACAGTAGCATATTGAAAATAACATACCTAAAAGTCAGGCAAGCTACAGAAACTCTAACGAAGCAGCATGTATATGATAAGAGAACAATAGTCCTATGTGCAATGTAAGAACCAAGCTGGGTCAGACCAAATAGCCACCACTTTGATGATAACTAATCGGAAAGAGGGATATTACAGCCACAGTTCTTTTCTACTCTTGGTTCCCAGCAATTGGATTTCAAAGGGAAGCAGCTTCTAATTCTAGATGAATGGTACTGTCATTGTAATGCCATTCACAGCTTTACTTTTACCTGAATGTATCTACTTCATTCTCTAAATTTTCTAAGTTGGAAGCTATAATAGCATCTGTATAAAAGCCTTTTTTGTTCATTTTTTATTGAATTCCATAGATCCATCTATAACCTAAACATACAAACAGAATAATTTCTTGTCCGTGTTGCATCATTTAAATAGATCATTAAGAAGGTTCTTCTGTTTAAAAAAATGGAATTTTGTTTTTAGCCTCTTGCTCTTCCATTATCTCTTAAACAGGCACTGAAGAAATTTAAAGCAACTCCTGGCAACAAATACTATATTTACTAAGTAGTAGTTCTTCAATTATCTCTTGTGTAATAGCTGCAAGGCATAAAGCAAGATGAAAAACAAATAGCTCAGAATTACAAAGAGGTTCCAAGCTCTACAGTGAAATATATTGCATTACCACCTCTTCGGAGCTGTACTAAATTGTCATAAGAGTTGGGATGTTTAAAGAATGCCACTGGCATGGTTGAAAAATGAGAGGGAAAGAAAGGAAGACTATTCTAGCTGGAATCAAAGCCTAAGACAAACTGAAACTAAGATGTGAGGGAGAATCTTTTTTATTATTATTTCTATAGAGAAGGTATTCTTTGAACAGAGCTATTATCTGTTCTCCAGGTAATATTCTAAAGCCAATCACATATAAAATTCAAATGTCTGTGATTGGAAATGAACCCCACAGGCATGACTGCTTCCTACACAAATGACTTTGTATGATGTAAGCGCTATAGAAATGTAGATGCAGATGGTAGATGATACAGATTTGACAGTCAGTGTGTGTAATAGTCAAATTGTTAAACTAGGAGAAATGATATGCTCAGCAATAGACTGGAAAGCTGAAAAATAAAAGATATTTATTATGATTATGATTATGATTATGATTATGATTATGATTATTATTTATTTATTTAATTAATTTGTACACCGCCCTTTTCCAACAGGACTCAGGGGGGTGAACAGCCATGGTAAAAACACAACATATAAAATTTAAAAACAATTTAAAAAACATTAAATACTTTTGGCCATCAATTTAAAATAACCCAATTAAAACCAATTATAAATTTAAAACCGTAAGGATGCGGTCAAGCCAGCCCAGCTAGATGGAATAGATGTGTTTTCAGGACCCAACAAAAAGTCCGGAGGTTTGGTATCGTGCGTATCTCTGGGGGTGGGTTATTCCAGAGGGCAGGTGCCGCCACAGAGAAGGCTCTCCCCCTGGGAGTCGCCAGCTGACATTGTCTGGCCGCCGGCACCCTGAGGAGGCCCTCTCTGTGTGAGCGAACTGGCCGGTGGGAGGCTATTGGTGGCAGAAGGCGATCTCGTAAATACCCCAGCCCTAAGCCATGGAGCACTTTAAAGGTGGTCACCAACACCTTGAAGCGCACCCGGAAGACCACAGGAAGTCAGTGCAGCTTGCGCAGGAGAAGTGTCACATGGGAGCGCCCCGTCGCTCCCATAATCCCCCACGCGGCCGCATTCTGGACCAACTGGAGCCTCCGGGTGCACCCCAAGGGGAGCCCCATGTAGAGAGCATTGCAGTAGTCCAGGCGGGAAGTGATGAATGCCTGAGTGACCGTGCATAGGGAGTCCCGATCTAGAAAGGGACGCAACTGGCATATCAGGCGGACCTGATAAAAAGCCCCCTTGGCCATATCAGTTTGAATGAAGAGACCTCCAATCCAGCAGTCCAATACCGTAAACTTCTTAAAACTGAAAAAAAAAAATTATTTCCTACCTGCCTTTAAGAATGAGACTTGTCTGAGGAATTTGGAATGAAAGAAGAAATACGTTTAGGGTAATCTTTACTTTTTTCTAGAATTTACACAGTATTTCACACTACAGAAAATTCATTGACTTTAGAAGGATTTTCCAATTCTTAGATATCTGCAAAAAGCAAATATATATAAAAAAATCTGTCTACCATTTGCCTATCTACGAACCAACCGATCCATGGATTTGAGAACATATTTTGTTTTCAAAGGTTGTTCCTTTTTCTTGAGTTCAAAGTCAAATGTTTACCTCCTATGGATCTTGATTTTTCATTTCTTATCTGTAAACAGCATCTAGAAAAGCATTTGTTCTGAAAACAGTATAAATCACAAGTGATGCACAATTAATTACAGAGAGAGAGAAGAGCCAAAATAAATTATTTCATTTAATTTAAGATTTTCAATGTGTCAAGCTTCAGGACCTGGTTTTGTTTTCAAATATAGAAATCTATTGAAAATCAAGAAGAGGATAAAGCTCAGGGAAAATAGAAAGGAAAAGAGAATAAAAAAAATAAAAGCAATTAATTAGAATTCAACTAGAAATCCTTCCCCTATATGCTTGGTTTCTACTAATAGCAAACTACTGTACCGTTACATTTGCTTTGATTCCATGCATATTTACTTAGTAGCATGTGCCACGGAGCTGATAGATTCTTTGCAGAGTGTTATGTTCTATTTTCACAAATCAGGATATGATGAGGTGGAGAATTATACCAATTTTTTTCATTTGCTTTTGAGAGTCAAGTTTTTGTTTGTTTGTTTCAAAGGAGAAAGAAAATAGTATTTTCAAAGCTCCCAAAAACAAATTAACTAAAATAAAATAGGATTTGCCCATCACTAAACCCTACTTCCAGCTTCATTATGTTATTTAAATGAAACTATCTACATTTTAATCCTTGTGGAAAAGTCTGCTGGCAGAATTAATAATTACAATAAAGAGCCATGAAAGTCCATACTAATGATAAGATAAAGAATTTATTTACATCACTACAGTGGAAGATAATCTTCCCCTATGTCCTAATCTACTGACATCCAGGTTGTGATCTAGAATAAGCTCTTAATAATGAATAATCTGAATTTCTGCTGAGCAGAAAATGGATGATTTAACAAAGAACCTCAGAAGTAGAAACCAAGCATGGGAACTAATTGTTCTATTATTCCACTTCTCTTAATTTTAAGGCGTCAAAGCTTTTGATTGCTGCTGACATCTTATGCATGTTTGTACCTTACTATGTCTTATTTAGTATGATAACTTAACACTTTCTACTCATTTTTAGTATGATTATTTAAAAATTTTGACATTTTCATGCATTGACTCTAGAAAAGAAAAATAGGAAAGCAACATTTATTCAAACCTTTATTCTCATTTACCAAGGAGTGTTTGGGAAGCAATAAGGTTGCTTATCTTAATACAAGGATATTTGCACCTCTGGGAACAGACAGATGCCTGTTATTATTGTTTTTCCTTTGTGCATTTTTGGAGATTATATATATGTGCTTGTTTTTAAAAAAACACACTAAAATATGGCCGTTTGCAAGATTATTGGATTTCTCTGCACGTGTCAGTGTCATAGCTGTGCAAGAATATTTCATTCCTTCTTTACAGTATAGTTTTCAACAGCCATGGCTGACATTTGACTGTGGATTCTCAGTCTACCAAACAATCGCTCGGTGCTCCATACTTTCAGGTGTAGGCCCTGATCTTTGTGATATGCAAAATAAATAAATATACAAAATGATGTATATCTATATGGCATCTCTAGCTATACCCATTTATCTATCTGTATATTGCTGTCTATACTTCTACCATTGATATGCCTTGGAAGTTCAGGGATGGTTCTGAATGTGTATATGTTTGTGTGTGTGTTATATGCATATGTTTGAATGCATATAGAGAAAGGTTATACCAGTGGTGAAATGTAAAATTTGTTACTATTGGTTCTGTGGGTGTGGCTTGGTGGTGGTGGTGGTAATATGACTGAGTGGGCGTGGTCAACTTTTTTTAAAAAAACTTTTAAAACCATTTTTTCTATAACCTCTTCAGCCGAAGAGGTTGTAGAAAAAAGGCTTTTAAAAGCCTCTGACGATCCCAGCTGAGCTGGGCGATCATCAGAGGCTTTTTCCTTTACTTTTAAAAGCATTTTTTTCGGCCAAAGAGGTTGTAGAAAAAATGCTTTAAAATTTTTTTTAAAAAGCCTCTGATGATTGTGCGGCTCAGCTGGCCATGGGGGGGGGGGGTGTCAGGGATTTTTGTTACCGGTTCTCCGAACCACCCACCACCATTGCTACCGAATCAGGCGATCTGGTCCGAACCAGGAGCATTTCACCCCTGGTTTATACAGCTTATACAGTATAAGAGTGACTCTTTCCCCCCCCCCCTTTTAAAGGGTTTTAAAACAGGGAATATTTGGAAGAAAAAGAAGAGATGCTGAGCACCAGCTTCTGCCTTCACATGCTGACTTTCTGGCAACTGCAAATTATTTCCATGGACAGATGCTGAGTGGTTGAAGTTGACCTTTTCCTGCTCTTCAAGTGTGTCTGATTGACTGGTGTTGTCCTTGTGGTATCCTGTCCACCTACTCACTCTCCAACTTTGCATATCCACTAAAAGTCCAGTGGTGTTTCTTTCCATGATTTCTATTTGGTTAGAATATATCATCCAAATCAATCCTCTCCCTCTTGAGCCACAGTCTGTAAACATAAAACTTCATTTCTCTTCTGACAAATTCTCATTATATCCCTACCTTCAAGCAGCTTGACAGTGTAAAATATCTTCTTAATAACAGGCTTAGTGGCAGAATACAGCAGCTTATTGTTATTTCTTTTGGAAAAAAAAGTGCATACATATAAATTAAATTAACTTCAAGTGCCAGATATTTGATATACACTGTAGGTAAATAGGAGTCTTGAGGGGGATTACTTGAAGTTTTCCTGGATAACTGTAATGATTTTTGCCTTGTTTTGATATATCTTCACAACACAAAGTGCAATAACAATGGAAAATTATAGATTTCATTAATTTTGTCTATTTAGGGTTGCAACCATCCTGGATCAAATGCATTTTGGAGAGAGAAAAATAGTTAATCACATTGTAAATTATCTTACTTCAGATACTTATGTGAAATTCTAGCTCTCTGGAGAAAACTTTGATGCTGGGAATGATACAAGGAAGAAGAGGAAGACAACTAGTAGTAAGGTGGATGAACTTAGTTAAAGTGGTGATGGGTGCACTGTTGGGAGACCTGAAAGATCAGGTTAGGGACAGGTCATCATGGAGAAAATCCAAGTACCGTGTTTCCCCCAAAATAAGACCCTGTCTTATATTTTTTTTCCACCAAAAAAGGCATCAGATCTTATTATCGGGGGATGCTGTCCACTGACTCATCTCACTTGCATGAGTCACCCCTGGCCTCCTTTTTTCTGTCAGAGGCCTTCAAGAACTTCTTCTTCTGTGGCCGGCAAGGCTTTCCTGAAGGCCACTTCAGCCGATAACAGAGTTCCAGATCAATCCGGACCTTTGTTATCAGCTACAGAGTCCTTCAGGAAAACCTTACCAGCCTTGCTGGCTGCAGAAGAAATGGGCCAGCAAGGGGTGTGTAAGACTTGGCTGTAACTGTCCAAAGATAAGTAGTAGGGCAGATTCACCCCACTATCCCCATCCTAACTTAATCTGTGCACCCTGGAGTGCACTTTTTATCTGTGCACCCTGGAGTGGTCTTAACTAGGGCTTATTTTGGGGGTAGGGCTTATATTGGGCCCAAGTGTAAAAATCAAGCTATGTGTTGTGGCCCGCCAGCAGCCTGTGCGGCTTGTGGCTGATCTTGACGAGGAGGCTGGTGTGGTGTCGCGCCAGCAGCCTGTGCTGCCGGCGCTTGCTTTGGACAGCAAGGAGGCTGAAGAGGATGTGGTGCCAGAGGCAGAGACTCAGCCAGGGCCTTCAGAACCTCCAGAGGCTCCTTCAAGTGCAGAGAATGAAGTGGAGGAGCCTCTCCTCAATGCTCGAGCACGCAGGGCTGCCAAAAGACAGGAGTGGCTATTCAGGAGTAGGGGGTCTCCTCGAGAGTAAGGCTTGGGGCTAATTGGCTGCTCCTTTAGCCTATTTAAGTCACACGCAGTTAGCAATTGTTGCTGGAAACAACATTTAATTATTATGCAGCGCATTTTGGAGAGTGAGTTTCTTATCACATCTTGGATCCTGGGCTGGTTGCCAACCTTTGTCAGACTTTGTTTATTCTTTGTACTTTATAGCAGGCTGATAAGGACATTTGCACTGAAAGCCTGCATTTTGAAAGGGGTCGGTTTGTAATAAACGGAGTTTTTGGACCTTGGTATGTGTCACACTCCGTGGGATCCGGAGCTGGGGCAGAACACTATGACTTACTTTTGAGGTAATTGTATTTTTGGGAAAACACAGTATATGGTTTTTAGGAATTAAAAACAACTTGATGGCGCATACTCAATCAACAAATTCTATTCATGTCTTTTCAGAAACAGGCTCTGTTAAATGGTATATATAACAAGCATAAGCATTTTCAGCACTTTACATTACTATTAGAACACTTCCTCCAGAAGTTAAACTTATATTTCAGTAGAAATCTAACATTTCTACTTTTAACATAACTACTTTTTATAGATCCTTTGGGGGAAATTCTCTGTTGTTTTACTCTATGAAATGTCTTTGGAAAAAAAATTTCTAGGTGAAAATGCATGTATTTTAAAGTTAATTTGTCATATTCTTCAAGCTTCTATAGCTTCTTCCACTCCCCAATATTTTACTGGTATATTAAAAATCAAAGTAATATTCCATATATGTACAATCATTTTCTGGGAAAGATCATATTATTATTTGAAATATAACAATGAAATAAACATGTGGTGTGTTCAATATTTCCTTTCTTAACAAACATTTAACATGCCACCCTTGAATATAATTTTTACATTGCTTTCTGTTATGTATTTGTTAAACTTTTGGAAACTTTTCTCAACCATGCCATTTGTTAACCGGATGAGATAAACTACATGAACAGACATCTGGTACCTGGGGACTGTCGAAGTATTCAACACTGTGCAGTGTACAATTATTCAGTAATTTGGTTAGTTATATTGCTCTGATTATCTATTCTTTTTTTACCATTAATTTTGTTCAAAAGAACTTAGAGTGTGAAAAAAGAAAAGTGAATAAAACAAAAACCATTTGATAATTTAATCAACAAGTTAAAATGCATCAACTAAGTCAATAAAGAAAATAGAAGTAAAATAAAAAAATAAAAAATCCATTTGAAAAGGCAATCTGCTCCCAAAGCAATTGTTAATTAATCAGATTAGTCAGACAGCTGAAAGCTCACAACTATAAAATTATCGATGATCAAAGAAAAGAATTAATTTCTTTAATTCAGGTTGAACTCCTGGTGACTTACAGTAAAACATCTATGCAGGTTTTTTGGCATGATATTGAAATGGTCCACTATGGCCTTCTTCTAGCAAGTATTTTCAACTTCTCATTCTACCCATACATTCTCCCATATATAAGATTATGTGCAGCATTTTAATTTTTCTGATTTTTGAATAAGCAACCAGTTTTATTATTTATTTATTTATTTTTATCATTTTTATTTGTATTTTTCATATACAACTCAAGGTGGCAAATATTCCTTCCTCCTTTTATTTTCCCCACAACAACAACCTTATAAAGTAAGTTGGGCTAGAGAGAGTGATTGGTCCAAAGTCAAACCTGGCTTTCATAGTGGAACTAGAACACACAATCTCCTGGTTTCTCAGCCAACAGCTTACCTCAGAGTGGGCCGCTGCCATTTTGCACCGGTTTGGGCAAACCGGTAGTTTAGATTCTGCACAGTTTGATAAACTGGCAAATCCCACCCCAGTTTGTTTTTTGGCCTGTTTTCTGGGCTGTTTTTTGGCCCTTTTTGGGGCTGTTTTGGGCCATTTTCAGGCCAAGAACAGCCTGAAAAACAGCCTGAAAATGGCCTGAAAATGGTCTGAAAAATGGCATGAAAATGGTCCCCAAAACAGTCTGAAAATGGCCCAAAAAACAAGCTGAAAAAATGGGGAGGGCAGGGCCAGCAAGTGATGGGATTAGCCCAAATGGCTGAATCCTACCTCTGCCTTTGAGGCAAGTGGCCAGGAGGCGGGGCTGGTGTGATGAGTGACATCACCCATCCAGTCACATGACCAACTGGCCACACCTACTGAGCCAGAGAAATGGTTAAGTTATTCAAGTCCCACCACTCCCTTACCTATTACTCCAAACTGGCTCTTCAATTCTCTTCCTTACTGCTATTGGTTTGGATCAGATTGGGTGATGTGAAAATACAGGTTTTAGAAGAAATAAAATATGTAATCAGAAAGAAGACAATGCCAAATTGCTTGCCTGCCTGATAAATTCATTCTGTAGTTCTTTAACACAATCAGACTTAAAGATTTCATGACAATAGATGGACTGCAGTTAAAGTGCAGGCTGATCAATAACAGAATAACAGAATTGGGAGTATTGTATTGTATATCACACAATGTATTGTTGTGTGCTAACAATATGTTCCATTGAAAGTCAAGAAAGCAAATGGAAAATACAAGTGTTGACTGATTAAGCAATTACTCATTGCTTCTATAAAAAAATACCACATTTTCCAGTGCCTTGACCACATTCGCCTTATAACACAGCAGTTTGATCTGAATGTGAGTTGCACAATTATTCATCAATTGATCTAAATGAAACACTTTTTAATATTAAATAATGAAAAATTATGTCTATTATAAAAGCCAAGTGATTGCTTTGATAACTTCCTTTTTTCTCATGGTTGGATGCCATCTCAAGCTTCATGTTCACCTGGAGCCTGCAGCGTAAATTTAAAAGTCTTTTTAAAAAAAACTCTCCCAGCTTATTTTCAAGTGTCTTCTACAGGCTGCTTAATTTTCAATAGCTGTTTGGATGGCAAGCAAAGTGAGAGGTGGAAAAATTTTGGATGTGTAGGAGAAGATCCCTGAGAACAGTGATTTGCCTTGAGCAACGATTAATGAAACAGGCTTTATACATTTTATAACCAGAAGGAAATTTATAATAGAAATAAGCTAAACTATATGCTTAATTATATGTTAATATATAGCTTAACTATATGTTACTAAGAGGAGATTCAGAAACCAAATACCTGGAACAAGGACAGAAAAATCAGCAATCTCTTATACAAAGAGGGACACAGAGTAAATCCTGTCAAACTATTTACTAAGTCTGCACTACTATTGATCTTCTCATCTTCTCATCGTTCCCACCACCCATCTCCTCGCAGTTATGACTGTATGACAGTAACCTTGTTGCTGGTATCTTTACGATTTATATTGATATTGTTTGCTGATTGTTTATTTTTACCCTATGACTATCATTAAGTGTTGTACCTCATGATTCTTGATGAACATATCTTTTCTTTTATGTATACTGAAAGCATATGCACCAAGACAAATTCCTTGTGTGTCCAATCACACTTGGCCAATAAAAATTCTATTCTATCCTATCCTATTAACTGTATATTTACACTCTCATACTCCATTATGGTCAGTAGGTCATAAAGAATTGGTGCCATTGGACTTGGTCTTCCAAAAGTGCTTGTCAGCAAAGGCCTAAGTTTATTGCAAAATACTATTGACTGCTATAAATATCAGTAAAGGGCACAAAATGTATTGTGATTGGGAGTTTCCAATTGTCCTAACTCCACTGTTAATTATCAACATACTGAACACAGTGGGAATAGCACCTGTATTTATTAACTTGTGTGAACTATTTAATTCAATGTTGACTATTTAATTTTACACAGCTTAATTGATTTCATATTTGAAGGGAAATGCAACATTGAGAGGTGATGTAGTTCTAATTACCTTGAAATGCAACACGACCAATTTAATACATTTTATTTAGACAATGCAAGACACAACAGCTCATCTGTCATGATGAGCAGAATTCTATACCAATAAACTATTTGGTTTCAAAATTTAAAAAATAATATCCAGAATAAATAGGGGCTTACACAAGTCTACAAATCATTAATCATTTGATTGCTAAACAAAAAGTGTCCAAGCAAGTTAAATTCTTAATCTGAAAGGTAAAATAATAATGCAATATTTATCCATCAATTAATTGGATTCAAATATATATTTTAATTTATAATTAAATGATGACTTTTCCAATTAATCTTCAGGTAAGACAACAATTTGTTAAAATGCAGAGTATGCTTAAATAAATTGCATTCTTTTTCTTTTATGTCTTTGAGTCAGTCTTGACTCCTGAAACTACATGAACAAATGCATTCAGATTGTTTTTTTAAAATCAATGTTTTCAGATGTGATTTGCCATTACTTTCCTCTTTCTTAGAATTGAAAGAAAGGGACTGCCCCAAAGTAATAAAGTAATAAACTCTCCTCCATGTCTAAGGCAGGGCTAGAACTCCCAGTGTCTCCATTTCTAGCCATGTCTATCTAACTCAATTTTTTACCCATCTCAACTAACTCTTACAACTGACCCTAGGCAGGAGACATTTTCTGTTTGCAGAATACGTATATTATTGATTTAACATGTACTTCATTCATGCAAAGGTATGTGGCAGAGCAAGAAACAAAGGTTGTTTGTACCTAGTTTGCCCATTTACTGTAGTTAGCAACATTTAACCAATGTTCTTGGACTGCAAAAACAACTTGCATATGGGTTAGTACTTTGATTGAAGAATATTAGAAATACCAGACGGTGGGCTCAGCTGGAAAGTTGAAAATATATCATGGAAGAAAGCAATGACAAGTCACTTACATAATGTTGCCATTACACAAGACGGCTGCTGAAATTACCAGGAAAAGAGTTTGGCTTAGAAAAATAGTTGTCTTATTTATGTATTCTATTTGTATAGCCAGCCTTCTCAACCAGTGACTTATCCTGTGACTTTTCCTTTTCATTTAATAATTTAAGATTTAATTATTTCAGATGTTCTCATATCATTTGTGATTCATCTGCTACCATAATTCCCCTATATTCCTTGTTCCACTAGAAAGCATTAAAGCCTACCTTCAGTCACTATATTCAGATAGAAAAATATTGACGATGGTGAGAAACCCTAAGGATAAAATTGAGTTGGAAAACCAGGGAATATACGAAGTGCGATATGCCTCCTGTCAGTCATCTTATATTGGACAGACAAATAGATGGATAATATTATGTTTAGAAGAACATAAAAATGCAGCGAGGAAAGAAGAGCAAACTTCTTCTTTGGTACAACACATGAAGGACACAATGGTTTTACAAAACCAGAACAGTGGTGAAAGAGGAACATCTCAACAAAAGAATAATCAGGGAGGCCATCGAAATTGAAAAGAGGCCACAGAATATGAACAGACAAGACAACGCCTCTAGTTTATCAAGTATTTGGGGACCTGCACTGAGAGAAACTCGAGTGTTAACATCAGAAGAGAGGCAGAGATTCCAACAAGCAACCAGTGGTGTTGTAAGGCCTGCCAGAATTCTTCCCTCTTTGCAGAGGGTGGCTAGCAACAGGGAGAGAGAGAGGATTGAGCCAGAAGACAGGCTGAGATCTCAACTAACAATCAAGGGTGCTGGGATGCCTACCAGAATCCTTTCCCTTCTACAGCAGACAGATAATAATAGAGAACCTGAGAAAGTTAGGCCTGTAACATGTACCCAAACAGCCAGGATGAGGAAGCAGGAAGAAAAACTGCTGTCCTCCAATCAGGACACAGAGTTACAGGCTAACCAGCATACGTCAGCAGCAGCAAACATAGAAAAGCAACAGCTCCGACCTCGCAACACACCCATAGCTTCTAAACTAAACAAGAGCCTGAAGATGACAGGGTTGTGAGCCTGTTGAAACGTTGCTAGAAAGAAAATTTTTTAAGATACCTGTAGGATTTTAGCTAAGGTTTTAAAGGACCTTGCAGAGTGCTCTGTAAGGATTTTTGGAAGATTTTAAGATAGGATTTTAACCAGAAGAAAAAACAATCAACAGGTTAAGCTAAACATTACACTAATCTTCAAATCCTTCTATTAACTATTATAATATTTAGGGTATGGAAAGTCCATAGTAGAAACAGAGTATGTGACAATGTGGACAACAAATTTCATACCGGGATATGAATAAATAATGAGCTGAATGGCCATGGTTTAATTTTCCTTTACCCTGATGTCTGTGGGCTGCTGAGAGATACATTACAAAACAGTGAACTCTGTCTCTGAAAACGCCAATCAGACTGGCTGGTGAAACATCAGGACAAAAGAAGATCAAACACTCATCACTGTTTCATTGAGGTCAGCCATGAAAGCCTATACTAGTATCATGCCACAATAGTTTCCTTCTGGTAATCAAGGAATAACTCTTTTAACTGATTAGAGAGAAAAGGCCCTTAATTTAGTGCTTCCAAAATATGCTTCCACTCACTAACTCAGAACTTTTGAAAAATCCATAGAGGACAAGGCAAACAGTGATTGTTTATTTGCCATTTACAAATGTTTTGGTTTTTTGGGTGACGGCAAGATTGTGGTTGCCCAATATTGGGTTTATCTAAACAATGCCATCCCTTAAATATTGGAGAGACCAAGAAGTTGTTTCTCACAAATGCTTCCTATTTTCTCTTTGGACCTGACAAAGAACTATTATAACACACATTACTGAGCAGAGAAAGAATTTAAATTCTCTCAGTTTTGTTGATCCTACAATGAGCATGATTTATATGGAAGAGGGCACTGTAAAGCAGTATTTGCTAGTCAGTATTGAAATATGATTTTGCCTTTCATTGCCCATCTAGTAGTAGAACAAAGAAGCCTTGTTTTGCCTTGTCAATATCCATGTTTCTTCTTAACTTCCTTTCCATATCTGTATTATATAATGATGTTTATTAATTAGTTCACTAGTGAGTCTAAACAAAAATGACTCCAATTGTTTTTTTGAGGCTTTCTTGCTTTGTCATGGAGAGAAATAGAATTATCTTTATTCCGCCACAGGCTTACTTTGGACTAAAGCCCAGGCTACAATTCTGAATGTAAATCCTTTTTTTTTTATCATATAATGCAGAGGTTTTATGCATTAATATACTGATATCAAAACTGCAATCAAATATTTTCTTCAAATGAAAAATCTTTGATTACTCCAATGAGATCTTACAGCTATCAAAATTCTTCTGGGTGTGAGACTGAAATACTAAAATGTAAGAAAAAGAAATATTCTCTATGTTGGAAAAAAGATTTTTTTAACAAATATAAAACAATAGGATCAACCTTCTGGATCAGGCCAAGGCCATTTCAGTCCAATATTTTGTTTCTAAAAAGGCCAGCCAAATACTCATAAAAGCAAAAAACAAGCAACAAAACAAAACGGGGAAAAACCCAAACCTTGTCATGCCATTTTTGATAGCATGCTGTCCTCAACTCACATATAATGTATGGAGTCTTCAGATCTTATTATAGTCCTATTATAGATAAAACTTATTATAGTTTTCCATAAATTGATCCAATCATCTTTTAAAGCCATTCATATTAGTGATCACCATGAGTCATGATCATGAATTTTGGTTTAATTATACTTTGTGAGAATAAGTATTTTGTTTGAACAAAGTTTTATTCCAGCCAAATTAATTTGATAACTACTAGTCCTAGTTTACTGAGAAGATAAATATTTCCCTTTTGATTATTTCCATGTTATTCACACATATTCAAACATATTTTTTTCCAACTCACTTGTTCCCTAAACTAAAGATTCTCAAATATTCTAGCTTTTTCTGATAAGATATATATTTGAGCCCCTGATTATTTTGATTTTCATTTACTGCACACTTTTTTGTGCCTTCAAGTGTTGACTCCTGGCAACTACCTGGGCAAGCCCCTGAAGTTTTCTTGGCAAGGTTTTATGCCAATGGCCAATGGTTTGCCATTGTCTGCTTGATAGGACTGAGATACAGTGACAAGGTTATCCAGCTGAATTTGTGTCTAAGATGGGTAAATATATCTTTATCTATATCCAGTGGTGAGATTCAGCCAGTTCGCATCCCCTTCGGGAGAACTGATTATTAACTTTCTGAGCAGTTGGCAAACTGGTTGTTGGAAGAAATCATTAGGGCAGAGAACCAGTTGTTAAATTACTTGAATCCCACCATTGTCATCTATGTCTATATCTATATATCTATATCTATATCTATATCTATATCTATATCTGTATCTGTATCTGTATCTGTATCTGTATCTGTATCTGTATCTATATATCTATATATCTATATCCATATTTATATCTATCTACAAATCTGCTGTTATAGTAGCATTCCATCAGTATTTCATACATAGAGATTCCACAGATTTATATAAGAGTATTATTATAGCAGTAGTAATTTCAATCTTTTTCCTAACTCATTCCTTAAATTTAGAAATCTATTAAATGAGTAGGGGGGGAAAAGTTAAAAGTATTTGTTCAGTTTCCAACAATTCACTTTGTAACAATGATATCCATTTCCTTTCAGTTTTGGTGTTTTATTTCTCTTAGTATAACAAAGCCAAGAGAAGACCGCCAGAATGCAAAGATTATTATGGCAAAGCAATTCCCAGAAATGACTCGAAATCAATTAATTTCCTTTAAAAATGGATGGGAACAGTTTAAGTATTAGCAGCATGAAACATGTCACAGTTTCTATTGCATTCATTTGTATAACCCAGTTTTTGTTTTGTTTTGTTTTGTTTTGTTTTGTTTTGTTTTGTTTTGTTTTGTTTTGTTTTGTTTTGTTTTGTTTTGTTTTGTTTTGTTTTGTTTTGTTACAAAAGGCTATGACAGCATTAAACATATTGTTTCTTAAAAACAGCATATGCTTTTTTATATATAATTAGTTGTTGTGGTGGCTTCTGTTAAAATCCTATCCTCCTGCTAAACGTGGCCTTTGGAGATGTTTTTTAATCATGCTAGTTGTAAATGTGCTTGAAAAACAAATCTGGATGTCCAAGTGCTTTTCATATGGAATCTATTAATCAGCAAGTAGGAAGGGACAAACTGAGTTATAATGCAGGCAAAGTTAAGAACCACGAACCATTTATTCACTTTGGTCAGGAAAGCCTTACTGAGACTGTTGAGATCTTTTCTGGTCTTTCTTGTCGTCTTCTGGTTTAGATTTGAGCAACCAGCTGTCTCTAACATCATCTAAGTAAGGACTTCTTTCAGTACCTCTTAAAATGTCTTTAAATATCTATAAATGTCTTTCTGATTATGAAGGCAACTTTACGATTGATTTTTTTTAAAATTTGATTTATATGCCACCCTTCTCCAGAGACTCAGGGCGGCTTACAGTGCGTTAAGCAATAGCCTTCATACTTTTGTATATTTATACAAAGTCAGCTTATTGCCCCCACAAACTGGGTCCTCATTTAACCTACCTTAGAAAGGATGGAAGGCTGAGTCAACCTTGAGCCTGGTAAGATTCGAACCTGCAGAAATTGCAGGCAGCTGTGTTAATAACAGGGTGCATTAAACCACTGTACTACCAAGGCTCTTTGATTGATTGATTGATGATTGATTGATTGATCAAACATGTACAAGATAGCAAGTATAGGTATGAACATAAACATAAACAAAGGAACTAAGTACAGATAAATGGGGACAGTAAGACAGGGATGGTAGGCACACTGATGCACTTATGCATGCCCCCTTTATGGACCTCTTAGGAATGGGGTGAGATCCATGGTAGATAGTTTGAGGCTGAAGCTGTGAGGGTTTGAGGCTGTAAAACGGAGTCGAGTAGAGCATTTGAGGCGTTGACCACTCTGTTGCTGAAGTCGTATTTTCTGCAATCGCCATGCAGAAAATAGACACTATTCTAAGGTACAAAACAACTTTAAAGACAATAAGCTATTTGAAGTCAATGGATGAATTTCCCTGTTACTTTGCTTGCAGCTGATGGGACAATCTCCTTCAAATGTTAGTATGTTTCACAAAAACATTCAAAGGGACAGTTTTTGTCGATGTCAAAGATTAAAATAGCAGTTTTTCTTTCTCTCCTCTGTCTGGTTGCGTGATCTCTCCTCATTCATCTTGGCTTGTCTCAGTCAGTCCATTTTTCTTCTTGGTTCTTCAAATCTCAATCCTCCTTTAGTTGATCCACTTGGTTTGGGAGTGAAGAGAGAAAGGATTCAGAAACATTCTTTCCCAAGCCAGAAGGAAAAGGAGATGGGTAGTTTTATTGGTGAAACTGCCCATCTCTTTTTCCTTCTGGCTTGGGAAAGAATGTTTCTGAATCCTTTCTATCTTCACCCCCAAACCAAGTCTCTCCCCTTATTAGTTGCAGGGAATACAAATCCCTGCTGAGCAAAGAGCCAAGAGCCAGAGGGGAGAAAAAACTTTATTCTTTCTCCCTTTTACCTTTTGTTTATTCATGTGTAGGCTTCTTGCCCACTTTAAAGATTTGTGTTTTATTCCCTTTATCTTCATAGATTGCCTCTTGCCAAGTTACTCTTTTTTATTTACTTTTATCTGACCATAACATCAGGCTATCTTCTTGTGCTTTCTGTTCCCTCATTCCTCAGTGTGCATTTCAGTCCTTGTGTGCATCCACAACCCCACAGCTTTTTATGTCTTTCTTAATGTTTATTTCTCTGTTCCTTGCAATAAACTTTTTCCCTTGCTGGAGATCTTTCTGACTTCCTTCCCAGACTCCCAACTGTCTACCAGCTGCTTATTACTTCCCTTAATTTCTACAATTTTTCCCCCTTAACATCACTGAAAACCCTATTTCCTCCAATTCTGACTTGGTTATAGATATTGTGTGTGAGAGCCTTTACACCCAAGTTAACTTTTTTACTTCTCCTAGGAAAGTTTGCACCAGACTTTAATCCTCTTAATTATTCTTAAACTTTAGTGAACTCTATGGGTTGTATGTATAAACAACTGAGATTTACAGATTTTTCCCTCTTAAGGAATTGAAAAGTTTACCTGATAAATAAATGCCATCTGGTACCAAAGATGTCTGAATGGTCTCTGGGGCTATAGTCCATTATAAAAACAATGGATTTTGATGAGAATGGATTCACCTGGCTGTGACAACAACTTCAGTAAACAGTTTGTTGTGCTCAGACAGAAAATATGTCATAACTTTGTGTGAGAACTTTTTCAAAGTAAAATCAAAACATCGACTGTCATCTCACTGAGAAAGTCAAGGGGAATAGGAATTGTGATAGATCATGATATTCTGTTGATTCTCTGACTAGTTTATAAAAGGAGACTACTACTTGGGTTCCATTGTCTGATTTGCTATACAGTGTAATGTCAGAAAATATGTCTTAAATGATGAGGTTCTTGTTTGAGTTTAAGGAGCTTGTCCCAATGCAAACAAATCTGAAATTAGATAAATTGAACGGAGGAAAAATGTAAATTCCACTGAAACAATTCAAACAGATTTAAGATATGCTTTCTTGACAAAGCTATAAATTACTTTATGTCCTCAATAAAAGGAAGAAATAACATCAGGAAAATGGCAAAAAGAATGCCTTATATGTGCACTAAAATAATGAATTCATGAAGGCTTTAAGTTATACTTAAACTCATACACTATTAATTTGAAAAACAGACTTAATCTGGACTCCAGATTAAGAACCTCTGTTTTGTAGTTTCTCTAACTTTTCATTAAGAATTATTATATATTTGCATACCCTTATTTTTTATTTTATTTTTTTATTCTCATGAAGGATTTTTATGGTGTAGATATACAGTGCCTTTTTTCTGGGTCATATCTGTATTGTAACAATGATTGCTCCTGTGTCTCTTAAGGATTCTAATATCATCTGGGAATTAAATATATGTACAATTGGAATGGAAGTTTGTCACCTTTTTATTGTGCACCTCTACTGCTTGTATTTCATCCAAGTCATGTCGTTTACAGTATATTGACAAAGCTGGCTTTTATTGCTGTCAATTCTTCAGATTCTGTATTGCTAAAGAACAGCTACCTGAATTCTCTACCATCTCAAATTTCACTAAAAGTACTGACAGTTAAGAATCTTTTTTTTTAATTATTTATTTATTTATTTAAAACAGTACATCAAACAAAAAAGGAATAGTCCAACAAACGATCGCGACAGAAACTTTACATAATATTTACACTTTCTACGGTATGTAGGCTTCAGTCAAATTTAACAAAAGTTAAACATAGTCCTGGCTATACTTGACTTTTTGGGTGTCTGTTGTTCAACCAAACATACCATTTGTCCCAACATTGGAAATATACGGAGTCCTTTTGATCTCGCAATGCTTTAGTCAGTCTGTCGGCTTCCGCATAATCCAAAATTTTCTCCAGAATCAAATCTTCAGCCGGCAGGTCTTTCCCCTTCCAATGTTGGGCGAAACATATTCTTGCTGACGTGGTGATAAATACACACAGACACCATATATTTGTGCCTATATTATCTGGCCTAATGTTCAGTAGATAGTACTCTGGTTTCAGAATTAGGTTATAACCTGTGATTTCCATAATCCATACCTATATGGTTTTCCAGAATTCCCTCATCCTGGAACAGGTCCACCACATGTGGAAATAGGTGCCGATCTCCCCGCACTTCCAACAGTTTGGTGAGAGATTTGAATACATTTTAGAAAGACGAGCAGGTGGAAGGTGCCATCTATACAGCATCTTGTACACATTTTCTTTATATGATGTTGCCCACAGGAGTTTCATATGTTTGAGCCAGATTTCTTCCCATTTGGTCAAATCAATTGGATAACCAATATTTCTCCCCCAGGCAATCATAGAATATTTAACTATTTCATCCCCTATCCAATAGTCTATTAGAAGTTTATATATCCTTGATAACATTTTATCCTCTTTTCCTAGAATAATATTGTCCAGATCATGCTGATTCAAATTAATACCAACTTGTTCCCTATCTTTTTTAAATTTCGAGCAAATTTGGGCATAAGCCCACCAATCCAGTTGTCTTCCCTGCAACTCCAACTCATTTCTTGTTTTCAGACTGTCATGGGGGTCCAAAAGTTCCCGGTAAGAGAGGTGATTTTCTTTGTTATATAGAGGCCTATACGTTATAGCTTCGAGTGGGACCAGCCAGGAGGGGACTGAAAAGTAAAATTTATCCTTAATTTTCCTCCACGACTCAATTAGAATATTCCTCACATAATGTCCTGCAAGGCACCTGTGCTTTGGGATTTTATTTTGCCAGAGAAAATAATGCCATCCTTGATGTAATCCCTCACCTTCCAAAATCAACAACCTCCTTCTTCTCAGCAATATCCAATCCCTAATCCAGACTAAATTTGCGGCCTGATAGTAGTATTCCCATTTTGGAACACCAAATCCTCCTCTTTCTTTAAGTTCTTGAAGCATTTTAAGTTTAATTCTGGGTTTTCTATTTTGCCAAATGAATTTAAGGACATAGGAGTTTAATTTTTTAAAAAAATTGTTATCCAGTCTAACTGGTGCTGTGTAGAATAGGTATATCCATTTCGGAAGTATATAAGTTTTAATAATTGCTATTCTACCTAGTAGGGATATCTGCATGTTCTTCCACTTCTCTAGATCCTGACCTGTTCTCTTGAGAAGGTTCAGATAGTTGTCTTCTTTGATCGTGGAGCATTTGGCTGATATAATAATGCCTAGATATTTTAGTTTGTTTACAATTTGGAACCCCAAATTCACTTCTAATTCTTTCCCTTGCTTTACTGTTAAATTTTTGGCAATAATTTTAGTTTTTTCCCTATTGACTTTTAATCCCGCCACCTTACCATATTTTTCTATTTCCTGGGTCAGACACGGTCCCGATATCAACGGATCTTCTAATACAAATACTATGTCATCAGCGTAAGCCTGCACCTTATATTGTTGATTTTGGATATAAAGACCTTTTATCCCCATATTACGTCTAATTTCCCTCAATAAGGGTTCTAATGACAGAATAAATAGCAACGGGGAAAGCGGACACCCTTGTCTAGTTCCTTTCTCAATATCAATTTGACCGGATACATCACCATTAATTGAAATTTTAGCAGTCTGCTTCGAATAAATTGCACGGATTGCCCGAATAAATCTTTCTCCAAATTGCATATGTTGCAGTAAACCTATTAAAAAACTCCAGTTCACCCGATCAAAGGCCTTATGTGCATCCATGAATACCAGGGCCAATTGTTTATCAGTATGGGTTTCATAATATTCCAAAACATTCATGACTATTCTTACGTTATCTCTAATCTGTCTGCCTGGTAAGAAACCATTTTGGTCTTCATGTATAAATTGGTTAAGAAACCCTTTGAGCCTCTCTGCTAAAACCGCTGCAAATAATTTATAATCTGCGTTAAGAAGTGAAATGGGCCTATAATTCTGAATCTGAGATAGATCGCTATCGTCCTTTGGCAAAAGAGTTATTAGTGCTTCTGTCCATGATTTCGGGGTCTGTCCCTCCCGAATTACCCCATTAAATAGTTCAGTCATATGCGTACCTAATGTTTCCCAAAGTGCTTTGTAATATTCAATCGGTAGGCCATCTGTACCGGGAGTTTTCCCTGTCTTTTGTTTTCCCATGACCCTTTCAATTTCCCCCTCCGTAATTTCTTCATCCAATACTTCCCTAGATAAGCCTGGTATTTTGGGTATGTCTGATTCCTCTAAGTATTTCTTTATTTCCTGCTCAGACTTATCTTCCTTACAATATAAATTAGTATAAAATTCCTGTGCAATTACTTTCTTCCCTTCTTCCCCTGTAATCCAATTGCCTTTCCCATCTCTCAAATTATGAATTCTGTTCTTTTCCTTTTCTTTATTTAGACGGTAAGTGAGCCACCTCCCTTGTTTATTTGCCCTTTCGAAGTATCTTTGCTTCATCCATCTTATTTTTTTCTCCAAATCCTGTTGATCTAATAAATTAATTTGGTGTCGTGCTACTTTCAAATTCATTTTAAATCCTATATTGCTTGGATCCTGCTGTAACATAGCCTCGCTTCTTACCAGGTCATCCAATAATTTATTACGCTCAGCCCTTTCCTTCTTTCGTTTCCCTGCCATATAGTTAATCACCAAAACACGAAACACAGCCTTCGCTGTGTCCCATACGTTGAAAGGGCATGCATCCTCCCTGTTATTTTCCTGAAAAAAGAACCCCATCTCTTTCTTTAGGTGTTTTAAGAATGGCTCATCTTTAAAAACTCCTTTGTCCAATCTCCACTTAGGCCTTATTTTCCGGCTTCCCCATGTTATCCAAAGAGGGTTGTGGTCTGCCCACTCATTGACGCCTATTTCTGCTTTCTGTATCCCCTGACTCAATTCCCCTGACAACCACGCCGCATCTATCCGCGACCAAGATGAGTGCCTGGCGGAGAAGTATGTATATTGTTTATCATCTGGGTGCTTTTCCCTCCAAATGTCTCTAAGTCCAAATTCTTCTTGTATTTGCTGCCAGATAAAAGGCAACCTTTTCTTTACCGTATTCTTTTCCCCTTCCTGCTTCCTCTTTCCAGATGTATAATCTTTGCTTTTATCCTCTATAGCATTAAAGTCTCCCACTACACAGATATGTGGGTAATCATATTCAACAAGTTTAGAGTGTAAGATCTGAAAGTTAAGAATCTGATTACAGACCATGTTATTGTCGGTGGCACCTGGTATTATGGAAGGTAAGCTCCTTGGAAATGCTAGAAGTACCTTAAAAAAACTTGCAGTGCTAGCAGTTACAAAACTTTTGGATGACAATCATTGATAAAAACCACAGTAGTACTTGAGTTACTGATGATTGTCTCCTTAATTCTGAGAGCCAATTTGGTATTACACTTAAGGTACCAGGCTAAAAACTGGGAGACTTAGTCCTAGTACCACCTTGTACACAAAGTCATTGGGTGACCTTGTTCGAGTCCATCTCTTTCAGCCCTAGGAAAGGGACTGTGACTAATCATTTCCCCAAAACTTTGTCAAGAAAACTGCAGGGATATGTCAAGGCAGTCACCAGGAGCTAAAATTGACTCAAAGGTAAACACACAAATCTCCATATATTTGTGGTAGAGATATAAAACAAATGCATGGTGTTTGTTTAAATAGGTAGATGTTTATAACTTATTAAAGAAAATATTAGCATCAAATCAACACTTATTAAATTACAACTAGATTGAAACATTCAGAAAACAATATATGGCTACATTAGCAATAGCACAGACTTATATACCACTTCACAGGTCTTTACAGCCTTCTCTAAGTAGTTTACAGAGTCGGCATATTGCCCCCAACAATCTGGTTCCTCATTTTACCAACCTTGGAAAGATGAAAGGATGAGTCAGACTTGAGCCAGTGAGACTTGAACTGCCGAACTGCTGTCAGTTGGCAGTCAGAGTCTCACTGCAGTCTGCAATCAGCAGAATTAGCTGAAATGTGGAACGCAAAAGGATCCATGTTTATCCCTTCCCCTATAATGAAAGCAGTCTAAAATCAGTCAGAGGTGTTATGGCTCTTAACATCAGCTTGTGCTTGATGTTATGCTTTGTATGCATCACATTCTGGTTCAATGTATGGCATCACAAATTTAAAGCAAAAAAATGGACAAGGAGTTGCCTTCAGATGCTCCTGAACTCTAACTTTCAGCCAATGTGACCAACATCTAGTCCAGCAGATATGACCAACATAACATCTAAGCCATTGCAGGTTCTCATTTCATTCTTAAATAATTCAAGATAGCCAAACTGGAAGAAATACTGTATGGGACATCCAAGCAGCCTTTCCAGCATTCCAGGTGTTTTGGGAAAGCAAGGACAAGGGAAATTCTGTGGATGGCATTCCTGGTACATCTGTAGAAAGCTGCACAGGCCACTGAAATTTCTTGCCAGTTGTACCATGGAACAGTTTGGATCAGGCTTGATGTAAAGCAGCCTTCTGTAATATTCTATCTTCATTTTTCAATGTCAGCAGAGTAATAAAAATGTGTAAATCATCTATTTCTCTTCTTGTAGAGCTATACGGTGTTAATATTGATCACTCAAACAGAGACATTTTTGAGATTTGAACTATACAAGTTTACCTTGTGGGTTATTTCTTAAGGTTCATTTAATTCATGCTGAAAAGTAAGAAGTCATCCTTAATAAAGAATTATATTGTTTTGTCCCTATCTATTGAATATGTATTTAGAATGCATCCCTGGTGCATGTTTTTTCATGTGTGTATTATGAGTAAAGCATTTTAAATATTTTCAACCAGCCTTTATGTTTTTTTTTTAAAGGCCCTGCTTCTTTCTACTCTCAGTATTATATTTGATTGATGCCTCTTTTGTGCTTGCAAAATGGAAAGCGTATTTTTCTTTGTCATTTTATTATTGTAATCTGTTGCACTGCTAGAATCTAATACTAGAGAATTGCATACTGTAATGCTTTACATTTTGAAAGGCAACCAGCGTGCTTTTTTTTTTTTTTTTTTGCTTTACTTTCATATTCATTCTGGAGAAAAATGTCAGACTGATCCCCAGCGTTTCATTTCCAAGGACAATTATCAGTCAGAGTTGTAATCATGTTGACTGTCCAATCCATATGGTAGCCAGCCCTTATTTCTGCAGACCCATTGCCCCTCCCTTAGCTAACAAGTTTTTGTTCTACCCAACCATAGTTCAGTCTGTCATTAAAAAAAAATAACAGAATAAGAGAGTTGGAACGGACTTTGGAGGTACAGAATCCCTCAGAAGGAGCTGAATCAGCAATATATGGGATATGTATAAGTATTATCTTTTAATGATCAGGCACTTTGATTATAATTTCAAAGCCAGTTGCTCTTGATCATTAAAGCCTTGCATAGTTTCCTATTGGCATCACTTCTGGCAAAGGTGGGAAGAGTGAGAAGAAGAAGGCAAGTTTATCTCTACACAGAATCCAAGAGTTGCCTTTGGCTGTGCGTCGTCGGCTATCTTCAAATGGGAGCCATTTCAGCAGACCATAAAAAGGGAGGGGAAGCAGAACCATTTATGATGTATAGCACCTTCTGACATCACCCAGTTATTGAGGCAATGTAGAAAACAATTAGGTGACTTTAATTAGATATCTGCCAGAGGCAGCATCATCACTTCATACAGGCTGGTTTCTTTGACTGAGTTTTTCCACATCTCAGTCTTAAGCTGATTGTCTACTATGCTTGAATCTGCTGGAAATGAAAGCAATTTAAGAAAACCCTTTGCAGAGGAAGAAAGGAGGGAGGAGAAGGGAGGGAGGCCATTTTTTTCCGATTACTTAGGGTAGAAGGATAAAGTGGAAAATTCTTGTCAACTGCATTTGAACTTTTTAAAAAAGAGAAAGAGATAGAGCTACCATTTCACTCCTTTAACTCTTTAAAAAAAACAGTGAGGGATGCATGGCAAGGACCAGTGGGGCCAGTGGGGAGGGGGCATTCCTGTCACAGAACACAACAACCAATTGGAGTAGAATTATTTGGATAGAATGAAATGAAGTTGATCAAGTGAACCAAGTTAAAAAAAAATACTACTTTTTACATATAGCAGAAACAGAAAAGTAGTGTTTGCCTTTTGGCTAGATTGGATGAAGGTGGATGTCCATGTTGTGCATTTTGCCCTCTAGAAATGACCCTTCTATGCTTTGAGCAAACATATGGATTAGTCTTCCCCTATAGCTATCCCCTAACAACAGCCATTTTGAAATAGTTCCATCCACACTGATCATTCAGAGAACTGTTTTTGTGAGCATTTATTTCCCCTTCCTCCCTTAGACAGGCTGAATGGGTGGTTGGTGAGGTGCGTGTGACAAAAACTGCATCACAATCTTGCAACATAAACTTGTCTCATGCACTTGCATGTGACATGCTGCAAGCACAAAAGGGCCCAGGTTGCATACTGACATCATGACACCTATTTTGTTATTTGATTACTATTGTGACTGGCTGTCAACACCTCTGTCCCTATCTTTGTTGCTTTCTGAACCACTTCTTTAGATGGCAAACCTGATAGCCAGGTCTGTTGTACTGATAACTTTTAAAAGCCACCTTAGCAGGGTTTTTTTCCTAAAGTAAAGTATAGAAAAATCTGCTTCAAATTAATAAATATGATGAAATCCCCTCAGCCACCAAGTTGATTGCTTTGCTTATTGATTTATATTTTCCAAATGGCCCTGTTTCTCCATTCAGTGAATCTTTCTGCAATCCATTTCTATATGAAAGTGGAAATAATATAACCCCATTCATTCTTTGTCTATTACTTCGCCATTATGCTTTGCTTACTTTCCTGCCTTAAGAGAACAACAAAAATGAGTATGGCCTTCTGGATTATGGCATTAAATGGTGATCTTCCTTCCTTGCCATTCATACAATTTTTTAGAAGATCTTAAAAAATCATTTCTTGCCTAGCTGGTTTGGCTAAACTGAATTCCTTTGTGATTTAATTTGCAGATTTTTTTTTCTTTATATTTTCCATGTACTTTTCTTTTATTCCCTCTCATTCTCTTGCAGGCCTACTATCTTCTACTAGGAAGAAATATAGCATTGTTATTCTTTTATTTTTTAAAAAAGAATTGTATATGATATTTGCTTGATTTTGATATATGACTTTGCTTGAAAACTATTTTTGGTGGATTGTTATCATGAAAATCAAAATATAAATAATTGCCATAAATGCATACAATATATAAGATTATCTGTTCATCTTCATTTTTATGTCTGTCTCTGTTGTAATCTTTCTGCCATAAGCTGCCTTCAGTATTATTTATGATTCCAAGAGTGCCATTCATATCTTATAAATAAATAATTTTCCATTGGGAAAAATGTACCAGTGTATACAAATATTATACATAGCAGACAGATGTCTTTTACACTTTTTAAAAGGCTAACACCAGTACAATTCAGGAAGTAGTGCTGTTTCAATTTTTATAAACTGGAAAAGCTATAAATTTCATGAATCAATCCTTGATTTCATTGAAACGAAGAAGTTTAAGAGTAGTTGATAACAAGAGCTATAAGGATGATAAAAAATGTAGAAAAAGCTATGTCTGAATTACTAAAGAAATTGACTTTCAACTAATGCTACTGTTTGGGAGCATAAGAAATCCTTTGAATTGTTTTGTATATATTCTGAGATTTATATGATTCTCAGAGGTAGTTTTGGCCAAGGTGCACCACAACTTGATTTAAAACATGTTTTAAATTTATTGACTAGTAAACCATCCAATAAGCCTGTAATCCAGTGCATATCTATACAGAAGTAAGTCTGTTATTTTCAATGGGATGTTTGATGTAATCCCAGCTGAAATTGTGCTTACTTAAGGAATTAGATAGAGACAAAAACTGCAGCTACCAGTTGAAAGAGCTTTAAAATGGCTCATTTCTACCAAAAGAAGAAGTAAATCAGAAGAAAAGTAAAAAAAAAAAAAAAAAACCAGCAGAGAAGCAAGAGACAATTTACAGTATCACACAACCAAATTTTAATCACCCTAGTAATATCAATTCAGTATCATCAAAAAACTAGATCTAAGTAATCTCCAATATGAATAAAGGCATGCCCCAGGATAATGTTGCAGGATCCAATTTGGGTCGGTCACTGGGACCAGAGATTTAGTCTTCTAAGCTTTCGGACTTGTGCTGGAGCCCATCCTCAGGTAATTTCTCTCTAGCAAAGAGTGTGCTTTGGGTTATTCTGTGTGTAATATTTATATGGTGCCTGTTGTGTGTGGCTTTTTATATATTGTTTGGGGTGTTGATGGCTAGCTATTAACCTCCAATATGTTTAATGCCTGGGAAAAACCTGCTTCTTCTCTTCCCCCCCCCCCACCCCCTTAATTTTTCATGTTTTTCCTGACCTGAAACAGTTTAGGATCCATTCTGGATGATGAGTCCCTCTGGTTGGATGGCACCCAATAGACTACTTAGGAAAAGCTGAAGTGTTTCAGAGTAGTAGTGGTGTTTATGATGTGTCTAGATTAAGGTTTTCAGGATATCCAGTTGCCATACAGGAAAAGAGAAACTAGAGCGTCAAAGAGATCATTATAATGGAAATATGGAACATAAGAAAGCTTATCAACCATTCAAAATTACAACAGACCTTCCAAGAAGGTATCCAGATTTCTAATGGCAGCACCCCATCCCGCCTGTGGTCACTTAATGAACTTTTGGGTGCTTGTCTAGCATCTCACCTTTAGGGCCAGTTGCAGTATTCTGCAATCATGTGATGCATTTTATGACAATTGTTTTCCAGTTATCCAATTTGACTGGTTTCTGGCAAAAAATACTCATAAGAATGCACAATCCTTTAATGATCATCACAGTCACCGCACATTTACTTAACAACTGTTTGAAAAAAGGTTGTAAAATTGAATCAGTCTGATGGGTATCTTGGCATACAACTGTCATTACTTATGGTAGAAATTCCGAGCTCCATTACAGTCATAAATTGAGAACCACCTACATGGATGGAAACCATTTTCATTCCAAGATAATTAAGCTGACTCAAAGACAGAAAGATAGCATTTTAATTCAAAGCTATATCCTATAGATTCAGGACAGCATGGTGGCTCAGCAGTTAAGCTGTTAGGCTTGTCAGTTAGAAAATTGGCAGCCCAGGTTTGAGACCTGAGTGCCATGTGATGGGGTGACCTCCCATCCTCACCCCAGCTCTTGCCAACTAAGCAGTTCAAAAGCAGTTCAAAAGCATGCAAATGTGAGTAGAGTAATAGAGTCTAACTTGAAACCTAAATTGCAATGAGAGCTTTACTAAAAGTATACTTAGGGAGTTTTTCATATCTATTCAAATGAGTGATGTTAATGGAACATATTGTAGTATTAAAACCCTAGGAAAAATAGGAAGAGAAATTACTAAAAAGCAGGAAATCATTTAAAAGATAGTAAAAGAGCTTTTTTAAAGAAAAAACATGAAAGAAATCTGAAAGAATTAGATACAATTATTTAGACCAAAACTCAGTAAAACTATAATGAACCATTTCTAAATATTTAAAAGAATATCAAGACTACAGCAATTGTTCTTATGTAGATTACAGTGCTGTTACTTCACTCACTATAATATTAATTTCAAAGGTTTCTGAAGGTGCAGCCCTAAGCATATTTATTAAACATTTCCAAGATTGAATACAAAAGTGCATAATTTAAAGACTCTCACATTCACTTTTCGAAAGGGGTAAAAAAAAATGCATTATGACATATATGTTTCACATTCTTTGATTTAAGATTTCAAGAAAAATACTAATTCTTTATCCTGTCAATGAGGCAAAAAATAAATAAATATATTCCTTAATGAATGTTTGGTAGCTGACAGGGGAAAGATGTTCTGTTTTTAAAAAGTAGCTATTTATTGATACTCAATTAAATGAAACAAAACCAGGTGTCTTACCTGTGAAAAACAATACTTCACAACATCTATTACTTTCCAAATGTTTATACAAAATAAATCAAAAGCCTTCTCGAGCAGAACTTGCTGGCACACAAAATTGCTAATCCAATATCTTTTTTCCACACACTGCAGTGGAATAAAAAGACAGGGAGATGTGTGGCCCAAGAGTAATTATTTTTATTTTCATAGCTACGGCAAAGTTCACAATTCAGTTATAGGATCTCTCATACAACATTTTCCTCCTACATCTGTAAGTCTTCAATTTACAACCATTCATTTAGAGACCGTTTGAAGTTACAATGGCACTGAAAAAATTGACCTATGACCATTTTTAGCACAACCATTGCAGCATCCCCATAGTCACGTGATCAAAATTCAGACACTTGACATGTATTTGGCATGTATTTATGATGGCTGCAGGGTCCCCGGAGTCACCTTTGCAACCTTCTGTCAAGCAAAGTCAATGGAGAAAACAGATTCAATCTAACAACTGTTCTACTAACATAATTGCAATTAACTATGTCAAGAAAGGTTGCAAAATGTGGCAAAACTCACTTAACAATTGTCTTGCTTAGCAGTGGAAATTTGGGGTTCAATGGGCAGATTTGGGCAGTCAAAGACTACCTGTAGTAGCATCCATTGAGTTTAAAAATCAAAACAAAAATCAAAACAAAAGCAACAATCTTTGTATTTCAATGCATATTCAAAAAGGGTGGGATTTCGGACTTCCGGTTTCCTCGTCTTCGGCGGCGACGGTGCCTTCTTTTAGCACCGCCACCCCCGCCGCTTGTAGAGCCGCTTCCCGATCGTGAAGCGGCTTGAAATCTTCAAAATCCCTAGGATTTATGAAGAAGAGGCAGCAGGGTACAGGTAGAGCCCCTGTAACCCCTCCAGGGAATTGTTTCTGGGGAGGAAACAGGCGCGGCTCCCTTACAAACTGCTGAGACTCTGGGCGGCGTGGGACGTCTTCTGCCTTTGCAGAACAAGCCGACTTCAGGAAACCTTTAAAGAGCGAGGAAGTAAGCCAAATAAACACTTGAAATCCACTTGAACCTTGAAACTCTGAACTGCAAGTATTAGCCCTTTGCTGATTTTTTATGCTGAAGTGAAAGTTTCGGAATGAGTGAAAGTGACTGAAAAAATATGGCGCTCAGCAAATGAATCAGTGGGTGTGGATTGGTGAAGTTATCTTGTCTTCTATAAAGTTAAAAAGTTGCTACAAAGTTGCTCCGGCTGCAACAGAAATAAGAGGAAAATCTCTCCCTTTTACTTGTTTTACTTGTTTTTGCTGCACTATAGTTTTGCCCTGAGTAAATCTGGGGGACTTTTTTAGAAGGTATTGTGGAGGTGGCAGAAGAGGCGGAACCTCCCTTTTTAGAAAAGCCAGCTTACGTGGCAGGATGGCTTCAAAGAAGCAGGAAGGCAAAACAGGGGGGGGATCCCCCCCACGTAAACAGAACACGCAGTCACAAGCTCAAAAAAAAGATCTGGATATGGGAGATTTAAAAGAATTCATTTCAAATATTTTGGATGAGAAATTTCAAGACATGGATGATAAAATAAATAAAATAGATGAAAAAATCCAAAAGTCACAACAGGAAATTATGCAGGAAATGCAGCAGAACCAAAAGATGGTGACCAAAAAAATAACGGATGTGGCGTCTGGCCTGGCAGGATTTATTATGAAAGTTGAGTCAAAAGTGGATGAATTTAAATCAGAAGTTAATGCCAAGTTGAAAAATAATGATCATAAATTTTTTGAGGTTGATGACAAGATGCAGAGAGTTGAGAATGACATTGTTATGATGCAATTCCGGGCAATGGAATTTGCTATATGGCTTCGAGGAATTAGAGAAGAGGAGAGACAAGATTTGAGACAGATTTGTGCTGAAGCCCTAGCTGTGATTTTAAAAACTGATCCTGAGATGGTCTTTTGCAAAATAGATAAAATCTACAGAGTTAACTCGTGGGTGGCCAGACAAAGACAATTGCCCAGAGATGTGGTCATATATTTTACAGACAGAGCAATAAGAAATGATATCCTGCAAAAATCTTTCCTCACTTCTGTGCAAGTGAGCGGATCCAAGGTTACAGTCTACAAGGAGCTCCCACCTAAGATGTTGAAATCCAGAAAAGAATATGGTTTTCTTGTTAAAGAACTGCAGAATAATCAAATCCCATTTCGTTGGGACGCTCCAACTGGCATAATTTTGAGATATAAGGGAGAGAAACACCGCTTGAATACTGTGGAGAAGGCGGAGCAATTTTATACTGACATCTTTAAAGAAAGAACACCATCCCCACGCACATCTACAGTTTTGGAGATTAAAGAGAGTGATAAGAAGCAACCTCAAGAATTGCAACAACAATCTAAGCAGGAATCAGAGGAGTTGAAGGGCGCTGAAGGAGGTTTTCTGGATGAGCCCTTGCTGGAACCTTCTCCAATCTTGGAGCTGGCTTGGGCGGCTGAAGTTAAGGACCAGCGTATAACCCGAGCAAAAGCCAAGGAACTTAAACAAAAGTTACAGCAGGAAAGGCGAGATGAAGCTGGGGCTGTGGGGAATGCAGGACAGAAGATTTCGGATGAAATCCTAAGGTTCTGCGCTTCGCTCCAGAAAGAGAATGATGATGATTAAATGTTTATCTTGGAACGTGAATGGGCTGAATGTAACACAAAAAAGGAAGAAAGTATTTACATATTTAAAACAACATAATAATGATATAATTTGCTTACAAGAAACACATATTACAGCTCAAGATCAAAATTATTTGAAAAATTCCAAATTAGGAACACATTTTATATCTTCAACTAACCAAAAAAAGAATGGTGTGGTTATTTATGTAAATAAAAAACTAACAGCCAAACTTATAGAAGCTGATCAAGATGGTAGGTTTGTAGCAATTGAATTGCTTTCTGCTAATAATCAAATTCTTTTGATAGGAATTTATGCTCCTAACCAACAACAGGACCATTTTTATAAAATGCTGCATACTAAAATACTCCAATGGGATTACAGATCTATTTTAATGATGGGAGATTGGAATGGAGTAATTGACTCTAAATTAGACAAAAAGACTTTGGCAAAGTCAAGAATTAGATTACCACAGACTTTTTTTGATATGAAAGAAGATCTGGAATTAAAAGATATTTGGAGAATACATAATCCAAAAGAACTGGACTATACTTTCTTCTCTGACAGACATAGATCCTTTTCCAGGATTGATTTTATCTTGTTGTCTGATGATCTACTTCTTAGGACAAAAAGAACAAAGATTCTGCCAAGAACTTTGACTGATCATAGCCCAGTGTGGATAGAAATTGAGACATGCAAGAATGAGAGACGCTCTTGGAGATTAAATGAAAACTTGTTCAGATATGAGAAAAATATAATAGAACTTAAAAAGTATTTGAAAGAGTTTTTTGAAATGAATTTGAATAAAGGCACCCCAATGGAAATTGTGTGGGACGCAAGCAAAGCTTATATGAGAGGGGTGCTTATATATATGAACTCTAAACATAGGTTGATTCGACAAAAGAAAAGACTTGAACTGGAAGCAGAAATAAAGAATAAAGAACAGTTACTTATTAAAAATCCAACAGATGAAAGAATACTTAGTGTTATAAAACTTTTGAAAGACCAATTCCAAATGCTTATAGCGGAACAAGTTGCAACAAATTTACAATATGCGAAGCATAATACATTCTGCAACGCTAATAAACCAGGCAGGTGGTTGGCTTACACATTAAGGAAGAAACAGAGCGCACGGACTATTGATAGTGTTGATATTGGGGGGAAAGAAGTTTTTCAACAGAATTTAATAAAAGAAGCTTTTCTTCAATATTACACTAAACTATATGCCAGAGAGGAGGTGCAGAATGGACTTATAGAAAAATACTTAGACAACAAAAGAGTTACAAAAATTACTGAGCAACAAAAGGAAAGAATGGATTATCCTATAACAGAGGAGGAGATAATAGCAGCAATAAAACAATTAAAAACAGCCAAAGCTCCTGGAACGGATGGTCTGACAGCAGTGTATTATAAAACTTTGCAGGCAGAAATGGTGGAACAACTTAGAGACTTATTTTGTAATATACAACAAGGGGGAAAAGTACCCCCATCATGGACTACAGCTTATATTTCTTTGATACCAAAAGAGCAAGCAGGTCCCAAAAAACCGGAGAATTACAGACCAATATCTCTTTTGAATACGGATTATAAAATTTATGCAAAAGTATTAGCCAACAGACTGATGCCAGTAATTCAAAAGGTGATTCATGATGACCAAGCGGGATTTATTGAGGGTAGGTACATGAAGGACAATGTAAGGCAAGTAATAGACTTATTGGAATATCTTGAGAAGAATAAACAGATTCCTGCAGTGCTGGTTTTTCTGGATGCGGAGAAGGCCTTTGATAGAGTGGATTGGAATTTTCTATTAAAGACTTTAAAAAAGATGGACTTTGGGGACCAATTTATACAGGCGGTTTCAGCAATTTATCAAGAGCAAAAGGCACAGATCATTATCAATGGAAGCTTGACAACAGAGTTTAAAATCGAAAAAGGAACAAGACAGGGATGTCCACTGTCCCCATTGTTGTTTATTCTAACACTAGAAGTCTTGTTAAATACAATAAGGGACTCTAACACTTTGAAAGGTATAATGATAAGGCAAGAGGATTACAGAATAAAGGCATTTGCAGACGATCTGGTTGTTACCCTAGCACAACCAATGGAATCGATAATCCAGATGAAGGACATTATACAAGACTATGGTAAAGTTTCAGGTTTCAGATTGAATCAGAAAAAAACTAAGATGATAGTTAAAAATATGACACAAGATCGTAAACACGAGCTTGAAAGGAGGGCAGGTTTTGAGATTGTACCAAAGGTAAAATATCTAGGAGTTCAGGTTGCAGAATCAAACATGAAATTGTTTCAAAATAACTATGAGGTGTTGTGGCGAGAGGTGCAAAAAGATATGGAGATTTGGAAAAAACTGCAGCTGTCTTTACTTGGAAGAATAGCAGCAGTTAAGATGAACATTTTGCCAAGATTTCTTTTTTTGTTTCAAATGATCCCGGTGCTCAGAAATGATAAACAATTAAAAGTATGGCAAATTGGTGTGAACAAGTTTGTCTGGAATGAGAAAAAGCCAAGAGTAAAAATGAAAATTATGCAAGACGTTCCAGAAAGGGGAGGTCTCAAACTTCCAAACCTACAATTATATTATGATGCAACAGCTTTGACTTTAGTAAGTGATTGGTTTGGAGGAAAAAAGACTGGAATATTAAACGCAGAAAGTTTCGATTTGGAATTTGGATGGCACGCTTACTTATTTTATGACAGTAAAGTGGATAAAGTTTTTAAAAGCCATATACTTAGAGATTCTTTGTTGAGAGTTTGGAAGAAGCACCGAAACAAATGGAATTATAAAATACCGCTATGGCTGGATCTTGGTCATACCTTGTGGAATACAAATATAATGTCACTCGGGGGGTTTTTATATAAAGAGGTTCTTTTTACAGATGCGGGCAGATGGCAGCTGAAGACATTACAGACATTGTTGGCTGAAGGGATCAATTTAACTTGGTTACAATATAATCAATTGCAATTGAGATGGAAAGAGGACCAAAAAACTGGTATTATGATGTATGAGGAAGAATTAGTTAGACACATAAAAGAGAAAGGCCCAATGCATATTAAAAGACTTTATAATGTTTTGTTAGAAAGGGATTCAGAATCTGAGCTAGTTAAAGACTGCATGATTAAGTGGGCACAAAATTTTGAGGAACCAGTGATGTTGGAAACATGGGAAAAAATTTGGGTTCAGAATGTTAAATTTACACAGTCGCAGAACCTGAGGGAAAATTTTTATAAAATGTTTTACAGATGGCATCTAGACCCCAAAAAATTGTCGTGTATGTACCCTAATGTGCAGCCTAAATGTTGGAGATGTGATTGCCTAGACGCTACATATTATCATGTTTGGTGGACCTGTAAGAAAGTTAAGGCTTTTTGGATAAAAATTTGGTGGGTCATGCAGAATGTTTTAAAGAAAAAAATTCAGTTTTCTCCACAACTGTTTTTATTGGGTATAGTTAAGGGTTTTACATCGGGTGAAACAAAATTGATATTGTATATGATAACTGCAGCAAGATTGTTGATAGGTAAATACTGGAAAAATGAAGCGCTGCCTACGATTGAGGAATGGACTTTGAGGATGGCCAGTTTTGCAGAGATGGCGAAGATTTCAGCATATTTAAAAGATTGTTCTCAAGAGACTTATGAATGGGAATGGAAGAAGTGGATAAATTATGTTCAGCATAAATATCAAACTAGGAAGTACCAAATAGCTTTTATTTGAAAATGTTATATCAAGATAGAAATATTTTAAGGTTGAGGGTGAAAATTTGCTAGAAGATGTTATATTAAGACAGAAATATTTTTAAGGTTGAGGGTGAAAATTTGTTAGAAAATGCTATATCAAGATAGAAATATCTTTAAGGTAATCAGGATGAAAATTTATTTGAAAATGTTATACTAAGATAGAAACATTAATGTTAATGTAAGGAAGATGAAAATTTGTAAGGGGGAGGGAAGGGTTCAAGTTTTATATACAAAGGAGGGTTTTTTCCTTTTATCTGACATGAGTATACTAGGAAGTCTGGGGGGAGGGGAGGGTTAGGGTGGGTTAGGGAGGTTGGGAAGATTGGGGGGGTTGTGGGGGGGGAAAAAGGGGTGAAAATGTAACTGTAAAACTTTTGCAATAAAAAAAAAGGGTGGGATTTCAAAGTTTTTTGAAGCCTTGAATATACAGCATGTTCGATATTAAATACCTAACTGTGACTAATTCCCCAGAATTATCACATTTTTTTATTCCAAATGCACTTGACATTGGTCCAAACATTTTGCATGGGCAAAGGTAATTAAAACTCTTTTTCTTTTCTTTTTCTTTTTGTTCCCATCCAGTGTTGATATTTCTGCCATCTTTATTCTTTTGTTGTTGTTGTTGTTTTAAAAGGTTTTTAAAATTTGTAAATTGCCCAATGTTGCTGGGAGTTGAGTGGCATATAAATGTATCAAATTATTATTACCTTGAAGTACCTATGAAAGGTGAAAGCAACCTTGGGCATTTGCGATTTGGATCTTCGCTCTTGGCTGTTTTATCAGATTTTAAAATTTTATAAGAAATATTGGAAGTGGTGGAAATCAGGAAAGATTGTCAAATCTCATGAGTTCATAGTATTCCCATCTGAAATGTTGTGAGATTTTAGACAAGAAAGCCACAAAAACATGTAAGATTTGAGAATCTTGCAAAATTTTTAACTTTACAAAAAAAAAAACCCCAACAATCTTTATTTGGAATCCAAATTAACAACTATTTCTGGTGACTTCATGGACAACCAGTGACTCTTAAAACCACAGTTCAGGAATGATTGAGGTTGATAGTAAAAGTCTAAATGAATTCCAACCAATAGAAATTACTTTAAAAGAGAACCCTATAGTAATATGAAAGACTAGACAAAGAGGACCAGTTGTGAGCAATTTATAGATGAAGCCCAGGAAAGGCTTTCTAGCATCACCTGATTGCTTTACAGCAGAGGTCCCCAACTTCCCGGCCTTGGACTAGCACTAGTCCAGGGTCTGCCAGGAACCAAGCCAAACAAATGAGTAAAGCCCCATCCATGCATGAACAGGATTTGGGCAGTACATGATACCATGCCCCTTCCAGTCCATGGAAAAAACATCCTCTACAGAATGCCGTCCCTGGCACTCAAAAGGTTGGGGGCAATTACTTTACAGTGTCAAAGCAGAGATACTAATTAGGTCCATCTCCTAAGTGACTTTTATACATAATTCGGCAGTGGAATCCCTCATTATGTGATCTAGATCTCCAGCTATAACTTTTTCATCCTTATCAAATCTGGACTGTATAAATACAGATGATGTGGAAGTAATTCAAACATCTAACTCTTTACTCCTATCTAGTGTTCATGTGGATTTTTGCAGCACGTGCTATATAAAGCAACCTAATCTATATTCCTATATGCTTTACTTGGCTATACAACTAGGAACAGTGCAAAAGCTTTCCTAATTTCTGCTTTATGGTTGATTGCACATCCAGACAGATGTTCAATCTGGATTTGGCATTTTTAACCATTCAAGTCCTTCCCAAGGACCTGCGATAGGTCAGGTGTTGTTTGATGGTGTTAAAAAGTATCATTGCAGGATTTAAACTATTCTAAGTAAAGCTGCCTTTTGGAACTGACTGACTGTGATTTTATCAATGACAATGGTGTTCAAGTGATGCTCCAGATGTTTTGGACGTGAATCCACCTATTATTACAGCTGCTTTACTGCTTTTTACCCAATGCATTTAGTTCTAATTGCAGATCTTTATATTTTGTTATGTTCTACAATTCTCTCTTTTATTCTGCTAGCGGTATTGCAATATCCACTATCAGGATTTTTTTTTTCTTTCTTTCATTATTATATACACATGGTGAAATCACAGCTGTCAGTTCTTTTGTTAGTGGTGGCTTTCATACACATCACTTTCTTCATAGATTTCCCAGCTATCTCGTATATCCATACCTTTCATCTAAGGTCAGCTTGACATGCAAATGCATATATGAAGGGAAATTGTGTGTGGAGTCTTCTTCTAAATCCTTGCTGATATGGAAAAGAAGTTGAATCTACTTCATGTCTTCAACCTAACCTAACCTAAAACTATCCTAAAAGAGCCATGGTGGCTCAGTGGTTAGAATGCAGTATTGCAGGCTAATTCTGCTGACTGCTGATTGTCAGCAGTTCGGCAGTTCAATTCTCACTGGCTCAGGGTTGACTCAACCTTCCACCCTTCTGAGATCATTAAACTAAGGACCCAGATTGTTGAGGACAATATGCTGACTCTGTAAACTACTTAGAGAGGGCTGTAAAGCACTGTGAAGTGGTATATATATCTAGGTGCTATTGCTATTGCTAAAACGGTGGGCTGATTATCATTGCATGAAACTGAAATGAGATTTAGAATAATAAAATATTTATTTATTTATTTATTTATTTGTTTGTTTGTTTGTTTGTTTGTTTTCATTTCTATACCGCCCTTCTCCAAATAGGACTCAGGGCGGTGAACAGCCAAAGTAAAAAACAGAACGTACAAAATTTAAAAACAGTTTAAAATAATTAAATATTTTGGCCGTAAATTAAAACAACCCAATTTAAAATAAATTTAAAATTTAACTCAAGCCAGCCCAGCTAGTTGAAATAAATAGGTTTTCAGGGCCCGACGAAAACTCTGGAGGTCTGTTATTGTATGTATATCTGGGGGAAGGTTGTTCCAGAGGGTGGGCACCGCCACAGAGAAGGCTCTCCCCCTGGGGGTCGCCAGCCAACATTGTCTGGCGGACGGCACCCTGAGGAGGCCCACTCTGTGCGAGCGTACTGGCCAGTGGGAGGCTATTGGTGGCAGAAGGCGGTCTCGTAAGTACCCCGGCCCTAAGCCATGGAGCACTTTAAAGGTGGTCACCAACACCTTGAAGCGCACCCGGAAGACCACCAGGAGCCAGTGCAGCTCGTGCAGGAGAGGTGTCACATGGGAGTGCCTCGTTGCCCCCATAATCCCCCGCGTGGCCGCATTCTGGACCAGCTGGAGCCTACGGGTGCACCCCAGGGGGAGCCCCATGTAGAGAGCGTTGCAGTAGTCCAGGCGGGAAGTGACGAGTGCCTGAGTGACTGTGTGTAGGGAGTCCCGATCTAGAAAGGGGCGCAACTGGCGTATCAGGCGAACCTGATAAAAAGCCCCCCTGTCCACAGCCGTCAAATGATCTTCTAAAGACAGCCGTGCGTCCAGGAGGACGCCCAAGTTACGAGCCCTCTCCGTGAGGGTGAGTGATTCGCCCCCAATAGCCAGCGATGGCATCAGCTGGCTATATCAGGACGCTGGAAGCCACAGCACTCGGTCTTGGAGGGGTTGAGTCGGAGCCTGTTTCTCCCCATCCAGGCCCACACGGCCTCCAGGCACTGGGACATCACTTCAAGGGCATCATTGGGGTGGCCTGGGGTGGAGATGTACAGCTGGGTGTCATCAGCGTACTGATGGAACTCCACCCCGAAGCCACGGATGATCTCACCCAGCGGCTTTACATAAATGTTGAACAGAAGGGGCGAGAGGACCGACCCTTGTGGCACCCCACAAGCAAGGTGCCTCGGGGTCGACCACTGCCCCCCCTGTCAACACAGATTGTGACCGGTCAGAGAGGTAGGAGGAGAACCACCACAGAACAGTGCCCCCCACCCCCAACCCCGCCAACCGGTGCAACATGGTACCATGGTCGATGGTATCAAAAGCCGCTGAGAGGTCTAACAGGACCAGGATAGAGGAGCAACCCCTATCCCAAGCCCTCCAGAGATCATCCACCAACGCGACCAATGCCATTTCCATGCTGTGCCCAGGCTGGAAGCCGGACTGGAGTAGGTCTAGATAGACAGCTTCATCCAGGTACCGGGGAAGCTGTTGCGCTACCACACTCTCAACAACCTTTACCATTTGTAAAGTTAGTAGAATAAATTATGTTTCAACTCCTCCCAAAATGTACTCTTATCCTGATGGAACTTCAATTCACATTTTTTTTCTCCTAGTGTAAAATGCAACAACATTGAATGAGCCTATGTTATGATTAGAGTCAAAAGGAAATTAATTACCCCAAATTTTGCAAGAACTCAATTTTATCACCAAGTCAAGTGCATCAATCAAATATGACTTTTCAAAATGTGGATCTTGATCCCAGTTATCCGTCTTGCAATTATCCCTATTTCCAAAGACTGCAATTATGCACTGAAGAAATTACAATCTGTATGAGTGGGTAATGGGAACATGTCAGGAAAGTGAAATTATCTTTGTTTTCTCCATTACTCTGATTTAGTTCACATACACCCTGTTTTGGCATGCTCAATGTATGTTAAAGGACACGCCATAATTTATTGAACAACAGGCTCACTTGTCAAGAGAATGTTTGTGCAACAAAGATATAGTGAACTACGGTTTGCAGGTTCATTATGTAATTATTAAGTACAGATAAGTACATTAATTAAATACAAATTAAGGGAGGACAGAAAGATGAAATACAAGTTATTCAAAACTTGCTAATAGTCTGAGGTTCAAGAACTGTTCGATAATGTTAGCAATTACATTGGGAAGGTGTGTACAGTGGCACCACTGTACTCTTCCCCTACTTGCTTCTCATTTTTGTCCTTTTATGTAATAGCTAGGCAGACTGCATAATAACATTCTTTTTCCAGCATTGTCAGTTTCTGTTTTCCAAGCTGCCGTTTCTGCTTCCCCATGAGCAAATAGGCTAGCTTCCATCTAAATTTTATATTGCATCCTTTAATCTTCTTAAAGTTGGCAAGAAAGATGGAGGAGGAGGAGGAAGAGGAGGAGGAGGAGGAGGAGGAGGAGGAGGAGGAGGAGGAGGAGGAGGAGGAGAAGGAGATTTGCTATCAATTAGGTATCAGCAACCACATAAATTGACCATTTCCAGATGATCTGACTCCAATCAATTCTCTACATAATGCATCTAGTGCCACTGTAATGGACCCCATCCACCTTGTTGCTGGTCTTTCTCCTCTTCACTTTCCTTCAATCTTTTTCAGCATTATAAATGTCTCAAAACAGTTAGGACTTTGCATAATGTTAATAAATTTGCCCCTCTTTGTTCTGCACATAGTCATGGATAACTTGAGACCTCTATGGTTTTTTTTTGGGGGGGGGGGAGATATTCTTTCTTGAGGACAGATTCCCAAAAAATCAATATGTGCCTTATCGATAAAACATCCAAGTAGCAAAGTACAGTTATAATTAAACATTTGGCAAATATTCCTAGATAAGAATCAAAAATGTTCCTAGATAAGAATCAAAAATGTTTCCAACTCTAGTGCGATTTGATTTCTCCATAGCTGACTAGTTCTATTCAGCTTCTGCTTTTTCACAATTTCACCTACAGGTGTAGTAAATAGCAACATTGTGAGCTCCTGTTACTTGTCCCAGCTTCTGCCAACCTAGCAGTTCGAAAGCATGTCAAAAATGCAAGTAGAAAAATAGGGACCACCTTTGATGGGAAGGTAACAGTGTTCCATGAGCCGTTGGCATTTAGTCATTCTGGCCACATGACTACGGAGATGTCTTCAGACAGCACTGGCTCTTCAGCTTTGAAACGGAGATGAGCACCGTCCCCTAGAGTCGGGAACGACTAGCACATATGTGCAAGGGGAACCTTTACCTTTACATTTAGTGTCTAGTACTTTCCCTTTTATTTTGTATTTCTTAAATTTCATAGTGCCAAAATTACTCTGAATTATTTTTATGTAAACAAAAAAATGTTTGAAAAATCCATAGTGCAAAGTACGTAAAGTAATGCAAAGTGGAACTACAATATTGAAGATGATTGGCTTCACAAACACGCAACTCTATGTGCACTAACCTTCAAGCAATCAGATACACAATTGCAGATTATTTATTACTTAGCCTTCGGGACACCTCAGCCAGTTCTAAGAAGCAAACCCTCCATTTTTGTCAGATTTAAACAACACACAAAAACAATAATGCAATTCCAAAAGCACCATGAAAACAATATGTCATATTACAATCACCCCCTGCAAGTAGCCATCTCCAATGCAGTCCCAGAAGACTAACTGAAGTCTTTGGGGAACAGGCCTATCCAAAGCACACTTCTCTTTTTCTTATAATTGTATAGATTTAGAATTGACAGTCATTATCCAGTGACTTGTCTCAGAGTATGAATTTAATCACTGTTTCCAGCACTGAGAGCAAAGTGCAGATATTGCTATTTTGAAAAGGAAGATTTTTATGGATTTGAAAATAATAAGGATTCCTATACCCTTAAGGCAGCATCCAGAGACTTTAAAATAAGTCATATTTCTCTGGCTAAGGTCAAGAATAGTAGCAGGTGCTTCATCTCAGAGAAGAAATTATAGTGTCAGATTTCTTCTCCCACTTGTCCAGCAGCCTTCAATGCTATCTCTATATCAAAGTAAGAAACTCCAATGAGGTGGTTAACAAAGAGTCTAAGGTGCTGTATGACTGTTTAACCCTTCTCTTACAGTAGTCAATATTATCACAAGAGGAAGGGTGTTTGTAAGCCAGAATTATATGAGAATTATTTGAAATTATAGTTCTGAAATAAGATGTTTTGTGTAAACCCCAAAGGTAAGTCAACTGTGGGTCCTTGAGCATCCCATTCAGTTCTTCACTGACCATATGCTCCATTCCAAAACTAATGTTTGGGGCCTGGCAGTGTGGAATGTGCTTCTCAAATGCAGAATATGTGCAATAGGCAATCCACATCCTATATTTCTGCCCTGAACCATAATAAAGAAGTCAGTGATGTCATGAAATCTTACTCCTAGTATGAGAGCTCATTGCAAAAACTGGACAAAATGGATGACGATGTGATAATACTGCAAAAGATGACTCTTGAAGTCATTAGTATGTGTTACCCAATCCACAAATAAGGATCCATGAATGGATTAAGCTTGTGATGTAGGATTTGTATTCTTTCAAGTCTAAAACTAGTCCTATTAAGAAATATAAGTCCATAACATTTTTCAAAATAAACATGATGGGTTTCTGAGCACACTCTAGAATTGACACGTAAACCTATGGAGAAATGTCAGTAAGTCTAATAACAAATGAATTTAATTTAAAAACTGAATCTTCTAAATTATAAATAAACCAGAGTTATATTTTTAAAAAAGTTTAATGAAAAGAGTTGAATGTTAGGCCTTAGCAAACAATATACATTTTCCCATTTTGGTAAATGATTTTCAGAGTTGTTTGCTTGCTAATAAATGCTTTTGGGAATTCAAGAAGGTGACCTCCATGGAACCAAAAAAATAGTAATCCAGCTTGGATCCCATCTTCAAAATAAGAATATTTAACATACACATGAAGACTCTGAGTTTCAAGGCATTTTTGCAGCCTTTAAAACAATGAAGAAAGTGAGCATTGGCCTGTTATGCCTTTGAATTGCCATAGTTGAATATCAACTATGACCTGTCGTAACCATCATGTTTATGCAAAAGCCAGCCACATTATTTTATTCAGTAGGCAAAGTTATTCATGGCTCATTGATACTGAAAATGCTTTCCCTATGGGCCAAGTTCAATCAAAGGTAGATTATGGAAATGAAATGTTTGCCAACTAAAGATTGTTGATTTTCACATATGGTTTTGCCTGCACTGTGCTCAAATGTTTTTTCTCATTACAAGGTAAAATCTGTGTCCTCGTGTGTTACTGTAAAATATTTTTTTAAATGTCCTGTTTGCATGCCTTCCAACACTGACTGAAGGAGTCATAATAGCAGAATATATGAATTACATTTCATTTTATGCATGTGCCACATTTTGAGCTCTTGGGTAATATAGATAAACTTAATATTCGGTTAGACTTTTTTTGTTCCCAAAGCTCATGAGAAATTTAAATACAGGTCTGTATAGTATAGCAATCAGGCAGCTATGTTATTTTAGCTTCTTAGCAGAAGAGGTTAATCACTATGGGGAGAAAGGGGTGGAGTATAATATAATTTCTTGATTTGAGTCAACAAGAAATGCATAGCACTCACTGTTCAGTTGAAATGGGTATATTAGGGTATTTCCATATCATTGCCTTTTTAACCCCTCAAATCCTCAGAAACAGTTTGAAGACAATCTGTCTTGCTTTCACCATGAAATTTGAAAATACTGAGATTAATCCAAAATCAGTTTTCTCACTTAGGTCTGGTATCTTGCATGGTCTCTAGTCAGAAACAACTCTCATATTGGAAGGAAGGAAGGAAGGAAGGAAGGAAGGAAGGAAGGAAGGAAGGAAGGAAGGAAGGAAGGAAGGAAGGCCTTTGATGCAGTTTCAACTCTACCATACCAAAGCTGATATACTGCTGATATAGTGTGAATACAACATTACAGAGCAGCATTCCATAAATGGTACAAAACAATTGCTACGAAAGTCCCTTCTATTCAATTTTAATTGAAAGAAAATAGCTACACAATTAATATTCTTAGTGTAATAGTGAACGAGGCCAGAACACAAACTATATCAATGAAGGCCCTGAGTTTCTCATTGGTGGCCAGAACAAAGTTCCCCATCAATTCAGTCTTCAGAAATAGCATTGCAATCTCCCTCTGAAAAGCAATTGTGTTAGTTTGTTGCAGTGGTGAAATCTAAAATTTGTTACTACCGGTTCTATGGGCATGGCTTGGTGGTTGTGGAGGTAATGTGACTGGGTGGATTTTTTTTTTACTTTTAAAACCATTTTTTCTACAACCTCTTCGGCGAAGAGGTTATAAAAAATGCTTTCAAAAGGCTCTGACGATCCCAGCTGAGTTGCCTGATCAGCAGAATCTTTTTTTCTTTCAAATGCCTCTGATGATCAGGCAACTCAGGTTGGATCGTCAGAGGCATTTAAAAGAAAAAAAGGCTTTTTCCTAGCTGAGCCGCGCAATCATCAGAGGCTTTTTTTTTTTACTTTTAAAAGCATTTTTTTCGGCCGAAGAGGTTGTAGAAAAAATGCTTTTAAAAATAAATTTTAAAAAAAGCCTCTGATGATTGTGTGGCTCAGCTGGGCATGGGGGTGGGGCAGGGATTTTTCCTACCGGTTCTTCGAACTATCCGCCTCCATCGCTACTGGATCAGGCAATCCGGTCCGAACCGGGAGCATTTCACCCCTGGTTTGTTGCTCTACTGTCTTCTGGCAGCTCCAAAACTGGTTGGGGCCAGTGGTGGGATTCAATCAGTGTAACAACCGGTTTGCTGAGCATGTGCAAAGCACGTGTGCAGTGCATTTGAATTCAGCTCTAAAACATACCTTTGATTGCAGCCCTAGTGTATAAAACAGCTGAGGCATGGCAATCCACTCTGCTGTGCCAATCAGCTGGGCTTCAAATAAAGGAAATAAAGATAAGTAAAGCACAGGGACGGGTGGGACAGCCCAGCTGTTCATTGGAGCAAACCAGTTCACTCCCAGCTGATCGTTGGAGCTACTGGCTTTCCTGAACCGGACCGGACCTGTAGAATCCCACTCCTGGTTGGGGCTTTTGTGAGCATGCATCTCATATGCAAAGTCTCTTCCAAAAGTTGTGAGTGCTGGTTGATACTGCAAGATGATATAAAATATTTTGTCAAGGCAAATTTGCTTTACATCAGGGGTGTCAAATTCACGGCAACACATTTTTGTCATATGATGTGTCATGACTTTTTCCCCCTTTGCTAAAATAGCGGGCGTGGGTGCGAGTTTGACACTCCTGCTTTACATCAATGAAAAGAATTTTGTCCACCTCTATGGCATAAAACTCTTGTCAGGATTATTCCACACAGTTTTAACAGAAACACTCATAACTGCAATGCTTTAGCTAACAAGGATACATATCTATTAAGATCACAAATTCCCATTTTGGGTTCCAAAATGTCTTTTCTTTAAAAGACTAACAGCTGAGAGACTGGTTGCAAAAGGGTAATAGGATATGCAGCATGTAGCCTTAAGGTTACTTTTACTAATCCAGCAGGAATCTAGAGCAAGTTTATTTGACACTAGTGGTCAATACATAATAAGCAATGACCTTTCAAATAACTTAGCAATCAATGTCAAAACAGGAAAGCAGTCAACACTGGCAGCAATGACAGGAGGTTTATGAGCAAAGAACAAGCCTGAAAATGACTAAAGATGGCCCCTATTTGTATTCTGTGCAGTCTGGCTACTTCACACCAAGTTTCTGTAAATATGAGGAATGATGTCCTTTTTTTATTGAAGAAAAAGTATTGCATTACGTCTTTGAAATAATTGGGTGCAATATGTCTGATTTAAGGAGCAAGAATGCAGATAGCAGATAGTTTTGATCCATAGCATGTCCTTTGCTAAATACCAGTTTTAAATGTCTACATCTCTTCCATTTTTTGGAGACATTACAGTAATTTTGCACACAGTCTTCCAAATGAATTGAAGAAGAGTCAGAGTGGTACAGAAGGATTTAAGGCTGATCATCCTAGAAGGTGCTGGTGGCGCGGCAGACTAAAGCACTGTTATTAACAGTTATTAATATCAGCTGCCTGCAATTATTGCAAGTTCAAATCTCACCAGGCTCAAGGTTGACTCAGCCTTCCATCCTTTCTAAGGTAGGTAAAATGAGGACCCAGATTGTGGGGGCAATAAGCTGACTTTGTATAAAAATATACAAAAAGTATGAAGGCTATTGCTTAACGCATTGTAAGCTGCCCTGAGTCTCCAGAGAAGGACGGCATATAAATCAATTTTTAAAAAAAAAAAAAAAAGATGCAAATATTCACAATAGTTGCCTAGTTGGTATTTAATACTGTAGTTTTTCATATAGCTTCTTGAAAGCCATAGGTTTATTAAAATTATGTTGATCTCAACATACAGTATATAGCAAGGACTGCTTTGAGCTTGGAATTTTGCAACAGAATAAGGTAAAAGTAAAGGTTCCCCTCGCACATATGTGCTAGTCATTCCCAACTCTAGGGGGCAGTGCTCATCTCCGTTTCAAAGCCAAATAGCCAGCGCTGTCCGAAGACATCTCTGTGGTCATATGGCCGGCATGACTTAATGCCAAAGGTGCATGGAATGCTGTTACCTTCCCACCAAAGGTGGTCCCTATTTTTCTACTTGCATTTTTTACGTGCTTTCAAACTGCTAGGTTGGCAGAAGCTGGGACAAATAATGTTTATGTTTATGTTTATTAAACTTCTATACCGCCCTTCTCCCGAAGGACTCAGGGCGGTGTACAGCCATATTAAAACAAACATATATTCACAAAATTTATAAACAATTTATAGATATAGATATAGATATAGATATAGATATAGATATAGATATAGATATAGATATAGATATAGATATAGATATAGATATAGATATAGATATAGATATAGATGATATAGATATAGATATAGATATTTGGCCCTTATGTTAAAAGCTACAAACACCCAATTTAAAATACATTTTTTTAAGCCAGCCCGGCCTGTTGGAACAAAAGACTCTTAAGGGCGTGGTGAAAGGTACGTAGGTCGGGATCATGTGAACCTCCAGGGGCAGTTCATTCCAGAGGGCAGGTGCCCCCACAGAGAAGGCTCTCCCCCTGGGTGTCGCCAGTCGACATTGTTTGGCCGACGGCACCCTGAGGAGTCCCTCTCTGTGGGAGCATGTTGGCCGGTTGGAGCTATCGGTGGCAGAAGGCAATCTCATATATACCCAGGTCCTAAGCCACAGAGCGCTTTAAAGGTGGTGACCAACATCTTGAATCGCACCCGGAAGACCACCGGGAGCCAGTGCAGCTCACACAGAAGAAGTGTTACATGGGTGCGCCATGTCGCCCCCAAAATCACCCATGTGGCCGCAATGGGAGCTCACCCCATTACACAGCACTAGGAATTTGAACTGCTGAACTGCCGACCTTTCAATCAACAAGCTTAGCGTCTTAGCCACTGAGCCACCACATCCCTTGCAACAGAATTGGGGACATAATTAGAATGTCCCCTTTTCAGTCATGAACAGACAGTTACCAGATTGTAAACTGAAGCTAACTGTAACTACTGTAAAATGAAGGACAAGTTTATATGGCTTGCCCCTAGAGAATGTTTACCGATTTGCAAGGAAGTGTTCCTGGACTTTAAGCTAACAACCTATCCAAGCACTTTCCATCACTCAGAATTTTTTGATAACTGGGACTGTTGGTATGAACTATGATCAAATTGCAGAGATGGATCATTTCTTTTGTCATTCTGAAGAACTAGCTCTGGGATGAAAATGTGAGTGGTGGAAAACTCACAGACCATGTCCAAACAACGCATTTACCTTAGTTATTTCCAAACTTAATCAGATCTCTATAGAAAAGATTTTGGCACCACACAGTTTTGCTAATTATAGCAGGAAAGTCTATTTTATGGATGCAGTGTCTCTAACATCTTTCTTCCAGGAACTACTAATACCCAGAGGGCCCTACTAGTAAACTTCATTATATCACTAGTCTTTTAGCTGTTTCTTTCCATTTGGGACATGGCTGGTTGTAATTGCTAAAGGAGAATAACCCACGGGATGTCAATGGCTTGCCTGGCCCTTGAAGCCAGTCAGGAAGTCATGTTCAGTTGCTGCCTGGACTCTGATAGTTCATTTTAAAGTAGAGCATTGAAATTTTTTTAGTTGTTTGTTTATTGCCTTAAAAGTTTGGGGATACTGACAAGCAGGATGGGCAGTTACCCCAAGGTTGTGGTATTCACAAACATGACCCAAACAAAACACTAATGTTTGTTGGGTTTAAATGTTTTTAATCATACTCTGCTCACAACCTTGTTAAGTGTGGCATGCAAATGTTGTTATAGTTAATATGACTGAACACAAAAGGAAGTATATGGAAAAGTAGCTTATCCACCATTATTATATCAGTATAATGTCAACCAGCAAAGTAACTCTTAATAATGAAGGACCTACTAAATGTAAATTTGAAGAAAGAACATTCGGTCATCTTGCTGTGATCAATTTGTACTGCATAATGATTAAAATTACCACTTCTGAAAGTATATGATACATTTGTAATTGAATCAGAAAAGGCTATAATTGGCATCTCCTCCTATTGTTATAGTTACTATACGTTTTAGCTTGTGGATCCTGTGAATCTTATTCTTTGAAGGTCAAAGTATGTCATGTAGTCCCTTACTCCCTTGGACTGAGAATCTGGATTTCAATAAATTATAATTTATACTGCCTTATTATTGCTATTGTAGTAATTCTGTTACTGTATGTAATTGTAATAATAATCAGTGTGCTATTGTTATTGTAACAATAAATTTTGATATTGAATGGTGGTGCTACTCATTGCTTTTGCTTGTTTGTTTACATGATTAAACACACATCATTAAGACCCCATAATATATACATTATCCCAGGCATTCAAGGATAAACAATATGTCAATGGTCCGACAAGTGACCCCATGCAAAATAGACACTCTCAGGAACTTTTAAATCCCAAAAGCAAAACTTTATTGGATACACCATTTCGGCACTGAAGAATCAAAACCAACTCTGGTTTTTCCTGCACAATGCTTGTATAGCTAAACAATGGCTTCTCCTTCTCCCCACCCTAGTTTGGTCACATTATCCAGTTATGAATCATCCATTTGTTTTGAGAACAGTTAACTTCTCTGTTGGACACCTGAATAAGTGTCCTTGGTGGGATCTGCACTCTTACAGTCTGCCTCTGGAACGTCTGCATTCTTTCACCCTTCCCTCTCCCCCACCCCAGTTTTTGGCAAATTGAATAGCAATAAGACCTAAATGTTTCAAAATATGGTGGTGGGGGAGGGATGGTGGGGGAGGGGTAGCCCATTAACAATAGAAGAGCTCATCTAACCACCAAATCTAAACATCTGTGGAAACAGCCAGGATTTTCAATGCCTTAAAAATAAAAAGCTAACAGGGTTGGGACCATTTGAATCTGAGGGGGAAGGGGAATGCTTTATTTAAGAAGCAGTGTCTTGGTTCTTCCTGAAAAAATGAAATGCAGATATCACCCTATATCTCTAATGTTTACATCAATCCTGAAATCCAGATGGTGGGAATGCTGATATTTTGGATCCATTTCAGTTCAGATTGACTTCAACCCCAATTTTCGTGAAAGAAAAGCTTGGGCAAATATTCAATCCTATCAACCATGTTATTCTTTAGAATTGCTTAGCTAAATTGTGTTTGCAGAGAAAGGTTTTCAATTGATTTGTTAGTGTCAGCTTGTGGTATTAAGGAATTTCTGTTCCATGATCTTTTATCTATGAAGAACATTGTATTCTTTTTTAAAAAAAAACCTTTGAGACTATTTAATATCTGTGTAAAACTATTGGGATAGGTCATCTGGAAGTCTATGTTGCATGATTGTATGCAGAGAATATATTAATCCATCTTTCTTTTTCCCTCTAAGAACACATTCAAAAGATGATGGAACTTCTAAATGGATGCTAGAAGACAGCTTTCTGATGTTAATAAAGCGATATTTTAATCCAAGCAAGCCAACATTTTTTAAAAAACTGCTAGTCTGGATATGGGATTAATCTGGTATTAGACAAGATTCCATTTTTTCCCTAAAGAACCAAGAGCAAAGACCTCCTGATTTCAATGGTATCAAGAAAAGTACAGTTGCACAGTAATATGGATGGCTTTTGAATACTTTCTCTAATAGCCATGGTCATTTAAGTACTTGAATGGAAAAGCAGAAAGTAAATGAATAAATAATCCATTAACTTTATTTTAGCAAAATAGAGTAACTCTCAGGAATGCACTGGTTAAATTCAGCCATGCTGTTATAGTTCATTCTGTGTGAGTTGCTCTTGAAGACAGCTCTAAAATTTCAAATGTAGCAATCTGGATCTTATAGAAATTGTTTTTAAAGATTGTATTGTACAAAAGCTGTACCAACAGCACAATATTTAGTGCATTTCTGGGGACATGGTTCAAAGAGTTTATTAAAATCCTAAATGATTGGGGGTCTGAGTTAGTTGAAGCATCATTATATCTATATCTATATATGTTCATGACTTCAAATAAGTGTCAGAGGGTCAACATATTCATCTGCCACCATGATCAATAACCACCATGATCCTAGAAATAAGGACTTTCCTTGCAATAACTGCTAATTTGTGCTGTTCTTTCCCATAAGGCTTATAATTGCCCCATAAGTAGCTGTTTTTTAATATGATATCCTTGGCTTTTAACTTAACATTATAATATGGAATACAATAGCTTTTATTTGAAATTGCAAGCATTTAATAAGATTTTTAAAAGTGTTCTACTTCGTAGGCTACCTAGGGAAAGAGACTTTATAATTGGATTAAAGAAAATAATAAGAAAAATCAAAAGAGAGGTATGAGAGCATTTTCAAACAAGCCGAATGTCTTGTTGATGGCTAGCATTTATTTGCTACATCTTTTAATTAGGGGTAAAAATATGTGTCATTGTCAAGAGCTCTCTAACTGGAATTTTTAACTTTCACTAATTTAAACTGTATATTTTAAAAGAAATCTGACTGAGCACACTACATAATACAAGTGATACAAGTGGTATTTAAAGGAGAGATAGGGAAAAGTTTCATCCTGCTGCAGAAGAATAAAATTCAATGCTTAATCTGATACAAACTTAATTACTTTTAGTTAAACAAACGGCAAGAACAGGCATAAAAGTTGACATTTGGGGCATTCAAGATTTTTTGGGGAAGCGAACAATTATATGTTTGTCACAGAATAGATCATATCTGTCTTCCTTTTGGTGCAGGCTGGGGAATTTCCTCTTCACTTTGAAAAAAATAAATCTGAGCTTCATCTGCTTCAGATTTTCAATGCAAGCATTTTGCCTCACTTTCAGGCTTTGCCTCTTTTGAAAAAGGCATTTTTCTTCCAATATTTTTCAAGGGTTTTTTTGTTTGCTTCTTCTGATGGTTTCAGCTTTTTTGGGATAGTATTCTAGCGCAACACCAAGTTTAGTCTTGTGCTTGAGGGAATTGGGGGATTGAAGTTCCTTTGTGCAGTTTTCCAGTATTATTCATTCCTACCCTACTTTTCCCGGTACTATCATAACATGGTACTGTGGAATTACCTCTGGGATTGATTTTGTGGACTTGAATCTTCTATCCTATGGACATCAAAATTGTGTATATCAGTCTTCTCCAATGCTATTTAACATCTTGATTCTTCCAGGAAACAAACTAGAAAAGAACATGGTCTTATTACAGATTCTAGGGATTGGATTTCAGGGTTCAGAAGAAATGGATTTTGTGGCTGGGATTACACACTTCCTTAAAGATCAGGTGCACCCTCCTGAAACTAGAAAATTGGACATCTATGTAAAAGGTATGCAAAGAGGATTTTTAATGAGTATTTTAAAATACTGTTCCTATCAGAAAAAGAAAGTTCTAGGAGAAAAACATTTGAGCTCAGAAACTCAAAGTACCATTTATTTATTTATTCATTCATTCATTCATTAAATTTATATGGCATCCATCTCACTATCCAAGGTTAGTGGGCTCTTTAAGATGGTCCAGAAGCTGTAGGTGGCCCATAAGAGGGAGCAGTGCTTTTTAAGTCCCATATCACTCCTTACTGACTTAGCTTCATTGGTTCCAGTTACTTTCTTTGTCCATCTAAGTAGTCTCCCAATTGTATAAAAAGACTTACATGGCTTATCATCATGCCTTTATAAAACTGCTTAGTCCTAAAAATTTAACATGCACCCTTAAATCTGGGTCCTTTTTACACACCTCACCACAGAAACATTTGATATCTATATTTAGTTTTGCTTTCTCCATGACAGGGCATGAACATTGGTGAACAAACTCTCTGAAATTGAAGCAAGCCACCACCACACCACCACCTATATGGGCTGTGGTGACAAAGTGGTTAGAGTGCAGTACTGCAGGCTAATTCTGCTGACTGCTCGCTGACTGCAATTTGGCAGCTCAAATCTCACCAGGCTCAAGGTTGACTCAGCCTTCCATCCTTCTGAGGTGGATTTTACAAAAAATGGGATGCGCAGAGGGTTTGGTGGCCTGTAGAGTGCCCCTGGGGACCGAAGAGGGCAAAAACCTTTTTTTTCTTGCTTACCTCTTTGAAAACTTGGTGCGTCGTATACACCAGTGCATTTTATAATCCGAAAAATATGGTACTTTTTTACCCAGTCCTTAGGTGGGTTGCAACAGTTTTAATATTTAAATTGTTTTAAAATACCCCTTTTTATTATCCTGCTTTATAGTTTTAATAGTATTTCTATTGTCTTTATAGAGTTTCTCTAAGTTGTCCTAAGTTATTCAGGGGTGGGCAGCATACAAATACTCTGAATAAAATAAATAAATAAAATGCAAATTGCTATTTAGGCTTCTGGCACAAGTGTTGCTATTGGCACTTACAGTGGGAAAAATGGATTAGGAGAAAATAAAACTGTTGTACTTCTTCCATTACATTCCTAAATTTCTCCTTTTGGAAATTTCATTAAATAGCCTTCCATGGATAAAGTGAAGAATTTTAAGCATTCTTTTGAGTGCTTCTATTTTTTCTTCTTCTTTGTTTTGTTTTTATCATTTAGAGAAGGAAGTGAAAGTTGGAAAAGAGCTGCCATGATATTCACAGACTCAGGCTTATTAGCAAATTAGAAATAAATACAGCATCACTGCCAATGACCTCACTGTCTATGATGAATATTGGTGCTGCACCATGTGAGATCCTAATCTCTTCACTCTGTGGTGGTACTTTATAGGATACAGTCAGCCATGGCAGGCACAAAATTAAACAATGCTACCATCTGCTTGCATTGTGACTTTTGTGACACAATTGTTCATAGACAAGAACTTAAATTTGTATGAGTTTTGTCACATCTTCCCATGCCAGCACCACTTATTCCAGAAAATCTGTCTAACACGCTGTGATCGGTATATTACATATGACAACGTCTGTGTGCTTTGTTTCACTTAACTTGAAACAAAGCACACAGACTTTACCACATGTAAACTTAACTTACCCAAGAGATTTCTGAATATTTTGGCGGGGTCTTTGTGCAATGGCACTTTTAAAATTAGCTGTCCGCCTTAATCCCAGCTGAGACAATTAGCTCCATTATTCACTTAGAGAATTTTAGAATCCATTAAGTATCATCAACTGGCAAAGAAGGTGCATAAGATCTGAGAAGGTGTCTGCAACTATAATCCAGCAACTATCGTAACTGTGTAGTTTTACAATCCATTTATTCATGCTAAACCAAGATGGATTTAGCATAAAGGGTAAAGAGAACATTACGTGGACATGGAAGGAACAGCTATTCTTTTGCCAGTGAGGCCTTCACAAAAGAGACAAGATTGCATATGAAATGATGCCACTGTGTATTTCCATTCAGTTGGCATTCCAGAGGTGACATTCGGGTATTGTTGTGGTCTGCCAGCAGGAACTGGCAGGAACTGGTAGCAGAATCAGACAGTGAGGAGGCTGGGGACGAACATAGGCCAGTCCTGGAGTCTGGGGAAGGCTCAGATGAGGGTTCTGCATCAGAAGCAGAGATGGGGCCAGGGCCATCTGGGAGTTATGTGCAGACTCCAGAGTTGGACATCAGAGACACAGAGAAACAGGGGGATCTTTTCCTAGTGTGCACATGAGCAAAGCTGCAAGAAGGCAAGAACAGTTAAAACAAAAGGGATGACTCAGGAGTAAGGCTTGGAGATCATTGGCCCCTCCCATAAGACATAAAGGAAGAGCAAAGGCATGTGGGCCTTTACAGGAAACAACGTTGTGGATGGTGTCGATTTGTACTTTGAAGCTCTGTTTTTGACTCTGTGTTTCTGTGTGGCCTTGCCAAGATAATTGCCAATTAGGTCTTTGGCAGCGTGTCAAAGAAGATAAAGGTGGGTGTTTACCAGCCTTATCCAAAGGACTGTGGCAGACTTCTGTTGGACTATTTATAAATTCTTGGTGATTCAGCATGTGCTGTGAATGAAAGGAATTCACAGGCATTAAAATTTTAAAAAGGGGGTTTTGGGACTAATTGTGTGTTTTTTACTATATCAGGAAGCCTAGGTCAGAACAGGTATAGTCAATGCAACTACTCGTCAAATCAATGAATCCATACAAACAGTAGTTCTGTTCCACATTACCATCAATTACTGACAATCCTGCTGACATGCACTTGTCAAATATTGATAGTGAAAAAGTGAACCTTGTTTTATATTTGGAGTAAAAGAATCCATTTAATAGACAGCACACACAGCGGACAAATTTTGCCCTAGGTTCTAACTTTCTTGCCCCAAACTATAGACAATGAATAAAGAGTGAATATTAACCAGCTTTCTCCTTCTTAGTGACTTCCAAATGTTGAATGTCAATTCCACAATCTTTTGCAAATAGAACATAAATTGAAGCCATTATCTGAACAATAGGTTGAAGAATGCTGAAGGACATAATTTCAATGATTAGTTTTGGTGAGGAACTGAATTTGCAGGGGCCGAATCAAAAATGGATTAACATACAATTAGTTCAGTTATGAACTCCCTGTAAACTTTTTTCATTTACATCAGAAGAATAATGTGCACAGTACTTACTGGCTGACCCCTGTGACAGACATAAAGTTCTCCTTATTTCCAGAGGAAATTAAAAATCAACACAAAATCTACTTAGTTATGTGGTAAACTACTTGGTTGTGCTTTTTAAAAGACAAAGCTTTCCTAGAGGGGCTAAAAGAAAGCCAAACAAAACTATTGCCTCTTGCATGCTTCAGCTACACAGCATACACACTGGAAATAAATCAGTTCAAATCTTCTACACAGCTCACTTCATGGAAACATAGTGACCTGGAGCTGTTTTCAGGATCATTCATAATATTCCTCTGGAAGTGCCTTTATTGAAGCAAGAATTGTTTGATATTTTCCTCAGGTACATCACTAGAGCTTTCTTTGAGATAAACATTACAGTATTTTTGACTCTCAATAATTTCTACTAATTTTGTTTTCAGGGGTCATAAACCAGAAATTAGAATCTTGTTAAGTCCATTGATTCAAGAGGTTAAAATGATCTAAATTAATATTTTCATAAATATTATTTCAGCTCTGTACAATTATTTTGGTTGCACAATTCCACCATCTCTATTTTTCCCACTTACTTTACTGGGTTTTTTTTTTTTTTTTAGGAAACTGAGTATATTTCTAGTAAAATAATAAATAATAAATAAATAACTGAAATTTGAAAAAATGTATTTTTTTTTTAATTTTATCTTTCAGATCATTTTACACTACTTGCTGAATGCATTTGTATTTTCTTAAGTAGTTCAAGAAGAACTGTTTTTTTCATCCACACATCTTATTCAAGCTCTTTTCTATCTCAAGGAAACAAATTTGCAAGTCTAAAAATAGCCAAATTTTAAGACAAAAGTTTATAAAGATCCTCTACAGAGGACTGGCAGAGTATCAGTCTAATATTTATCCAGTATCAAGGAAAGCATTAAACTCTTCTTGTTCCAGGGCTATGGGAACAGTCACATCTTTAAGGATTTATGAAAGTTCAGCATGGTTGAGACCATACAGACTTTAGATGTTATTATCACATTATGTATGAGTTTTAATTCTAATATATAAACCCCTAGAATTTCCTTTGGGATTGAGGTATCACAGAAATGTATTAAATAAATTAGAATGGAATGGAATGGATCCTATATTTATTGCAGGATGTCAATCCAATATGTATTACTGCCTGAGGGGAAAAAAATATCCTTTCCTATTTCATGTTCAGAAGCTAATCACTTTAATTTTTATTTCAAGACTATTAACTAGGAGCAACTTTTATAGGTAGATGAGAGATAGACAGAGAGTTTGCATAGTACATACAGCTCCGTTCTTCAATACTCTTCCACTGTTATTTTCTTGCTTCCATTCAATCAAATGTGCAATGGTCTCACTGCATCTATGTGTCCTGCATGAGTTGAGTACATTCAGTGTACATTCAGAGTACATTCAGTGCCTGCCAAAGTGCTTGAGACAATATGAAATGCATGTAATGGGCAATTTGCCGACTAACAAAATCAAAAGTTGATTTGTAAGCTAAAGAACCAAGGAGTGCCACTGGAAAATAGCAATAGCAATATCACTTAGACTTATATACCACTTCATAGTGCTTTAACAGCCTAAGCAGTTTACAGAGTCAGCATATTGCATCCAACAATCTGGGTCCTCATTTTACTCCCTCGGAAGGATGGAAGGTTGAGTCAACCTTGAGCCGGTGAGATTCAATCTGCTGAACTGCAGCTAGCAATCACTGAAGTAGCCTGCAGTACTGCACTTTAACCACTGTGCCACCTCAGCTCGGAAACATAAATAATAGCCACATAGGGAAAGCTGACTAAGTGTTATCAAAAATAACTGCATTGAAGCTCAGGTTCAGGTGAATGCCAAAAACTACCCATAGTTTAAAAAGAATATTTTAGGAGTCGGTTCATTCTTATCTCCTGTCATCTGCTACATATAATAGCAGGCACAGTGGTTAGAGTGCAGTACTGCAGGCTACTTTGCTGATCACACGCTGCCAGCAGTTTGGCAGATCAAATCTCACCAGGCTCAAGGTTGACTCAGCCTTCTATCTTTCTAAGGTCAATAAAATGAAGACACAGATTGTTGGGGGCAATATGCCGACTCTGTAAACTGCTTAGAGAGGACTTTAAAGCACTATGAAGTGGTATCTAAGTCTAAGTGCTAATACTATTGCAGTTGCCTCATATCAGATAACTTGTTCAAATTAAAAACATTGAAAGTTTAACCCTGGGGTTAGTAAAAGAAGAGTGACCATGGTATTCTTAGAGACTTCCAAACTTAGATACATATTGTGGAAAGAGAGGTGGGAGAGAGAGACGAAAGGGAGAGGGAGAGGGAGGGAGGGAGAGAGAGAGAGAGATGATACATAGATGAATAGAGATACTGTAATGATAGATGATAGACAGACAGATGATAGATAGATAGATAGATAGATAGATAGATAGATAGATAGATAGATAGACAGATGATAGATAGATAGATAGATAGATAGACAGATGATAGAAAGATAGATAGATGAGAGAGAGAGAGAGAGAGAGAGAGAGAGAGAGAGAGAGAGAGAGAGAGAGAGAGAGAGATGATAGATGATAGATAGATGATAGATAGATATGTCAGAATCCAATGGGTATGTTTGTTCATGTGTGGATAAATGGTAAAAACACCACTTTGATGAAATGAGTTCAGCAGATTACAAAATATTTCATCATTGTGTGGTGAGATCTAATGAAAAAATGCCAAAATCTCATGAGGTTTCAGCATTAAGGCACTTTTCTATGATTGTTGTGAGATGCCCAGACTTATTCAGAGTCAGGTGGCATACAGGTTCAATCTGTCTTCATCATCACCATCATCTGCTGACTCTAGTCTTTTGGTTCTGTAATCAGGTATCAACATGTATCTTACTTTATAAAAGACAGGCATTTACTTGTAGAACAATTCAAGGACACACCTCTATTTTAAGGTGATCTCTCTTCGAAAGGCTCCTATCTACTTTAAATCCAGTATCGGTGAAAATTAAAAACCTCAAAAAAGAAAGAGAAAAATGATCTTTTATTAATATTGGGGCTCCATGACAGTCTGCTGTAATGAGATATATTTTATTTATTCTTATTTATTTATTAAATTGCTACACCACCTATCTCACTGATACCATGATTCTAGATGATTACAATATAATAAAAAGTTAAAAATTGAATAGAAAAGTTAAAGTTCAAAACCATGATGAAGTGTGGCTTGGGAGGAAAATCTTCTTTATGCCATCAGCCACCCACAATGCAGGGGTGAAATTCAGCAGGTTCTGACAGGTTCTGGAGAACCGGTAGCAAAAATTTTGACCCCAGAGTGGGATGGGAATGGAGATTTTGCAATATCCTTCCCCCAGGAGTGGGGAGGGAATGGGGATTTTGCAGTATCCTTCCCCTGCCATGCCCACAAAGCCAAACCACACCCACCAAGCCCCAATATACCAGACTCCTGTTGAGGCTCCAGCCAAGCAGCAGGTTTTTAGGCTCTTCAGGAAGCCCAGGAGTTTGGGAGTAGACCTCCCCTCCAATGGGAGAATATTTCAGAGAGTGGGGGCCACAGCAGAAAAGCCTCTTCTCCTGGTCTCTGCCAGTCAAAATTCTTTAGCCAATAGAGTCTAAAGTAGGGCTTTTCCATTGGAAGTAGTGGGGTGATTTAATCCTATTGGAGTAAGGTGGTACCTAAGATACCTTGGACCGATGCCACATAGGGCTTTAAAGATACAGCCCATCACATTTAATTGGATCTAAAATGCCAACCAATGCAGCTTGTGTGACATCAAGGTCATATATGCCATCCAAGAGTCTCAGAAGAGTCTCCACCACTGAGTTCTGTACCAGTTGTATCTTCCAAATCCTCTTCAAGAGTGTTGAGTGTATCACACTAACTGGAAGATGACCAGGGACATTGTTGACTTTGCACAGGGCCTCAAAATCCAGGAATGAGTGCAACTGGTGCCCAACATGTATTTGCACAAAGGCTCTGCTAACCACAACTGCTACCTGCTCTTTGATTAGGAGAACCCAGTCAGACTGTGCACCTAACTAAGGATGATAAACCCTAGGTCCTAAGGCCCCTTGAAGCCACAGCCACTCTTTCTTATCAAGATTCATCAGAAGCCTATTGTCCCATCCAAACCTCTGTAACCTCCAGGCACTGTGAGAGGGCAAGTATAGCATCACTTGGGATGAAGATGCAAAGTTGGCTATTATCAACGTATTGATGATACTTCATCCCATGGTGTTGGATGATCTCACACAGCAATTTCATATACTTATTAAAAAGGAGTGGAGAGAGCACCAAGCAACAATGGAGTGGCTGTGAACTCAACCTCTCACTCACTATCAAAACCGATTGGGACTGACCTTAAAGAAAGGAGTAAAAGACTGTAATACCCAGCCCCAGCGGCTGTAGCCAGCGTAAAAGGATATAATAGCTGATATTATCAAAAGCTGCCAGGAGATCAAAAAAGCAAGAAAGGATGCAGAGATCATCTACAATAGTGACCAATGCCATATATGTCCCATAACTGGGCCTGAAACCCAATTGGTCCAGGGACTGGACATGAACTTGTAGGATCAGAACACAGCACCAGTATTCAGTATTGAGGGTTTCTTCCTGTGTAATGACTTGTCCTCTTGCTTCTGTTCCTACAACTACCCATCATGACTTGAATTGGTTGCCCATATATAGCATTTCCACTTAAATGACAGTAATTATTTCTACTTTTGCATTTACAAATCATTATATACACATATGATATGTAGCATCTCCCTTCCCCCTCCCCCCCCCCCTTTTTTTTTTTTTTTTTGTGAGATGCATTGGCATTTCTTTCTTTCTGGCAATACAGAAGAAGTCATCCTACTTCCAACAATCAAATATTTACTATTGAGATAGCAATCAAATGGACATGAAAGAAATCCAGAAACCAGTTATCCAGCTCCCATGCCTTTGACTATCAGCCAACTGACAGATGGCCTTGCGTATAGTTCAGCTTGAATATAAACAAACTCTACAAAAATTATTTTATTATCACCATTGAGTTATACCATTTTGAATAAATCATATCAAATGTCAGTGTAATGTGAGTATAGTAAATAAATAAAACAACTTTTAACTCTTATTACAGGATGACAAACTCAATTTCACTGTAATAATTCATACCTGGTGCAATGAGTTTCATCATTGAAAAATGGCAATTGAAAGATATAATTTATTCAAAAGAAACAGAAGCAACACAACAGGGAGGAAAAGTTCTGTTTTCATATTTTTAAAAAATGTTCATTGGAAGAGAAATCAATACTGTTGGTTGAAAATAATAGGAAGAAGACCTAAAGAAACTTCTAATGTTAGTGTATATAATTGAGTATTCAACCACTAAACCAAAACTTCAGTGAAGTTTTCCAAAAGCAAGATGTAATTTTCTCAAAGAGGCATGTAGTAGTGATGGGAAATTGAATTATCCTAAGCATTTTTTGAAAGACAACTTTGCCCAGCATAGTCCTTCCAGGTAAATCTTTACCAGTCTTACAAAAAGACTGGTAGACATCCTTCAAAAGATTGAGATAGACCCAAGGGATCATCTTTTCTTGACTTGACCATAACAAGTAGCAAGGACTTATCAGATAAGCACTTAAAGTAAGATCAAATCTTGCCAGGCTCAAGGTTGACTCAGCCTTCCATCCTTTCTAAGGTAGGTAAATTGAGGACCCAGTTTGTGGGGGCAATAAACTGACTTTGTATAAATATACAAAAGTATGAAGGCTATCGCTTAACACACTGTAAGCCGCCCTGAGTCTCCAGAGAAGGGCGGCATATAAATCAAATTTAAAAAAAAAAAAAGGTAGACATTCTGGAAATTTTGAGGGAAACTTATCAATTTAATTCCAAAATTCCAAATTAAGGGAAACTGAAGCTAATCAAGTCAAATTCATACTATAGTTTTCAATACCGTGTTAATAAATTCAGCACCTTAAGAAGTATTGTAGCTAGATCAATTACTAAGAAAATGAAATCTTGATAGGAGGGAATTCCTAAAGAAAAAGATACCAGAATCAGAAATAAAAATACCATTGGGTAACAAGGTAGATAAAAACATGTGCCTGCTAAGAATTTTTTTCTGAAAATCTGAAAATCAAAACAAGCACATAAAGCAGGTGGGAAAAAGGACAGATCACCAAGGAAAATGGAGATATAAATAAATTTCCCTATATTTAAACAGAAGTAAAGCAAACAAAAGAAAAAAGAATAGACTAATATCTTTGACAGCTCAATACCTGGGAATATTTTGCAATATGCATGATCATTTTGTTACCACTTTGAAAATAAGTGCCAGATGGCTGCATCGATTTATTAATCTGTTTTCAATTTTTTTGAGTGATAACATATTTTAAAGATTATGGAATGTGGATGTTCAGCACTTAATTGTAATTTTATAGGATTCTTTTGTGCTTTAATTTTTGTACTGCATAATTTTATATTAATAGTTTTACTTTTATCTTATTCTGTCAATATGACTTTATATTTTTATTTCTATTTTAGTATAATAGTTATATTATTAGTCCTATGCAGGTCTATGACAAAACTAAAATTGATTTATTGTATTCCTTATGCCAAATACACACCTTTTCTAGTAAGAACACTGAAATGAAAAGCTTTGTGAATCCAGGAAAAAAATGTAGCTACATGAACAAGTTATCAAAGGACCTGAATGCCCTCATGAAGTTTACTTTCTTTCAGATTTGAAGTTCTGCATAGCCTTAGAGTGGGAATACAGTAAGCATAATATATCTTGAATTCAACAACTATCAAATAATGAAGCTATATACATTTTGAATAGCAACCTAGTTGAATAAGCAAAATGGCATAAGTTGTATCCTCAGTTGAGGATACAGTTGATGAAGATATGCAAAAACTGCTAACACATCTGTTAGTAAACAATGCAAGAGAATATAAATGACAATTTAGTCCTGGGAAAGAAGAAAACATGAGAAAGAGACTCAAAATAACTTTGCCTTAATTCCACATGTTGTATGAGGAGACAGCGAGAACCTCATCACTTGAGACTTTCAAGAAGAGATTGGACTGCCATTTATCAGAAATGGTGTAGGGTCTCCTGATTGGGCAGGGGGTTGGACTAGATGACCTAGAAGGTCCCTTCTAACTCTATTAATCTGTAATCTGGCAGGCTTTCCAAATTCTGTTATCATACCCTACAACAAGAAAGTAAAGTCCTTGTATTGTCTGTTTCCTAAGCTGAGCTAACGTGAAGGACTAACCCCATTTGATTTCAAACCATACTCCAATAGTTCTAATCAACAATTCATCATCAGACCTTTTGAAGTATCAAGTGGAGTGTCTCAGATTTTGGGCTCTATATAGAGTCTTCAACATTTTCATTAATGGCTTAGAAAAGACAGCTAGAATGAATGTTTACCAAATTTGCAGATTGCATTAAATTCCCAAAGACAGATATAAAATAAAGATAATGTTCATCTGTTAGAAATACAGGCAGAATAAAAAACAGAGACAAATAAGTAAAAGCTATAAAATATGAGACATTGACTTGGTTTCAGTGGTGGGTTTCAAATATTTTACTACCAGTTCTGTGGGTGTGGCTTGGTGGGCGTGGCATGGCTTGGTGGGCGTGGCTTGGTGGGCGTGGCAGGGAAGGATACCGTAAAATCTCCATTCCCTCCCCACTCCAGGGGAAGGTTACTGCAAAATACCCATTTCCACCCAACCAGCTGGGACTTGGGAGGCAGAGAATAGATGGGGGTGGGCCCAGTCAGAATTTTTACTACCAGTTCTCCAAACTACTCAAAATTTCCACTACTGGTTCTCCAGAACTGGTCAGAACATGCTGAAACCTACCTCTGCTTGGTTTATATTATAGTCATGAAAAGGAGATTGGACCTGTAGATAATCCTAAGTATGCATCAAGAATATGATATGGTTTTCATAAAAGCAACTGGATTATATAAAATTATTTCACTACTTAGTAATAGTCTTCTTATTCTGCTTTGGTTAAACCCACTTTTAGTACCATGGCCAGTTTTGGGCATCTTAACTTAAGAAAGATTCAGAATTATTATTTTTTTTTATAACAAATAAGGACAACTAGGATGAATAGTCTTACAGGAAAGACAAGAGTCTAAGCAAACTGGATAGATATAATTCTGAGAAAAGATAACTAAAGAAGATCCAGGACCTCTTCTCTAGAATACTGAGCTCAACATTGATGAGAGTATTCAAAGAGCCATTTGCTAGGGCTACATTAATACTTGAATTCCTACACTGAGCGGGGAGTTGGTTTCATTCATCTTTCTGACTGTAAGATGTAATGATATTATTCAGGTGGATTTGCTTGGGAAAGATGCATAGATAAATCACACTTCCTTATGTCACATCATCTATAAAATTTGAAGTGGACCTTCTGGGTTTCATCCTCACTTTACAGATTACCACAGGCAGGGGAACAGAAGATGCTGAAGTCATTAAACAACATTCTTTCCCTATTTCCCCATAGTATATGAATCAGCCAAGAAAATTTGCTGATGGTGTTTTTAGAAGGCAATAAAAAAGCAGTAAAATACGAGCAAGAAGCCTATGTCTGATTCATACATACACATCATGCCACACTGCATTCAGTGGTTCATGGATGGATGAAATACTGTTATTTTCATTGGAAAAACATCTATCTGTTAGTGAAGGGAAATTAAAGTTCCAGTGATCTGCAGATATGTGACGGCTATTTACACATACAAGTCATTATTTCATATTGTAGTCTCATTGATTGACTCATATCTCTGTATAATTTCACACTTTGATTATTGATCTCTCTTTCCATATACACAAACACAAACACACATACACAAACACATGCACAAGTATACATTTTTCTGTCTCATCCAAATTGAACGTAGAATCTGAAACTTTAGCTCATTTAGTGCATTTTAAATGGAAAAAAACTTTGTCTTTCAGTATTCGATAAATATTAAGTTCATGTAAGGAAGCTACTATATGCCTTAATAAGGTGCTTCTTGCTGTCATGTTGTTCACTCCAATGAGGCACAAAGGTGACAATGTTTTGTATCACTGAGGCATTTCACATCACCCTTCCTTCTATGTCACATTCAATATGCACAAAAGTTTCTTCTCATCATTCAACATGCCAGAGATGGGTGCCAGAGCACTATGAAGTATAACAGCACAGCAATCTCTGTTGCTGCTTAACAACAGGAGACTGCAGTGGTTTGGAATTAACTTTGAAGAGGTGCTTCTCTCAAAGCATCCCTGAAGCAAAGCAGCCCTTCAAAACTTTGCATAGCCCTAATAAGTATCAGTTCAGAAAATGGCAGCAATGGCCTGAATTTGAAAGTTAAGCAGAGCAGGACTTAGCCCCAGTGGTGAAATCCAATTTTTTTTACTACCAGTTCTGTAGGCGTCGCTTGGTGGGCGTGGCAGGGGAAGGATACTGCAAAATCCCCATTCCCTCCCCACTCTGGCCCAGCTAGAGGTGGTATTTGCTGATTCTCCAAACTACTCAAAATTTCCACTACCAGTTCTCCGAACTGTTCAAAATTTCCGCTACCAGTTCTCCAGAACCTGTCAGAACCTGCTGAATTTCACCTCTGCTTAGCCCTTGGATGGGGAACCACTGGGAAAATCCAGATCTGTAGACTACCAGGAAAATAAATACTGGAGGTCATGGCCAAGTATTTCTGTCAAGAAAATTGTATGGCTATGTCCATGCAATCTTCAGAAATCAAGCTAAGCTCATAGTTATATTTTCATTTATTGGAAGAATGTGTGTGAATGTCAGGAGAACAAAATTAAATTCAGACATGTAGGTTTACATTTTCTTCTTTTGATGCATTCATACATTTGTGCGTGCCTTGTCAAATCAACATTTAAGTGTCCAGAGAGGTTGAGTTCCAGAAGAATGAAGATGGAATAGCCAATATGCACCACATCATGTTCTATGGGATGGCTGAAAAGGACTTTAGTTTCCTTAGTTTGTTACATTTTCTAACAAGCTTTAACCATTAAAGTTTGGTCAGTCTCTTTCTACACTTTTCTCACTTCTGATGGTTTTTCAGTGAAATGCTATTATTTCCATTCATATGGGGACTATGTTTTAGGAGAATCATCTTTTGAAGTGAAAATCATATCCTTTATCTCTTATTGTGTGTTTACATCATAATTCTCCATATGTAGAATAAACAGCATACATGTTTTCTGGAGCAAATTGTTTTACCTTTTTTGGCTGGATATGCCGGCATTAATATACACCAATGCACACTTCATTAACTAATGTGGTTACCCATTGTTTTTTGTTTTTGTTTTTTTTATTGAAAAGTTTTACAAAAGTTTACATATTTCCCCCCCCCCTTCCCTACCCCAACCTCCCCCCTCCCCCCTCCTCTTCCCAGAACAAATTACAGGGTATAACCTTCAACAATCATAATCAATCTTAGTCTAAATAATTATAACATTCCACATCTCTTGTTCCTTCAATTCTCAATTACCCGCCTAGCTTAATTATTTAAAGACACGCCAAATATCTATATAATCATTCATAACCTATCTGCAATTTCTTATTCCGGTATTTATTTTGAATATAATCTATCCATCTTCTCCAGTCTCTTAAATATCTTTCATTTGAATGATCCTTCAAGTACGCCGAGATTTTTGCCATTTCCGCTAGGTTTGTAACTTTCATTGTCCACTCTTGGATTGTAGGTAAATCTTGTTTCTTCCAATATTGTGCCACCAACAGTCTTGCTGCAGTTATTAAGTTCAAAATCAATTTAGTCTCTATAACTGTACAATCCGTAACTATACCCAGCAGAAACAGCTGTGGTGTAAATTTCAACCTCTTTTTAAGAATATCCACCAGATTTTAATCCAAAACGCTTTAACTTTTTTACATGTCCACCAAATGTGAAAATAAGTGGCATCCTCACAATTACATCTCCAACATTTTGGTTTTACATTCGGATACATATGAGATAACTTTTTTGGGTCTAGATGCCATCTATAAAACATTTTATAAAAGTTCTCTCTTAAATTTTGCGCTTTGGTAAATTTCACATTTGTCACCCATATTTTTTCCCACGTTTCCATCATTATTGACTGTTCAAAATTCTGCGCCCATTTTATCATACAGTCCTTAACTAACTCTGTTTCCGAGTCCATCTCTATCAATATATTATACAATCTTTTTATGTGCATTGGGCTTTGGTCTCTAATTTGTTTAATTAAATTTTCATCACTTTGTATAACACCAGTTTTCTGGTCTTTTATCCATCTGGCTTGTAATTGTACATATTGAAACCAAGTTTGAGTTATTTTCTCCTCTTTCAACACATTCACAGATTTTAATTTTAATATACCTCCCTCCATAATGAGAATATCTTTATATGTAATTACATCCTGTCTACTTTCTATACTCGTATTCTCTATTGCGTGCCTGGGTGCTGTCCATATAGGTATCTTTTCATTTAACTTGTATTGATATTTCTTCCAGACACGCAATAAAGCATTTCTCAATATATGACTCTTAAATGCTCTATCCACCCTTTTTTTCATACACTAAATAAGCAGCTGTTTTATCAGCAATTAGTGATTGGATTAATCTAATAAATGGAAGGATATTGAATATTGAAGGGCATGACCTGGTCTATGGTTGGCATGCTTATTTAGTGGTTACCCATTGTTGATATAGTCTCACACTACAAAAATCCTTTCAACATGATTTCCTTTCACAAATAATTGTAGAGGTTCACCCTAGTGATTTGAAAATGAAGACTCAAGAAATTCCAACAAATAATTTTAGTGCCAACACAGTATGAAATTGCAATTTTTTTTTCATTCCCTCAATTTCCAGTGATCAGAGAAGAGCTTTGTCATGCCAAACCAGCACAAAACTCCATAAGGCAAGTAAAATCCCAAGATTTGCAGAAGCACAAAAAGAAAACCTTAGAATCAAAAGTTTTCAGGGAAAGAATTTTCAGTCAGTTTTGCTATTATAGAAACCTAGCTGTGGCGATGAGAGAGGAAAAAACAAAGAGGGAGATGGGAGGAAGAATGAAATAAAATATATTGAAGAGTGGATGAATTCCTAATTGGAAGGCCCTGTACCAGGGGTGGGTTTCACTTACCTTTGCTACCGGTTTGCTCACAGAAGCTTCTGCACATGCGCAGATTTTATTTGATGACATCCGGCCTGGTGGGAGGAGCCTCCTGCTGCCGCTGCTACCGGTTTGCTCAAACCAGGGCGAACCAGTAGCAAGCCACCACTGCCCTGTACTGCAAATTTACATCAGATCAGCCAAGATTCATTAGGTTCTACCACATTCTGAAACAACAGGGTGAAAAATTAGAATAGGGCTGTTCAAAATGTTGAAGAAAGACTTCCATTTGAAAAGGCTTTGATCAAATCATCTCATCAAAGTAGATTAGCTGTTTGAAGCTGTTTGACTTATTTCAAAGCTGTGCACTTATGAATCAGATTGGGGTGGATTTAGAGCATTTTGCTGATTTGTTGCCTTGCTTCTGCTCCTGGAGTTGTTGGAGGCAAAATTCCATGTCACAACTTCACTTTCATGTATAAAGAACCTTGAAATGGATTGAGTGATATAATCACAGTGACACCAACAGGAGTAACTGGCCAATAAGTGTTATCACTTCATTAAGCTCTATCTTTAAGAGCTCTTTTAGAGTTCTAAGGTTAACATTACTTTCAGCCTTCATTTACCTTTTCAGCTCTCAGTGTCTTGAACAAATACAAGCTTTAACATGGCTTTCTCTTGTGATAATGGAATGTAACACTTCTGTGATAGTTTTTCCCACATAGCTGAAGCTTCAGCTGACCATTCAGGCTCTGAGTATTGGCACAAGGTTTACTACTCCAGTCCATAGACTGGGGTCTAACCTTACTTTTAAACTCTGATTTAGCCTGTTAAGGATTCTAGACAATGTGTGAATGAATACCAGGCTAATACTTACAGGCAAACATGGCAAAGCTACATAAACAGCTTTCACTGCGTTTGATAACCTTAGGTACAAATGAATGTGACTAAGAACATATCTGTACAAAGAAGAAATGGCCCAATTTAACATAGATTACATTGTTGATAAAAGGTTCAGCATGCCACGGTATAGCATCAAAAGTTTTAACTAAAGCCTTTTTATCAAAACCAATGAGCTCTACATGGGAAAAAAAGATACCAGATATGTCAACTGGCTTTATTAAAGGCCAGGAGATGAGACATCACTCCTGATGTGTGCTGCATAATTGAGAAAGCCAAAGAATATCTAAAGGAGTCATCATGTGCTTAATCAGTTTAAAGGCCTCTTTGATTGTCTCAATCATGTGAAACTGTGGGATTTTCTCAGACGAATGGGTATCTCAGAACATTTAATATTGTCCTCAATATGGTGAAACAGACTGGATCCAAGTTTGCAAAGGATTAAAGCAAGGCTGATATTCTCCCCTTTCTTTGCTATTGCACTGAATCCCAGAAGGTTAGATCCCCTATGAATTTTCAGGGCTGGCTTATTTGCAAGACTTCCTGTGACCAATCAGCTCTGCCTATCTGATAAGATCCAACAGAATTAGACTGCTCTGGGTCCCGTTATTGAAATAATGCCATCTTTCAAACCTGAAATGAAACATATTTTTACTAGGCATAATTCCAAAGCACCTCAATGAAAGTAAGATAAAATCTCAAATTATTTGCTTACAGCTGCGTGGATAAATGTTGCACTATTCTGGAAACATATGAAAAAATATATGAAAACGGACACGGTGGCTCAGTGGCTAAGATGTTGAGCTTGTTAATTGAAAGGTTGGCAGTTCAGCAGTTTGAATCCTTAGTGCCGCGTAACGGGGTGAGCTCCCATTACTTGTCCCAGCTTCTGCCAACCTAGCAGTTCGAAAGCATGTAAAAAATGCAAATAGAAAAAATAGGGACCACCTTTGGTGGGAAGGTAACAGCATTCCGTACACCTCTGGCATTTATTAGTCACATGACCATGGAGATATCTTCGGACAGCACTGACTCTTCGGATTTGAAACAGAGATGACCACCCCCCTAGAGTCAGGAATGACTATCACATATGTGCGAGGGGAACCTTTACTTTTATCTTTATGCTGGAAACAAATCATAGTACCACAACATCTGACTAGGAACTTAAACTTGAATGACTAACATGTGTACACACAAACACAAACACACACACACATTGTAGAAGTACACCGTTTTATATTTATGAGTAATATAGTAGAGATTTTGGCCTTAAGATCAAAAAATTATAGTTCTTATTTATGTCACAAAAATAACTCAATGGCCTCTGTTTGGTTTATTCCATTAATGTTATACTGAGCATTAACTGTATAACTTCAGGAATTGTCCATCCACTTGCAGTTAATATCTTTTCTGAGAATACTGTTTTGTTTTAAAAAATAATAATTAAAAAATTGCCATCTTAAACAATGTGCCTCTCTGTTATTGCCCCTGCTTTGGAATAGTGTTTCCTCCATGACCCAGGTCGCCCAACCTGATCTGTCTTTTGTGAGGCTTTAATGACTGGACTTTTCCCCAAGGCTATGGGTGAGGAGGATTTGGGTTCCTAACTAATGTGATTGTTGGATAATTTTATTGCATTTTATAGTAATTATATTTTATTAGTTATTTTAACTATATGCCACCCTGGAGTTATTTGAGAGGCTGGCTATATAAATTATCTAAATACATAAATGCTATGATCCTGGAGATACGGTGTAATCTCTAGCATCAGGAGAAAATCCACTGAATTTAATAGGCCTTACTTTTGAATAGCAAGAGCTCTTAGCACTTAGGCTTATATACTGCTTCACAGTGCTTTACAGCCCTCTCTAAGTGGTTTACAGAGTCAACAAATTGCCCCCAACGATCTGGGTCCTCATTTTACCGACCTCGGAAGGATGGAAGGCCGAGTCAACCTTGAGCCGCTCAGAATCGAACTCCTGACAGTGAACAGTGAGTTAGCCTGCAGTACTGCATTCTAACACTGTACCACTACAGCTCTTCAAGATAAGTTCAAGCTTGTGCCACAAAGCATAAGTTCAGGGCAGTTTTTGCTGTCTCATTTCCATAGTCAATATAAATAGGGGCAGCAATTATTTTAGGATGAGTGTAAATAAGTGGGAAGGATGAAAACATTTGTTTATGATGCTCACATGAATTCATCTGAATTTATGTCAATGTATTCCTAGCCAAAATGGATTTGCGCAGTATGTATCACAACTTGTTCTTTCTCTGTATTTTGAACTAGCAAAAAGTTGTTTATACTGATAGAAAAAGAGACACATCATTATTTCCAGCCAAAAATCAAACGTCCAGTAGTACTTTTTCTGGCTAAAAGGTTGAAAAAAAAACCTCAGAAAAATTACTACCATCCTCCTGATTTTTGGTGAATGTAAATAACTATGGCTCCCTGCATAAAACTCCTACAGCCAATAATGCAGTTTATTTAGTTAGATTAACTCTGTGCTTGGATCTTAACATATTTTTGCTGTTGACTGTTTTTGCCATTATTGCGAATCTATTTAGCTCTGCAATCCTTATTTTGTTTTTTATTTGCTTCAGTTCATATTCCAAGGAAATGTGTGCAAACCTTTTCAAATTATCTCTGAATAAAAGGAAACTGTGGTGGCTTCTTAAAAAATAAAACCAGATGAATAAATAAACTAGCCTCTCAAATAGCCCTATCTCCAAGCTAACCATGGTTCATGTAAGACAATGCAGAAAGGCAATTGTACACTGCGCAATTTCAAAAATTTTAATGAACCATTTACAATAAACCCATTGGAGGGTAATTTAACAACATCACTTTTACAATTAAATATAGTGTTTCTGCATGTAAATGCAGTTCATTAATTCTTTGTCAGGATGGAAAATGAAGTGAAACTGAAAGGATTTTGATACATGGAAGTCATCTCAGTAATTTCTCATCACTCCATGGTGCTCCTAAGCAGCGTAATGAAAGAATGAATTGATTTAAACAACATTTAGTTGTAGCAATGAAGTTTATGGAATTAAATTAAGCCGAGGGTTTATTGTAAGTGCCAGGGCTGGAATGGCATTGTATTACTTTTGAAATTAATTTCCTTCCTTCTGCAAAGTTGCTTTTGTTGTTGGTATCTGTGCCCCCCCACCATTGTTTATTTCTGTAAACTCAGCTGGGGTGTTTGGCACAAGGTTGTAATTTCATCACTAGAAACAATGTAAATCTGTTTACTCATACTTACGTTGTCTGTTTTTTAAAATGCTAAAATCTGTAGAGATTCCTTATGCTAACTTTTCTTCAGTCATTATACAATGAAATCTTTTGAAAGTGATTTTCTATATTCTTATTATATGGATCTATCTAATGCTTAACAGAATTAGCTTTGCATGATGGCTTACTTGTTCTGAAAAAGTGTCAGGCAATGAGACATGGTTCTACCACTACTTGATTCAATTGATCTCTGAATTATAAAGATTATAAAAATGACCTTTCAAAGTGAAAAAACAAAAAAAAAATGAATCATCTAGATTTTATACAGTGGTGGGTTTCAAAATTTTTTACTACCAGTTCTGTGGGTATGGCTTTGTGGGTGTGGCACGGCTTTGTGGGTGTGGCTTGATGAGCGTGGCAGGGGAAGGATACTGTAAAATTTCCATTCCCACCCCACTCCAGGGGAAGGTTACTGCAAAATCCCCATTTCCTCTGGATCAGCTGGGACTTGGGAGGCAGAGTATAGATGGGGATGGAATAGATAGTCAGAATTTTTACTACCGGTTCTCCGAACTATTCAAAATTTCCACTACCAGTTCTACAGAACTGGTCAGAACCTGCTGCATCCCACCTCTGATTTTATATACTATTTAGGAGACTCACAGGTTCTTTTAAACTCAAATTGTTAAAGTGTAGAGAATTACTGGGACAAAAAAAAATAGTTTCCTTCAAAAGTTATTGTACTTCTGGAAGTTTAAGCCGTCATCATTTCAATGGACAATAAAATAATAAAATCATCTTATCGTCTATTAAGAAGCATTATTTTAATTGGCTAGCTCAGTGTTGTAAATGCTAACTGAATATACCTATTTAAAGGAAGTTTACTCAAATTTATACTGATTCAAATCTATACCAGAAATTGATCTGATCTCAAATACTTGGAAGAAGAACATTACCTGGGCTGTAATTAATGGCAAGCCACTTCTGTATAATTGGCAAGACACTGCATAGACATATCCAGGAAAGAATTTTATTTTATTTATTTTTTTCTGTATTGTTCAGGCAAAATAGAAGCACTCACTGATCTATTGCTTTCCCTTTATATTAAAACCAGGATAAATTGATGAAATTGATTCTTAACATTTCCCACTATTTACATTGGCTTTTTTTTTTTTTTTTGGTATGTCAAGTTTATTTTGATATCTCTTTGTGCAGGAATTAGGTATATTAATTTAATATGAAATGAACACCACAAGATGAAATAAATGGGTGTTTGTGCAGGGATGTACAGTAAATATTTCATTCTGTTAGAGTACTAGAGTTCTCTGACTCCTCTGTTAAATCTTGGAAGAGAGTTTAAAAATAGAGATCCTCCTGAAACTAAATGTTCTGGAAAATTTAAATCTGTTTAATACATTAACATCTCTTTTCTTTACTCCCAATAGTTTGCAGCTAGATTTCATGGCCCATGGGTGATTAATGTAATTTACTTACTTACTTACTTACTTACTTACTTACTTACTTACTTACTTATATCCTTCCTTCCTTCCTTCCTTCCTTCCTTCCTTCCTTCCTTCCTTCCCTTTGATTAACTGCCCATTTTTAATCTTAACATTATTGATTTTTTTAAAAAGGAAAAGGAAATTCTATTTGTGTCTTTGTATATCTTGCTCTAAGCTATAAAATCTATAAAATTTGTTGCTATAAAAGGCAAAAGAAATTACCTTGCTGGCCTGAGTTTATTGCAAGCTATATCTGACTACTATATAATTTTGTTGCCAATTTTTAGTATACTCATCAGCTTCTGAGTATTGGTAGAAGTTTCAGAGAAGCCAAACTAGATTCTATTAGTCTTCATGACTGCATTCATATTCTTAATGTATTAAAACTCAGATATAAAATGGACTTGTTTGTCTACAAAATGGACAATGCAACACAATATTTAAGGTGGCAAAGTTGGTCAAAATATTAAAAACTGTAAATGTAAATTGTATTATTACTAGGTTAACATGGATCCATTAATGCTAATTCAGGACACTATTTTTAATGATTTGTCAATATAGAAGATAGTTAAAAGCCCGTGCATTTTTCTTGTAAGTCATGAATTTACACATTACATTACAGACACCATAAATTCAGTATTACTAGTAACCTCATCAGTGATGCAATAAATAGAAAATGTAGATTTTAATAGTGCTGTTACTGTACATAAATGGATCACACTATCCATGATAGTATGGATAAATTGGATCACTGCAAAACATTCATCTGTTACTCATCAGCTAATAGCAATTCATCTTAGAAAAACACTTATTATTGATCTGAAAATTTACCAAACAAGCCTACACATATTTATAGAGAAGTAAGGAACATTGATTTCAATGGAATGTTTCTTCTAGTCTGGAGTAGGAGTAGGAATAGTTTTATATATGATGCATTTATAATTACAGCAAATGTGCCTCTCCCAATAGTCAGACATGATAACAGGAACAAATATAAAAATTGGTAAAAAGAAATAGAAACAAATAAATAAATAAATAAACAAACAAATAAAAGAAGTGCCATGAACAGCAACATTCCAGACCTGAATCAAAGGATGGAATGAATCTTGGGTTACTCAGACAACAGGCTGCTAAAATATTTGTTTTTCTTAATTAATCAAATATATATGTCTGTCCAACTTATGAAAAATTACTCTGGTTTACTTAGAGCAATCACATAAAAATTGATATATAAACAATCATTATAAAAATGAAAAAAAATCAGTATTGAAATTTAAATATTGTTAAGATTAAAACATACAAACTCCAGAGAGAGCCAGAGAAAGAATGATTATATCCATTTAAGTAAAAAAGTCATCTACACATACCTCTGATTCTCTGGGATGCCAAGGCTTGGTGACACAGCCATAATCATAGTCTTGAGGGACTTCCAGCACATCAAGAAGGATGGAGCTAACCTACTAATCCAAGCATGACAGCAGAAGTTCTATCTGTGGTATGAACCATATAGCAATAGCACTTAGACTTATATATCACCCCATAGCCCCATAGCCCATCTCTGGGTGGTTTACAATGTCAGCATATTGTTCCCAACAATCTGGGTCCTCGGATAGAGACAGCCAAAAATAAGAGGGTGTAGCAACTGTTCCAACTATATTTTTTTAATTAAAAACTCACTTCTACATATATATACTGATGTAGGAGTTATGTAGGAAGTATGTCAGTTCAGCAGTCTCTCTCAATGCTGCTATTAAAGTCCTGTTTTTCCAAGATGGTTACTTTGAGATCTGCAATAAATTCTCCTGGGAAGTTGAAATGCCCATTTGCTCTTTTTTTTAAAGACTTGATATCAAACTGAAGTATTTTTATTCTTTGTTCAATTTTATTCAAATTGCACAAAATGGTGTAGTGTGAGGCTGTTGGTTTAGGAGTAGGGAGATTCAACTTTTAGTCCACTTTCAGCCACAGAAGCCATCTGAGTAACTTTGAAGCAGTCTTTCTTTCTCAGCCCAACCTCACACATTTATTATTGTGGAAGAAAATAGATAGTGTGCAGATATAAATTGCATAGATATAAGTGAGCATCACCTTAAATGTCTCTACTAGACTAGGTGTAGGATACTAGCCTTGGATAAGGATGAGCTGCAATCTTTTATTGGGTTCTTGTTTTAATTCATATGTCTCTTTCCATCCATATAGCATTCAAACAGTTAACAATCTAAAATAAACTATAAGCAAAAAATAAAAAATAGAAAACTTATTAAATATATTATAATTGAAATTGAAGGGACACGGTGGCTCAGTGGCTAAGACGGCGAGCTTGTCAATTGAAAGGTCAGCAGTTCAGCGGTTCGAATCCCTAGCGCTGCTTAATAGAGTGAGCTCCCATTACTTGTCCCAGCTTCTGCCAACCTAGCAGTTCAAAAGCATGTAAAAAATGCAAGTAGAAAAATAGGAACCACCTTTGGTGGGAAGATAACAGCGTTCCATGTGCCTTTGGTGTTTAGTCATACCGGCCACATGACCATGGAGATGTCTTTGGACAGTGCTGGCTTTTCAGCTTTGAAATGGAGATGAGCACCACCCCCTAGAGTCAGGAACAACTGGCACATATGTGCAAGGGGAACCTTTACCTTTAATTGAAATTACTGTTTCAAATCAAATTGGCATCTAAGTCTAGCATTCTGATTATGATGGCAGACTGCAAAAATCTAGATAGGGCAATGTCATAGCATAAAGAGTGGAGGAAGAGAAAACTCCACCCCTTCCCCCCCCCTTGGTTGCCTATTTGTTGGGGGGTTATATTAAAGCAAATGGAATTATTTATTAAGAATTAATTGTACCAATAAAGGCTTTGTTAAGAATGCCATAGAATCAAACATATCTTTCTTACATATAGAGAATGGTCTGCCCTTAAAAGTTCATTGTAGTTGAAAAAAATGGCTGACATTGTTGTTCCAAAGATGTTAATGGCAAAGATGGAGAGCTGTGCACATATTGTAATTGAAATGTGGGTCAAAATCTGCAGAAATCCTCCATTTCTGAAGGAAAAAAATATATATTTAATTTTCCTCTATTGAAACTCATCGAATGAGAAATTGAAGGAGGAAAATCAACTAAGAAAAGAATGACCAATGGGTCCTTCTAAGAACGTTCTGCTCCATCCTTTAAATTTATTTGAAATAAATCTCCTTTTCTTCCCTTTGTATAAAAGCATTAATTTATAGAATGGGTTTCATTGGAAGAAACTTTAAATTCTGTATTTGAAATTCCATTTTTATTTTTTTTAAAAAAAAAAATTGCATTGCATATGCTTTCAGATCCCATATACAACTACATAGTATTTCTCCATACATTTTTATTTTTATTCATTGCAAGCAGGGTATATCAAGTCCTTAGGATTTCACTTCTTATGAGCCCAGCCAGCAATGAAATGATGCATTTTAGGAGAAAATATGCACATTACATCAACAAATGTTGGGTTGTAAAAATGTGCAAATAAAAGTGGATATCCCGCCCTATGAAATCTGTAAACTGATTTGAAAACAAAGCCAAATGAAATATAGAGCCAATAAAATCAAACCCTAAACAAAAGCAAAATTGATTTCTGCCACCTCCCTCCCATATGCAATTGCTCCTAAATCAAATTAGCAAACAAAACAAATGGATGCATTTTTTTTAAAAAAATGTTCAGTCGGAAGCTTTGCCAACAGTGTGAATGTAACAGCATAAAGGAACAGTTGCTTCCATTGCTGGGAAAACAGCAGTGGGGGAGAGGCGGTCATGAGAGTTGAAATGGTAAACAGCATCTCACGAAACTGAACAAGAAGAACTTCTTAGTATCTTTTAATCTTCTCTTCTTCCAATGCAAGGCTTATCTCAGGTTTTTCAAGCATTGGGACTGCAGAACTGCAATGGCACCTTTTAATTATATTTATTCCTTCATTTGCATTTCCCAATTTATATTTTACGGTCTTGGCATTGCTGGAATGAATTTGTACACATTGTTCATTGTCTTGTTTACAAGATAAATCCAGTAAGAAGGCTGCCATTAACCCACATCATTTATAGGAGGTGTTTTCTACACAAAGTTCGATTACTGCAATTGTTCATCATTAATTTTGTTAATAGATGTTTGTGCATTTGTAATACCTTGGTGAACAAGGCAGTGTATTATACAGTATATACCGCCAAACCTCAGAAGCTATTTAATGTCCTCATTTTATTACGTATAATCAACACTTCCAAGATCCCATGACTAATATCCTTGAGGCAGAAGTCTTTGTGAATTTTGAAGAACCAAGACACTGGACTTTGAAATGAAACTTGAAAGCTATAAATGTTCACCTCCATCAGTACCTGTTGAAAAGAGGAGGTGAATTATAAAGGCAGTAGCTTAAACATACTGAGAGGAAAAGAGACTGGAACATACGAATTACATACATACACAATTTCTAATTACGCTAAGCAAGGTAAAATTAGAAGGACTGTGAGTTCCTATATTTCAGTGCAGGGGAAAAAAGTAGAGTCTGTATTGTTTCTCGTGGCATGATTTCTCTGACTACAGCTTGTTTGAGATAGAAGAAGATGAGAAGCAGATATTGGTATAGCCCAGGGGTGAAATCCAGCAGGTTCTGACAGGTTCTAGAGAACTGGTAGCGGACATTTTGAGTAGTTCAGAGAACCGGCAAATACCACCTCTGGATGGCCCCAGAATTGGGTGGGAATGGAGATTTTGCAATATCCTTCCCCCTGGGGTGGGGTGGGAATGGAGATTTTGCAGTATCCTTCCCCTGCCACACCCACCAAGCCATACCCACAGAACTGGTAGCAAAAAAAATGTATTTCACCATTGGTGTAGCCTGAGGAGTTTGAATCTCAGGAGATATTTTTCCTTTTCTGGAGTCATTTCTATCCTACATGCAATTGCTTTGGTCACCCAATCAAGGACTTGGATTTGGCTGGGGATTGCATTTTCCCATTATTACAGCTCCTGAACCTCCCCTAGACAGTAGAGGAGAAGTTGCTATTAATGGGCTGCTGCTAATAAAGGTAATGTTATCAGCAACAATGTGGATTACCTGTTTTGGTTGATCTTGAAACTGGGATAATTGAACTTTAAAATAATCTGGTCACATGCCATTTAGAGTTTTGTAAGTGTTCACCAGTATGTATATTGACTTTGGTAACTCACTGGCACCCATTAAAGATGGGAAAGAATAATGCTATATATTGGCATTCTGAATACTGTGAAACTTCCAAATTATCTTTAAAGACAAGGTCTTGTGCATCACAACATGATGGCCTTATGTAAATTGCACCAGGCATAAATGATGGTAGCAAATTCTTCTTTATACATATTATAAACATTAATTACATATTACATAAACATTAATGTTTAATGTGTCAACAAAAACTACAACTCCCAATTTCCTTTATCAACAATGCTTCATGAGATTAAACTTCATGTTTAGCAATTTATATTCACAATCCCAGGCAGCCCAGGCAATTTTTCACATCCCTGTCAAATTGTGTAGTGTTCCTTCAGCCTAGGCCTTCTAAATGTTTTGATATGCATGCACCCTCTTTTGTTCAAATCCTTTTTTTCCAGTCATTGATTGTTCAACGCTTTCAATTTCTTTAATTCATCCTTCCTCTTGGGCATCCTTAGCATTGCAGACTCCCTCTATAACAGGGGTGTCAAACTGGCAGCCCATAGGCCAGATGCCTTGCGCACAGGCCACACCCACCCCACCTCCACAAAGGCAAAAAACACCACGATACGATGTGATTGAGTTTGACACCCATGCTCTATAACATCCAGTCCTTTTGACCCAAAACATCTTAATGTCCATCAAAGGTGAGCGACCCAGAGTTCACCACAAGATGGACAATTATATAAATGTTTGAATTAAATAAATGTTGCCTGCATTATTTCAGTTCGACCCCTACTCTGTCTTCTCCTACATTCATCATCTTTTTTTCATTATCCATCACCAATCATAAAATGTTCCTTTCATTCATCTGCAGTTTTATCAGATCATTCCTTCCATTAAAGTTGATGAATTTCAGGACAAACATGTCTATGCTTTCAGTAGAACTCAAGCCTAACTCAGTGGCACTTGATTGTTTCTAATATTGGCTGATTAGATTTTGTCATTATGCCCATTTTAGTTTGCCTCTTCTGGCATACAATATTTATATAAAGTGGTGGTATAGCTGATCTTATATATTCATCTTTTGCTTCAGGTAATATACTAGAGCAGGGGTGTCAAACTCAAGGCGAGTTGAGTTTGACGGGATGGATCCAGCCCACAGGGTGCTTAAATTTGGCCTTTGAGGCTACCCTGGAAACAGCAAAGGGCCAGCCCATGGTGCCTCTGCCAGTGGAAACAGAGCTTGGGAGGGCTGGGAACGGCTTGCTTGGGCTCCATTTTTGGCCCTGACGGCCTTCTGCAACCCTCTGCCAGCTAAAAAAGAGCTCGGGAGAGCCACGCACAGCCCTGCCAAGCTCTATTTTTGTTGACAGAGGGCTACAGGAGGATCCCTTAGCCCTGCTGGGGCCACAACAGGTGCCCCTGACATGAGTGACATCAAGCTGGCCACACTGCCCCTGGCCGCTTCCTCCCCACCCCCGAGGTCAAACACAACCCTGATGCTGCCCTCAATAAAATCGAGTTTGACACCACTGTACTAGAGTGATAAAAGAGTAATACATTCCAAGCAATAATTCTAAATTTATCTTACTACAAACTGTGGTTTAAAAAGAAACATCAACATGAATTAGACATTGGAAATCCCAATATTGTGAAGCCCATTTTTGCAGCTTCCTAAACTCTAGCACAAAATAGAAAAACCAGCAGTTTCCTTCTAAATTTTATTGGAAAATCAGAGAAAATTCTCCATGCCAAAATGAGGGAACTGGCAAAAATGTTGACACTCTGTTGTTGTCAGCTATTGCAAAAATATTTCTTAAAAGCAACAATAATACAGCCCTAAGCACTAAAAAGAGTCTCCTTACTTTAAATAGGTATTTTCAAAACTTTATCAGTCTTGGTATTATCTTGGTGTGATCAGTAATTGATTATAAAGAACAATAAAATGGGTGATTCTCAAGTCACTGATAACTTAGTCGATGTTTGACCTGTATGGATTTTCCCCCCATGTATTTCTTTTACATCTCCTTATAAATATGTGACAACCCCAGGAAATCAATATTAACTAATAGCAGTTGTTTAGAAGTCATCCAAAGACTGCACAATCTGAATGAAAGCAGTTAAGAGGCGTAATCAGGTCATGTCATCATTTGATTTCACTGAAACATTCATCCAGGAGCCTCCAAAACGAGTGATGTTTGCACTATAATATATCCTGAGCCTTCAGGAGAAATGTATACACCATGATTGTTTCTTAGCATTAAATGTTTCATCTTTTAAACTGATAGATGCAGGTACACTTAACCAATTAGGTACACATTTTATTATATAGATATATTTCTCTATGAAATCCTTTATCATCTTTGAATTGCAACCATTTAAAGACACAGGAACAAAGAGTCTTTAGCAGGGATCTTAAGCAATGCAATGAAGATCCGCATTAGGTGACCACATACCAACAACAAACTGGTAGACTAACCTCAGAAAAATTAGCATCTTCAGCTGAGATTCAATAAGTAGGGAGATATTTGTTGAAAGCCTTTGTCCTTTTGAATGTGGGTAAAATCTTTCAGGAATCAACAAGAAATCCATTTTATACAGAGTTCTAGATGCAATAAGTAATCAGAGTGCATCCAAGATTTTTTTTGTACATGCTCATGCCTCCAAAGCCATAGGCGTCTATAAGGAGGGTGGAATCCAAGTTGTCAGAGCGTGCCTTATGATCCTATGGTTTATGTACTTGCATCAGCCATTGGAATGGAAATAAATGGCATTATTTTTTCTTCCTGTTAATCATGTCTGGTTCTTGGACTGCCTGGAAAAAGCCCTGCAGTTTTCTGATAAAGTAAATTGTATTTTCTATTTGAGTAGATGATTTACAACTCTCACCAGAGATCAGCTTAAGTAAGGTCACAAGTAGCAAAATAAATTTAGTTTCTCTCTGTGTCTCTTTCCCTTTAAAATCATGTTAGGTAATATCGCAAGGAGGAGAAAGACAGACCAAGAAAAGAAAAGAAAAAGATCTTGTGTTTCGATAAAGGTAGTCCTCAACTTACAACTATTCCTTTAGTGACTGTTCAAAGTTACAATGGTACTGAAAAAAATGACTTATGACTGCTTTTCACAAATTTGGATACTTGGCAACTGGCTCATATTTATGACAGTTGCAGTGTCCCAGAGTCATTTGATCACCTTTTGCAATCTTCTAACTTTGCTTAAGTCAATAGGGAAGCCAGGTTCACCTAACAACTCTCTTATTAATTTAACAACTGCAGTGATTCACTTAACAAGTAAGGTAGTAAAATGTGGCAAAATTAACTTAAGAACTGTCTTGCTTAGCAATGGAAATTTTGGATTCAATTGTGGTCCTAAGTCGAGAACTACCTGTATGTTACAGATAGGGATTAAAGACAATGTATTGATTTTAATATGTTAATAATACTTTTATCAGCATATTTTGTTTAAATAAAGTTGCTTTTCTTTTCTAATATACATGATTAAATTTCATAGAAACTTCAGCACTCTTATGTATTAAATTACTACCATTGACATAATTTGATTATGTCCCTCTATCACTTAGTCTTCAAACTTTGGACAGCGGTGTTAGTGATAATGAGACAATTTGAAAATAATCATATCAATGTTAAAGCCCTTCAGCATTCTAAGATAGAACATCAAGTTGGGAATTGTATGAAACACAACACGGCAATAAGTTTGAGACACAATTATTTTAGAAGGAAAATAGAAGCATAAAATGTGATGCATGTCACATCTTTAAATGTTGAATAAATAATGAATGTCAAACTACACTAAACAAAATTAATGAGCTTCTATCTTCACCATTAGTGAAAAGCTGCAGTTTTTCTTGTTCAAGTAATACAAGCAAGATTCAAGCATAGTTCTATACCACATTTCTGCAAAGCTTTTAAGTGTTGTTTTGCAGGTCATATTAGAAGTTTGACATTTTTACTCATACAATTCAACGTAAAGGAATATCAAAATTTTAATTATTTTTGAGGCAATAATAGCCATAATCCTAATCCATAGGTAATAATGAATTTCTTATGAAAAGATTATAATTTAATTTTCATAGCCAGATCCACTTACCATTTTTCTTGCATGTTAATTTCAAATTGTCTGAAGATTTTATCATAACAAAAAGTGCTGCATTAATTCAGTAATTGATGTTTCATTCTTCTAATGGGTATTATTGGATTATCTACATTTAAAAAAAAAAAAGTCAGATGAATTCAGCAATTGTAGAAAAATGAGAGTATGGCCTGCCACCTATATAGAGGTGTTTACATTTTGTACATTGTATAAGATTTGTACATCTTCTATAATCTAAGGTGTATTCAGAAATCTGACAAATATGTGGAACTAGGTAGCTTCAGGGACCATTCTGGTAAAGGTAAAGGTTTCCCTGTCCAGTCATGTCTGACTCATGGTGCTCATCTCCATTACTTGGCTGACCATGTTATCCAAAAACAATTTCCATGGTCATGTGGCCAGATGGCTAGATGTAAAAGGTACACAGAATGCTTCCCACTAAAGTGGTACCTATTAATCTACTTGCATTTGCATGCTTTCAAACTGCTAGGTGGGTGAGACAAGTAACAGGAGCTCAGCTTGTTGCATGAAACTCAGGTCTCAAACCTGAATTGTCAGCTCTCCAACTGATAAACTCAGTGTCTTTGACCACTAAGCCATCATGCCCTCTCAACCAACTATTCTGACTCATTTTTATTCTCTATAGATAGATTGCATGAAATGATGAGATTTTTAACAAAAGGCATTCAATCCAGAACACAACTTTGAAAAGTCATGGCAATCAACAAAAGAGCCAGATGTTTTAACTTTATTGAAAGGGACATCCTTTATCCTTCAAAATGATGTGCTTTGTGTATTTTGTAATTTAAAATAGGTTAACCAAACACTAACCTACTCACACATTAGTTTTTGTAGCCAACAGAGTCCTGCTACTGATTAGTCACACCATGAAGCAATTTTACAAATGGGATTAACTAATATTTGATTAGCCAGACCTCAGCTGGAATGCCGTTTCCACTGAAGAAGCCTAGACAGAATAGCTGTAATGGCTGTTCTGGGAGTAAATCATTCCTCCTTTGTTGTCATAATGAAAATACATCCTCTGTGTGGTACTACACTTCAATATGTATTAAATTTCTTTTCTCATTAACTATGGAGCAACGTTGTTCTTAATAATGTTGGTTAAGATTATATCCCTTCCTCCTTCGAGGGCTACTCTTTCTCCCCCAGTCAAACTGAGCTAGCCTTTGTTTATTGGGAAAGAAAAAAAACACTACTCTTTGGAACTCTGATGAGTAAACAAAGTAGCAAACCAACTACATGGAATGTACCAAAGATGAAATACCTATCAAATTTTAAAACCCTTCCAGATTCTGTTTACTAAATTTCCATGCTCCAACAGCATCTGTAAAAATGCTCTTTACTCCATCTGATTTTCTGTTTGTTCAAGTAAGATTTGGGGCAACATCATCAGTCAAAACAGCAATGCCTAAAACATTCTCACCTATAGGATGCTATTACATAAAGGTCATTAAAATTAAAGTATTCCTCTGACTTAAATCTTTTTCAGTTGGATTTTGAAAAGAAAATTGCTGGTATGGAGCATCATTGAGTAATTTTACTGAGGGTACAGTGATTAAAAGTGACTCAGAAGAAATGTTTTATGCCTTATATAACTATAGCCCCTCTCTCCTATTTATTAAAGTAGGTAATTTTTTTCAGTTTGTGGAAAACCCTGAAGAATGATGCCATTGCTTGAAGAGTTTAGTTATTAACACCACTTAAAGCAGCTTTTCTGCAGGCTGTCAAAGTCTGGGGTAGGGGAAATAGGTTGCTTTAATTAATAGCAAAGAGGTGGTGTAGGGGTCAATGATCCATGGTCCTTCCAATTCACTTCTGAGGTATATTTTCTATTTGTGCTCTATTTTCCAGAAGGTGTGAAAACTAAAAGCTCTACTTCAAAATAATTTTTGCATTGGTATTAATGAGTAATTTCCACACCTGTAAATCTTTAAAGTTTCCCATTATAGTAACTATTCACAGTTAGGTGGCGGGGCCTTTGTTTTGTCAAACAACCGGAAAAAATCACATAGCGTAAATTAAACAGATGAAGGAATGATGCTAGCAACTTTATTACTTTTTTCTGAACAGCAAAATTTTCAGAGACAAATGATATTCTTTACACTCTCCACTTGGTTGACTGAATGGAGTACAAATTGCTCACAGCATTTTCTGGCTGTTCTCAGCATTTCAGGATCAGCAGAAGTGAAGATGATTAGCTTCAAACTGTTTTAAAAGAACAGAGGAGTAGAAACAGTGGCAGAGTGGAAGAGGCCTTTGGTAATAATCTTATATCAGCTCATCAGATAAAAAAACAAATGTTAATATTGAAATAACATAGAATAATAGAGTTGGAAGGGACCTTGGAGGTCTTCTAGTCCAACCCCCTGCTCAAGCAGGAGACCCTATACCATTTCAGACAAGTGGCTATCCAGTCTCTTTTTGAAAGCCTCCAAGGATGAAGCACCCACAACGTCTGAAGGCACACTAGTCCATGGGTTAATTGCTCTAACCATTAAGAATTTTCTCCTTAATTCTAGGTTGCTTCTCTCCTTGAATAGTTTCCATCCACTGTCTTGCCTTTTGGTGCTTTGGAAAATAGCTTGACCCTCTCGTCTTTGTAGGAAGCCCTCAAATATTGGAACACTGTAATCACGTAATCATGTAATCCCTAGTTCTTCTTTTCATTAGACTAGACATACCCAATTCCTGTAAAAGTTGTTCATATGTTTTAGTCTCCAGTCCCCTAATCATTCTTGTTGTTCTTCTCTGCAGTCTTTCCGAGTCTCAACATTTTTTTTATATTGTGGTGATCAGAACTGGATGCAGTATTCCAAGTATGGTCTTACTAAGGCTTTTTAAAGCAATACTAGAATTTAATGTGATCTTTATTCTATCCCTCTATTAATGCAGTCTAGGATTGGATTAGCTTTTTTGGCTGCTGCCACACACTGTTGACTCATATTTAAGTGATTGTCCACTAGGACTCCAAGATCCCTCTCACAGTTACTGGCATTTAGCCACATTTTACCTAGTCTCGGGTGAAACTTCACCCCAGTAAAACTCAGAACTCAGATTAACACCTGATCTCATCTCACCTTGACTTCTCCTTTTGGAACAGAGAAAATATAAGATATGAATCCAAAATGGTACTCTTTTCAAGCAAGTAATCCTTAAACGATTCTTAGAATGTTTTCTGAAATCTGTTTTCCTTATGAGCACAAAACCTCATCCTCTGCCATTTTATCAAATGAAATGTTATTTTAAACATCCGAGAAGGAAAAGCATCAGTAGAAACACACGTTCTTTTTTGATAATGACATCACCTTTCAGCTTTCTATCATTATGGAATTGGCTGCTGAGAACAGTTAATGGAGCTGTTTTCTATCCCAGTTGCCAAATGGGGTGAAGAGTGAATAAAAATGATTTTTTTTAATGTTTTAACTGTTTCAATTCCCCTCAACTCACGCATACACTGATTTATATTGATAAGATTTTGAAGTGTTAGCAGGTAGCAATCATGAAAGCAAATTTGACAGGAAACAAAGAAAATGCTCTAGCACATATGCTTGCATAATCTTCATCACTGTGAAGGAGTTTCTTCCATATGGTGAGTGTGCTGGATGAAGTTTTTGAATCGGTGAAGCATTGTTTTTACCTTTGCAATATATGCACCTTAAAGCATATCAGCTTTTTTTTTAAAGAAAAAAATAAGAAGAAGCAGTCTTTTTTACTGCTTCATATACCGCATTTTTTGGAGTATAAGACGCACCTTTTCCCCAAAAAAAGAGGGTGAAAATCTGGGTGCATCTTATACTCTGAATGTAGCCCCACCCTGCTTCTCAAACGGAGGTTTCAGAGACTGAAAAAAGCATCAGAAAAAAAGCTTCAGAAAAAAAGCCCCCAAACAGGGCTTCAGAAAAGAAGCCCCCAAACAGAGCTTCAGAGGCTTTTTTTTCTGAAGCTCTGTTTCAGAGGCTTTCAGAGGCAGGAAAAACAGTTTTTTCTGAAACGGAGTTTTAAAAGTTTCAGAGGCAGAAGAAAAAGCAAAAAAAAGCAAGACACAGTGGTCACAACCAATGATTCTGTTGCTAAAATTCACTTCTGGGAACAGCTGATCGGGGGTATTCCGGGAGGCTGATCCACCTGCCAATCAGCTTTTTTCTTATTTTCCTCCCCAAAAACGAAGGTGTGTCTTATACTCAGGTACCTCTTATACTCCAAAAAATATGGTAATTGCTTAATTTGAATAAATTGCAAGATTCAGATATAAGATCAAGGGCTGTGTTTGGAAAAAAAAGGGAAAATTTTAAACAAAATGAAACACTTAGAAGTACTTTATTAGCACAGCATGAACTTTCAACAGAGAATGTCTATGGAGATTCTCAGTCATCCAGGTCATGGTTGTCCCAAAGGTGCTTTTTATAGGAGAACCAAACCCATCAGGACTAGATTCAGAAGTCCATCTGCATTTAAAAGTCAAAGGCCACTCTTTTAAAGACAGAAAAGTCAACTTTTGGACAGAGAGGTTTGCTGGTTTGAAAGAGGGGTCAAAGAGGACATCTATGTCAAAATTGAACAGCCCTCTCTCAACCCAGGGGGGAGGATATGACATCATCTATCTCCAGCCACACCCCAGTCCTTTCAACAGTTCCAAGAAGGCTACACATCCATTTTCATTACTTGGTGACTCTGTTGATCTCAGGTTTATCTCCATATAAAGCTCCAAGTGGCCTTAACAATTCGCTAAAAGAGTCATTATGCAAATGCAAATGACCAGCTGTCTGCAAGAAGTGTAAATCCTTCCATTTCCAACATTCAGTCAGAGCTGAAGAAGCTTCTTGAATGAGAAGTGAGATGTTTTCAAAGAAAAATCAGAAAGTTCAGTTGCCTCTTGAAAAAGCACCTTTCATTCAATAGAAATGCCTCTTCCAATCAAAGCTGATAAAAGAAAAAGATAAATACTTTTCTATAATGTGAATTTGTTTAATAAAAAGAAAGTATTACATCCTTGATTTGAATTGGATGTTATTTTACTAAGATATGATAAAATGTGTGAGAAAGATCGCATGGATCATTCAGTTATAGGGAAGCCAACCATATTGCTATTGCATCACTCTCTAATCTACTGCCATGTATAGACTGTCAAACTTGATTTGGTGGTGCATGAATAAAAGATAATTCAGTGTATATGCCTTTGCTCCATGTGAGATAAAGGTTGATTTGCTGTTTATAGGAAGAAGCTCCTTTTGATTGTCTCCTGTCATAGAATTAGATGAGGGAATAACACAAGTGATTTTTTGAATGTGACAGCAGTGACAAGGAGAGCCTGCAGTCATGTCTTATTAATTTTCTATGGAGTAGAATGTCACATTTACATTTCAAATTATCTCTCCATGCTGCTTACAATTTGCTTGGATTAGGTGGCATGTTATGCCATCAAGATTCAGGTTTTTATTGTTTATGAAGACCATGTTAATCCCTTCTTCCTCCCATCATCACTTCCTTGGCATCTTTCATTTCTCACTTCTCCAAAACAAAAGTAATAGAAGTCATTTTCCAAAAACAAAACATTAAAGGAAGTTGTCAAACTTCTAACTTAATGCAGGGCAACAATTTAAGCATCCAAGAAGAAGAAAATGAAATGTCACCTTTCCTTCCTATATTTTTTGTAGTCAAGCATCAAGAGTATTATAGCGTTACTTCTTGAGTCTCAGAATAATCAATAAGGATATATTGTGTATTATAATGTCATTCTTAATCTTATACAGTATTATAATGCCATTCTTAGCTACTCTTGAATCCATTCAGCGTGTATAGGATTGTAGCCTTTAATGTAATCCAGTTTGAAGACTAGCTGAAATTGTATATTTAAATGAAACTGATGACTGAACCTGCTAAAGCCCTTCAAGATTTATAGGAATCTCCTTAAATGCAATGCTTCTAAGCATAGAACCAGGACATCAGGGAGGAAAACAACTAACATGCCATGGAGAATATATCGAGATAGAGATAGAGATAGAGATAGAGATAGAGATAGAGATAGAGATAGAGATAGAGATAGAGAGAGAGAGAGAGATAGAGAGAGAGAGAGAGAGAGAGAGAGAGAGAGAGAGAGAGAGAGAGAGATTAATGAAAAACATAGCATGTTGGGGATTAGACAGCCTGGAATCCTTCTAATATCTAGTTTTCTATGGAAAAAAATAAGCTACTACCAAGTTGAGATAGGCAAAAATTTCAATGAATCTTCCTATTAGAGGGACAAATTTGCAGCAATAAATTTACTGAGAACACCTACACTACCTTAGCAATAAGAATAGCAATAGTAATAGTATTTAGACTTATATACCACTTTACAGTGCTTTACAGCCCTCTCTAAGCAGTTTACAGAGTCAGCATATTGTCTCCATCAATTTGGGTCCTCATTTTACCCACCTCAGAAGGATGGAAGGCTGAGTTAACCCTGAGCCTCGCGAAATTTGAACTGCCAAATTTCAGGCAGCCGGCAGGCACAGAAGTAGCCTGCAGTACTGCACTCTAACCACTGGGCCACAATGGGGAATCACCTGACCTTTATAACTGGGCCTCTGCTTTCCAGTATTCCAAATGGTCCCGCTGTGCAAGGCCAAGCCCTCATAATGGAAAGCTGACCAATCAGAAATAGTATTGCAAACAGTGGTGGGTTTCAAAAATTTTTACTGCCGGTTCTGTGGCGTGGTGGGTGTGGCATGGCTTGGTGGGCGTGGCTTGGTGGGCATAGCAGGGGAAGGATACTGTAAAATCTCCATTCCCACCCCACTCCAGGGGAAGGTTACTGCAAAATCCCTATTTCCTCCTGATCAGCTGGGATTTGGGAGGCAGAGAATAGATGGGGGCGGGGCCAGTCAGAATTTTTACTACCGGTTCTCTGAACTACTAAAATTTCTGCTACCATTTCTCCAGAACTGGCCAGAACCTGCTGAAACCCACTTCTGATTGCAAAGTAAATTTAGAGAACCCAGGTGTGCCCTAGTTGACTCTCTACCCTTTTGTGTATGTGATTGGTTGAAGATTCTTTTGGACAAAACAGATAAACCTCCAAGTGTTTCAATGACCTTCTAAAAGGGTGCAAATGACCAGCTGTCTGCAAAGAATATAAATCCTTCCATTCCTTACCATCCAGTCAGAGCTGAAGAAGCTTCTTGGATGAGAAGCAAAACGTCTTCAAAAGAAAAAACAGGAAAGTCCAGTTGCCTTCTGAAAAAGCACCTTTGATACATCGTTTCTGGACAAAAATTTCTGTTGGGTTTCATCTGGCAATTCAGCAATTCCAAGGGTCCAATATCCAATAGGTACAAGAGCCAAGACTGCCAGTTTCTGTATTCAGAAGACAGGAGGGAGGAAAACTTATTATGTGATCACTAATTTACTAATTTCCTCCTTTCCCAGAAAGGCCTGACCGATCATTCAGACATGAAAGAAACAATGAAGGGAAAAATAAAGTAGGACTAGTCATCAATGATTAAGATCATATACAGGTCTTGAATTAATTATTTTTTTCTCCTTGGGAAGGCTGAGCCCTTTGGAGTCTCTGCTGAGCAACATCAGAACCTAATATCATTTCTTAAAATGTACATCCGATGTGATCAAATCCCAAGATGAAGCAGGTTGTTTTGGGCTGATTCTATGGCTCCATAATGCTGAGCAAGATCTCTATTAAAATTTCAACACCGAGGCTATTAAGAGACCTTGTGAGCTATATACCTGTAGTACTTCCATAAGCAAATCCAAGAATGTGCCTCACAAAGAGGTTTTTTTTCAGCATTAAATACTGCAGAAGAGAGAAATTTATTGCTAAATCTATCTTGGAATATTTCTGGGACCATCTCCAAGCTAATCAGCTTTAAATTTCATGCCTGAGACTACAAAAATATGGGTGTCAAACACCAAGAAAGGCACACTAAATTGCTGGTGAGCCACTTTTGGCTGGATGAGCCACAAATTACATTGACTCAAATATCAGCTGGGAAGGATTTTGTCTGCAATGTCCAAAACAGATGGAACTGTGCCACCAGAATGAAACTCTGGCTGATATTTCCCATGGAAAATAAGCCCTGCATATCATATATAAAAATGTGACTAACATAATCCAGGTTTATATAAAAATTAGATTGGCAGAGTGTAAGAAATTATCACCTATTGTTCCACTATCTTGCTTGTGAGTTCACAACCACGTTAAGAAATATGCACATGTGAAATAAGATACATCCCTAGCAGTCTATGTTCAGATACTATTTTTGTCACTGTCAAAAAATGCTTTAAATCTACAAAGATATATATCATTTTAGCCATTGTTTATCCACTGCAGCATGAAGGCCTCTTCTGCATGTTTCAACCAATACATCCTGAGCAGTGATGAAATTCATTTTTTTTTACTACTGGTTCTGTGGGCGTGGTGTGGCTTGGTGGGCATGGCAGGGGGAAGGATACTGCAAAATCCCATTCCCTCCCCACTTTGGGGCCAGCCAGAGGTGATATTTGCTGGTTCTCTGAACTACCCAAAATTTCCACTACCAGTTCTCCAGAACCTGTCAGAACCAGCTGGATTTCACCCCTGGTCCTGAGCGTTCGTTTGCCAATTGGGCCCACAATACTTGATGATGTCATTGATCCATCTAGTTTTAGGTCTCTTTTGTGGATGCTTTCTATCAAGTGGGGTCCATTCTATGATAGATACCCCAGATTAACACTGATCATATCTGTCAACCCGCATTGGACCAGAGTGGCAGATTATGGTCTATTCCTTCCACATGCCAATACAACCTCAAAAATGGCCCTCATTTCATGGAGGCCTTAGGGCAACTACCTATGGCAGCAGGAAGAGCTGCCCGGAGGCAGAGGGTCTAAGAAATGGAAATGGGCTGTTCATGTAGCAAGAAGAACTGATAGCAGTTGGGCCAAGGCAGTCATAAAACAGAATGGATCTATGATATATATGAAAGATAGATAGATAGATATGTCTATAAAAATACAAAGATGTTAAAGATATATTGATTATCAATACTTCTGCATCAGATCTGGACCTTAGAATAATCAAAAGACCATCACACAGACTGATTGATTAGATGTTGGGACAAAATTTCTTGGCAGGTGACAGGATTGTTGAAATGCTGGTCCTCTTTGTCAGAAATATACTTCTTTTCAAAGTGTTTGTCCCTCTTCCTTTGGGCATGCCTGTAAAGGTGTTGGTGACCACCTTTAAAGTGCTCCATAGCTTAGGGCCGGGGTATCTACAAGACCGCCTTCTGCCACAAATAGCCTCCCACCGGCCAGTACACTCGCACAGAGAGGGCCTCCTCAGGGTGCCGTCCGCCAGACAATGTTGGCTGGTGACCCTCAGGGGGAGAGCCTTCTCTGTGGTGGCACCCACCCTCTGGAACGACCTCCCCCTAGAGATATGCATGATACCAGACTTCCGGACTTTTCGTCGGGCCCTGAAAACTCATTTATTTCACCTAGCCGGGTTTGATCCCATCCATTTCAATTTTAATTTGAAATTGGTTTTAATTGGGTTGTTTTAAATTCTGGTCCGAAATTATTTAATTATCTTTTAAATTGTTTTTAAAATTTTGTATGCTCTGTTTTATCTTGGCTGTTCACCGCCCTGAGTCCTGTTGGAGAAGGGCGGTATACAAATCAAATAAAATAAAATAAAGAATAAATAAATAAAGAAGAAGCCAATGAATGTTATATGTTTACTCAGAAGCCAACGCTACTAAATTCAGGATATTATTTTTATTATCTCCTTTTTAAAATTGTAATCAATTTTTAAAGGTATTTGGTTAATGCTAGTATCGGCATTCTGCTGCCTCTGCACAATTTCGTGCCCTTTAACTCCTCTTTCAACATATGAGAAATTCTGTTCTAACTGACCTAAATAAATGGAGATATCAGCATACTGCAATTCATCAACTACCAGCATCAACTTTATTTCCAATAATACCTCTTAGCATTTTAAGAGCAAGGTGGATGCTTTTAACTTTTTTGCCCACCTGCCCAGAAATAAGATAAAGGTGAGCAATTTTAAAACAGAAGATAATAAGAATGGGTTGCCTTTTAATTAACTGATGTACTATGATTGGTTCTTTTCACCATTACAATAATTTGGTCAAGGTTCAGAAAATATGCTCTCAAAGTCAGCTAAAGCCGACTTCATATCTCAAAACAGACCCACTATTTTGTGTAATGGATAGAGGATTTCTGCCGAATTGTGTAGTGTTTTTTTTTTATTTTATTTTTATTTTCAATTTATATACCGCCCTTTTCCCTGAGGACTCAGGGTGGTGCACAGCCAGAATTAAAAACATTAAATACAAATATTAAAAACAATTAAAATCTATATAAATTTGGCCCAAAAATTTAAAAAACCACAAACCAATTAAACATTTAAAAAAATTTAAATTTTTTTAAAATTTCTTCCTAAGCCAGCCCGGCTTGCTGAAAAAAGTGGGTTTAAGGGCACGGTGGAAGGCACTGAGGTCTTGGATTCTCCTTATCTCTGGGGGCAGCTGATTCCAGAGGGTAGGTGCCCCCACAAAGAAGGCTCTCCCCCTGGGGTCACCAGCCTACATTGTTTGGCTGATGGCACCCCGAGAAGGCCCTCTCTGTGGGAGCGCACAGGTCGGTGGGAGGTCGTCGGTAGCAGCAGGCGGTCTCGAAGATAGCTAGGCCCTATGCCATGGAGCACTTTAAAGGTGATAACCAACACCTTGAAGCGCACCCGGAAGACCACCGGGAGCCAGTGCAGCTCGCGCAGGAGTGGTGTTACATGGGAGTGCCCTGCTGCTCCCATCACTACCCGCACTGCTGCATTCTGGACCAGCTGGAGCCTCCGGGTGCCCCTCAAGGGGAGCCCCATGTAGAGAGCATTGCAGTAGTCAAGGTGAGAGGTGACGAGGGCGTGAGTGACTGTGCACAGAGAATCCCGATCAAGAAAGGGCCGCAACTGGCGAATCAGGCGAATCTGATAAAAGGTCCCCCTGGTTACAGCTGTCAGATGTTCCTCCAAGGACAGCTGCATATCCAGGAGGACTCCCAGATTGTGAGCCCTTTCTGTGGGGGCCAAGGACTCGCCCCCAATAGTCAGTGATGGAGTCAACTGACTATATCGGGATGCCAGGAGCCACAGCCACTCACTCTTGGAAGGGTTGAGCTTGAGCCTGTTCCTCCCCATCCAGATCCGCACAGCCTCCAGGCACTGAGACATCACTTCAAGGGCATCGTTGGGGTGGCCTGGGGTGGAGATGTACAGCTGGGTGTCATCAGCGTACTGATGGTATCTCACCCCAAAGCCACGGATGATCTCGCCCAGCGGCTTCACATAAATGTTGAACAGAAGGGGCGAGAGGACCGATCCCTGCGGCACTCCACAGACGAGAGGCCTCGAGGTCGACCTCTGCCCCCCTGCCAACACAAACTGCGACCGGTCAGAGAGAAAGGAGGAGAACCACCACAATACGGTGCCTCCCACCCCCAATTCTTCCAGCCGATGCAGCATGATACCATGGTCAATGGTATCAAAAGCCGCTGAGAGATCTAACAGGACCAGAACAGAAGAGCAACCCCTGTCCCGAGCCATCCAGAGATCATCAACCAACGACCAATGCCGTTTCCGTGCTGTGCCCAGACCTGAAACCCGACTGGAATGGATCTAGATAAGATGTTTCCTCCAGGAATTGTGGAAACTGTCGTGCGACCACACTCTCAACAACCTTCGCCATAAAGTGAAGGTTGGAGACAGGACGATAGTTGGCCATTATTGCCGGATCCAGGGATGGCTTCTTGAGGAGAGGCCTCATCACCGCTTCTTTCAAGACAGCAGGGAAGTAACCCTCACTCAACGAAGCATTGATAACACCCTGGAGCCAGCCTCGTGTAATCTCCCGGGAAGCCAGTACCAACCAGGAGGGACACGGGTCCAGTAAACATGTGGCTGTACTAAGTCTCCCCAAAATCCTGTCCACATCATCGGGAGTCACAGCATCAAACTCCTCCCAGATAACATTCTCAAGACTATTCCTCATCACCCTGCCCTGATCTACCCAGTCAGAGTCCAAATCCCCCTGGATCTGAGCGATTTTGTCATACAGGTATTGTCCGAAATCCTCTGCCCTGCCTTCCAGGGGATCCTCCCGCACTCCCAGATGGAGCAGGGAGCGGGTCACCCTAAACAGGGCGGCCGGACGATTCCCTGATGACGCAATGGAGGCGGAAAAGTAATTAAACTTTGCCGTCTTTATCGCCACTAGGTAGGCCTTAATATGCGACCTTACCAGTGTTCAATCAGATTCAGCGAGACTGGCCCTCCAACCGCTCTCCAGGCGTCTTTTCCGGCGCTTCATTTTCCTCAGCTCCTCAGTAAACCAAGGAGCTGCGCGGGATTGGGACCGGGTCAGAGGCCACAAAGGCACAACTCAGTCCAAGGCCCCACCAGCCGCCCGATCCCAGGCGGCTACCAGGTCCTCAGCCAAGTCATGTGCTAGATCCTCAGGAAATGGCCCAAGCTCCATCTGGAACATATCAGTGTTATGTGTTATGTATTGCTTTGCTTTTTTTTTTTTAAAAAAAAAAAGGCATATCTAGATCAATTAACATCCTGAGTCTCCGGAAAAGGGCGGCATATAAATCAAACCAATAAATAAATAAATAAATTGTATACTGCATGAGTCAAAAAGAGGGCTGTGAAAATATTTACAGACCCCTTGCATCCTGGACATAAACCGTTTGAACTCCTACCCTCAAAATGATGCTATAGAGCACTGCACACCAGAACATCTAGACACAAGGACAGTTTTTCCCAAATGCCATCTCTCTTCTAAACAAATAATTCCCTCAACACTGTCAAACTAGTTACTAAGTCTGCATTACTATTAATCTTCTCATCGTTCCTATCACCCATCTCCTCCCACTTATGACTGTAACCTTGTTGCTGGTATCCTTAAGATTTATATTGACTGTTTTCCTATGACTATCATTAAGTGTTGTACCTTATGATTCTTGACGAATGTATCTTTTCTTTTATGTACACCGAAAGCATACGCACCAAGACAAATTCCTTGTTTGTCCAATCACACTTGGCCAATAAAGAATTCTATTTTATTCTATTGTTTGTTTCTAATTAGATACCCACAGACTTGTGGTGTGACAGTACAAACTTTTACACATTTCCCCAAAAAATCACTAAATTCAGTAATTTATATCTTCCTATTTCGGTAGCTTTTCATTAAAAAAAAAACTAGTTACAGTACATAGGGATATTGTTTCATTATATATTATATTTATGTCAAGTGTTAAAATTGTGTGTTGGCATGTGCTATGTAAATAAATGTATTTATTACAGCTAAATTTCTTTTTGCAATGTCTGCGCTTTTATAGATGATGTGTACCATTAGAAGATTCCTTTCGAATATCACACCTTTGTGGTGATGCTGTTTAAATAATCAGCATCTGATTATAGAATGATGTTTAAATTATATCCCTTTAAAAGTTATGAATATACCTTTTCTTAAAACTTAAAATAATTTTGATCAGTCCTAAGTTTTAAGAAAAAGCCTAATATGGGAAACAGAAATACATAAACTGATAGTAATCATTTATCTTTTCAAACTAAGTCAATTTTCCTACCAATATGAATAATTACTAACTCTGTTTGCCAATTGATCTATCATCAGTATGCAAGAAGCCTATTATTGTTGTATCATTTTAATAGTACGTGCACTTTTTCGCTCAGCTCAGCTTTTGTTGTCGCTCAACTCATTGCTCAGCTGATGCACTGTTAAAAAATATATATTGTGATGCAAAGAAAAAAAAACATATTATGTGTTAAGCTATATGTTAACAATGACCTGCCAATAGCTTTTACTTTAAAATTACTTTATATCAAATAAGAGGATGCAGAATTGGAACTTGATATTACACCTGCTGATTTTCCTCTTTTCTATTTCTGTCATAGGCAGATTAATCAGTAAAATATTCAGAAGGTACACAATTTGGAGAGGCGTCCTAAGGGACAGAAAATTAATGCTCTATAGTGGTAGTCATAGTGTTGCTTCTTTTTCTAACTAATAAAACTGTACAAATAATGCTATAACTGAAACATATCATTGATCTCCCTGTTGTAAAATCTAAGCTAAGAAACTTTTCTCTTTAAAGTAATGTTTCTAAGCAATATCTGTCAGGTCCACGGCTCATTGGCAAAATTCTTCAGAAATCTCAATATGACAATAGTCTCATTTTGCCACAGCTACCTGTGTCATTGTAAGACAGGAAGAGCAATATTGTGTATTATGGTGCTTTAAAGGAACGTCTACTAAACCTGTTGATGCTATTATTTTGAGGCACAGTGATCTTCCATGGCAAAATTACCTATTGTATCTCAATTTGGCTTTCTATGGGCATATGTGCAGTTGTGTCAGAAAGAGTGCTGGTGAGAGCATTCCACTGGCCAACATTTTTGTGGTTGACTAGATTGGATAAAGTATCTCTCTACTAATCTGCCTCCAAAGATAGCTTTGTGAAGTAAAATTATTTAAGGTTTATTTTTAATGCATGACCATCTGAAGGGAGAAATTACCCTATTAGAAGTCCTTTAAAATTCCCACACATATTTCTAAGGATTTCATACATTCTAATAGCTCATGTATTCAATTAGCTGAGAAACCAATTACACTGAGACAATGCTTAGCGATTTGGGAATTTAGCCTGGTGCAGACAATGCCTTTAGAAAGCCTTAATAGAAAATAAAAGTAAAACGAAGAGGCAAGTTCTTCTAACTTTAGCCTATAGCACTTTTGAGGTAATAATTTCTTCAAAGAGCTAATTAAGTAATTAATTAGTCAATCTTAAAAATAACTCTCTAGATATAACTTGGAAGTCCTATTGAAATTTAATTTTCAATTGAATGAGCTGTTGGAAATATTTCACTGCAGTATTGGGAACAGACGGCTATCTTGCTGGTGTTACGTGCTCTGTGTGTATCTGAGAGTTTTAACAATAAGTTCATTTTATGTCAGAGTTTAAAAACTATGTGAGAAGATGCTCCAACACTGCAAGTTTTTAAGAAGAGATTGGACAACGATTTGTCTAAAATAGTATATGGCTTCCTGCCTAAGCAGAGGGTTGGACTAGAAGTCCTCCAAGGTCTCTTCCAACTCTATCATTCTGTTATTCTATTAAGAAGGTACAAATATTTTCCCAGGCAACATGTATCTCTGACACAGATATACCAAAACAAGGAAAAAACAAAACCAGCCATGCTTTTCCCAGAGATAATTCAAAACAAAAATACTCAAAAATGCTTGTTTTAATCTCTTATACCAAACCCCAATCAATAGGGCTGGTTCAAGGTTAGGAGTCACAGCTCTGTAAAGTTCACTTTAGAAATGCCAAGGACCAGCCTTGCTCGTTTACACAGTCTTAAGTGAACATGCAGTTCCTTACTACACTTATAAGGATTTCAAGAAGCATTGGTGAGTTATCTTGTGCACAAAGTAAGGACTTGCCTTTTTGGTCTGGGTCTTGACTCAGGACAAACAGCACACAGAACAATCAATCATTTCTCCAAAATATCTGCTAGCAATTACTGGTGAAGTTGCTTTGATATTTTGAAATCATAATTCAAAAAGTCTAGAGAAATTTACAGCTAAGAAAAAAAAGGCCTTCATTTGCATGGGAACTTAAAACAGATGTGGTTCTTAATTGCCGAACTCTTTTAAGTGCAGGCAAAAGAACTTTCACCTATTAAATCATAATGCATAGAGGTTTATAATGAGTTTCTGTCCTAAACACATCAGGAGCCTCTGGAAGGTGAGATATAATATATGGTAGGAGTATAGGTCTTCAAATAGCATCCTTGAGCCATTGAGAATTTGATTCGTTAATTTCTGGAAGGGCAGCATTTCACATGAGAAGCCCAGATGCACCTCAGAAGCCTTATTTATATCCCCTGGAAATTTCCTTCAGGCTAGCTACCATTGCATCAAGGGTTTAAAATACGGAAGTCTTCAGATTGCACCAAATACTAATTTTCTATATCTGGCAATCTTTGGACATGATGGAGACCTATTATGTCAGAGAAGATGGAGAATGCAAAAATAAAAAATGAATGTGTGAGTATGGGTATGAATAGAGAGCTAATGTGGCGTAGGGCTTAAAATGTTGGACCATGAATGAGGCGGGAACCCTCAGGCATGGAAAGTCAATAGACCAGTTTCTTTTTAAAAAAAACAAAACAAATATTGTAGAGGTTTCTTATGGGGAAAAGCAGAATTGAGTGCTTGATCTCATGATTGAAAGACAGGATATAAATCAAATGAACATAATATATACTGTATCTACTGTATGCATATATTCCCTTATATGGCATATGACTGTGTGTCTAAATGTTTCCTATGTTAATTAGCACCTTGCCAGTTAATTGTATGAACAGAAAACAAAAACCAAGAAGATGATCCAGCTAATAATCTTTCCATTCATTCACTCATTCATTCAATTTTTGTTGATGCCAGTCAATTCTGGGTGACTTTATTACATTTGTAATATTATTTATTTACTTTTAATATTTGTTACACTTATTAATTATTATTATATACTACATTTATGCTTGTTTTTATCTGAAAAAGAACTAAGTGGTCTTCATAGGAGCAAAAGTAATAAATACTAGTGAAATACAACCATTAAAAAATAATTATTACATTAGAAATAAAATCATTAACATAAGCAGGACATCAATCATCACCAATGAAATAATTCTGATGTAGCCAGATCTTTACCGGCCTTGTATGCAATGGGGTGGGGGTGGGAACTCCCTCAGACAACATTTGAAACATCTGTGAAATTCCCCTGATTCATTTCTTCAACAAAAGTTTAAGTTAAGATAATGGAACTACCCAGGGGTGAAATCTACTTACCTTCCTTACTGGTTTGGAAGTGTGCGCGCCATTGTCAGGTCTGATTTTAGAACCTATTATGTGCAAAGCCTTCTGCACATGCGCAGAGGGTCAAAAACAGGTTACTTCCTGGTTAAAACCAGGATGGGTGGGCGGAGTCTCAAACTGCCGCTGCTACCAGTTTGCTGAATCATGTGCCACCGCCGCTACTGGTTCGCCCGAACCGGAGCAAACTGGTAGCATTTCAGCCGTGGAACTACCTCTCTACAAGTCTTTTTTTTTAAAAAAACTAAAAATGTAGGGATAGTCAGGAAGGCTCCAAAGTGATTTAAATATACCAAAGAGGAGGGGAACCAGCATTAGCAATAGCATTAGCAACAGCAATAGCATTTAGATGTATATACCCATTCACAGTGCTTTACAGTCCTCTCTTAGGTCATAGTCACCATATTTCCCCCAACAATCTGGATCCTCATTTTACCCACCTCGGAAGGATGGAAGGCTGAGTCAACCTTAAGCCTGGTAAGATTTGAACTGCCAAATTGCAGGCAGCCAGCAATCAGAAGACGTAGCCTGTAGTACTGTATCTTGGACATATATCGTAATAATCTAAATTCAAACCCAGGCACAGAAATAAAACAATTCTAAATCACCCTCCAGAATCCGGTATTAAAATAGCAGCTTCTTTCTTCAAGCAAGCAAACTTTCAGCAAATGGAAATCTAGCTTTCAATGCTGGGCTACATCTGCCTACAGTAGGACTTGCATTTGAGGGCAGAGAGTGTCCTCTATAAGCATCTGTGAATCAGAAACACCTTTGCGTATATTGCTCTTTTGTAGAATAATTTAGGTGATAACTTAGGTGTTGTACTGTGCTATCTAGTTTTGCAGATTTGTTTTTAGAAAAGGACAATGAATGGTTTCTGCTCTATTGCTAGACTTCCTTCAAACTGTTAAATACACTGATTTTCCATTTGCTTGCAGATTGTAAACCAAAGTGCACCTATTTTTGTTGGTTCTTTTTCCTTGAGAGGAAAATCTCAAATACTTCAGAAGAAAATTGAATGTTATTATCTGAAATCATTCCCCTTGGATCTCCTTTTCCACTGACAACTGAAGAGAGGAACTTGATAACAGTAGCAGGAGTAGCAGGTGTAGTTTCACCTTTGATACAACACAGATCTCAGTTGCTAAGCAATTTGTTTCAAATGCTACTTTTGCTGCTAGACAACCAAGAACTGGAATTGGATTCCTTCAGTGACCTATAAAAGGCACTTCGGGTACTGTAGGAAGTAAGCTAATAAAACATTGCATGCAAAAAGATTTGGGCAATATTTATTAATTATTTTACAGAGTTTCTGTGAATCGGATATCCTGGATATCAGAGGAACTGCTTGTCTCCAATGTTTTCCACCCATTCGGTATGTTCCAAAAGAATGGGAATGCTCCAGTTCCCTTCTATTAAATATTGTGATCTTAAAGGACCAAGGAAGGATTTTTTTTTTTCTGTCGTAGTCTCACCCTCTGTAGCAGATTCACCACAGAGATATGGACAGCACCAGTGGTGGGTTGCTACCGGTTTGCCCCGTATTGTAGTGGCGGCAGCAAGAGGCTTCATCCACCCGCTCGGATGTTTCTGTGCATGCGCAGAAGCTTCTGTGCATGTGCAGAAGTGTTGCGCACGCACGAGCAAACCGGTAGCAAACTAAATTGAAACCCACTACTGGACAGCGCCCTTTCTTCTGGGTTTCTGAAAGGCCCTTAAGACTTAACTTTAGTCTCAGGTCTGGGATTTGTAGGGCCCAACATTTGGTTTGATATGTTATAGTTTGGTTGTTTACTTCAAGCTGCCATGTATGGTTTTGTGTGTTGCATTGTTCTAACTGTTATTGTTTTCATATTATTTAAGCTGTCTACTGGAAAAGGCAACTCTAACAAATGTAAATAAATAAGATTAAAACATTTTTAAAAGAGAGTTTACAGTAGGTGGAAAACCCACAGCGATTTTCCACAATATATTGAACCAAAGCATTAGACTTCTGAAAAGCATTAGACTCCTGCACATGAGCTACATTAATTGTCTAGTTTCTGTTGCGATTTAATGCAAAGATCTAAAGAAGTAAACTCCTGATAACCATCTCTTGACAAGCCAAGACACCAGCAATTTGAATAACACAGGGAAAAGGCAGATAATATCTGGATGGAGAATGAATGCCAAAGCAGTTTTTAGTATTGTTTGTCACTGCAATAGCATCCTAATTATTAGCATTCCTTTGCCCTCACAAAAATGTTGTATTATCACCCCACCAATTAGCATCTCTTTATACTTGAAATACAAAATGAGGCACCCTAATAAGCACTGATGGGTATGTACTATTACACTCAAGTGATTCCACTGTTCTGAAAGCTGAAGGCAACTTTCAGGTGTAAATTGTCTTTTTAAAGGTTTTATTATGATTCTGATTACCTGCAACAGCACCTTTTCCCAAATCCATCTGCCCCTTTGATCAGATTAAATATGGTTGATACTCTCCAGGTTTCACCAACCCAAGCAGGACCTCAAAACTGGGCATTCTGGATCACTGCTTCCCTTGTGATTTGGAACTTCCCTCCCTATGGAGATCTGGTCTACATCAGTGGTGGGTTTCTACTGGTTCGCCCTGGTTCGGCTCCGCCCACCCACCCAAATGTCATCATGGATGCTCTGCGAATGCACAGATCTCAGGAATGAGTGAGCTCTCAAGCGTGGTCGTTATGCAAGTCCGCTACCCAATCCGCAGCTTCACCTGTTAAAGTCGTTGTAATGGCCACTACCATGGACCACTGAGTTGGATATAAGTGCCCATATAAATCAATATAACTGAGTACCTGGCTCAGGAACAGGGCTACACGGTCTGGGTTGCCATCAAACGTGGTCTGCAAGAGGGGTGGTCCCCAGACTGGTTGGGGTCCCCATACCCCAGGCTGTACAGCCGGTACTGGAGGATAAGCTATCTGTCCCGAGACCTGACTTGGCCCCTGCCCCGGAGGGGGGCGAAGCGACCCAGATGCTGTCCCTGTAGCCATGCCCACCAATGATCCAAGCGATTGGGTTGCAGCATATTGTGTGACCGGTGGTCGGGGATTGCTTTGGGAGGGGCCCACCTGTAATTTGGGGCTAGCCAGGCGGAACCGGGTCTCTGTCCCTGTGGAGGATATTGGCCAGCCAGGGTTAGGTTCCATCCCCGTCATCCATGGTTGCCACGATTGTGCATCCCTTCACCAAAACGCTCCTGAAGGACTTCTATGGTGGAGTGGCCCAAACCTGTTGAATAGCTCCACTCCCTGTCATCGTCTTCCACCCAGCGCCGTTCTCTCCAGCGGTGGAAACGTTCGCTGTAAGGGGGTGACACTTGGTCCTTCGGGGCTCTGCCACCACTCTCCTAGCAATGCCGGGGTGCCCCCCCCTTGCTGCAACAGTGTCCTTACCATCCTCTCCCTGGCTGCGGCTTTGACAGCGTTCTTTCAGACGAACTGAGGGCTGAGCTTCAGCTGGGCTTTCCTCAGCTGTAGGCAGCCCCTCCTCCTCCGAGGGCGGTGTTGCAACAGTCATATCCACTCCCTCTGCCATTCTGTAGGCTTGCAAAGGGAAGCGCCGATTTCCTCTCAGGAATGCCATGCGAGACGCAATCAAAACACAGCTACAGCCTTATTCAGCTCTTTTGGCATGCTGGTTTATTCACATCTGCATCCGGCTACACACTGTGATTCGTAAACACGATTGAAATCGGCGCTATGTTACACCAAGAATGGGGCATTTATATAGCCCATCTTTCCATTAACTCATTAGGACCACGCCCTTGTTTGTTACCACGCCCCTCTTTTAGGGGCGTAGACCCCACCCTTGTTTATTACCACGCCCCTCTTTTAGGGGCGTAATTGGTCTCCAGCGTGTTCTGGAAGCTGCTGCTGCTGTGTCCTCCGGAACGGTCCTAATCCCGTCACACCCAATACCACCACCCCACACCCTGCATACGGCCGCCTTCACCCAGTGCCACCACCACCAAGTATGTATATGTCCCTCAATGCTTTCAGCACGTGTTAGAGATGTCGAGCAGGTTGCTAGGCTCAACACAGAAGGTTCTGCGCATGCGCAGAAGCACCGCACACGAGCGAAACAAGTACGCACACACACACACACTCCTGGTTTCAAACCAGTAGCGAAGGTAAGTGGAATCCACTACTGGTCTACATCTTTCCTCCTCAGTTTCAGGAGCAATGAAGACCTGGCTTTTCCATTTAGCTCAAGAAAAAGGTATGTTGTGATGATTCAAACAAATTGGGGGAGGCAAATTATTGGGACAACAAAGGAATATCTGTTGTCAAAAAACCCAATACTGTGATCAAGACCAACTGAGGCAGACCTTGCTGTGTATGTCTACATGTATTGTAATTTTTTTCTTCCTACAACAAAAGTTCCATTAATTGGTACTAGGAGCATAGATAAGGAAGGATCTGAGATCCTTCAAAGAAAAAAATCTGAAAAAATTCCTAAGCACTATCCTGATGAAGTCACAATTCACTTTTTTCTAACTATTTACATTAGGAAGCATTGACTTTCTTGAACCAGTATTTGGCCAGAATACTCGTTCAGTGAACTGATGTACTGTATATCCATCAATGTCTGCTTTGCTTTCATAGATCACAGACAGATTTGTTTTTGTTCAACTTCTGTGCTGATATGGCTTCCATCACTTTTGATCGGTTTGATTCATAAGATTCATCAGTGTATTTAAGCATTTCTACAGGTGGCCTCTTTTTAATCTCCACATATAAGGACATTCATTTGGAATAATATTATAACTACATTTAGGATAATTAAATATTTGGTAGTCACCACTTGCCATTGGTGATAATTATGGAGAAGAAAAGGAGGAATAGGTACTGTTTTATGTCTGCATCTACCCAGAAAACGTACTATAAATGAGTGGGAGAGTTTATATAATACATTCCTTGGTCGCAACCACATCAGGCTTAAATTATACTGACATGAATTATTATACAATAATTTAGAATCCTGTAACCTACCCAGGAGCTAAAAGGTCTATTAGAACTAATGAGAACGGTAGACGTGGCTGTATTATGAGAGTAAATGAAGAGATGCATAAGACACCAAAGCAGAACACAATCGTAATAATTTTTCCCGATTGAAATGAAGACATTTTCTCTGTGGTGAGCATCAATCTAAATAAGACCCAGGGCTGCTTCAGGCAGTAAATTATAATGTTTAAGGACAAAAAAACTGAATGCTAACCAGCTATTCAAAAAAAGGCTTACTAGATAAAAGCCTATATCTTTTCCCAGGGGCTGTTGCTAATAGCTGCCATTACTTGAAACACAGCCGATAAAAATATTAATAATGCTTCTTTCCAACTTTATCCTTTGCTTTGACAGTTCGACCCCTTTCTTTCTTTCTTTCTTTCTTTCTTTCTTTCTTTCTTTCTTTCTTTCTTTCTTTCTTTCTTTCTTTCTTTTTCCTGGATAGAAGAGGAAGAATATAGAAAACAACTATTATTTTATTCTTGACAGTTGTTTGTTCTCCTGTCATCTACAATCTGGGCTGTTCAGAAATTGCGACTCTTAAATTTGAAACCAAATACGATAAGCCAAAAAAAATTTTTTTTACTGTTTTAGAACAGTCAAAATGGTAGAGTGAGCTATAACTTAGATGAGGAATCCATCACTGTTCATTGGCTGAAGTCCAACAACGTGCCAGGCTAAACTTTTGTTAAACAAACAATAGTGTCCTAATCCAGATATTATGCTAAGAAGCTTGCAACTTCTTTTTACAGTGTACTGAATGCACGTTGCTCACCACTGCATTATTAAACTGAATGTTGTGACCATACAGGTAGTCCTCGACTTACAACCACAATTGATACCGTGTTTCCCTGAAAATAAAACAGGGTCTTATTTTCTTTTGATAACCCCCCCTCATAAGGGCTTGGCCTTATTATCAGGGGGTCTTATTATTTTGGGGATGCAGGAGGCAGTGAGCGTGGGACTGGATGTCCCGTTGCTGCCGTCGCCTCCCCTCCCTGTTCTTTGCACCGGCTGAGTGGCCCACCCCAGCCCAATGGCATCAAAAGCCGGGCTGCTTCCTTTCCCCACTATCTCTTTATCGAGAGGGGTGGCAGGTGGGGCGGGGGAGAAGCGAGACGCGTGGAGCAAGACGTGGCTCCCCTTGCCATCTCTTCTTTCCCCCCCCCATCAGGCATGACAGGGCTCCTGCCCCTTGTTTAGCCATCCACCCCCTTTAGGGATGCAATTTGGCAGGTAGGGCAGGTGAGAAGTGGGACACACATCTTACCTTTCCAGCTCTGTCGTGTTCCTCATCATTGTGTCCAGGGAAACATACTGTAAAAGAAAACCTTCTCGCAAGTTCAATCAAACTTCTCGAACTCGCGATAAGCTTTTCTTTTACAGCGTGTTTCCCTGGACACAACAGCGAGGAAAGCAATGGAACTTAAAAGGTAAGATGCACATCTTGCGGCCCCCCATATCCCACCCCACCCCAATGGCAAGTGAAAGGACTGTTTGTAAGTCTCTTTTTAGTCTGTGCCATTGAAATTTCAAACAGTCACTAAATGAATCGCAGTAAATCAAGGATTGCCTGTATTGTGCCAGGATTATATCAATTGCACTGTTATCTTATTCATTTCTAATTAGATTCAAAATGCTAGGCTTAATCTTAAAAGACATTTTCAGCTTCAGAATGCATGAAGGATTATCTCTCTCTGCATGTGCTGGCATATACATAGAAGTATTTAGTAAAGAAACATCAGTGGATGCCCCATCCTCTGAAGCAAGACAAGCACTTAATGTGAAAAGGCAATATAGAAAGGTAACAAAAGATTCAGAATGACCAAAACAGCAAACCACATTGATATGATGGCTGGATTTCTATAAGTCATTAGGAATGAAACTCAGTTTAAGGTATATACTATCATTTTTTTCTTGCTAGAAACAATGTCCTACTTTCGGAGTCACCATTATAAAGACGTCGAACACTTACCATGTGATTCTTTCAATGCCAGGCAAAGATCTTCAAATATTCCTAATGCTGTTGCTAGTGGTTTTTCAGTCCTGTTTGTTGTTCAGTTGATAAATTGTGCCCAACTCTCTACAACTGCTGGACCACAGCACACCAGGCCTCCATCTTCCACTGTCTCCCAGAATTCACCCAAACCCCTGTCCAATGCTGTCAATGACAACATCTAACGAGTCAGTCCTAGATGAGATCAACCCTGACTGCTCTTTAGAAGGCCAGATCCTAAAAATGAAACTCAAATACTTTGGCCCCTAATGAGAAGGAAGAACTCAAAGTTTGAAATTATGCACCCTTTCCGTCAGAGCCAAGAAATTCAATACATTCAAACTTTAGGCTGTTCTGTGATGACTTGGTAATTTTAATACCATTATTGTGGTCTTTCTCACCACAATAATGTCTGATTCATACATGACAATGATAGTTGTGTGTTCTGGGGAAGTTTGGGGGCAACACATCTCTTCCACTATTTAATTATTTCACCTTGGAAATGGTTAACAAATGTAATTAGACTCTGGACTTTTTCTTCTATAATCCCCAAGGGCATGCAAGAACCATTCAAAAGCAGATTACCTGGTGAGCCTTATGCCTTAATTAAGTTATATTCAGGTGTTAAATATTAAATAGCCTGTAGTGTTTAAAGACTTTAATTGGTACACCATGCTCAGGATGGAAAAAAATCCAGATTGCTACAAAATTAAAACCTAAAGAGTCTATGTGTCTTCTCTAGAAGTAGACTTTTAGCCTACCATAGCGTTATTCTGAAGCAGATTCCCTTTAATGCTTGGGCATAAAAACTAGGGAAAAATACCTAATACTTAGGAAAAGAGCAATTTAAAGGCATTGTATTAATTTTGTAATCTATCTATTTATTATCTCCCTATTGTTTCCATTGGCTTCTGTTTCCATTTGGCATATTTACATATGGCTTCCTCTTGAAAATTCACCATTGCAGCGTTCAGAATCTGTATGCTCTTTTATGGATACTTCTGTTAATCCCATTCCCACAACGGCCTTAAGTCTTGCCTCTGCAGACAAGTCCTTGTAAATCTCTTCTTGTCAATGGATTTAGTTCACTGATTGTCTACCATGAGATACTTCATAAAACAACTCACAGAGGAATATAGCCTTCTGCCTCTGTCTTTTACTAAATAGGCTGTTACACTAGATAACCTTTTAATGATTGCATTCCATTTTAACCTGGCTCTAGAGACATAATCAAAGAAAGGAAAACTCCTGCCTTAATGTGATAAATTTTTCATACTGCATTTCAAGCAGGAAATTAGTAAGGGGTGATTATGAGGCTTTCCCCCGTGAACTCTACTACATCAGTGCCCTACAACATGGAAATTTGCATAGTATACCAGGAAAGGTTAGGTAGCCTGGGTTTGCGTAAAACTTAAACATTTAATTTTGTTCTTTTTTCCCCTTATGTTCAGATCACAAGTCATCTTATGGATGATCACAGTCACAACCAAAAGTACAAATTACATTCTCAGAACCTAACAAATTATGTAACAAGCTCCTAATGGCAAGAGAACAAAATCCTCTCTATTCTAGAAAAAAATTGCAGGATCCAATCTGGGTTGGTTACTGGCAACAAAGGTTTAGTCTTCTGAGCTTTAGAACTCATGCTGGAGACCATCCTCAGGGAACATATGTATGTATTACATTTATATGGCTGTCCATCTTAAAGCAATTCGGTGGGGGGAGGGTGACTTACAGTGTAAAACAATGTAAAACAATATAAAACCAAGAACGATTAGGGAGAAATGGGCAATTCAGAAATGTTATTATTTAGCATATAACGAGAACGTGACAGAAGAGAAGTCAACATATACACACTGTAATGACCCAGGACATGGCACAGAGGTAACACAAACAGCTGGCAGTTCAAATTGCCCCTTTATTGCTCCAAATCTCCCCAAACGCTCCCACATTTCTGGCAAGTCCCAGAGCAGAGTGATAACAAACCAGGGGTGAAATGCTCCCGGTTCGGACCAGCTCAGGCGAGTAGGAAGCGGAGATTGAGGCTAGTTCGCCAAACTGGGAGCAATGGCTGGCTGGCCACGCCCCCGAACTGATCCACGGCCCACAGTCCTGCCATGCTTGCCTGCCTTCCATGCTGACTTCCTGGTGTCCCGGTGGCCAGCTTGCGAAGGCAGGCAAGCAGAAGTCCACATGGAAGGCAGGCAAGCATGGCAGGGATGCGGGGAAGGAGCTAGGAGCTTACTTCCCCCCCCCACTCAAGCAGAGGCTTCCCTGCTCAGCCCCGACAAGCTATGCATCCATAGCAATGGGGTGGTTTTGTTCGCTGCAGTGGTGCTTCGGGAGGGCAGGTGGACATATTCATTATAGTTGTCAGCTGCAGACATCCGCCTGCCCTCCCGAAGTACCACCTTGGTGAACAAAACAATCCCATTGTGCTGCGCCTCCTTCTGCAGCCAAACGCACCCAGCCGTCCATGCCCTTTCCTCAAATGTGCTGTGGATGGGGCGCTTGGAGAGTAAGCGCGCAAGAGAGCTCTCCAACCTGTGTGTGTGTGTGTGTGTGTGTGTGTGTGTGAGGGAGGGAGCGAGCAATCTGAAGCCAAGGCACCCAAACTTCTGGCAGCAGTGGGGCAGCTTCTGAGCAGCCAGCTCCACCTGACCTACTCCCTGAGTCTCACCAGCTCAAGCAGCGGCAGGCTCTGCAGGACAACAGGACCTCTCATTTTTCCCACAGCACAGAGTACGCTTGCTACCTCTGCTTGTCTGCTTGCAAGCGATGATCTTCTCTGCTTCTCTCGGGATGCTGGTGCGGGCACTATGATACATAGCTTTTTGAGGCTGAGCAGGGAAGCCGCTGCTTGAGCTGGGGGGGGGCTTGAGAACAGCGAGATTCAGGGAGTAGGTCAGGTGGAGCTGGCTGCTCAGAAGCTGCCCTGCCGCTGCCAGAAGTTTGGGTGCCTCAGCTTCAGATCACTCCCTCCCTCTCTCCCTCCCTCCCTCCCTCAACACACACACACACACACACACACACACAGAGGTTGGAAAGCTGTCTTGCTCTCTCTCTCTCCAAGCGCCCCATGCACAGCAGAGTGACATGAATGACGTCAAACTGGCCATGCCCACCCAGTCACATGACCACCAAGCCATGCCACAGCAAGCCATGCCCACAGAACCGGTAGCAAAAAAAATTAGATTTCACCTCTGTAACAAACCCAAACAAACCTCAAGCAGCCTCTGGTTGCACTTAGTCCAGCCCAGTGCTGTCTGCATCAAGGCTGCACAGCAATAAATCCCAAATATATTTGGCAAAACAAGAGCAAATCAAGGAGTTCAGGTAGCAAAAGATCCAGGTAATTAGTCCAGAAAGCCAAAAGTAATGCAAGGACCCTTGGCAAGTTCAAACGTTGGCACACAACACTTAAGGAACTCAGCGTTTGTTCCCGACAAATGTCCCTCCCCATAGCATCTCCTTAAGTCTCATTCCCCAAGTGTGCCTGGTGAAGATGGGTAGGGCACTCTCCTTGCCAGTAGCCTGCTCCATCTGCACTGATCATGCCTTCTCTGCACTCTCCAAGCCCTTGCATCAGGAGTGAATGGTTCTTGCTCCTCATTGGAACTCTGTCTCTCCTCCCTGCCTGCAGGCCAGTGGTGGGTTTCAAAAATTTTTACTACTAAATTAAATTAAATTAAATTAAATTAAATTAAATTAAATTAAATTAAATTAAATTAAATTAAATTAAATTAAATTAAATTAAATTAAATTCAGAAGTAATAAAACTGGTCCCACAGCCTTATTTTTATCCCACACTAATCTCACCCTATCCCACTGCCTAATGGTTATGCATTGCCCAAAGTTGCTCTTGGTGAGATGGGCAGCTGTACAAATTTGATTAATAAATAAAGATCCAGGTTTTATATGCTTTTAGGACTGACAGAAGGATGGACTTCTGGTGGGGGGGTCCATAGGGCAAGAGTTTCAAGAGAAAAAGCATGCGTCCGAGGACCCACAAAATGGCAATGTTTAAAGAAAGGAATCTAGAGCATACCTGGCCCCGTCTGGTGAGATCGACTGATATTCTCAGGGATTGGTGGCCTTCAGTTAAACTGTTCCAGTGGTATGTATGGCTTTAAAGGTAATAATCAGGTAATAGCCTGAATTGCAACCAGAAGTTCTCTGTGAGAATTTGTAGCTATTCCCTAAGATATTATGTGAAAAACAATGAGCTGTGAATAGTGGTCCTTTTTTAAAGGGTGCGTAAATATTTACCTCCAGTGCAAATATTCTCACGTTACTGATATTTTTGATGTAATGTGCATGGGCACTTTTGTCAACAAGATTTCCTCAATTGAATGCTCACATAAAGGTGAATGAATAAATCATAAATGCCATCGATGTGAATAGATTGTATTCACAAGAATAGTTCTGAAAACAAATGCAAACCTTGCTAGCCTTCAAATGGAGGTGAAAAATCACTGATTTTTTTTTTCTTGGTTTTTGGAAGGAAAAAATATAGATGTCCTATTGAGTATGAATGATACATAATTTAGAGCAAAATAATAACATAATATCACTTTTGTAATATGGTGGCTTATGAAACAATTCAAATCTGCCAGTTGATATATGCAAAAACATTTTGTCAGCTCTGTCTCCATTTAATTTCATACAGATTGATGCCATTATTATAATTTAATGAAGAGAAATAGTAATATTGTTTTATATATATATATATATATATATATATATATATATATATATATATATACACACACACACACACACACACACACACACACACACACAGAGAGAGAGAGAGAGAGAGAGAGAGAGAGAGAGAGAGAGAGAGAGGGAGGGAGAGAGAGAGAGAGGTGGGGGGGAGAGAGAGAGAGAGAGAGATACATTTTTAATGCTCATTCCAAAGAACCCTAGGTTTCTTGGATATTTAAGTGTGATATACTCAACATTCCTATATCTTAACTTTAGCAATAACAATTCATTATGTTTAAAATCCACTCATACAGCAGCCAGTTTCCTAAAATTTCTTGCCCTTTATGCTTTAAACACATAATGAAGGATTGAAGATACTCTGTCCTGAGAGAGGTTTGCAAGGTAGATATCAAGTTATAGAAATTTATAACAGGAATAAAAGATACAAAGACATTGAATGAGTACTACAAGAGAGAAGGTAAAGACAACCAGCTAACTACAGTCCTTTTCCTATTTGTAGCTAACCATGGCATGAATATTTCTTGGTAACCTTTTCGTCTGTCATATCCTCATGACATTGTCTTTATTTCATGCCCATATCATACCTGAGGCAGTTAAAAGTTGTTCTCATATTGCTAAAAGAACTCTTTTCCTGTTTATGTAGCCTTATGATTCAGGCATTTTGCTGCGTGCAGTTTGATGCGTTGCAATGTCCATCAATGTTGGTGTCAGTTGACTTCTAAGTGTCCTTCTTCTACCACAACCACTAGTCGGAAAGATGTAACATTTTGAAGCAGGGGTGGGTTCTAAAATTTTTTACTACCGGTTCTGTGGGCGTGGCTTATTTTGTGGGCGTGGCTTGGGGGTAATGTGACTGGGTGGACATGGCCAACTTCTTCTTTTTTTTTTTTACTTTTAAAAGCATTTTTTCTGTAACATTAAGAGGTTGCAGAAAAAAATGCTTTTAGAAACCTCTGACGATCAGGCAATTCAGCGGGATCGCCAGAGGCTTTTAAAAGCTTTTTTTTCCTACAACCTCTTGAAGAGGTTGTAGAAAAAAATGCTTTTAAAAGCCTCTGATGATCCCAGCTGAGCCACGCGATCATCAGAGGCTTTTTTTTTTTTTTTTTTACTTTTAAAAGCATTTTTTCGGCTGAAGAGGTTGTAGAAAAAATGCTTTTAAAAGTAAAAAAAAAAAGCCTCTGATGAGGTGGGGGGGGTAAGTGAGCAGCAACCAGGCCAGGGACCAGTTTGGGGGCATGGCCAGCCAATGTTATTACCTGTTCTCTGAACTACTACAAATTTTTACTACTGGTTCTTGTGGACCGGTGCGAACTGGGAGCAACCCACCATTGTTTTGAAGGCCATGGGACTTTGGAGAAAGGGTCCCAAAAGTCACTGTGGCCATTGCCATCCCATTCCTTTGAACATGGGTATAATATTTTATGTACATACATTGGAACAAGGCTTTGATCATGCAGTCAGAACCCCCATCTTGGCCTTATCTCCCTCCCATAAACTTGACTTCTCTAGACCAGGAAATTATAGTCTCTATGTAATTCTAAGAAAATCATTAGAAAGCCAGATATGTGAAATGTAATGAAATCACTTGTTACCTCATAGGTATGCAGTATCTGAAGTTCAAGGACATGAAGTGCTTCAGAGGACATGAATACATAGTACCACTCTTTGCATCTCCTTAGAATAAAGACATCTTTTCCCAGGATTTCATGGCAGCTAGAAATCTACCGAAAACTTTCAAAACTTTCAAAAAGGGCCTGGTGGCTCAGCAGACTAAAAGCATTGTGATTAACACCAGCTGTCTGCAATTACTGTAAGTTCGAATCTCACCAGACTCAAGGTTGACTCAGCCTTCCATCCTTTCTAAGGTAGGTAAAATGAGGACCCAGTTTGTGGGGGCAGTAAGCTGACTTTGTATAAATATACAAAAGTATGAAGGCTATTGCTTAACGCATTGTAAGCCGCCCTGAGTCTCCGGAGAAGGGCGGCATATAAATCAAAAATTAAAACAAAAACAAAAACTGAGTGACCTAGAAAAAAACCTCTTTCCTTATTATTAATGATGCCTCAGCATCCTTAATGGGATCAGACACTTAACCATAATTATTTTACTTTCATGCTAGAATTATAATTGATTCTATAATTTGGGGCTAACTAATGACAGTCCTTAAGAATCAATTGACATAAACTGGGCTATGGTTATTCTCACTTTCTTTTATGATACTGAATCCAGAAAAATCTATTCTATTGAGAAAGAAACAAATAATCAATTATTTGTCATCCAACAGTTAGGTGTCTGACATCTTCAACTCATTCATTTTCCTTCTCAATGGCTCTTGGGGTGTGAAATTAATCTATATAATATTGCTTCCTTCAATGAAGCAGTGGGTTTTAAAGTAATTGGATTTTGTTATTGAAGTAAGATAACCAGGAGTTGTAGCTCTGTGTATTTAATAACCTCAGTTCTTCATAGAAAGTCTGAGGATTTGGAAAGGTTGAGCTCATGCTATGCTTTCCCCCCATGCAATCTTAAGAGGAATGCGATTTACTGAGATATAACAGTTCATCTTGTGTGGTAGATATTGACTACATTCAAATTGGCAAGCCTGCAGTGCCAATTTATTCCAAGCTGACAACAAGGATGAACTGATACCTGAGCCACGAAAAGGCACCATATTGTATTTGCTAGATTATTTCGCTCTCTCCATGAAATAATTATCAGAATGGCTTTGTGCATGAGCTAGCAGACATCCATCCTCAGAGAAGAAGAAGCTTGTCTCATTTAGTAGGCTTTCAGGTCTAAAAAGCAGTGTATGATTTCACCTATCTCCGTTTGTTTCCCTATCTACGTCCAACACTATTGCTTTTTTCATGATGCAGATTGTTTTAGTTTAATTTAGTTTTTCAGTTTATGGAATCTAAGAGGTTGGATAAAGTAGATTCAATTTATGTACTTTTTTAACAAACTTTTTTGTACGCACAATAGAGAAACTATAGTAAACTCTATACATAATGCCATGACTAATGATTTTTTTAAAATTTAACTGTGGGGTTTAAAACATGAAGTTACCTTTTAAAAACTCTATTTTTCCTTCATTAAATAACATAGTAATTTTAAGATTTCATTCCAACTCAAAACTTCTTTTAAAAGTATGATTTTATAAAATTATGGTTATCGATCATGACAAGAGAAGCATAAAAAGAAAGGCAAGTCTAGAGTTGTTCTGCTACTGCAAATATAGGGAAACTATGTTATAATAGACTAGTTATCTATTGAGCTTAATATTGACATCACTGAGTGACAATTTAATGTATGGTTTTAAGTATAATTTAAGTAAAATAGTAGCACTATTTTGCACAATAGTTCAGGACACGCCTTCAAAAGTCATAATAGAGTTGAGATGATACCCCTTCTCACAGAATCATAAAACAGAAGGAACCTTGGAGATTGTCAAGTCCAACTTTATGCCAACTACTATAGTGATTCCAATAGAAGAGGATACCAGATTGAACTGTGGAGTCCTTGAAATGTCTGCAAGCAAAAAGCAAGCTCAGAGAGTATCAAGGAATCAACTACAGCAATTACCAAACTTATTTTCATAAATCATGGGCTATAACATTAGCAGCTGTTCCCATGCTGACTTCTTCCTAGCATTATGGCAATCAGTAAAATATTGAAAAATGCGGCAGCTTCTGTCCTGTGTGCCCTTTTGAATTTACCACTACTTTGCATTTAAATGTAATGGACATGACTGAAGTTTTAAGAGGTGAAGGGTCAAACTATGGACCTGCTTGCAAAAGATGGGCATACTCACTCTGCTTGCTAAACAGTCTTAATTTCCTAAGTGTGAATTATTTGTGTATTTTTAATATTCATCTCCTTGAGTTTCTACTTGGGGAATACTTAGAGTGATTTACAAGCAAAAAGAATTAAACGCTTTTTAATAATATAATGTAGATCACTAACACAAGGGAAAATAAAATCTGACAATTTTAAAAATTATTTTAACTTTTTATTCATTTTTATACTATGTAATTTATCCTGTTCAAATGCATTTCAAGATTATTAATAATTATATTATTATTAGCACTGTTACAGTAGCCAAAAGAGACCACAGTGCTATAGCAGAGTATTAGTTCGGTATGCCAAGGAACCAGCCGTGTTACCAGGACATGTTTGCATACTTCCAAGGTGCACCACAAGAGGGTGAGCTGGCTTTGCACCAGAGAGAAAGACGATGGCTCTTCCTGCATTGTCACCCAAGGCCCCCTTCCTTCCAGGAGTTGCCTCGCAAATAGACACAACTGGGAAGGTTCAGAGCCATCAGGAATCTGACTGCCTGCACAGAGCACCAGCTTGTCTCCTTACCGAAGTGGTACCTATCTATCTACTTTCAAAGAACATGCCTTCAAACTGTTAGGTGGACAAAAGCTGAAGTGAGTGACAGCATCTCACCTTGCCACACAGAGGTAAGGCTTGAACTGCTGGAGTTGAGACCATCTCCAGCATCATTAAGCCACTAAATCACCACACCTCTTATTATTAATAATAATAATTATTAATTATTCAGCCACAGGTTGAAGAGCCTGAGTCCTGGTAGATTGCTGCTGCATCATGCTCCTAGGAATTGTTCCATGACTCCGCTGGCAGTTGTTCTCCGCCTAGCCGCCATGAGAGGGCGGTTGCGGCTGATTCCGTTGGATCCATTCGCTGAAGCTTTTTGGACTCCTCCACCTCTATGAGAGAGTGGTGGTCATGCTGGCCTGGTTTACTCCTATTCTGTTATCGTATTCACCCCTCTTGGTCTCCTGTCGCTGTCTTCCATCCATCTCTCATGCTTATTCTGATTTACACTTCGGCGACCCTCCTCGCTCTGTGAGATGCCCCCCTCTCGCAGACGTGGCCTTCGGATCTCCCGAAGGCCTACCTCAAGGACAAGTTTTGGAATCCCGAGTGGTGGCATGCCTCTAAGCATGGTCTGAGGAGTTTTTTGATTAAGGCTTTTAATCAAATTTTAAGGGAACCCGGTAGGCGGGTGGTTAGGGATGAGCCAGGGGCGGCTCCTACGGTTCCGCAATTGGGCCCATCGGATGGTTGTGGGGGAGGGGGGAGGAGGAAGGAACGAAGAGGCTCGGTGGAGAGAGGGTCTTCCAATCCCTGTGGTGGTTGGGAGAGGCAGGGAGGTGAGAGGGGGGGCTTGGAGAGTGCCCCCGGTTTGTTCAAGCAGTGGCGCTTTCCTGCCCCCTCAGCTCATCCTGCTCCCCCAACGGTGACAGAGTGCAGAGTCCTGGACTCCAGCTAGTGTACTTGAATGCCAGGTCCATGGTGAACAAGGCCCTCCTCGTGCGAGATCTTATTGACGAGGAGGACGCAGACCTGGCTTGTATCACTGAGACCTGGTTGGGGCTGGAGGGTGGTGTCCCTCTCTCGGATTTATGTCCCCCAGGTTTCCCGATACTACACCAGCCGTGACTCCAGGGGAGGGGCGGTGGTGTGGCGGTAGTCATTAAGGAAAGTCTTAGTCCTAGGGAGGTCACTGTTCCTCAGATAGGCGGTTGTGAATCCCTCCTTTTGAAATGGGACCCTGGAGTTCAGTCAGGGCTGTTGGTCACGTACCTCCCCCCCAGCTGTGTGGCCTCAGCTCTGCCTGCACTAGATGTCTTGGCCGAACTGGCGGTGGAACTCCCCAACCTTTTGGTTGTGGGAGATTTCAACCTGCCGTCGGTTGCTGAGACATCTGAGTTGGTGCGGGAGTTCATGGCCTCCATGACGGCCATGGACCTAACTCAGATTGTACAGGACCCAACTCATATTGGAGGACACACACTCGAACTGATTTTTCTCTCTGGACAGTGGCTAAATGATCGTGGGGAGGGGACTTTATCCATCGACCCTCTGTCATGGACTGATCATTCCCTCCTCAGGCTGGACTTTCCCACCGTCATCCCCCGCCGCAGGGGGGCAGAGCCAGTAAGATGGTTCCGCCCTTATGGAACCCGAAAGGTTCCTGAGGGAGCTTGGGTCATTTCCTGCATCCTTAGCCCAAGATTCATCCGAGGCCCTTGTTGCAGCCTGGGAACAAGCTGCGGGGGAGCCCTGGATTGAATCGCGCCTTTGCGGCCTCTGATCTGACGCAGATCCTGGGCGGCTCCATGGTTCACCACAGAGCTCAGGGAAATGAAGCATTGGAAAATACGCCTGGAGGGTGGTTGGAGGTCCTCCCAATCCAAATCTGACTGAACACAACTAAGAACCTATATTAGGTCTTATCTTGTGGCGATGGAAGTGGCGAGACATAATTATTTCACCACTCTCATTGCATATTCAGAAACCCGCCCAGCCACTCTGTTCAGAGTGACCCGCTCTCTCCTTAACCAGGGAGCAAGGGAGGACCCCTTGCAGTACCGAGCTGAGGACTTTGCACAGTTTCTGCAAGATAAAATCGCTCAGATCCGGGCTGGGTTCCATTGAGGAGATGGGGGCTAGTCTTGATGGGAACATCTGGGTTGAGTCTGAGCCTGTTTCACTGGATGATGTGGACAGGATTATGGGTCGGCTGGGGTCCTCCACATGTTTATTGGACCCTTGTCCCTCCTGGCTTGTGTCTGCAGCCAGAGAGGTGACTGGAGACTGGATCCAGGCTGTTGCCAACACTTCGTTAAGGGAAGGGGTCTTCCCCGCTGCACTCAAAGAGGTGGTAGTTCGACCCCTCCTTAAGAAGCCTAGCCTGGACCCTGACATTCTTAACAACTACTGTCCAGTCTCCAACCTTCGCTTTTTAGTGAAGGTTGTTGAGTCCGTGGTGGCACAGCAATTCCTTCAATTCCTGGAGGAAACAGACTACCTCAATCCTTACCAATCTGGTTTCAGAAGTGGTCACAGCATGGAAATCGCATTGGTCGCTCTAGTAAATGATCTCTGGCGGGCCAGGGATGGGGGTTGCTCCTCTATCCTGGTCCTTCTTGACCTCTCAGCAGCTTTCGATACCATTGACCATGGTATCCTGCTGCAGCGGCTCAGGGAGATAGGGATAGGAAGCACTGTTTTGCGGTGGTTCTCCTCCTACCTCTCTGGTCGCTTGCAGTCTGTTTGGGTGGGGGGTCAGGGATCCTCCCAGAGGCCCCTCACTTGTGGGGTGCCTCAGGGATCGGTTCTCTCTCCCCTGCTCTTTAACATCTATATGAAACCGCTGGGTGAGATCATTCATGGTTTTGGGGTGAGGTATCATCAATATGCTGATGATACCCAGCTTTACATCTCCACCCCTGACCACCCTAGTGATGCCCTTTCCGTGATGTCCCATTGCCTGGAAGCGGTGCAGGTTTGGATGGGGGGAACAGACTCAGACTCAACCCTTCCAAGACTGAGTGGCTGTGGATGCCAGCATCTTGGGATCTGGAGGTTCCAACTTTAATGATCGGGGGGGGGAGACTCTTACCCCCTCCGATAGGGTTTGCAATCTGGGTGTCCTCCTGGATTCTCGACTGTCCTTGGATGACCATCTGACGGCCGTAACCAAGGGGGCCTTTGCACAGGTGCGTCTTGTGCGCCAGTTGCGCCCTTTCCTAGACCGGGATGCCCTCGCCACGGTCACTCACACCCTCATTACCTCTAGGTTGGACTACTGTAACACCCTCTACATGGGGCTGCTGTTTGGATGCATCCGGAGGCTCCAGCTAATCCAGAATGTGGCCGTGCAGGTAATTACGGGGGCTCTCAATACTTCCGTGTAACACCTCTCCTGCGTGAGCTGCACTGGCTGCCAGTGGCATTCCGGATTGTTTCAAGGTGCTGGTGCTTACCTATAAAGCCCTTCATGGCTTAGGCCTGGAGTACTTGCAGGACCACCTCCAGCCGCTCTCCCACTATCCCACATGTTCTCTCACAGAGTGGGCCTCCTCAGGGTGCCTTCAGCCAAACAATGTCGGCTGACGGCCCCCAGGAGGAGAGCATTCTCTGTGGGAGTCCTGACCCTCTGGAATGATTTGCCCGCTGAGCTCAGGACAGCCCCCAACCTCCTTTCCTTCCGTCATGAGTTGAAGACATGGCTCTTTCGTCAACTTAGCTGATCTGCCATGGGTGTACATTGCTATAATTTTAAATTGTTTTAATTGGGTTGTTGATTTTAATTTCATTGTGATTTGTATTGGATATTGTTTTTGTAAGCCGCCCTGAGTCCCTCGGGAGAATGGCAGCATATAAATCGCAATAATAAATAAATAAATAAATAAATAAATAAATAAATAAATAAATAAATAGACTAAACTGAAGTATAACTGAAGATTTTAAGTATATTTAAAAATATACTTAAAATCCAATTAAATGACCTAAAAAACAGGCACCTTATTTATTTATTTATCCATTTATTTATTTGCTTGTTTGACTTGTGTGCCATCAGAACCTTCCAGATTCCCAGCATCTTATAACAATAAAATCTTACAATAATAAGAACATTTAAAATGTCCATAATAAAATATAAAGAATATAGAGCATCAATCTTCTGGCAAAAATATAAGTCCAGATGGCATGGTGAAACATTCCCTGAAAATGCTCATATCATTTATGTGCCAAAGACCTGCCTGCTGTCAGAAGAGTATCAAAGAAAGAAATAATTTGTATTTTCTTAACAGTTCTGAGAACAGAACACAGCAGGTGAAAAACGATTCCTATTTTCTCACCAATTATGATTTGGATAGTTCTACTTCATTAGCAGGAAAAGTATTTCAGATTGCAAGGTTATAACTTGTCTGGGGATTTATACATCATTCCCAACACAAACAGTAATCACTGAAACTATTTCACAAAGCAATCCCTTAGTCCCTATTATTAGCCCCAAACATTAGTCTGGCCATAGATTTCTGATCAGCAGAAGTTTTTAAATACTTGGCAGATGCACACCCATCAATAGTCCATCAGCTAATTCCTTTCAGTCTTTTGGGGTCTACCAACTTAGAATTTCAGTTGTTCTTTTTTTAAAAAAAAACATTTTCAAAGGTTAAGATGAGTGTCGGCAACACACAGCTCCAGAGCCACATGCGGCTCTTTCATCCCTCTGCTGTGGCTCCCTGTTGCCTTTTGTAGCAAAAGGATGAAAGAGCTGTTGCCTTGTCAAGCGGTGGCAATGACTGGAGCCTGAGTGTGGGAGTGAAGTGCCCCTGCACTTGCCTTTGTGCGTCTTCAATACGTACATTTGCTGTTGCTGTTTCTCACAGCATCTTGCACAGCACAGTGAAATTTAGCACGCTTCAAAATGGGGGAGGTGGAGTACCCTCCTCCTGGAGCCCATTATGACGCAGAGCCACAATGCTACACTGCCCCATTCAGTTGCTTTTCCTGCAGAGCCTCCAGTGTTGTGATGCCCCGCCTCCCCACCAGCCAGATGATCTTTGGTGTGCTGCTCCTGGGCTCGTTGGATCCGGACGTCAGATTCTCACCACCCAGAACCAGTTCAGGTGTTTCTCACCCCACCTGGGGGGGGAGAGAGAGAGAGACAGAGACAGAGACAGAGAGAGGGGGGAAGAGAGGGGGAAGGGAGAGACGAGGGAGGGAAAAAGGGAGAGAGACAGAGGCCCCTGGTAATTAAATGTATAGCTATTAATTTAAATTTAATACATGGTATTGTACATGGTATTTTTTATATATTAACTTTTCTTAACGTACGTATAGAAGATATACGTACGTATAGAAGATTGAAATGAAAGATGACATGGATCTGTCTCCTCTAGATTCATCAATTCTTCAAGCTAAATTTATTGAAAGTTATTAAATACCACTAAATTAGAAGCAGTATCAAAAGCATAGGATATTCTTGATTTTCTATTTTATCATTCCTGTTACAATTCATTATTTCAGGGTTTTTTTAAAAAGTAATCTATGACCATGCACAGTTTAATCACTCCTAAATTAGAATAAAATCCTACCCAAATTCACTTTTCTGTGCACCTTTCAAAGCTATAGATTTCAACAATTGCACAAGCATGTTTAAATTATTTAGTAAAAACTCATTCATTATGTCTCATTTCATTAAAAGCATATCTTTTTTCCCTGCTGGAACAGAATGTGATTGGAAAGTTGCCATCCTAAGTGCACTTTTTTTAGGATCCAGGAATTCTCATCCAAATAGAATTGGGACTTAGTTTATATTTATCAACTAATAGCATAAACATATATTTTGTTCCCTCCGCACTACATACAACAGAAGCGGCATTAATTTTATAGAAAAAATTGCACAGAAACAAGGAAGCACAATGGGACAGACTGCCAGTTCTACATCATCTCCAGTGGGCTGATTGCAAATCCTTCCCCCAAAATAATTCACAGAAGCTAGCTCTGTATTCAGCAAACTGTCTTGCATCTCACTTAAGGCAGCATTATATCTCAAGGAAAATTGATAACTGTAAAAAGAACACTCAATCTGTTTAAGGGCCTTATATTGGGAATCGGCTAAATTGGATCTAGAGTAAATTACATATGATGAAATGCACTGAGGTTTTTTTTAAAGTAGAGAGACTATTTATACTTTAAAAAATTATGCCCAGAAATGTGCTCATTTTGAAATAGGTAAATTTGCTCACCTGCAGCTGTAGAAAAATATGATATTTTGAAGAATCTAGTTCTATGGTTTTGGAACAAAAGAAAAAGAAAGACAACTTATGTCACAACTGTTGGGGGTTAGTGCATTGGCTTTTGACCTGTTGGCTTTCACTTCTGTGAATACTCACAGCAACTCGTTCATTCATAACTTGTCAGCCTTCGCTTGTTTTATTGCTTGATTGCTCAACTGCCATTGTAACGGTGGGAGGGGGAAGCTGTTTAAAAGTCTGGGAGGGGGGAAGTGAGTTGGTGGAGAAGTGGGGAGAAAGTTTTCTTCAGTGTTTTCTATGCAGCTGGAAAGAACGCTGATAACCACTCAAGGTCAACCGTCGTGGCATACCAGAAGGATGGCACCATCTGAAGCTGTACCCCACATGACCCCTTGGGGGGATGTGGATTGGATAATCCTGACTGGAAATTGGGGGAGGGTTTTAAGGATGCTTCCTATATGTGATTTTCGCGCCTATTGCCTCAGACCTTGTTTTTCTTTGGTTGCATTCAGTTCATGCTCAGTAAAAGTACCTTTCTCTATGAAAATGGAGTCGGGTTTTTTCTTTCTTGAGTACTGAAAGGAGGCACACCTGATAGGAATCCTCAACTTGTAGCTTTAGCCTTCATTGCCGTTTTCTAATACCTAGGTTATTTTAAGATAACTTTTAGATAAATTACTTATCTGCCCCCCTTTACTTCTTATATACATTTCTCATGGCTTCCAACTCTTTTGGGAATCTTGCCACAATCTCAATCAACTTGTCTAATATCAGTGTCTTCCTTTTACATGTTCTCATCCTGTGGCAGGTTTGTGACACTAAGATCAGCAAACCATCCTTCTTCTTTACAACCTCCTGCATATCTTAAAATTTTAAAGATACCCAACATTAAGGGAGTGTCTTGGTGGGGATATGAGGAGAGTATGGCAAAAAGAATCTCTTGCTTTCTATTATCAGAAAATCAACACCAGGTTCAAATTCAAGCTCTGCAGGCCGGATCCGGCCCGCAGGGTACTTAGATCTGGCCCACAGAGCTGCCCTGGAAATAGCAAAGGACCAACCTGCGGTGCCTCTGCCAGCAAAAATGGAGCTCGGGAGGGCTGCGTGCAGTCCTCCCAAGCTCCATTTTTACTGGCAGAGGGTTGCAGGATGCTGTTGCATACAAAAATGGAGCTTATGGCGGCCAGAGGAAACCCTCCTGAGCTCCATTTTTGCTAGCAGAGGGTTGCAGGAGATCTTTGCAGCCAAAAATGGAGCTCAGGAGCCCGTTTTCACTGGCAGAGCGCTCAGGCCACCACAGGTGCCTCTGTGACATCGAACTGGCCATGCCCACCCTGGCCACACCCATCCTGTCTCCTGAGGTCAAACACAACCCTGATGTGGCCCTCAATGATATCAAGTTTGACACCCCCTGATCAACACCTTTAGACATAACCAATAGTTTAAATGTAAACCATTTTAATGTATATATGTAAATCCCCCCCCAAAAAATCATTTTGTTTCATTTTATTGCCACAGGGTTTGGAGGCAGGTTGTTAATTTATTGGATCTCTGATATAGAGATAGATAGATAGATAGATAGATAGATAGATAGATAGATAGATAGATAGATAGATAGATAGATAAATATGTTGTTTGGGTGGTTTAGGGGTAGGGAATTGTGGTGGGTGGGAGTGTGTCTGGGGATTGTTATGTGTGTTGGACCTGGTCTTTGGGTGTTAAGTGAATTTCGTTGTATGGGTATACTGTGTATACACGTACAATGACAATGAAGTTATTATTATATATGTTATATAGGTTATATCTAAGAAGTGATATTTTATACGGACCTTGATTTGAATTTTGTTTTGTTTTTTTTAATTGGCTTGGGATCTGTTTTATTTTTTCACTGACTGGAATTTGATTGGATCAAGGGTTAGGAATAACATTTAATAAACAAATGCATATTTTTAAAAATATTATTAAGATATTAAATATTAAAAATATTATTCAGATATTAAATGTGTTATTGTTTGCATTATTTTGCCCCATTCTTCCTAGTCAGGAGAATAATAATAAACCATTCACCTTCACTCTCTCAAAAGTGAGTGGGAAGGATGGCTTTCAACTTGATGAAAGCCAATTTTTCATGGTTCACAAGCTTTGCTTTTAGTCTGCAGAATATTTAAAAATATTTTAACAGCGTTACTCTAAGCTGTGATTATCTGAAAAACTCAAAATGAAGTCCATTTACTGACTAATATGTGCTGCATTTCATCTTTTTTCCAAGTTCACCACTCCACTGCCTGTTGGGTTCCAGTGTCTTAATATGTGCCCTTGACAGCCTGCTAGTCAATCTGCACCATTAACACAGCAGGATATTTCAAAGCACAGGAAACTGAAAGAGTATTAATGGTCTTGGCTATATATCTGTAGACAGCTGAAGCTGACCTTAACAACTCTTGTGAAATCTCCAAATATCATGCAAACGGAAAACTGAATAAAAGACCCAGCATTTGCTATTCATCCCTATTTGCACAGTGTTCCTATTTTTTTTTTAAGTCAACTCTTCTAGAAGTGAAAGCTGAACTGCCTTTGGTGCCTTTCCAATGTGTTTCATACACAAGCATTTTCTAGTTTTTCAAAGGAAAAAAAATAGCCAGTTGATTCACCAAAATATATACTGTAGTATCTCATCTGTGAAATCTGTATGACAACCTTCTACAGACCATGAAGGGTGATACTTCACATCTCTCACTATTTCAGTGTATCTGATTGTATTTTTCAGCTATATAAATACTCATGATTGGTGTCAAATCATCTACTAAAACCAACTCATTCAAACAGAGTCTAAATTATTTGGCAATGTCTGAAAAAATCCCTGCACTACTGAAATTGTTCCAAAATCATAATATCCCTTTAATGCTGATTTCCCGAAGCAATGGTAACGTATCTTTAAAACAATAATCAAATTGAAATGTAATTGCCTTTATCTCAGATATATTTCCTGTGAATTGCAACCTGAGTAAATCAAATCATCACCAGTTCCTTTTTCTCCTATTACATACAGAAGAAGTTTAAATAAAGTAGTATAAATGAAAAGAGCAGGGAAAAAACCCTGTGGATCATAATCAAAACAGAGAAAGTGAATACAATAACATAGCAATTCCTTTCCTCTCCTCAGGGGGAAAAAAAAAACCCATGTAATCAACAGTTACAGTTGATTTGACTGCACTTACAGCTTTTGAATTCATAAGAAAAAAATCTATTTTAAAATGTAGCTCTATCCAAAAGATTCAGCTTATTAGATTCTGTTTAGCAGAGGTTGCATGGTTGTATGTCAATAGCGCTGTGGCAGTGAATGTTCTTCTTTATAGGAATTTTAACTAAATGTTTTATGACTCGTCTAAGTCCATAGCCATGTCTGTGCAAGACAGCGAGTCAAAATTGCAGAGATATTGTCCAGTCTGTCCCATTTGGTTCACCTGCAAGTACTCTGTGTTTTAACCATAAGCTCACTAACAATTGTTGGGGGCAATATAATGTCAATACTCCCATGTTACACCTCTCCTACGCAACTTGCATTGGTTACCGGTGGCCCTCCGGGTGAGATTCAAGGTGCTGGTGATGACCTATAAAGCCCTACATGGCTTAGGCCCAGGATACTTGTCGGACCATCTGCAGCCAGTAACAGCTTCCCATCGCCCGGTGCGTTCTCACAGGGAGGGCCTTCTCCAGGTGCCGTCGGCTAGTCAAGGTCAGCTGGTGGCCCCCAGGGGTAGAACTTTCTCTGTGGGCGCACCCACTCTTTGGAATCAACTCCCCCTGGGGCTTCGGTTGGCTCCTGACCTTCGCACCTTCTGCTGTGAATTAAAAACATGGCTGTTCACATCGCCCAGCCTGGACTGAGGGGTTTTTTGATTATTTTAATGGGTTTTAATATATGTTTAAATTATATATTTATACATTTATGTATTTTATGTATGCATATTTATGTATTTTACATTTTATTGGGTTTGTTTTATTTGTTGTGAGTCGCCTGAGTCCTACAGAGATAGGGCGGCATACAAATTATATTAAATAAATAAATAAATAAATAAATAAATAAATAAATAAATAAATAAATAAATATGCTGACATTGTAAACCACCCAGAGAGTACTGTAAAGCTTTATGGGGAGGTATATATGTTTAAGTGCTATTGCTATATTAATGACATAATATCGTATGGTATTAATGGATAATAAAATAAAAAAAATATTTGATATAATTTTATTATATATAATTATAAAATATAGTAAAATAATAATAATAAAATAACCATTGGCAGGATTCAAGTTTACCCATCACAAGCATATAGCCTAGGAAAGAAAATCAAGTGTTGCTGTTTTTATAAGATCCAGCCACACGATCTTAGGGTCTTTCTCAGAAAAAAACAGCTCTGGCTGTTTCATTCAATTTATAATGTAGGACAAATAGCATGAAAATGAACTTCCGGAACCAACTGATATGTATTTGATATGGACCTTTGAACTTTTTTTTCCCTCCAGTTCTCTTAAATTCTCTCACTCTGCAATTCTGACTTCTGACTCCAGCAAAGTGACAGTGTTCAAAACCTGCAAAGAGTATTTCTGCCACTCTGTCAAGTGCCAAAAGGCAGAGAGGTGAACAAGTATCTGATTTCTTGAAAAAACACCTTGAAAGTAACCGTCATCTGGAGAGTAATGGGTTTATTATTCCACAACCTGCTTAGATCAACACCGACTATACTTGAGAGCAAGCTGAAAGGTCCAGCCTGAGCCAGAAAGCAATCTAATGCAGAAGTAATTTCTGGGACCACCAGATCTTGACTTTGCTGTGCCATCATAGATCAGCAGCCCCTAACCATTTGGGCACCAGGGACCTGTTCTATGGACAGAGGTTTTTCCGGGGACGAGAGGGGTGTGGTTCTGTGTGAGTGGTTCCCGTGGATGGGGCTTCACTTGTTTGTGTGGCCCAGTTTCTGGCATGCCATGGACCAGTGCCAGTCCACAGACCGGGGGTTTGGGACCCATGCCTAGATAACTAGACCAGTATATTAAGAACCTTAATATAATGCTTTAAGCGTTAAACACTTGTATTTGCTGTTAAGGATGTGCTCTGGACTGGACTGGATTGCAACTATGTTTTATTACAGCCATAAGATCAATAGTCAGATACAGATAAAAGAAATTAGTACAATTCTTCAATCACAAGGAGAAACAGATGGTATACATAAGAAAAGCAAAATAGAGCAACCTGGAAGTATTTGAATGATGGTCAGAAAGGAGAAAGGAGGAATAGAAATTGTGCTCTTTGCCAGGGGATTTCTTCAACATAAGATGAATGAAAGTCATCTGGGATTTCCCGTGGAGAGAGCAATAAAGGAGCATATGGCTCAAGGACTCTCCTGAACTGTCCATATGTGTTAGTATAAAGGGATATTTTTGTAACACTTCAGCAGTGTTACAGCAGAGGGCAATGTATCCTCTCTACAAATAATTCTATAGGTTTCAAAACTAGTTTTTTTTTTTTTTTAGTCTTCTTGCTCTACTACATGAATCCTGAAAGAATACAACACTTAGGCCAGTGATGGCTAACCTTTTTGCCATTGCATGCCAGGAGGGGGGGGGGCAGGGGAAGGTCACATGCGCACATGCCCACAGCGATAATTCTATGCGCCCTGCCCTGCGCATGCGTGCGCAACCCCTCCTCCCATCTTCCGGCTCCTGGCATGCGATGGCCAGGTAGGCCCATTTTTCTTTCTTACCTGGTTCCAGATCCTTTCTATTTATCTGAAAAGGGCAAAAACAGCCTTTCCTACTCCCTCAGAGGCCCTCCAAAGGCCTGAAATGGCCCATTTCCCAACTTCTGTGGGACAGGAAGTGATGTTTTTTTGCTGTCCCCAGCCTCCAGAGTCTCTCTAGGAGTCTCTGGAGGCTGGGGACAGCAAAAAACATCACTTCCTGTCCCATCGGGAGTTGGGAAATGGGCCGTTTCAGGCCTTGGAGGGCCTCCGAGGGAGTGGGAAAGGCTGTTTTCTCCCTCCACAAATTCATAGAGAGGATCTGGAGCCAGGTAAGAAAGAAAAACAGGCCTTCCCCACATCCCCCCCAGGCGCTCCAGAGGCAGGAAACAGCCTGTTTCCCTACTTCTGGTGGGCCCAGAAGGCCCGAAAATTAGCTGGCCAGCGCATGCCAGAGCTGAGCTGGCATGCCCACTGATATGCTACATGTGCCACCTGTGGCACGCGTGCCATAGGCTCGCCATCACGGATTTAGGCTATCTATTCATCACATCACTTCATAAATTGCAGTGGTAGGCTTGACACCTTATTCCGTTTTTTAAAAAGTGTGTTCATGAAAAGAAAAATAAAGCAAATAATGACTATTAGAAATCTTCAAAAAAACCTTTTCCATCAAGGAAAGGAAGATTTTTTTAAAAAAAAGAAAAAGAAAGTGATTAAATGCAAAAATAAGTAAAGCAATCACTCAACCAACCATAATTATTTTCTGCAGAAAGTTTAAAATTAATTGAGGCTGGGAAACACTTGGCCACTAATGCAGATCATTCAATAGAAGCTGATAGATTATTTTAGCATTTTATTTTATTTATTTATTATTTAGATTTCACTTTTCCATCAAGGCAGCTCAAGGTAGCTTTCATGATGACTTCTTTTCATTTTATTTTCACAATTCGTCAAAAGTCAAACTGGACTGAGAGAATGTGTCGATCTCAAAGTGAGTTTCCATGGCTGAGAGTGGGAAACCACTTTAACCACAGTGATATTCTGTTATTCTACGTAGCCCTATTTATCATCTTTTACACCACTTGTTGTGGTCTGCCAGCAGCCTGCGGAGCTAGAAGCAGAGTTGGACCATGAGGAGTCTGGGGAGGAACATGGGCCAGTCCTGGAATCTGGGGAAGGCTTGGACAAGGGCTCTGTGTCAGAGGCAAAGATGGGACCAGGGCCATCTGGGAGTTATGCATGGACTCCGGAGTCTCCAGAGTTGAACATCAGAGAGGCAGAGGAACAGGAAGGGCCTGTTCCTAGTGCACACATGCGCAGAGCTGCCAGAAGGCAAGAACAGTTAAAACAAAAGGGACAACTCGGGAGTAAGGCCTGGAGATGATTGGCCCCTCCCATCACCTTCTGCTACCGATAACCTCCCACCGGCCAATACGCACCCACAGAGAGGGACTCCTCAGGGTGCTGTCAGTCAAACAATGTCGACTGGCGACCCCCAGGGGGAGAGCCTTCTCTATGGGGGCACCTGCCCTCTGAAATGAATTGCCCCTGGAGATACGGATGATCCCTGACCTATGCGCCTTTCGCCGTGCCCTCAAGACGTTATTGATCCAACAAGCTGGGCTGGCCTAAACATGAATTTTAATGGTTGTTTTAGTTTTTTTTAATAATATTGGGTCCAAATTATTTAATATATTTTTAATTGCTTTTAAATTTTTTTATATGTATGTTTTAGTGTTGGCTGTACACCACCCTGAGTCCTTAGGGAGAAGGATGATATAAAAATTTAAATAAATAAATAAATAAATAAATAAATAAATAAATAAATAAATAAATAAGGCTTAAAAGAGGAGCAAAGGCACATGGGCCCTTTGCAGGAAAGCAACATTGTTAATTCTGTTCCCAGTCAGCATCTCTGTTTGATTCTGGACTCCATGTGGCTTTGCCAAGTAGGTCTTTCGCAGCGTGTCAAAGGAGATAAAGGTTGGTGATTATCCCGAAGGGCTTCTCCCAAAGGACTTTTTGCAACTAATTGTTGCAATAAAAGGGGTTTTTTGGACTACTTGTGTGTTTTAATGACTCAGGAAACCTAAATCACAACACTACTGAAGTTTCTATGAGAGTATCAAGAGTTGTATCTTCGGAGCTTAATTCAGTTGTTTGTAGTCCAAGTAAGACGTGGATAATCCAATGGCCAGTAGCCATTGAAGTTGGAAAATTGAACCTGTTTATTCAAATACAATCCTTGCCATAAAATCACCACCTTGAAATCTAGCTCAGGAGCAAAATATGTTTTTTTCCCTATTGCATTGAACTTTAATCCCTAAAAAATCCTACACTGTCTGAAAATGTGCACTTACTGCTAACACTTTTGAAACTTTCCCTACATGTTAAATAACATTCAGCAGGCTTCTTTTCTTTTGTAGTTTCATTGGGACCACTATTATAATTATGCCAGGTTGCTCTATGCAAAGTTGTTAGGCAAAATATATTTTAGAGTTTTGAAAAACTCTGCCTTATATAGGCAGTCCTTGACTTATGATCATAATGGATCTCTGTTGCTAAGTGAAACATTGTTAAGTGAGTGTTCCCCCATTTTACGACCTTTCTTGTCAGAGTTGTTAAGTGAATCACAGCAGTTGTTAATTTAATCACACCATTGTTAAGTGAATCTTACTTCTCCGTTGACTTTGCTTATCAGAAGGTTGCAAAAGATAATCACACGACTCCAGAACACTGCAACCATCATAAATATGAGTCAGTTGCCAAGCATCTGAATTTTGTTGATGTGACCAAGAGATGCTATAATGATCATATGAAAAATAGTCATAGGTCACTTTTTTCAGTGCCATTATAACTTTGAATAGTCACTAATTGAACTGTTGTATGTCAAGGACTTCCTGTACAGTAGCATAAGGAAGAACTGGAGTACTATTGGAAGAATATATATAGCAGGTGGAAGCACCTAGCCAAACCTTGAATGAGCCCGGGAAAAGTAGTATTTTCATGGGAGACCCCTAGAAAATCCCAGGGCTTCTACTACACTGTGAAATCAAAAAATAACATCCCATAAAAATACAATGGCAAATGTTGTGGCCCGTCAGTAGCCAATGCAGCTAGTAGCTGATTCTGACAGCAAGGAGGCTGGTGTGGTGATGCGCCAGCAGCCTATGCAGCTGGCACTCGAGTCGGACAATGAGGAGGCTGGAGAAGATGTGGTGCCAGGGGCAGGGATTCAGCCAGGGCCTTTAGAACCTCCAGAAGCTCCCTTAAGTGAAGAGGACGAAGAGGAGGAGCCTCTTCTCGATGGAGGGGCGCGCAGAGCTGCAAAAAGGCAAGAGTGGCTCCTCAGGAGGAGGCCTCCTCAAGAGTAAGGCTAGGGGCTAATTGGCCACTCCCTTAGCATATTTAAGGAGGAACACAATTTGCAGGGAACAACTCCGTTCACATACCCTTGTGTCTTGTCTTGCTTATCTTATCAGCTTTCTGCAAATTGCTTCTGGGCATTCTGCCAACCACAGTAAGCTTTCAGTATTATTCTTTGAATTCTTGGCGGCTGTTAATGCAGTTAATTAACAGATGTTGTTGTAAAAAACTGGTTTATTTAGTAAACTAAGGTTTGAATGGACTTTGTGTGTGCTCCGTTCTTTGGGGTCCATAGCTGGGGCAGAACAGCAAGCCACAAAAGCAACCAGGAGTCACCAGGAGTGAAGCATTATTTTTTTTAAAAAAACTTCATCAAATTAGACATCTGATTATTACAGTAATGAAGAAGCAGAATTCACTGACATTTATAAATATATTTCAATGAAGCAAAAAGGAACCCTTGCACAGAGGTATACAAATAAACCAAATCAAGTTAATTAACATAGAAAATACAGCGAATAACAAATACGAGAGGAAGGGTTTTTTTGTCCTTAACTTTATAGGGCTGAAACAAACAGTACTAAAATCTTCACTACTTTTTAGAAATGTCAGGATTAGTTATAATCTGTTATAGTACAAATCCCTCCATTGAAGAGAGAATGTATTAATTACACCAAAGCCAGATGCTGATAGAATGATTACCCTTTGCCAGAGGTTACTGTGCACCCAATTAGTTTTTTTGTTAGACACAGTCAAGATCATGAGTGCACACATTTTTTTATTTTAAAACATGTTCCATAAATAATGTTAAGGAAATAATCATTTATCCATTCATTGAGTCATTAGAAAGCATTAGAAATTGATATATTCCCATTATACATGAACAATAGGCTTCAGCTGAATCCTGGCAACACTGAATGGCTTTGGGTTTTGAAACAGCTGGTCCTAAACATCTGGTCAAAGATTACTATGCCATCTTTAGTGCTAGATGGGGTTGCACTGCCCCAGACAGACCCGATATGCAAATTTAGAGGGTCTCCTACATTCATAACTCCTGCTTGAAAAACAGGTGGCAGTTGTGGCTGGAGTATGTGGTATTGCACAGGTTTGTATTGTGTATCAATTGCATCCATTCCTGGATCAAGAGGCTCAGGATTGTAGCCTATTGAACCATTCCTAGATCAGGAGGTTACGGTCATTCATGCCCTAGTCACCTCCAGATTGGACCACTACAATAAGCTCTGCATGAAGGGTATCTGGAAGCTTCAATGGTGCAAAATGCAGCACATAGCCACTAAGGTGCCACAACCCCCCCCCCCCAAAACATCCCATGTTATTCCTCTGTTCTGTGAGCTTCATTGGCTGCCGATTTACTTCTGGTTCCAATTCAAGCTTCACTATCATTCTTCTACTGTAGGTATTTGTAAATCCTTCTACCTTTGAGAATATAAAAGTCTCACTCTATCATTATATATAAAAACAAAGTTCTATAAGGTGTCTCCATCTGTTTGTCCATAAAGCCCCAAAGAAAGGCCTCTGATTTCATTCACTTTTTAAGTTTTCTGCATTAAAATATATATTTGGTCTATTATTTTCTAGTTTTGTTATAGGGCCACCAAAGATGAAAAAATGTTCCCTCCATTAGATTATGTTTCCAATATTTGAAATTCCCTTAAACATTTTTGACAATTTATCTGGTATCATATACCAACCATACATCATTTATCATTTAAATATTTATTTAAGATTATAATTCAATGTAAATTTCAACTCTTTTTTTCCTCATATTAGTCTAAATGTATATTATATCTGCATTTTTGCCAATTTTATCTCCAATCTTGTAACTGTTTTTTCCTGTTTCCATTTTCAAAAAAAAATTATACATCTCAGCAATAATATGATCATTATTTGTACAGAGCAATACATCAATTTCAGTTTTACCCTTTTCAGATTCATAATTCTTCTTATTCAACTTAAATCTTTCCATTATCTTTCCAGTATAAGGAAACCAATGGCATGTAAAACCTTCCACCTCAAAATTTTCTCTTCTTTTTAAATTACATTCTCCTTGAGAAATATTCAGCAAGTCAACATAATTTAACTATTTTTGTTTAACTATCATTTCCCATCTTTAAAAAAAGATTCTTAGGGTGACAGTCATAAAGGAATTGTAGGAGACAATTTTGCAGGTTTTCTATTTTGTGTAAGAAGCTTTCTAATATAGCATCTCCCAGGCATTGCATTGAAAATGGCACATAAACACAGGCAGCACACAAATGTATAGCTTTATACTATATCATGCTTTTGCAGAGTCATTTTGTCAGGGTTCCAAGTAATAACCCCAAAGCAACCAAAACTCCGACGCCTAGAGTTTCCTCAAAACATAATTTTATTTGGGATATCATATTGGCATAGCTGGTGAAAACCCCAACTCTGAAGAACCCAGGGTTTTTTCCACCCAAATCAAAGCCCAAAATTCTCACCCTCCAGGTCACATGTCCATCATATGGTCCAATCAGGTCATAGTCCCAATTCCGGGTGGCTTTGGTCCATGCCTTCCAACACCTGGTAGAGCTTCCTTGGCTCCCACGAAAAAAAAATGTTATTTTGGCTACACATACCAGCTATCTCTACCTCCCTCCTTATGTTTCCACAGCTCTACCTGGCCTCGCTGTGGCAGTCCTGAAGATGCTCCAAAAAAATGGCTTCAGGGCTGACACATTTTTTTTCTGATTGATGTACTATGATATCAGAAGAATGTTCTTCTCTCTTCTCCAACAAGATGATTAGTATTGCGAGGGGACTAGAACAAACTCCAGCATTTAAAAGAATGAATTGGCTTTAATAAATTCTAAATAATGTTTCTTTGAATTGCCTTAGGGCAACAGGATTGTCTTAGTATTGCCTCCAATAATTTGAATCATGGACCACAAACAACTCTCCTTCTCTCTCAGACAATTCTGACTACTGACCCCAGGCGTTTGGTATATTTTTGAAGTCTAATGAAGACATGGATGCCACTTTAAAAATAAAATTTCTGGAAAGTAGTAAATACAAGAGAATCTGGCTCTAGATCATTCAACTGTCCATCAGAAGAGTTCTTAATGTTGCAGTGGGATTTGCTTGGCATCGTTATCTTCACAAGATTAAGAAATCAGAAATTAATTTACATTCTTAGAAGGTCTTCTCACTAGGCGTTTAGCATTTAGATTGGACAGCTATCTGTCTGGAACACTATAGGGATTTCTGCTTGGACTAAAAGACCTCCAACATCTCTTCCCACTCTGTTATTCTGTTATCACTTGTGATCACTCTGACAGTAAAAAGAAGTTCTTCGTTGGTGATATTGTAGGAAGTTAGCACCCATCCCTCTCCTAGGAAAATTAGATATTTTAGGAAATATTAAAAAGGCAGAATATTTCCATTAAAAGGGAGACAGAAACTCAGCAACCCCCCCCCCTCCACCTTTGTCAATGGGCCATTAAGGCCTGGGCCACTCTATTCTACATAACAAAGATCTACCTCCTGCAGGCAGAGCCATAGTAGGAATTGCCCTCATCCAAGATCCAACAAAGATAGGTTTAGCCCTCTACCCATCTAACAACAGAACTCACCACATGGCACCTGGGGAGATTGCATCACCCAGCAAGGCTCAACCAAATTTAGCATACAGGACAGACTACAGAGTTGCCCTTGCATGGCCCCATGGGAGTTTGGCAACCAATCAGAATACCAGCTCAAATTCAAAGCCCAACAGAGGGCATAAAACCAAGGTACTCTTAGCACCTTTGCCCTTTTCTGCTCAGGAACTTAAGCCATGTGATCCTGTTCATCAAAAAAACCTTCTTTCCAAGAAACTTCCATGAATCCAGTGTCTTTTTCCTCATTTGGAACTGAACCCAAAAGGATATTTCTCTCAACAATATATGACCATAATAATTGATGTAAAACATTATCAGTCATTGTTGAGAAACCACCACCACCCATTCATAGGAAATCTGTGTCCTGGGTTTTTCTTACTCTCAGCAGCTAGCAAATAGGATGGAGCACTATTGAGTTCTGGGTGAAGAGCCAAGACAAACAGATATACTGACCATATTTGGTACCTTAGAAAGAGTTCAATAGCGGGTGAATCATTAAAAAGAATGAGAAGAAGTAGCACCACCCATTCTTGGTTTGAATCCACCAAATAACAATCTTCTCTTTAAAGATTGTTATTTGACATCAGCAAAAACATTCAGAGCAAATTACAACATACATAAAAGAAGGCATTGCACCCATGAGGGTAAGGGTTATTTTTTTTCAGCTAATGTGTGAAAAAACTGCTTCAAAAATCAACTACAATAACAATTAGAAATTATTAAAAAAAACAAAAACCCACCCCAGTCATAAAACTTTCAAAAAAACTCCATATAGTAGAAAAATTCAAAGAAACATGTTGGAGAGAATAAATAGAGCTTTGTGTGGCATCAAAACAGTAACTTTCTATGACAGCCCTCAAACCTGAAAAAATAAACCATCTCTAATCTTAACTGACTGTTGAAAACTCTAGAATTTTAGGAAAAATGTATTTCCTTATCTGAAGATGCCTTGATTCATACCTAGAAATGTTGCTTGTAAAGGAAGTTACAGTTCTTTCTTAGAGGAAAATACCAGCAAAATAATCTACTTCCTTTCTCTGCCTAAATATCTTTCTGTTTTTCTACTTCCTCAGTTCAATTTGTAAACAATCTTCTTGTTACAAACAATAAATCCAGTTGTCATCTATTTGCAGTCTGGCTGTTGACCCCAACAGCAGCCTTCAAGAAAGTTTAATCTCAAAAATTACACCCCTGAAATCCACAAGTTAGCAAGAGCCCTGTTCCAACCCACCCCAATTATTTGAACTGCCTGTAAAGTCATTCTAGCACTCAATCCTAATTGAATGACATGGCTTGTTTGTTGTCAGTGGACTTGGCCTGTAAACTAGCATAGCAGTCCTGCTATGTGTAAAACAAATGATCTCCTGTGTCAGCTGGAATGCGAGTATTACTTGACTTTTTTCACAATTCTGAGTGACCAATATAAATTGAACTTGTTCACTTGATTAACATTTTATTTAGCTTTGTTACCCTATAGCCAAGTTTACAGGGTGATATATATGACCTAAATTCAGCTCTATCCAATAAAAAGCAAAGAATAGCTCCACAAAGACAGCAGCAACAAATATCGGAGAAATTGAACAAGTCAGTGAGAATTAAAACAGCTCTAAGCCACAACTTTAATACATAGCAGGGCTATGCATCTTCTAGAAATTAATAAAATCTGGGAGACTAAAATATAATAAAATATATCTGCCTGGTTCTAAATATATATATTTGTAAATACAATATATATTTCTGCCTTCTTTACAAGACAAATTTCCACTCTGAAAAATACTCAGAACACTAGATCGAGGATGTGGGATTATTTTTATTGTACAACTTTATTTTTTTTTCCTTTTCTGTAACATTAAAACCCTTCATATATTAGAGTTGTGTGAGTTCTTTGCAGAAGATGTTTTTTCTTTTCAGTATTTTCATGCTTGACCCTGTCACCACCTGACCTGAAATGGTTGCAAAATTATCAAAAGTGAACCCAAAGGTGCTTTTTCAAGAGGCAACTGGACTTTCTGTTTTTTTCTTTGAAGACATTTCACTTCTCATCCAGGAAGCTTCTTCAGCATAGAGTTTCTAAGAAGATTCTCAGATAAGAAGCAAAACGTCTTCAAAGAAAAAGCAGAAATTCCAGTTGCCTCTTGAAAAAGCCCCATTGGGACAACCATGACCTGGATGACTGAAAATCTCCATAGACATCAAAAATGAAGTAGTCTCAGTGAAGAACACTACTGTGAGCATGGAAAACATTTTTTTTACTATTAAAGAAAAGGGAAGGACGGAATTTCCAGCATTCTATGTTTAAAAAATAAGACATTTTTTAAAAGTGGAAAAGAAGTACACAAACATAACTTTGTTCCTTCTAGTATTCAATCTACCATGGATCTAGTAGAAGAGAAACATGAGAAAAAAATCATAAAATCTGTGATAAGAGTCTTTTCTATTACAAAGTATTCCTGGAAAGAAATAATCACATAATTTTAACTTCTCTCTCAAATTAGAGGGTATTATTGGAAAAGGCTATTTATAACCAGAAATTTCTTTTAGTATTATTTAATCCTTCTAATTTCTGGTTGTATACCTGATTCCCACAGTACTGTCTCATGTCTAAGAATATTTACCCATTATCCTCCTCGTGTTTTCTACTACCTTCTCTTATTGGTATCATTATTATGATTATTATTCATATAATACTCTTGTTTTGCATGTACACTGAGAGCTTATGCACTAGAGACAAATTCCTTGGCTGTGTAATCACACTTGGCCAAAGTATTCTGTACTATTCTATTCTATTCTATTCTATTCTATTCTATTCTATTCTTCTATTCTATTCTATTCTATTCTATTCTATTCTACTCTACTCTACCCTACCCTACCCTACCCTACCCTACCCTACCCTACCCTACCCTACCTTATTGCATTGCATCCTGTTCCACTCCATTCCATTCTGTTTTATACAGAAGAGTGGAGACTAAAAAGAAAAGGCCAATTGGAAGATATTTACAGTCTCTGACTTGAACCTAAAATGTAGTATGAGAGCAAGAAAGCAAATGCATGAATTCATCCTTTGACTGTTGTCAGAACTGAAGGTTTTAAATTTTTATATAAAGGCAAATACAGGGAGAAAGAGGCAATTCTGTAGGGTTTTTTTCCCTCGAAATAGTGAAGGAAGCAAAGGAAAAAATGGGAAGAGGTTTTTTAGGTGGAAAGGACTTTTAGGACATAGCAGCAGAATAACTGAAACACCCAATGTCTGTATTCAGACAGAAAGGTAGTCAAATAGTATCACTAAAAATCCATAAAGTATGAATCCATAGCCATCAAAAATAAATACAAAAATTATCAGAAAATGGAACAGCCCAGTAAAGACTGAACAAATATAGTAACTATAGAGTAACATATTTTAGAAATTAATACAGAATAGTTTTTGAATGAGAAGAATAAATCTTGAACACAAAGCTGAGCTAGAGTTGAAATCTAACTAGGAATATATTTTTAGAAAGGCATTTATGCTACAATAACTCATTCCTGGTCCCTCTTGAATGGTTCTCTTCATCTGGTTAGGCTAGTGAGCCGTCTATCCAGAATTCATTGGGAAAAGTTGATTGCTAGGACACCGACCTGCAATATTTCCTCATTTCTCTCTTAATATTTCATTTCACAAAAAAATAATGAGGTATAGTACATCTATAAGGCAACACTCTATAAGGAGTATATGTATTTTTTTAAATTTTAATGCAAAAGGAATATGAAAATATAGAGGAAACATATATAAAAGATAGCGTATTTAAATAAACCATTAAACCAATACCATGAAGAAAATATCCATCATTCCTTTGACTACATTAGTAGAGTTTAGTTCATAAACAGAAACTGAGCATATATCCTTACACCAAAAGTATAAATGCAGACTAATTTTGTCTTTGAATAAATATCTTTGTTCTCCATCCATGAACAATATAACTATCATAGTTAGAAACTCTGGCATGTAATTCAACACAGTCATATCTTTAGACAAGAGTGAATTTTGTAACACCTTAATAATTTTGTGAATATCAAAGCAAAATGAAACATTAATTGACTAAGCCCCTATTATTTAAGTGTTCTTCATCCACATTACACTTTCAGTATAACAGAGCTAGTACAATCACTTCTTAAATAGTCTCTGAAGAGGCCAGTAGGCATGAAAAAGAAGGTTTTGTAATATTACGGTATTTGTTTCATCTCAAGATCATAGGTATTACTATGAATATACCCTTTTGCCACTGATCTAATTGTAAAGAGTATTCTAGCTCCTTTTTCAAAATTCCTTGAAAATTGCTATTATCTCCCTTTTCATTAAGCTATTCAAAGAGGATTTGCTTTATATTTTACCACTTGACTCTCTCTCTCTCTCATTGTCTTTCATTGTCTTTCATTCTCTCTCTCTCATTCTCTCTCTCGTACACACACACACACAGTGGGGGGGGGACTTGATAAAAGAAAGAATAGGATAAGAGGTGTAGTTTTATTAAGCCTACACTCTATATGTAGGCTTAATGAAAGCCTAAAATTGAAGAGGTCAGGCTTAGTTTTATGAGGGCGTTGCTTAATGGTTTGGCAACAAAATGAACTTAATCTAGCCATGAGGCATAATATTTTCTATCCTTATTTTCTATCTTTAAGTATCTGATTTTAAGAAGTATTGTTATTTAGGTATTCACCTAAGTGGGTAAGAAAAAAGAGAAACCATATTAAAAATGCACAGTACTGTTGAACCTCTACAGCAGTAATTGTTACATCTTTAGTTGATGGCTCATTTTTGTAAGATAAGCATTCTGAATTTCTACATGCAACATTGATTCAGAAGTACTGCAAAGACTACAAGTGGGAGATCCTAAAACATTACAACTCACAGTCATCCACTCAAAATAAATGTGAAGAAATTCCTTACACTATACAGTATTCAACTGTGGAATTCACTCAAAAGAAGTGGCAGGCCTTTGATTAGCACAGCAGCAGATAACAACTTGACCTTTTTTATCCCGTTGCCATGCCTAGTGCCCTACTGGCCATCCTCTTGGTGGCCCTTTTGCGGTTTCTTGGAACACAGGCTGCATACTACGGTATTAAAAAAAAAATACTATAAAAATATTTTTTTAAATGTCATGTTTACCAGCTTTCAGAGTGCCTCCAATTGACCAGATTAACCGGTGTTTGATACAGAATGCCAAACGAAATGGGCTACCTGACAGATCCAGCAAGTCCTTTCTTACATTTTTAGGAAAAGGATATTATTAGTTTACTTTTTCTTATCTCTGTGGAAATTGGGAGCTACTAAGTAGGCAATTCTATACAGAGAAGCAAGAGTCTAATTTCCTGCATGCTTGATTATGCCCCTCTTCTATTTTTTTTTCTTCTTGCCAGCAAGGGAGCTTTCTAAATTCTCAGCTGACACAGCCACCCCATCTGGTGATTATTTTATGAAGTCCAATTTAAGAGCATTTTACACTGGTGTTTGTAAATACGTATTACAAATGTCTCACTGTCATCTGAACATCTCTTTAAAAATTTATCTCCACACTTTATTTTTATTAAGCTTACTTTCCAGTTAGGTGACTACATTCAATCTATTTGCATTTAGCTCCAGTATTGATCCTTGCACACCACATGATATTTTATCTAGTTCATACCTTGCCACAAATGATTCCTTAAGTCTTAATTGCTTATGTGTCATGCTAAACTTTGCAGCTCTGAGTTACTGGCAACTTGCAAACAGCATCAACATAATAAGAAATGTTTGCAAGTACAAATTGTGAAATGCTCTGTCCATGCTGTTTTAAATCGAAAATAATATTATAGATGAAAACTCAAGTTTCTCTAAAATTGCGGGAAATCACTAACAAGCCATTTTCTAATTAAAATGACATAAGGAAAAGAAAAGACATTGCATTATTTTCTTATGACTGTACTAATCGCACTATACTAATAAGTCTGGAGGCTACTTTCCTCCCCCCCCCCCATGTGATATTCTTAATACTAGATTGAAATTATTAGTTTGAAGGACACTAAATTGAGAAGCATGGGCATTCAAAAGGGAATTGCTATCATCTCACCTATCCCAAGTATCTTTTTTTACTAATAGTATTTACTAGTATCCTCCTAGCCCCGTGATGGCAAACCTATGCCATGCATGCCACAGGTGGCACGCAATGCCTTCTCTGTAGGCACGTGAGCTGTTTCCCCAGTTTAGCTCTGCCATGCATGTGTGCATGCCTCCAGCCAGTTGGCGGGTCTCTGCTGTGCATACACGAGGCATGCAGGGGAGCATACACATGTGGGGAGCGTATGTGGGGTCTACACATGCATTGTATTTTGGGGGTTCGGGCATGCGCGCATTCACATGTGTGAGCACTTTAGGTACTCGGTCTGGAAAAGGTTAGCCATCATCTTGCCTGTATCATCTTAAAATATTTTCAAGTACAAAATTCTCTCAAGGTCATTAAAAAACTGGGAGCCAGTTTGGTCTAGAGGTTGAGTACCAGGTTTAGAAACCAGGAAACTATGAATTCTAGTCCTCCCTTAGGCATGAAGCCAGCTGGGGGAACTTGGACCAGTCACTCTCTCTCTACCTTAGGAAGGAGGCAAATCACTTCTGAGAAAACCTTGCCAAGAAAACTGCAAAGACTAATCCAGGCACTCACTAGAGACAACAAAAACACACATACCAAAAAAAAAAAAAAAAAACTGAAAGATTGCAAAAACAAGACAAAATGAACCTAGAGGAAACCCTTTCCTCTGACTTTAAGAGCAAACAATCCCCATACTGTTTTATCCCCATTTGGATGTTGTTTTAAAAATTTTATATATTGATCTTTATGATAATATGAAACTCGTGGTAAATATATAGGAGACCTGTGCTTTGTTTGTACATTACGCTTAGCTGTGGTTTGTGTTAACCATGATACATCATGGACTGAATAATCCAAACCCAGTCTTGAAGGTGAGCAGAGTAGTTTGATGGTGTGAATACTTTATTCCTGTGCTCTTTTTAGTTCTTTTTGTGCTGCATTCCACTGCATTGTGTAATGTGTCTGATCTGTCTGAATTCATAGGGATTTGATCAACATATTCATGTGTCTGAAGTATTGTGCTCATCTATTAGTTAATACTAGTCATGAGTCCCAGGAAATATACCTGCACATATCCCATTAAAAAGAGCTTTACTCATTTCAGCAGAGTTAAATTGGAAAATTTCTGGAAAGGGCACGTATAAAATATTGTACCACAACTCAGCTGTGACTGTTTCCTGCCTTAACAATAATACAGTTACTAAAGAAGTGACACCCACTGTATTAATATGCCCCTTTGAGTTAGAAATATAAATCCACTTCTGTATTTTTCCCATGAGTCATTTCTTCAGTTTCATTTATTGTCATCGGCCTCCAAATCTCTATTACATGCTGAGATTTTCAAATTGTTATAGCTATTGTAGTCTTCTATATTATATGCTGAATGTGTATTAGCAGAAGCTGGACTGGAAGAAGATGAGCATTTAAAATTGGAAAATGCACTGATAACCTGTGCCATGCTGATGACACTACTTAAATAATCAAAAATTCAAAAGATCTCCAAACTCTAGTAATAAAAGTCAAAAAGCATAGTGAAAAATTGGGACTCTAAGCATAAAGAAGACCAAAGTAATTAGAACAAGTACAACAATCAGCATCTGCCTATTAGGATCAACCATCAAGAGCAAGAACAAGCAAATCAAGAAACATACCACAGACTAACTTTGTAGAGCAGCCATGAAGCTTTCAAAAAGATATTCACATGCCCTGATGTGTTTAAACCCACAAAGATAGTGTATTTAAATAAACCATTAAACCAATACCATGAAGAAAATATCCATCATTCTTTTGACTACATTAGTAGAGTTTAGTTCATAAACAGAAACTGAGCATATATCTTTACACCAAAAGTATAAATGCAGACTAATTTTGTCTTTGAATAAATATCCTTGTCAGGGCTGGATTTTCCTATAGGCTAACTAGGCTTCAGCCTAGGGCCTCAAGATGAAGAGGGGCCTACATTCAAATTGTTAGCAAAATTAAAATTACACTTTCACTATAGGTGAAAGGGCCTCATAAGTGGAATAGACTAGGGCCTCTTTTCATCTAAATCCGGCCCTGTCTTCAGGTCTTCTAATTGTGCACTCATTGCCTCTGCAATTGAGTCCATCCACCTTGCTGTCATCTTCTTCTCTTCCCTTCCAACTTTCCCAGCATTAGAAACTTGTCTAGAGAGAGATAGGTCTTTGAATAATGTGCCTGAATTAGGATAATTTGACCTGGTGACTTGGACCTCTAGAGGCCATTTGTTGGTTATTGTGGTAATATGTGGGAATGATCTTGACAGACAGAAAGAAGACCTGCATACTATCACAGTTATCTTGGCTATCCATGGTGCTCTTGGGACTTTGACATCCAGCTTTTGCTTCCATGGAACATGGAACCTCCAACATCGAAGGTCAAATCCAGCTTTTGGTTCCATGGAATGTCACTTCTTCCAATATTGCGCTACCAACAGCCTAGCTGCTGATATTAAATTTAAAAATCAGTTTAGTCTCTAATGCTGTACAATCCATAATTATACCCAATAAAAACAATTGCGGAGTAAATTTCAACCTTTTTTTCAAGATGTTCTCCATCACCCACCAAATTTTTATCCAAAATGCTTTGATTTTCTTACAAGTCCACCATATATGATAATAAATTGCATCGTCACTTTCACATCTCCAACGTTTAGCTTGCAAGTTTGGATACATACATGATAATTTTTTTAGGATCTAAATGCCATCTATAAAACATTTTATAAAAATTTTCTCTTAAGTTTTGTGCTTGCGTAAATTTAACATTTCTAACCCAAATCTTTTCCCATGTTTCTATCATCACTGGTTCCTGAAAGTTTTGTGCCCATTTTATCATACAATCCTTAACCAATTCCATTTCTGAATCTATTTCCAGTAAGGCATTATAAGCCTTTTAATATGCATTTGACTTTGAACTCTAATCTGTTTTACCAAGTTTTCCTCAATTTGCATAACACCAATTTTTTGGTCTTCCCTCCATTTAGCTTGAAGCTGACCATATTGAAACCAAGTGTAAATTATCCCTTCTTCTTTTAATGCATTTAAGGGCACCACCCAAGAGTTAACTCTATAGATTTTATCGATTCAAATTGCCACATCTTCTGGTCTTTCTTTAATTATTATTATTATTTTAAACCAAATTAAAAAATTAAATTAAAAAAAAATTATCTCAGCCATAGCTTCAGCACAAATGTCCCTTAAATTTTCTTTGCTGTTTTCTTTCAGCCCTCTCAATCTCAGGGCAAATTCCATAGATCTGTATTGTAACATAACCAATTCATCATCCACCTTCTCTGTTTTAGTCATGATGTCTCCTACTTAACGCTGTCAAAGTGGCTTTTACGAAATCGCTGTGCTGGAGGTGCCAGCCGGAAGTCAGTCTGTGGTATGTTTCTTGATTTGCTTGTTCTTGCTCTTGATGGTTGATCCTAATAGGCAGATGCTGATTGTTGTACTTGTTCTCATTACTTTGGTCTTCTTTATGCTTAGAGTCCCAATTTTTCACTATGCTTCTTAACTTTTATTACTAGAGTTTGGAGATCTTTTGAATTTTTGATTATTTAAGTAGTGTCATCAGCATGGCACAGGTTATCAGTGCATTTTCCAATTTTAATTGCTCATCTTCTTCCAGTCCAGCTTCTGCTAATACACATTCAGCATATAATATAGAAGACTACAATAGCTATAACAATTTGAAAATCTCAGCATGTAATAGAGATTTGGAGGCTGATGACAATAAATGAAACTGAAGAAATGACTCATGGGAAAAATACAGAAGTGGATTTATATTTCTAACTCAAAGGGGCATATTAATATAGTGGGTGTCACTTCTTTAGTAACTATATTATTGTTAAGGCAGGAAACAGCCACAGCTGAGTTGTGGTACAATATTGTGGTACAAGAGGATGGCCAGTAGGGCACTAGACATGGCAATGGGATAAAAAAAGGTCAAGTTGTTATCTGCTGCTGTGCTAATCAAAGGCCTGCCACTTCTTTTGAGTGAATTCCACAGCTGAATACTGTATAGTGTAAGGAATTTCTTCACATTTATTTTGAGTGGATGACTGTGAGTTGTAATGTTTTAGGATCTCCCACTTGTAGTCTTTGCAGTACTTCTGAATCAATGTTGCATGTAGAAATTCAGAATGCTTATCTTACAAAAATGAGCCATCAACTAAAGATGTAACAATTACTGCTGTAGAGGTTCAACAGTACTGTGCATTTTTAATATGGTTTCTCTTTTTTCTTACCCACTTAGGTGAATACTTAAATAACAATACTTCTTAAAATCAGATACTTAAAGATAGAACAATCATAAGCTAACATAAGCTAATTATCTATAGCCTCCTATCCCCCTCTTGAACTTTTAACTCCCCTTTTACTAAAGTAAATTTAAGTACTTTATAAAATTTCTTTGATCATTCGTAAGCTATTTGAAATTTTTTAGTCCGATATTTGCCTTGAATATAATCAATCCATCTTCTCCATTCTAACATATATTTCTCATTTGAATGGTCCTTTAGATATGCTGAAATTTTCGCCATTTCTGCTAAATTTACTACTTTTAATGTCCATTGTTGAATAGTAGGTAAATCTTCCTTCTTCCAGTATTGCGCCACCAAGAGTCTTGCTGCAGTTATTAAGTTCAGAATCAAATTAGTCTCTATAGCGTACAATCTGTAATTATACCTAACAAAAACAACTGTGGAGTAAACTTTATCCTTTTTTTAAAAATATTTTGAATAATCCACCATATTTTTATCCAAAATGCTTTAACTTTTCAACACAATCACATCTTCAACATTTGGGTTGTAGGTTTGGGTACATACAAGCTAACTTTTTGGGATCCAAATGCCATCTATAAAACATTTTATACAAATTTTCTCTCAAATTTTGAGCTTGTGTAAATTTTACATTTCTTACTCAGATCCTTTCCCATGTTTCCATCATTATTGGTTCCTCGAAATTTTGTGCCCATTTTATCATACAATCTTTAACTAACTCTGTCTCCTATACTATATTTCTATCAATATATTATACAACCTTTTTATGTGCATTTGACTCTGGTCCCTAATTTGTTTTATCAAATTTTCTTCACTTTGTGTAAAATCAGATACTTAAAGATAGAAAATAAGGATAGAAAATATTATGCCTCATTGCTAGATTAAGTTCATTTTGTTGTCAAACCATTAAGCAATGCCCTCATAAAACTAAGCCTGACCTCTTCAATTTTAGGCTTTCATTAAGCCTACATATAGAGTGTAGGCTTAATAAAACTACACCTCTTATTCTATTCTTTCTTTTATTAAGCCGCCCCTCTGTGTGTGTGTGTGTACGAGAGAGAGAATGAGAGAGAGAGAGAATGAAAGACAATGAGAGACAATGAGAGAGAGAGAGTGAGTCAAGTGGTAAAATATAAAGCAAATCCTCTTTGGATAGCTTAATGGAAAGGGAGATAATAGCAATTTTCAAGGAATTTTGAAAAAGGAGCTAGAATACTCTCTACAATTAGATCAGTGGCAAAAGGGTATATTCATAGTAATACCTATGATCTTGAGATGAAACAAATACCATAATATTACAAAACCTTTTTCTTCAAGGCTTCTGGCCTCTTCAGAGACTATTTAAGAAGTGATTGTACCAGCTCTGTTATACTGAAAGTGTAATGTGGATGAAAAACACTTAAATAATAGGGGCTTAGTCAATTAATGTTTCATTTTGCTTTGATATTCACAAAATTATTAAGGTGTTACAAAATTCACTCTTGTCTAAAGATATGACTGTCTTGAATTATATGCCAGAGTTTCTAACTATGATAGTTATATTGTTCATGGAGGGAGAACAAAGATCAGGGCCGGATTTAGATGAAAAGAGGCCCTAGGCTATTCCACTTATGAGGCCCTTTCACCTATAGTGAAAGTGCAATTTTAATTTTGCTAACAATTTGAATGTAGGCCCCTCTTCATCTTGAGGCCCTAGGCTGAAGCCTAGTTAGCCTATAGGAAAATCCGGCCCTGCCTGAAGGACAAAGTTAGGGACGGTCATCATGGAGAAAGTCTGTCTATATGCTTGCCAAGATTTGACACTGACTTGATGGCAAATAATCAAATAATCAATCAATCAAATCTTCTATACACGTATTTTAGTAAATATAGAAAAGTATTAACCATCTCCCTTGCATGTGAAATTCTACACTGTTGATATGCTCCAAAAGAAACATTATCAAACCCTACCTTTTCATTCATAACTGCAAGATGAGCATTTATATTAGTCTAAATCTGATTCATATAACCTGAAACATAATGTATTCCAAGCCAAAAAACAACAACAACAACGTAACACAAAGATCCCTCTACCTCATACATACACACAGGTATGTATGTTGTATTAGGATAGCCCAATAAAATGAAAAAAAAAACCAAACAAACACACACACTGCATTATTTTAAGAAACCTGAAGTTTTTTGTTTATATTATATTCTTCCTTCAAAATTTTGGATTGTTGGGTTGACATCTACATGGTACTAACCCAATATTCTGTTGGATACATCATCTACATTCATCATTCCCAGACTGATGGTTTCATGGTGAAGAATAGCAGACAGTCCTACTTTCTATTCCTATTCTTCTAATGCTATCTACATAACAGGAGTGTAGCATTGTCCATGCTAATTACCCACAGAATCATTTCTTGTGAGTCTGGAAAGATCTGTGCCTTTTGAGTGTGTGTGTGTGTGTGTGTGTGTGTGTGTGTGTGTGTGTGTGAAAGAGAGAGAGGGAGGGAGGGACAGGAACAGGGACAGAGAGAGGGGGGAGACACAGAGAGAGAGGAAGAGGGAGTGGGAGCGAATGTCAGAGTCAGTCAGTTAAGGATTTGAGGTGTGTGTTTGCTTACTTGTTTGGAATATTAAGGCCGGAAAAAATAAAAATAAAGCTTTTTTTGTGCTAAATGAACTGAGTGACGTGTGTCTTTGCTCTGATATGAATATAAGGATTGACTGACAATGTATTGGGTAGAAATTAAACTGGGACAATACCCACATGATTTCTTTAATGCGGATTGTTTCTTTGAATTTGATCTCTACTGAAACCAAATAGTTTTGCCAAATTCAATCATTACTGCTGATAAACTCCCCAACAGTATTAGAAATACTTGTATAGATTCCTTCTGCATTGGTTCCATGGTAACAGGTGCTGAAAAGACTGGTGGAGTTCTGAAGCAAATGCTGAAAGCTTAGTCTTTATTCTCCTCAGAATTTCCTAATGATTCAGATTAGAATGTATATTTTACTTGCTTCCTTACCACTATTCATGACTGGTTTGATTTAAAAAGTGAGTTGTTTGTATTGGCTAATTGGAAAGCATCTGAGGATATCCTGGTTTGCCGGTGGGGAATGTATAAATGTCAGTGCATCTCACGGCAGAATAATAAAGAAATGTAATTGATATAATATTGCACTGGAGACTGAAAAGGACAAGGTACCTCTAAGTCAAAGTTTATTGGCAAATGTAGCATTTTTATCCCGCCTAACTAGCCTAAAACCTAAATCTGAACAGTGACATTTGTAATTATTTTGAAATATCCACATATACCTCAAGGTAAAAAAGCAAAATGAAATTCTGAATCATATTAACATAAAACACAGTTATTGTAGGCCTCGTTTTTCTAATCATTTAGTACTATAAAAACAGGATAGATAGATAGATAGATAGATAGATAGATAGATAGATAGATAGATAGAGGAGTGGGCTGCTGGGGGTTCGCAGGGGTTTGGGAGAACCTCTAGCTAAGATTCTGTGCAGTTTGGAGAACCCCCAAATCCCACTCCTGGCTGGCCTCACCCACCCATCCCGTCCCTCCCAGGACTCCCCACGCGACCTGTTTTGGATGCAAGTAAGTATAGAGTGGACGCAGAGGCTCAGGGAGGGCAAAAAACCAGCCTACCAGAAGTTCAGGAAGGCCGGGAATGGGCCCTTTTCTGGCCTCCAGATGGTCTCCAGATCTTGGAGAGGCCGTTTTCAGCCTCCCGGAGGCTTGAAGAAAGCCTCCAGAGCCCAGGGAGGGCAAAAACACCCACCCACCATGGTGCAGGAGGCCAACTAGGCCACACCCACCATGGCCCCGCCCACCCAGCAACCGGGCAGACAACCCCTTGCTAAAATTTTTGAAGCCCACTCCTGGATAGATGATAGATCGATAGATCGATAGATGGATGGATAGATGGATGGATGGATGGATGGATGGATGGATAGATAGATGATAGACAGACAGACAGACAGACAGACAGAAAGATAGATTAGATATAGATAATATAGATATACTTTATTGTTTAGGATATGCTGAGCTCAGCTAAGTAGCTACTGGTTCAACCACCAGTCCACACCGGAAATATAGTTCACACGAAAAATTAATATCTGTGGGTGTCCAGAAATTTCTATGCTTCCTGAAAATTCTGAATTTATATTCCCAACACATCTAGACAGATGTGCAACAGGTTAGGAGGGGAAATGGCCCATATGATTGTCATGGCATTATATTTCCTGCTCTGCAATCAACCATTAGATTGATTAATGGTAATGATTAACCTAACTTGTAGTCATTGGGGCTCAATAGCAGTATTCCTGATTAAATCATCAACTAAGAATCCAAACTGCAGGCTTCAATTAAAGGTAATTTGGAAAAAATCTACTGACTTTTCACTTCTATTGTGCTTTATCCACAAGGCCAAAAATTATTCTGAATTATCAGATTCCAGAATCTTAATCTTAATCTACGACAATTTTCTATTATCACAAAATCAAATGTTTGTTGAGTATGAGGTATGCATTGTGTTTCCACGTTGATTTACTATTTATATTTTGGTGGTGATGATGGCTTTCATTTTGCTATTAATCACATGAAATGCAGTATGGATAAAAAGAGTAAGGTATTAATTTAAATTATTACTATTACTAAAAAAAAATCACAATTTTGTCACAATTTAATGAGAATAAATTTTGGCCAGTACTGGAAGAAAGTTATAATTCTGGCAATATTTGATTGGGAATTTAAACTTGGAAAATATGCAGAAACAGCAAAATTAAGAGTATATAGTGTATTCAAAATTGGTTAGAAACGTGGAAGAGGCCTTCATCCTGCAGTATATAGACAATGGCTAAAATGATGATGATGATGATGATGATGATGATGATGATGATGATGATGATTCAAAATAGAAGTTTAACCAAAATGAAGCAAAAATGTTTCCCATACAAACAATGCATTGCAAATATAATGATTTACAGTCTGGCTTCTAAGTGAATACAAATGTTTGTAAACATTGTAAATTAGCAGGTGTATAAAAAGGGGAAACCCAGCTCTCTAGGCTTTTTTTTTTTTCTTCTTATTTTTTGGGTAGTTAAATTGCTGCCAAACCTGCTTTCTTAATTTACTTTTTTCTTTTACAAAGAACTGTAAACAATAATAAAATTGACTTAATTATTTAATTCTAACTAATCAGCTTAAGACAGGAATCTTTATTGTATGATAAATACTTTAACATACTTTAACACACTATGTAGACATTTTTTAAAAAACTGTTATATTCAATTCCAGATGAAAAAGAAAAATAATATGATACTCATTAACACCAACATCCTAAATTGTAATTAATATTAATACCACTTTCTTTTTTATCCTCAACAGTCTAAGTTATCTAAACATTGGAGTGTTGATAATTTTCAATCAATATTTTAAACTATCACTGTATCCAAACAACAAAAGATATTAAGATTATATTATCATCATATAATAATGAAGTTTTTTACCCATCACTACTTTTCATGCAAATACAGAAAAAAAGATATTATCTCCCTGCTAAACTAAAATTCTCTTTGATGTTAAGAGACTGAGGATCGATCCTTAAAAACTGAGGAAAAAACAAGTGTGCCTTTTTTTCCATTCAACATAGAGGTATAAATTTGCATAATATTAAATTGCACAGTATTTATATGATTTCTTGAGAAATTGAAGTCTGAGACATCCTGATATATTCTTGACAATACTGTTGCTTCTGTAAGGAAAAAGGAACATACGAAAGGGAAGTAAATGATGAATATGCTTCTTGGGATTATTTTAAACCACTAAGATTTTTCAACTAGTTTTGGCAATTTTTTTTTATTTCTCCCTAATAGTGGTCATATTATCAAACAAAAAATATCAATAATTCCAAACTGTACACAACAATGTCCATTATTTTATTATATTTTATTAATTTATTATATGATTTTATTAGTTTTATTGTTTTTATATGAAATTTTTAAATTCTTGTAAGCCACCTTGAGTCGCCATATGCAAATAAGCAGCAATATAAATTTCCTAAAATAAATTAAATAAATAAATTATGCTATGTTTTCTTTGGACAATTCTCCACACACCTTGCAATGTCTTTAGGGAATAATCTCTGTACTTGACACCACATTGTGTCAATAAATCCAAGCTCAAAGGAGTTCTCACAAAGCTTCACAAAAACTGTTCATTCAGTGCATTAAGCAAAATTGGCATAAACTCCTGTGGGGGATCATTTTGCCATTAATAAAAAGTGCTGGAAGTGTAATTTGTTGTTGTTTTTATCAATAATGAAGCAACTGATAAATGGGTTTTTTTTTTCTTTGACCTTGTTTGAGACTACAGAGCTAACATATCTTGCTAGTATGTAAGCACAGGGAAAAAAAGCAGCCAGAGACAACTGGTTTTGGATTGAAGTATAAAGAAATTAATCTTCACGTGCACTTTTGTTTTCAATGAAAAATACTTCTTTTATAAAGAAGGAAGGAATGCAAAAACTTTATTTTATTTTATGCTACTTTTCTTTTTCTGCTTTTTTCAACTCAAATTTCAATGATAAAAGAAAAAGAGCAAAAGACAAGTAGCCAGAAGAAAGAGTTTGCTTGATTTCTTTTTTAACCTATTCATATATATTTTGGAGTTATGACCTGTAGTAAAGCAATTGATTGATTTTCAATTTATTTTTATACCTGGGAACACAAATCAACAGCATAAAATGAATACCCTTCTAATTTGTTATCCTCAAAAATGTAACAGAATAGCCAGAAAAGCAGTAAATATTGAAAATGACACAATATAAACACAATGTATGTTTGATGGGATTATGCTACCAGCAGTTTGGCACAAGTAGAAGAAAAGAAACAAAAGAAAATACAGTATTTATGACTAAAAAAAATGGCGATGTGTTGCTTTATTGGAAAAGGCAGGTTGAAAAAGTCTGCTGATCTAATTAGCTATGCATCATGGTGGTGATGATATGAATTATGTGATTGTGTCGGTTAGAGTATCCGAATGCATTGCATAACTATTGTTGGATCCTCTGATCTTATGGCATGAGCATCAGAAAATATACCTTGTGCTTTGTTGAAGATTTTCATTTAACTTGCTCAATTCTTATTTCTTCCATCACGATAAGAATATACAGTATGAGAGAGTTTTATATCGATACTTCTAAAAAAGGTTGATGATATCTCATTCCAGGATAAGCATGTTTTCTCTCATATTTCTCCTGCCGTATAGTATCTAGAGATGTGGAAAGCCTGTTAATTGAAAATATGAGAGATGATAGCACTGCTATAAGATTAAGATTGGTTTGAAAAAGGGATGAGCCATTTTGCAATCTGGAGCAGAAGCAGCTCAGCTGATTTACAGATAATTCCATCAAAACTCTAGGTGATAGCACATAACTAAAACTATCATTTCATACTTTGGGCCCTTTAATAAGAAAAAATGGAGTCTATGAATTTAGATCATACAGTTCAACAACTCAAAGTATTTTTCAGAATGATTTTATAAATTGTTCTATATTTGCCACCCATGTATCTTGATTTCTTCAGTGTAGACTCAGCACTGGTGAACATAGCTATTATTTATAATGACACTGTTCAAAAATCTGACATTAGTATTTGTTTATTCCTCAAGTCTGTTGCATATAGGTATTGGTTGTTCTTAAATATCAAGCTATGCCAATATATATAAAAATATATTCCTGTTGAAGAAGCTCTATTTTGCCTAAGATAGTTTTTGGGAACGGCTGACCAGAGTTCCTCTGAATTATAACTAATAACTAATAAATAAGTTATAACTAACTAATAACTAATAAAAGGAAAACAGGATATGCAGGTACATCTAGATTCACTGTTTCCAGTAAATCAAATATACAATTACAGCAGTCATTATTAAATATTTATATATAAATAAACAGATTTATTACTAATATTTTGTTATATAGACCTCTGTCTGTGTGTGTGTGAGAGAGAGAGAGAGAGAGACAGAGAAAGAGACAGAGAGAGAGAGTCTAAGTATCAGTGGTGGGTTTCCAAATTTTTTACTACTGGTTCTGTGGGTGTGGCTTGGTGGGCGTGGTATGGCGTGGCTTGGTGGGCGTGGCAGCAGAAGGATACTGTAAAATCTCCATTCCCACCCACTCCTGGGGGAAGGTTATTGCAAAATCACCATTTCCTCCCAATCAGCTGGTACTTGGGAAGCAGAGAAAAGACGGGGGCAGGGCCAGTCAGAATTTTTACTACCGGTTCTCCGAACTACTCAAAATTTCCGCTACCAGTTCTCTAGAACTGGTCAGAACCTGCTGAAATCCACCTCTGCTAACTATGTATGTAAAACAAAATATTAGAATGAATCTGTATTTTTATTATTTTAGGGCAATATATTATCTTATGGCAACAGATAAGACACTACAATTCCAGCTGACCTATTATTAAATATTGCAGAGAGCAGAGAAACATTAAGCATAATGATATAATATCAGGTGTTTGTAACTTATCTAGAGGTTAGTAGAGATATATAAGATATAGATAGGCTTATTAATGGTAATTTCTTATCCTTTACAGGTCCTCTCCTGCCCCCCCCCCCAATATTAATGGCAATAGTCATATTTAGATATACAAGAAATATCCACAGTGTTACTTCTGTGGGGGTAGATAAAAGTATTTGAGGAAGATAATATATGTATTTCAGGAAGATAATATATGTATAGCATGGTCACTCAACAACTCTATCGTCTTCATCATACAGCCTTTAATTGCTATTCAATCAGGATCTAATCTGAGTCGGTAATTCGGACCAAAGGTTTATTCTTCCAAACTTTTGGGTTCTTGCTGGAGCCAACCACAGGGAACTTCTGTCTCTGTGCCACATTCTGGAGAGAGAGGATGGACTCTAGCATGAGTCCCAAAGCCTGGTAAACTTTGGTCCCAATGACTGAGTCAGATTGGATCCTGCAACATTATCCAGGGCCTTTATTTGCCACTGAATCTTCCAGAAACAATCAAAGCATTTAAAGCATTCTTAAGTGAAAAAATTTCTTGAGATGCTTTGCTGAATGAATTCATATATAATAGTAGGTCTCTTTTGCAGAAAAAAAAAATAACCCTATTAATTTTTAATAAACAGAATGTATCTATGGCAGAAATAATTTAATTAATAAATAAAGCCTACCTATAGGCAAGCCTGTCAAACTGGCAGCCCGTGGGCCAGATGCATCATGTGTAGGCCATGCCCATCCCAGCTCCGTAAAGGCAAAAACTGTCACAATACGTCACAATAACGTCACATGACATGATAAAGTTTGACACCCGTGCTATAGTAGTATGGACAATCATGAGGTAACTTGCCTGAGATTTCCTCAAAATCTCCACTGCCTCTAAAGAAAACACCAGAAAGTGAATTTGCTAGATAGCAAACACGGAAAGTAACTTGAAGAAGAGATGAAAAATCAGTCAGTATTGCTATAATGCTGTGTAGTTTTGGTTTTGGTTTTCAATGACATGCAGATTACTTTGTTTTTAGCAACTGTAAGGTATAGACAGATTAAATAGAAACATTTTTTAAAACTCCCCACATTCAATAAACATATGATGAAAAGTAATGTGGTGCTGCGGGACCTTTGGAATAACATCATTGTGGTTAACATCAAGTACCTAAGTCAGATGAAATTTCAGAAAATCACAAAACTCAAGAGGAAGGAAATCCTAATTCTGACCAAAGTAATGAGGTCATGAACTCCAACTGAAATTCCTTTTTGTAGCCCACTGGCATCCATATCAAATTGACTTCCCTTAAATCACTTTGAGGTTTGAAACTGGGGTTCAGATGATCCCTTCCTCTTTCCTTCACATTTCCACCTCAAACTGAATCATTCAACTGCTTTGCTCAGCAAGTTATATTCTAGGGCAGGGGTCAGCAGCCTGCAGCTCCGGAGCCTCATGCGGCTCTTTGGGCCCTCTGCTGTGGCTCCCTGTCAGGTGATCCCACCACTGGCTGGCCCCGCCGCTCGCCCTCCCCTCCCAGTCACTCCTCGCCTGGCCTGAGAAAGTAAGGGTGACGGCGGGGATGGAGAAGTGGCTAGGGCAGAGACAGTGAGATACAGAGAGTGGGAGAGAGAGAGAGACATAGAGAGATACAGAAAGAGAGGGAGGGAGGGAGGGAGGGAGGGGAGAGAGAGAGATGTCAAAAGGATTTTGTGGTTCCCGGTGTTTTTTAAAAACTGGTTCTCTGCCCTAATGACCGGCTGGGTAGGCATGGCTAGGGGTTATGTGACTGGTGGAAGTGAGTGACATCGAGTTGGCCACACCCACCCAGGTTTTGGGGCTCCCGGTGTTTTCTTTTCTGTGGGAAATGGATCCAAATGGCTCTTTGAGTATTTAAGGTTGTAGACCTCTGCTCTAGGGGAACGTTCATAAAAAAGCAGCCTGAACTTTCTATTCAAGCCACTCAGCCAGCCCATGTGGAATCCTGTTCTGCTTGGTGGTTCCTTCACCGAAGGATGCTAAACAGCTCGCTGAGGAACTTTTCCAAGCTATTTTGCAACCTTACATTAAAGGGAAATTTCTCTCTAAAAAGAAACACTTCCGAAAAAGGAAGGCGCAGTTCACAGCAGGTCTGGAGCCTGAATAAAAACCCTTTCTTTCTTACCACCAACAGAAAACTCTCTGACTCACCTTGTCAGGCGAGTATAATATTCATGTTGCTTTCTCAGCTGGATGGTTGGTTTTATTACACAATATGGTTCCTCAGCCAGGTGGTGTTATTTTGGTAGAGTAAGCCTAATTAGCCAGATTCTGGCTTGCTTTTTTTTCTTCTTCTAACACCACCTTCAGTTCGAGTTTGGACAACTCAATGTACTACAGTAATACATTCCTGTTGATATATCCTACTTGACTGTTTGTTTGTTTGGGTTTGGGTTTTTTTTAAGGAAATGTATTGCTTCCCTTATCTACTGCTATGTTTTTTTGGTTAAAGACACAGTCAGTGAAACACACATTGTTCAGGTCTACTGTTCTCTGCTTAAATCCTGCTTTGTACTTCATCAATTTTGTTAAAGGAAGACTTCTGCAGAACTCAGGGAGATATTTCTCCAACCACGGTGCAACAGCACCCCCAAGTGTTCTTAAATAGGTATAAGATTACTTCCAAATTCATGATGTATGAGCATTTCAAATAATGTGTTTTTTCTATTATGACTTATTTGACCTTCATAGCTGGAAATCAGCAAAGGTAGTGATCAATATTGATCATTATTACACAGGCATAGTGCCTTCACTGACATTTACATTTATTTATTCAAAAACATTATGCTCTTTCAAACAGCATTCTCTCTAAATCTCTATCCAGTCATTAATCTGCTATGCACTTAAAATATTTCACTTTTTTTTCCTCTTCTTTTTCCATGATATTAGTTATGGAGCCAATATTCCAAGTTTGATCGTGCAATCCCATATCACCTTGATTTTAAAGGAAGGGTACACTTAAAAAGTTGCTGAACTTTCCAAATACATTCTTACATCAAAATCAAATTAAATACAATTAAACAAAGATTAAATTGTTTCAGATTTAGGACTTTGTTGAGATGAATATTTGACCATTTAAAAATAATGAAGCATAATGTCAGAAATTAGTGTAGTTTGAACTGTGGTTTGTAACAAAATTTAAAACAATTTCCTCTAAACTTGAAAATGTTGGATAGAAATTTTGGAAGTTGCAAACATACACAGCTGGAAGTCACTAAATTAAAGTTCTGAAAAGAACTTTTCATAAGCTCATTGCACTAGAGCAGGGATGTCAAACTCGCATTGTCATGGCAGTGTCATGTGATGTATTGTGACTTCTGTCCCCTTCCCTAAACCACGGGTGGGTGTGGCCAGCACGTGATGAATACGGGCTGCAAGCCACAAGTTTGACAGCCCTTTACTAGAGAGTATTTCAATGGAACTTTACTATTTTATTTTATATTTATTTTATATTTTATACTTAATATTTTATATTTTAGGATGACTTCAGGGGTGGGTTCTACTTATTTTTACTACCAGTTCGCAACGGGATTGCTCGCGCATGCACACACACTTCTGCACATGCGCAGATTGCCTATGATGACATCCGGGGTGGTGGGCAGAGCCTCCCGCCAGTTTTACTACCGGTTTTTGAGAACCGGTCCAAACCGGGAGCAACCCACCACTGGATGACTTGCTATGTCTTTGGGCAGTTTATCCTGTAAAAAAATTAAAGAACTATAAAAAGAAAAGTATCATGCTCATCCATAAAAAGCAAACACAATGAACTAAAGAAAACACAATGGGGCTCAGCAACCACCTTATCTGCAGTCATGGAAGAACAGACAGGTATTCATAGGTTTTTGGAAGATCATGTGGGTAGAAACCATAAGTATCTTTTTTTGGGCGGGGGAAGCTGTTCTACAAGAAAGGCACCATGACAGGGAAGGCATACTTCCTAGGTCCTATTACAGGGGTGAAATGCTCCCGGTTCGGACCAGATCACTCGATCCGGTAGCAATGGTGGCGGGTGGTTCGGAGAACCGGTAGCAAAAATCCCTGCGCCTCCCCCCCTCCATCATGCCCAGCTGAGCTGCACGATCATCAGAGGCTTTTTTTTTTTACTTTTAAAAGCATTTTTTCTACAACCTCTTCTGACAAAAAAATGCTTTTAAAAGTAAAAAAATAAAGCCCTTATGATTGTGTGGCTCAGCTGGGATAGTCAGAGGCTTTTCAAAGCATTTTTTTTCTGCAACCTCTTGGCCGAAGAGGTAGTAAAATCTCTGACAATCCCAGCTGAGTTGCCTGATCGTAGAGAGGTATTTTTTAAAAAGCCTCTCTGACGATCCCAGCTGAGTTGCCTGATCGGCAGAGGCTTTTCAAAGCATTAGAAAAAATGCTTTGAAAAGTTAAAAAAACAAAGTTGGCCATGCCCACCCAATCACATTACACACACACACACACACACACACACACACACCAAGCCACGCCCACAGAACCAGTAGTAACAAATTTTACATTTTACCCCTGTCCTATTACATAACATTAATTAATTAAAAGGACCTGGGGCATACCCACTGGATCCAAACTTACTTGGCAGACAGAAACTATTGGAAATAGGCAATCCATCAAACACCAAGTCCTATGCCATGAAGGCCTTTATAAATAACAATCAGCATCCTGAATTGGACCTTAGAACCAAATGGCAACCAATGTAGCTTTCAGACATACAGTGCATGCCTATCATCACTGCCTACCCTGTGCATTCTGAGCCAGCTATGGATTTCCTGTGGTCTGCAAAGGCAGCCCCGTGTTGTGTGTATTGCAATAGGCTCTTAATGATGTGATTAGGGCATGAGTGAATGTCTGAAAGACCTCCCAAATAAGGAATGTGGGCAACTGTCACACCAGGTGGATCTGTGCAAAGCCTCTTTGCCACAGCTATGATGTTGTAGAGACATGGGTCGCACATCTCTACAGAGTATTGAACCATGAGGCTCATAGTTGCTTGGATACTTTGTTTATGTGCTTTCCCACATCCAATTACTATTTATCCATCCCTGAGCTGGCAGAAAACTGTATCGGCATAATATTTGCTATCCTGGTTGCTGATCTTTTTTCCTGCTCTATTGCTTCTGTTAGCAGGCACTGCTAGTCACCTGGGCTTCCCACCAGGTTAATGAGCAACAGAGTAGCTATAATGGACCGAGAGGCAGAATAAAGCTAGCTTTGGGAACACACATTTTACACACCATAAAACTATCCTTGAATGGTGTCAGAATAAAGGAGAAAATACTTCTTTAACACCAGTACAGCTATGGAAGACTTAAAGTTGTCTCACTCTGTCAGTGTGACAAGGTTCTTTTTGAACTGGAGGTGTATTGTTTTGCAAAGATACCAATTGTCACAGAAAAACAAGACAGTGGAAGCTTTGATGTCCTTTACTATAGACAGTCATGTTATTTACAGCAGTTATTGACAATAGGTATACATATATAGAAAATATTAACGGTGCTCATTCAGTGCCAGGTTTCCTCCGAGAGACCATCCCCTCTACCACTCCTGCTTCTTCCTCTTTTAATTTAATTTAATTTAATTTAATTAATTCAATTTATGTGCCGCCCCTCTCCGAAGACTCAGGGCGGCTCACAATACATTTTAAAAAATCATTATAAAAAACATTTAAAAATTAAAAACATTACAAACATTAAAAACTCATTCATGCCATTCATGGCCAGATCTCGCCAGATCACAAGAGCGAGATCAACGGCCCCAGGCCTGCCGGAAAAGCCAGGTCTTCACCGCTTTTCGGAAGGCCAATAGGGTGGGGATGGTTCAGACCTCAGGAGGTAACTGGTTCCAGAGAGCTGGGGTAGCCACAGAGAAGGCCCTCCCCCACGGGCCTGCCAGCCGGCATTGTTTAGCTGACAGGACCCGGAGGAGACCAACTCTGTGGGATCTTACCGGTCGCTGGGAGCTATGTGGCAGAAGGCGGTCTCGAAGATAACCTGGCCCTAAGCCATGTAGGGCTTTAAAGGTAATAACCAACACCTTGAATTGTGACCGGAGACCAATAGGGAGCCAGTGCAGCTCACAGAGAATTGGTGTAATTTCTCGTTATCTCGCTCCCCTGTTTCTGGTTTGACAAGAGAAAGAGGAAAAAAATAAAAAGCAATGGACTGGAATTTACTGAGGTATGTTCCCCACAGTTTGGCCTCCTCTTGAAACTGCTCAGCTGAAGAGCTACTGCTTCTTCCTTGGGGTGATAATTTCTCTCAAGATCTTCTGTCCAATCCTTCCCCAATTATGAGTGATTATCCATCCATAGCCAATGCCTGCTTTCCCCTCTGGAATTTTGTGTGAAGCCACCGCCTATAGCCAGCCAAGCCCCTTTCTAAACCTTGTCCTTCTGGGCCTTCTCTTCCCTTCTTCCAGGGAAGCCATCCTTTCTTCTTCCTTTCCAGATAACTGACAACTGCTCTGCATACCATCCTTTCTCTCCAGCTACTCCATTCTTTCCAGCCATCCCATTCACTCCTCTCCTCTCCTCTCCTCTCCTCTCCTCTCCTCTCCTCTCATCTCTATCCAATGTTTAGGTTAGATAGTTAAAATTAGCAACATCCACCACAGAAATTTAGGAGGCAGGTATTCCCCTTGCCCAAGCCTTAGTCTCCAACATTTGTATGCCAGGCTGGACCAATGGGACTGATATCTCAACATCTCACCACCACCTGCTTAACAGCAAGTCAATTCATCAGATCTTGTGCAACTCATCTGCCCTTCAAGCCCAAAAGTAGCTTGCTTTTCCCCTTCTACTCACTCCAATGGTTGATTCACATCAGCAGAACAGTAGACATGCCATGCCATTAAAACCCTCCATGACACATACTCTTGGGTTGGAGACAAAATGAAGCAACATAATTGGGTTACAGCAGAAACAGATACTGCTACTCAATGTTTGAGATTAAGAGAAAGTATAAATATGGTCTAAAAATGCCAAGAATGTACACTGCATCTAAATCCCCAAATAAATGTTATGTTAATATCAGGGAGTTCATAGTGCTTACTTGCTGAATATAATCAAACTAGAATGGCCTACTTTCTCTCTGTTTGCCAGAAAGAAGATACGATTGTGCCATTTCCTCTCATCTCTATTGCAATGTCTTGGTTCATAGTCATAGAAGCAGGTACTCAGTTAAGAATCCCATGAATGAGTAATCTCATTCTGTCTTTTCAATAAACACTATGCACAGTAAAAATTACCACAGTATCAAAGGAACTTCCTAAGTGAAAGCCAAAACAATTTTCTTTTAAAAAGGTAATATGTCCAATTGTTTGGTGTAAGAAGTCCAAGAAAACAGCTAGGAAACTGGCTTAATCTCAGTGAAGTTTCATGCATGCAAATCCCTCCTGCCAGGTCTCAGGACCAGAATCACAAGCTCTGTTTCACTCCATGTTTATCAGGTAATGTCCTCTTGGAGTAAACACTCCATGTTTACCAGGTGATGTCTTCTGTATCTGAAATAAAGAAAACAACAACAATAGCCTTTGTCTCCTTTTCTTGATTCTTGGTGTATTTTATAAGCAGGACATATATGTGCATCATATAAGGCACCTTCTAATATTTTCCCCTTTCTGCCTAAATGTTCCTGGTCTTATGTAAAGTCATCTGCCTCCCCTAAAAATAACCATAACCTTGGTACATACCCAATCCTTTTCCTTCATCCAGAGAATTCAATCTGCCACTGAGGAGAGTTATGGTTTTAAATCAGATATCAGATACCAGAAGGAAACAGTTCCAATTGTCTTCAATATTTGCCACTGAATTCCAGCATCATAATCTTGGAGAGTCCTGGAGGCAACAGAACTTTGGATGATAGACTTGTGGCCTTTGGTCTAAGAGGTTGTCCACCATTGCTTTAAGAAGAAAGGGGTTGTATTCCATTTCAATATTTCAACAGTTAAAGTATATTTTCTTTCAGAACCAGGAACATGAGTAATTAACCTTCTACTTCAAATCACAATTCTTTTAGTTTAATATTGTGAATATTGACAGTTAATGTCTGAATCTTACTTGGATATCCAGAGCTTGAACTCAGAACATTCTGCATGTGAAGTACTATGCACTTTGCCACAGATCAATGGATATTTATATCACTGCATGATTGGTTGGGCATTTCAATACAATCTCTCCATGTTCTCCAAGCAGTAAAGGGCCGTTCAGTAAATTTCAATCATTCCATGATGCAGCTTATCCCCACTTTACCATGTATGAAATTAATTAGAAGGCTTTCTTCCCATCAAAGGTATAATCAAGGTAATTTTCTTCCATACATAATCAAGGAGCTGTATAAGGAGAGAGCACTCTTAAGAAGCACTTTTTTCTGTAGGAGTTTAATTGAATTCTATATCTGACTTTTTTTTTTCTTAAAGATTTAAAGATATTTTTTTGCTGTTACGTATAATTAGTACTTTTGAGTTTAGAAAGATTACCTGAAATTAGGTGAATTCCTCCCTGCATAGCCACTAGTCTTGGGACAGATTGTATCACTTTTCTAACAAGAAAAGGAAGGAAGGAAGGAAGGAAGGAAGGAAGGAAGGAAGGAAGGAAGGAAGGAAGGAAGGAAGGAAAAGAAAGAGAAAGAAAGAAAGAAAGAAAGAAAGAAAGAAAGAAAGAAAGAAAGAAAGAAGACGCATGTTGTGCATCTTGCAAAAACAATATTTTAGAAAGAAAAATAGCCCTGTGAGATGCCAATCAATCTTTTATGACTTTTGAAATACCTTTTGTAAATACTACATAGTAAAGGAGAACCCAAGGCTTATGTTTTTATCAGTCTCTCTTGTAGACTTTAAATTCTACAAAGGCCTATGAACAAAGAATAAAAGTCACCCACTCATTATCCTCCCTAAGTGGCTTTCAGCACTCAGCTAACCCCAAGTTAATAGCAGCTCTTGGTTTCCATGAGATTCTCCATTCATATTGTATAAGATCAACACCAAGCCAAATTTTAGAAACACCAGTAATAGATCCCTAAATCTAAGTTCTTCCATCTCTCTCTCTCTACAGGGTTGCTTTTTAGAGCAAAATAAATATGCAAGTGGTGTTGATTAAATTTTCCATCCATCTCCAGTTTATTTCTCCACTGAACCTGAGAAGAACCATGGATTGACAAGCAGCAGTCAAGTGGAAAATATCACTTGCCTCAACCATGCATGGGAATAAGAGAGAAATTGGTGCACTTGAAGCAAACCAGTCTCATTAAGACTTCCTAAAGAAACATGCCAAATTAAATTCATCATCTTTTGCATGATAGCCCATATAACTTTCACCATGCTCTTTTGGGCTTTAAAAATGCAAGTAAACTGCACATTGGAGAAAGTTAGATAGCATACCAAGTAAGCTGCAAAACAATTCTAAGTGTTTCCGTTTCACTACTAAAATCAACTAAAATCTCATATGAAACACATTCAAAAGAGCACTGAGCAAATTTAGGGTGAGAATATGAACTTAATTTTCAAAAGGAATATAGAAATAATATTGAGCATTTACTTATTTCATATACTCTGATACAACTCAGGTATTTTAAACCAGGAATGGACAACCAGTGATCCTGGCCTGCATACATCTACTCTGTTGTTATTTTTGTGGCCTAAAGCCTCTTAAGTAGCTTTTGAGTAAACAATAAACAATAACAGCTACATTACTTCTGCATTAGACTTACTGTATTTAATTTGAGTTGCTACCTTGATCTATATTGTGAAGAAAATAGGTTTTTAGATGAATGGAATCAGCTAAATCTATTTCATATATAGAAACCTATCTTACGAACTTTAGCCCATTCCTTTATTGGGACAATTCCCATAATTTGTCCTCAAGGTGCCAGTTTTTGTTTCTGTGTCTGGCCTTCCAAAATTGCCCCCTCCTCTTTTTTTCTTTCTTTATTTTTCCTCTTTGTTCTCTTGAAGATAAGCAGGTGGAAGAAGGGCAAAATGTGATCCATTACCTATGAATATGTTACATCTACTGTTGCTTATGTATTAGTCTTCTTTCCCTTTCTGAGATGTATAAAAAAATATGAATGCAACCTTTTGTCCATAGGCATGTGTGTCAATATTTTTGGGAGAGTCCTGCTGATGTGCATCCAACAATGGATACTGCACTGAGCCTTGATTATTTGTTTTGGGTCCTGTGTTTTGATCCCTCAATGAAGTCACTAAAAACTTCCAAAGCACAGGAGAAAAAAAACTCTGTCATTTTCACCTTTGTGATATAACCTTATTCCATTTTAGACTCTATACATAATAGCCTTATGGGGTTATTAAATATAGATAAATAAATAAATACATAATTTGTGCCTTTGACTCAGTGTTGATTCTTGGTGACTGCCTGGGGTTTTCTTGGCAAGGTTTTTCAGAAGTGAATTGTCATTGCCTCCTTTCTAGGGCTGAAAGAAAGGACAGGCCTGAAGTCTCCAAACTGGCTTTGTGCCCAAGGCAGGACTAGAACTGAAGAGTCTCCAAGTTTCTAGTCCAGTACATTAATCACTAAACCAAACTGACTCAGCTATAGATATAGATATAGATATTTAATGCATGAATGAGACCTACTGGAGTGAAGCAGGATAGCTTTCTAAATGTGATACCTTACGAAGTACCACATCATTATGAAAAAAATAATATTTTTCAAATCAATATCACAAGGATCTGCCCCTCCATACTTGCCAAGCTTGTGGTCTGCTGCTTATAAAATATTTTAAAAAGGATAAAAAAAAGGAAGCAATATTATGTGGAGCAGGACTGCTCCCAGCATGGTCATTCTATTCCAGATTTTAACACCTTGTTTGTTGCCACCTTCATTGTTTATTGTTTATATTTATTACATTGTGAACAACTACTTGGAAGCCTAATTTAAATTTAATTTAATTTAATTTAATTTTTTGGGTTATTGACCAGCCTTTCATATCATAAAATAACATGAAAATAAGATGAAAAAGTAAAATCAGCTCAACCAGCAAAAGTATAATTTTCTTGGTATAAATCATTTTTAAATAGTGTCTAAAACTTTAGTGAACAGGCCAACATAAATCATAACAAGAAACAGATGAGGATGAGAATGATTGTTAAATTTTGATTTACTACATCAAATCAAACTGTTCTTAGTCAGTTCCCATTGAAACTTACTGGCATAATATGGTGACATTATAGGAGAGTGCATCGCTTCTTGTCAGTACCATCAGAGTGTTGAATTAGTAAGAATGTTAATGTCATAAATCCTGAGCCTGTCATTTTAATGGCTTCTACAATGACTGAAGGGTTCACTGTAAGCAGTTTTCCAAATCCTTTTTCCAGGACTCAACTTTGCAAGGCATTCAAGCATCAAAGGCTCTTTGGAATTTTGGTAGAGTATTCAGATTAAGACATTTGGCAGAGTTATGATTGATAGCCTGATTATCAGGAAAACTTTAGGTGGAATTAAACTGCAGTCAGTTTGATGTTCCATCTCATATATTCATTGTCTCAGGATCTTCCTGCAGGGGTCATTCCTCATAGGTCTCTTTGATTTTTAGGACTTAGATTTTAGCTGCATGTTATAGCAGAATTATTCACAAAATAATTACCGGTTTAACTGAATAATTGTCTTATGCTTGATACTTAATAAAAAAAAATTGCTGAAATTTGGCAATATGCATCAATTAAGAACTAAATGAGGCACCAACACAAATCTTTAATTGATATGTAGCCTTAATTTTTCCCAATACGCATTTCCATTTAAGAATGCCATATGGTGAGAATTATAAGAAACAAGGTTATCTAAAGAGAACACAAAGAATAATGGATTTTACAGTCAATAATTCTTGGGCAGGTTTTCAATTTTTGGAACTTGTCCAGCAATCAGACTCATATCAGTGCAAGCTATCCTCTTACATAGGAGAAATAATGTTTTTATATATTTATATTACTGATAATTCCCTCTCTATGATTAATTGGATACTCTGAGATGTCACAATCTGGAATTTTGTCTATGGACATTCAATCAAAATGAAGAAGATATACATTGTTGTTGTTAGTTGTGAAGTTGTGTCCAACTCATCATGACCCCATGGACAACATTTCTCCAGGCCTTCCTGTCCTCTACCCTCATCTGGAATCCATTAAGCTCACGCCTACTGCTTCAGTGACTCCATCCAGCCACCTCGTTCTCTGTCATTCCCTTCTTCTTTTGCCCTCAATCTTTCCCAGCATTAGGCTCTTCTCCAGTGAGTCCTTCTTTCTCATTAGCTGGCCAAAGTATTTGAGTTTCATCTTCAGGATCTGGCCTTCTAAAGAGCAGTCAGGGTTGATCTTCTCTAGGACTGACCAGTTTGATTGCCTCGCAGTCCAAGGGACTCGCAGGAGTCTTCTCCAGCACCATAGTTCAAAGGCCTCAATTATTTGGCACTCGGACTTTCTTATGGTCCAACTTTCACAGCCATACATTGCAACTGGGAAAACTATAGCCTTGACTATACACACTTTTACAGCAAAGTGATATCTCTGCTTTTTAGTAAGCTATCTAGATTTGCCATAGCTTTCCTCCCCAGGAGCAAGCGTCTTTTAATTTCTTGTACAAGACTTGTATAAGACAGACAGACAGACAGACTCCCAGATTCTGCTAATAGCAAAATGAATCAAGCAAGCCACGATAGTGGGAGTCATTTAAGGCAGGTTTTGTTAATATTTATTGTGGGCACCAGCTCCATATCATAAGTTAAATTTCAGGTCCTTCTAATAGCCTATGCCTGCCTTGCATAGCTCATGGCTTCCCATTTAGAAAACAATGCAGTAGACATCTGTGTAGCTGAAGCTGAGTCAGAAAGTTAGAGTAAACTACATGAAACAGCAGTACAGTAATCAAGAAAGTTTATGCTAAAAGTGGAAAAGAATATCGTATCATCTGAATAACAGGTGAATAAACTGGTTTTGCAACAGAGAAGAAGAATAGTTTCAGCAGGTGGCAGCATCTCCTTGACCTTCTCTAGGATCAGACGCTAAGCAGGATCATCACCCCCATTTAGTATTTGGATGGGAGACTGACTTTATTTATTTATTTATTTATTTATTTATTTGTTTGTTTGTTTGTTTATTTATTTATTTATTTATTTGATTTTTATACCGCCCCCTCTCCCGAAGGACTCGGGGCGGTGAACAGCCAAAATTTAAAAACATACAATATAAACATTAAAATACGTTTAAAACAGAATTAAATCCAAAATGGCTCCCCAATTTAAAACGCCTTACCCATGACCCTATAAATAAGACAAATTTAAAATTTAAAATTTCCACATTTAAAAAGGGGGAAGATTTAGGCCAGGCCAGCTTGATAAAATAGAAAAGTCTTAAGCACGCGGCGGAAGGTGCGCAGATCCGGGATCCTACGTATCTCCGGGGGGAGCTCGTTCCAATTCGTAGGTGCCCCCACAGAGAAGGCTCTTCCCCTAGGGGCCGACAGCCGACATTGTTTGGCCAACAGCACCTGGAGGAGCCCCTCTCTATGGGAGCGTACTGGCCGGTGGGAGGCTATTGGTGGTAGCAGGTGGTCCCGTAAATAACCAGGTCCTAAGCCATGGAGCGCTTTAAAGGTGATAACCAGAACCTTGAAGCGCACTCAGAAGACCACCGGGAGCCAGTGCTGCTTGCGCAGGAGAGGTGTTACATGGGAACTCCATGTCGCTCCCATCACCACCCGTGCGGCTGCACTCTGCGCCAGTTGGTGCCTCCGAGTGCACCTCAAGGGGAGCCCCATGTAGAGAGCGTTGCAGTAGTCCAGACAAGAGGTAACGAGGGTATGAGTGACTGCGTGTAGGGAGTCCCAATCTTTCCACAGAATTGCACAGCAACAGGCTAGCCAGGAAGTCATTATAGGGGAAAAAATGAAAAATGTGAATAGCACACTATTTCCAAACAAATGCCAGGAATCATTTATGGATGTGTCCAATGCGAACACTAAACGTGTGTATAATGATGGAGCTATAACAGGGAATATCAAAGATGAATGCTTTGGTAGTTAAGAGGGAAACCAACCAAAGCAGGCACCCAAGTGGAGTAAATGCCAATTTTCACAGTGTTTTACATATAGGAGCAACACAAGTTGACAACACTGGAATGTGAGCAATTCAGTAAAATGCAGCATAAAAAATAAGTCCAAAGTTATCTGTATCCAGTGAAATAGCAAGTATTAAAGGACAGAAAATTATAGAGGAAAAATGTATAAACAATTCATTCTAGGGAAACTTTCACAGAGTATCTCTGTGGACTGAAAAACATGCTGGGTTTTGCTGCTCCCTGGAACTGCAAAACAACAATTTTGTGATGCACCTGGCAGACCACAAGGCATCATTGATGTTTATGGTTATCTTGGTGGGTTTAAGTTGATGTAGGTCTGACATAGTTCCACCAAATGTTTGCACTTATTCTGGGGTTAATAACATTGTCCAAATCTAAGCAGTATGATGAGCATATGGATTAGAATTACAAAGATCTGAAAGGAATTTATTAATGTCTCCACTGGCCCTTTCCTTTTTGCCATGGTAATTTGGGCCTCTTGGACACATGAGCTGTATTTCATTCTTCATATTACTTAACCATTATTCCAAGAAAAAAGTGTGATATGTAAATACAATAGTTCTGCCACAGAGCACTTATAGATACAGCAACATTAATATTCTTAAACCTGGAAAATTTCTACAACCATATTCTGGTTGCTTTCATATTGCCATGCTTTCCACATTTGCACGATATATTTTTTAATGTCACCTTTTTTAATCAAATGTATTTCATGAACAGTTTTTACCCAGTATCTCACTAAATAATGTTTGGGAATGCCTACGTAATAGGCCATGCAGAAAAACTAGTGTAGAGAAAACAGCAAACCTGCATTAAATTTTTATTCAGCAGGAAGATCTATGCTCATTTCTCCCTTTCTGTTGATTTGTTCCCGAAAGGTTTGTAAATGTTACAGTCACACATAAAACTACTAACATAGAACCAAAGGCACTTGGAACAAGCAACAGCACTCCATCTTCTTGCTGTAAAATTTTATCCAGCAAGAAAGGGGCTCATTGGATTAATCCAATGTCCTGTCATGTTTAAGAAAGTTGGTTGTAAATTCAGCCAAGGCAAGGCATGGGCACACAAAATACATCTCAACTTTCATCTTTTAAAGAATCAATGTGCAATTTGCAGCAAATGTAAACAGTGGAGTCAGCAGTTTAAAGTAATAGGAGATATTCATTCCCAAACTGAGATAATCTGATTATGGATACTAAGATAAACAGTGTTTGCTTTTTTTCAATACATATTAGATATGTAAAAGCGTTTTTCAGATGAGCAAAACTGGGCATGAAGTCAGCCGTAATCATGAAGTCTTAGGTACTACTGAAGCTGTTCCACATAGTAAAGGTCTATTAAAAGCAACCTGGCTGGTGTGGAAAAGTTTTTAGCAATATATTAACTCTAGGATATTTTGATTGGATTATTACAACAATTCAGGTAATTAAAAAGAGCTACTAAATCACTGACATTTTGACAATTCTGTTCAATTTGAACGAATTCCAATATTGCTTTTATTTCAAGATTAAGCTCTGCCTAAAATGCTTAAGACACGGTGGCTCAGTGGCTAAGACACTGAGCTTGTCAATCGAAAAGTCAGTAGTTTAGCATTTGAATCCCTAGTGCCGCGTAATGAGGTAAGCTCCCGTTACTTGTCCCAGCTTCTGCCAACCTAGCCATTCAAAAGCACATAAAAAATGCAAATAGAAAAATAGGGACCATCTTTGGTGGGAAAGTAACAGCATTCTGTGCACCTTTGGTGTTTAGTCATGCCGGCCACATAACCATGGAGACATCTTCGGACAGCACTGGCTTTTCAGCTTTGAAACGAAGATGAGCCCCGCCCCCTAGAGTCGGGCCGACTAGTATATATGTGCAAGGAGAACTTTTACCTTTGCCTTTTAAGATGCTAACAAAGTTGCAAAAACAATCTGCCACAGTTTTATATCCTCTTTTATATTTTTGACATTGGGATAACTGGCTTCACTATTCAGAGCATGACATTACAGTAAATAATCACTGCAAATTTCTGCAAACCTTGAGATTGAAGCAGAAAACTTCCTTCCTACTTTCTTTTCTCAGAACCATTTGTTCCCATTGTTGAAGGAATCATTCCCATCTGCAACAAAATGTACCTGTAATTGTATTTGTCTACACAACTCCAAGTTTTGTTACGATTAGGTCTACTGTGCTTATTATCTAGACTTGGACTATGTATCAAGGCAGAAATCTCTAAGGTTAATTATAGTGTTGGTTATTTCAGTCTGTGTATCCTATGCTGAATCCCGATGAAAGGGTTACTTTGTGATCCACTATTTCAGCCAAAGCGGTGAGAAGTTATAACAGTAACAGAGTTGGAAGGAACCTTGGAGGTCATCTAGTCCAACCCCCTGCTCACACAGGAGACCTATACTAGGGATTCGAACCGCCGAACTGTCCACCTTTCTGATCAACAAGCTCAGCATCTTAGCCACTGAGCCACCTAGCCAGGCAAGAACCTAGAGTGACTACAAAATAATGGCTTTAACATGCTGCCTTTTTTTTCTGGTGCATGTAAAGGAGGAAATGTGGAATGAAAGAGGTTAAATGTCTGTCGAAGCCAAATCCCCAGCATGACACACCAAGATTTTAATTTTATCTTTTTTTAAATAATTCAGTAAAACACCCAGAAGGCTAGGAAGAATCATTTGAGGTAGCTTTGGCATCAATATAAGTGGCTGGTCAACCAAATGTAGCCTTTCACTGTTAGCTTCTTATGCAAAAGCTCTATTTTTCCTTGCTGCTGGGGGAAAAAAATATCAGCATTCTATAATGGAATCATTGGCTAGATGCTTGCCAACAATTTAGAATATTGGATGTACATTAAAAGACTTTACTTAAAATCTTGTTAAGGCATGACCTAACCAGATGTCCTTGAAGTAGCCTGATTCTCTCCACCCACTTGAATTTATTTTTGCTTATTATTTTTGTTATATTCCTTCAGGAGCGCAAGGCAGTGATCATAGCACTCCCTCAAAAAACTTTTTCCCACAATAACAATTCCATGAAAAAAGTTGAGCTAAGAGGGAATAACTGGCTCAAAGTCATGATGAATTTCTATCTCTGAGAGTAGACATGAATGTAGATGTTACAGTGGATTCTCATGACAATAATGAGGCTAGTAGCTATTGTATAAACTGGCCAATTTCTTCAGAAAATATAAGTTTCTTCCTGCTTCACAAAAGGACAAAAGAAAGCATGAATGAACCTAACAGTTGTGAATATGAGTTAAGACGATAGCACTGCAGAAGAATTCTCAGTTTTCTTTTACTTTTCTCCATTTGTTCTTATCTTTAAATTTGTATTGCTTTTACTCTGTGGCAAAACTTCTTTAATAAAAAAAAGTAATCATGGCTATTAGATGAATAATATATTTCCCTTTATTGGAAGAATTACAGACAAATCTGCAAAGAAATGTAATAAATCTGTAACATAATAATCATATTACAGATTATATAATATGTCTTACGCCTGCATTTTTTTTCCTTTTTGTTTGACTTCAAGTCAATTTTTAACTCCTTGTGACTGCCTGAACAAGTTCCTGCAGTTTTCTTGGCAATGATTTTCAGAAGCATTTTGCCATTGCCTCCTTCCTAGGGCTGAAAAAGACTGACTGGCCCAAGGTTACCCAGCTGGCTTTATGCTCAAGACAGGATTACAAGTCTCAGAATCCCATTTCTAGTCTGATTCCCTAACCAGAATAATATACTTTACTGATTAGTCAGTTGACCATATCAAGGGATTCCTTACCCACTGCATCAAAAAGGCTCTTATTTCTTTAGCACCTGACAATTCCTAAATGACCTGCAGGAATTTTTTTAATGTCCAAAGTTCAAGATGTTATCTAAGTATGCTAATATCCCAAGCTTTTAAGTAAATGAAGAATCATATGTCTAATTGATTCCCTCAAGAGCACTCTGTGGCTTCTTTTCACAAAGGATGAAGTAGACCATTAACACCTGGTAGACCTTTAGAAGCAAGGCAAGTCAGATGGCAGCCAGAAAATTTGAACAAAAAGGAACATTCCCTTCAAGAGAACATGATGCATATGGCATCTCCTACCCACCTGTGCTAACTGACACTTTACCAGAAGTGAGGCTGATGTGGTGGAAATGCCCTGTCTTATCTCAGTTATTGATCTTTGTGGTGCAGGGATCCCATCTCAAGAGGCTGACAGTGCTCTTTATCATGGTGTTTATCATCTTTCAGGTGTGGTTTGACATGTCAGAAGTTTCACTTTAATAATATGTGAACTTAATGTTACCCATAAAAAAATGATAATATAATGTAAATTGATCTGGTCATAGAGCCCCAGCTCTCAGCAGAGGCTTAGCCCCTCAGTTTTCTTAGATTTCTTTATAGCAATATAGCAGCTATATATGATGTGGCATCTCTTTTAAAGCTCCCAGCCCCTCAAAATCACATATCTGAAATTTCGATTTTTTTAAAAAATGGGTGGGAGATAGGAGAAGGTCTAAGAGTTGAAATAGGGGTGATTTGCCTAAAAAGCCCTTTAAAATATACTGAGAAAATGTTTCTGATGACCTTGAGTACAGCATTTTGCTAGTTAGCCTTCTACAACTTTCTGGAAAATCTGGAGGCCGGACTCAAGTCCCCAATCATTTGAATATTGTTCAGCCTTTGTCTAGGACACTGTTCGTCAACCTCAGCAATTTCCAGAATTCCCTAGCCAGCTAGGATAGTGATCTAGTGAATCTAGTGATTGTTCATATTTTTGTAGCCCAGGTAGAATAGTTCTGTTTAACCTTAAGTAAAACTTTGTGCTATCTTAAAACAGATTTCCTCAAGACATATTGGGATTATGTGCTAGCTAGGACTTTTGGAAATGTTGTGCAAAAAATACCCACTTAAATAAAGAACCAGAACACTTGGAAGTTTATTTGTTTGCTTGTTGGTTGGTTTGTTTAACTCTTATGCCACCTATCTTGCCAAGGCAATCTAGAAACAAAAAAGCATATTTCATTGGCATGCACAACTACACTTTTCACTAGGGTCCTTGTCAGAGCAGATCCTAAAGCACACAAGGTTACAGATTACATACCCTCTGGAAGGGATATACAGTTATTCCAAAAGCAGTATACATTTATAACACAATCTGTATTGAAAGAATGTAGGACCTTGTAACATCATCTGACCCTACCATGGCAAGGACTGGGTTGGTGTCTCTAAATTCTTCTCTTCAAAGCAATAGCAATAGCACTTAGACTTACATACTGGTTCACAGTGCTTTACAGCCCCCTCTAAGCGGTTTACAGAGTCAGCATATTGCCCCCAACAATCTGGGTCCTCAGCCCTTTCTATTATTACTGTATAACATAATTTGTTGTTGTTCAATTGCTAAATCATGTCTGATTCTTCATGAACCCATGGACCATAGTATACCAGACTTCCCTGTCCTCCACTGTCTCCCAGAGTTTGCCCAAATTCATGTTCATTAAATCAATGACACTATCTAATATTATCCTCTGCCATCCTCTTCTCCTTTTGCTTACGGTTCTACCCAATATCAGGGTCTTTTCCAATGAGTCGTCTCTTCTCATCTGGTGGCAAAAGTATTTGAGCTTCAGCTTCAGTATCTGTCCTTCCAAAGAACAGTCAGGGTTGATTTCTTATAACATAAACAAACACATTAATTGTGTTTTGGCTCACTCCATACCACAAAAAAGACACCTTGGTTTTTATTATCTGTGTCCTCCCCTTCCAGATTCATTTGGCAGTTTCAGCTTGCCTGCTCTCTGTACTGTGCAATTCACCATCATGTATGTAAGAGTTCATCCCCACAAAGGATACCACGTTGGGGAAGGCTACTTACCCAAAGAAGTTAAATAAAATGTTCTTTTTAAGGGAGGAATGCCATGAAAACAGTGCTTCCTGATTGCTTTTATAAGTCATGTACAGTATGATATTAGGAAAAACAAGAATGCCAATAAGACTTTAAATTGCAGGTTCCATTTTGATATGGTTAATCCTTCTGTGATTCTATAATGCCATTCTGTAATGCCATACTCCTCTGTCCCTGATGTCATCTATACAAATAACTGTGGGTGTGGGTGTGATACTGGTTTATCCAATAACAGCTCTGAACAATCATCAGCATCAAAAAGCATTATGTTCAGTCTGATCTTCATATCTTTTTGATGTCTTGCTTCCACATAAACAAAGTTACCTTTTTCTCAGATATAGGATCTTGCCCTTTAACTTTATCAGACAGTATCCACGTATTTGTAATTTACTTCCTCTGTCCCTGATGTCATCTATACAAATAACTCTCTCTCTCTCTCGCTCTCTCTCTCTCTCTCTCTCTCTCTCTCTCTCTCTCTCTCTCTGTGTGTGTGTGTGTGTGTGTGTGTAATGTTACATGAAATATTACAATTATATTGTTGCAACAATCATAATGGGCATAAACCTGAGAGGTAGTTTTACAATAAATTCTCAGCTTTTAGTGGTTTATAGGCTTGCATAAATAAAAATGATTTGACCCAATTCTGAAGATAATAGTGGTAAAAGTAGACAAGTTCCTCAGAGTGGAGAATCTAATACAGAAAAAACATTTCCCTTTGTGCATCTAAAAATCACAATATCCAAACAATTGGCAATGCTTAAGAATTGATATCATATGGATCCATCAAAGTAAAGCAGAAGTATTATTTATAAACACTGTATGACTTGAGGCTTCTCTATCCTCTATCAGACAGCCCTCTCTATAACTCACTGCCATAATAGAACAAGAAAGTGGCAGGAGAGATCAATCAATCTTACTTAGCACTCCAATGGAATAGCCACAGTTGGTAAACCAGTCAAGGTAATAAAAAGATATTTCATACCATCAGGTATGTCTCAATTGCTAACATTGGATCAAGAAGCAGTCTTTCTCTCCAAACTTGAAGAATAGTAGGCATATACCCTACCACAAATGCAAAACTCCAAATAGCCACTAGTTGGAAAGATGTTTAAGATAATGAAAACTCTGCAATATAGTGGCTATCCAGGCCTCTGGAGCCCAGATACGGTAAAGAAGAATCCAACCTAGAACTAAGAAGAAATTTCCTGACAGTAAGAACAATTAATCAGTAGAACAGCTTATCTCTGGTAATCCATCACTTGAGGTATACAAGAAGAGATTGGACAGCCATTTATCTGGAATGCTATAGGGCAGGGGTATCAAACTCGATTTCATTGAGGGCCACAACAGGTTTTGTTTGACCTTGGAGGGCCAGAGTGGACCTGGACAGGGCAGGTGTGGACAACTCAATGTCACTCGTATCAGGGGCACCTTTGGTGGCCCGAGCGCTTTGCCAGTGAAAATGGGCTCCTGACCTCTTTTCAGCGGCAACGGCCTCCTGCAACCCTCTGCCAGTGAAAATGGAGCTCAGGAGGACCATCTGCAGCCCTCCCAAACTACGTTTTCACTGGCAGAGGTACCATGGACCAGTCTTCCACTGTTTCCAGGGTGGTCCCGTGGGCCATATCTAAGTCCAAGCCTTGAGTTTGACACCCCTCTTGCTTAAGCAGGGGTTGGACTAGAAGACCTTCAAGGTCCCTTCCAACCTTATTGTTCTATGTTCGATGCTATTGAAAAAGGCCCACAAGAGCCTGGGGAGACACAACCAGATGTTTGTTCATTGTTCCTATCACCCATCTCCTCCCACTGTATGACTCTAACCTTGTTGCTGGTATCCTTAAGATTTATATTGACTGTTTCCTAATGTGATTTGATTGCTTATTTGTTCCCTATGACTATCATTAAGTGTTGTAAGTGTTGTACCTTATGAGTCTTGACGAATGCATCTTTTCTTTTATGTACATCAAGAGCATATGCACCAAGACAAATTCCTTGTGTGTCCAATCACACTTGGCCAATAAAGAATTCTAACATGTATATTTGAGATATTCATATATGTTTTTTAATACGGGAGAAGAACGGTGAACATTGCAAAGATTTCTGTAGTCCCCTCCTACTTTCTTATTTCCCAGAACTCTTAATATTGGCCTTGACCTCAGTTTCATAATAGTAAGCAACCAATGTGCACCTTCATTCATCATCAAGAAGGAAAGGCTGAATTTTGTCTGCAAAGGACTGTATTTGGGGGGGTGGGGAATGGCACATAAATTAAAGTGTTGTAAGGTAGTGTTCCAAAAAGGCACCAAAAGCAACTTTCTCCTCTTATTAATATTTAATTAAACTATTTTAAGACTCTTGCACTCTAAGCTGATTAAGCTGTTTTTAAGTTAAAGAACAAATTCAGTTATTCAATTTGACCTAATTGAAGCCATTTAATGCGCCCCATTTGTACTGTGCTATAACTGAATGAATATCATTAACTATTTTTGCTCAAGGCAAGGAGTCAGAAAAGCCTCTTTGGCACACATTGATTTGTTTTAACCCCGTGGATCAGTTCAAAATATATATATACAGCTGAATGAAACTAGAAGGATACAGCCAGATGCCTTAAAGCTTGGGTAATCATAAAAGACCAAGCCATTTAGCTAGATACTGTATTTTGCTGAAGGTGAAATAAACATAAACTCATGGACAACATTCAGTATTAGTTTGTCTCTATATATCCTTTGGCTTAATGGGATGAATTAATTTTTCAGATGGACCAGACAGTTTTGACAAAAGCAATAGCAATAGCACTTAGACTTATATACTGCTTCACAGTGTTTCAAAGCCCTCTCTAAGCAGTTTACAGAGTCAGCATATTCCCCCAACAATCTGGATCTTCATTTTACTGACCTCGGAAGGCTGGAAGGCTGAGTCAACCTTGAGCCTGGTGAGATTTGAACTGCCAAATTGCAGGCAGCCAGCAGTCAGCAGAAGTAGCCTGCAGTATTGCACTCTAACCACTGAGCTACCACTGTGCCACCATGGCTGCCAGTGCCCTATATCTAGATCTAAAGCTGTTTGATTGCATACAGGTAGTCCTTGATTTACAATCACAATTGATCCCAAAATTTCTGTGGCTAAGCAAGACAGCTGTTAAGTGAGCTTTGCCCTCATTTTACTATCTTTCTTGCCACCGTTGTTAAGTGAATGACTGCAGTTCTTAAGTTAGTTAACATGGTTGTTAAGTGAATCTGGCTTCCCCATTGACTTTGCTTGTCAGAAGGATCGCAAAAGGGGATCACATGATACTGGGACACTGCAACCATCATAAATATTTGCAAAGCTTCTGAATATTGATGATATGATCAAGGAGATGCTGCAATGGTTGTAAGTATGAAAAACAGTCGTAAATCACTTTTTTCAGTGCTGTTGTAACTTCAGATGTTCACTAAATAAACAGTTGTAAGTCAAGGACTACATGTACATTGCAACATAAACATAAACCGTGCATTGCAACATAAATTTTATGTTTATCAGAGGTAGCCCACAATTTCTGATATGCAGATCTGATTATTCAATGTAATATAATTATTCTATGACAAGTCTTCTTGGAAAAGTTATTCACAGTTAGCTCAAGAGTTTTTGAGCTAAATCTGAGAAAGAGAACAGGTTCAGTCTGCATTTGCAGGTAATGCAAGCCACTGAAAATGTCCCAATAAATCCGTGGTTATGACAACTTATGCAAAATATGCAGTTGGGTAATGGTTACCATGGAGATCTGCTACAACTTCTGAGTTTACCAAATGGCACCTGTTGTTTCCCAACTGCAGGCAAAACTTATTCTTTTGCATAATGTTTTGTGCAGCTGGAAGGAATCAGTCATTTATCTCTCATTTTATCATTAAAAAGGTGAGCTCAGCTGCAAAGTAATTCTCTGATTTATCCATTAGTCCATTAGGAGAAGCCATTATTAAAGGCAGAATTGAAGGTCAAAAAACTAACAAATTATGATACTCAGATTCTACCAAGACTAAAGAAGAGTTTGAGGTCTCCTTTTTCAAAGAAAAATGGAAAGTGAAAAATTGAAGTTAATGATTAAGAAGACAAAGGTAACGTGAAGCAGCATATTAACCATTGGCAGGGAAGATATGAAAGTGGTAAATACCATTGTTTTCTTGATCTCAAGAAAAGCTAGAAGTAGATAACGTGCTGTAGAAATAAAGACAGCCTAAGAAAGGGGTCCCCAATCCCCAGTCTGTGGACCGGTACCAGGCCACGGCCTGCCAGAAACCGGGCCATATAAGCAGGGGAAGCCCTATCCACGGGATGCAGCCAGCATCCAAAACCATACCTTCTCCAGACCATGGAAAAACTTATCTCCATGGAACCAATCCTTGGTGCCCAAAATGTTGGGGACTGCTGGTTTAAGCCTAGGTAGAAAGATAATGGCAAATATAAGCAAGATAATAAAGCCAGAGACACTTGAGACTAATAGTCCTGAAGGGAATTATTCCAGCAGGGTGACATTACTAGTCCCACTTTGGCTGTGGCAGATTTTTATTTGTTTATTTACCACCCATCTCATGGTTCAAGGCTATTTGACAGATCCAGCAAACCCCCTGTCTGCATTCACTTACAGCTTCTAAAACTTTGAAATTCACCCACCCAATCCCAAGTAGAGGTGTGTGTTATAAAGACACAGCAATAGGCAGCTGAGTTCTGCAGGTCAGATAGATTGGCCAAAAACCAGCAAATATGGGAGTAGACTCTCATGAACAAAGGAATTGTGTATCTGAATGGTGGCTCAGCATAGCTAATTTATTGGGTTCACTTCCCAATAGAAAATTATTGACAACAACTTTTCAACCCTCAACCCTCTCTGTTTACCTTGTGGTGCCATGCATTGAACTCTGGATGCCACCATACTTTGTCTCCCATCTTTTCCCTCAGATTCCTGCCTTGATTTATACCAGGCCTATGACTACATTTAAAATTGCCACTTTAAGACATTGGTAAATATCTTCTAAAAGGTTTGCCTGAGTTTTCATAACAATGGACTATGGCTCGTATCCATCTTGCTAACTTATTTATTGGCCACCTACAGTGCTGGCCCAGAAAAAGTAGTCATTTCCATAGCAGTATATGAGTGTGAAAACTGGACACTGAGAAAAAGTGGAAGAGAAAAAGATAGGTGCTTTCACATTATGGATCTGGAGACAGTAACTAAAAGAAAAACCCATCATTTTATCTTAGAACAAATAAAATCTGACTGCTCCTCTGAGGCAATGATCAACAAGCAGAAATTCACATACTTTGGGCAGGTGATGTGAGCAGATGGACTAGGGAAAAAAATTATTATGCTTGGCCAGGTTGAGAGAAGTAGATGAAGAGGAAAACAATCAAAGATGGGTGGACAGATTCAAAGAGATTACTGCAATGCCCTTGGAAAAGCTGTAGGTTATTATCAGAGACAAATTGAGACAGCAAAATTTTGCCCATATGGAGTTGAATCCAGCTTGATGGTGCCAAAATAACCACTGAAAGAAAAAATCCACCGTCCCCACTAAGATCTTAGATTTCCATAATTGTGACATGTCATTCACTCTCGGTTTTTATTATCACTTCTACTGATGAAATTAAGATGTTCTCTGCAATTAATAGGGTCTTTCAATAGAATCTCAAAGATTCTATGTATGCGACTTATGTTGATCCAAGTCATGGCACCCATCTGTTGTGACCCAAAGCAACCCAATTACTTTGAAGAGAAAACATAATTTTATTAGGCACCGAACAACAAAACAGTGTAAATTGGTCGCCTAGAAAAGCATTGGCAGTTTGTTAAGCAGCCTGAGCAAAAGCAGAGCCATAACTTATATACCTTTGGCTTACTGTATTTCAAAGACAAGTCAAAGAAAAATGCCAAATAGTGGACATTAAAGCATGATGTTGAAATGTTTTAGATAAACTCATCTGGGTGACATTATTCCTTTGACATTAGATCATGATGGCAGCTATACTACCTTTGCAATATGGTTAGTGAATATAAACAATTTGGTTTACTGAGTCACAAGTTGCTGATTGGTTCTTCTCCCTGTTAGGGTCAAGTCAGCTTGCTATGAATGTTTTACTACAAGGGCATTTTAAATAGTTCATATGTATGGGGGAAGGGGGAATCTCAGAAGCTTGGTAGTGAAGCAGCTCACATGGATATGGAGGGGTACCTTTTTATTTATTTATTTATTTTATTTTATTTTATTTCTATACCGCCCTTCTCCTGTGGGACTCAGGGCGGTGTACAGCCAGGATAAAACATAGCGTGTAAAATTTAAAAACATTTTAAAAAACAATTAAATAATTTTGGCCCGAATTTAAAACAACCCAATTAAAACAGAATTCGATTAAAAAACTGAGAGGATGAGATCAAGCCAGCCCAGCTAGATGGAACAAGTGTGTCTTCAGGGCCCGACGAAAAGTCCAGAGGTCTGATATCATGCGTATCTCAGGGAGCAGGTCATTCCAGAGGACAGGTGCTGCCACAGAGAAGGCTCTCCCCCTGGGGGTCGCCAGCCGGCACTGTCTGGCCGACGGCACCCTGAGGAGGCCCTCTCTGTGCGAGCGAACCGGTCGGTGGGAGGCTATTGGTGGCAGAAGGTGGTCTCGCAAATACCCCGGCCCTAAGCCATGGAGCGCTTTAAAGGTGGTCACCAACACCTTGAAGCGCACCCGGAAGACCACAGGAAGCCAGTGCAGCTCGCGCAGGAGAAGTGTTATATGTGAGCGCCCCGTCGCTCCCATAATCCCCCGTGCAGCCGCATTCTGGACCAACTGCAGCCTCCGGGTGCACCCCAAGGGGAGCCCCATGTAGAGAGCATTGCAGTAATCCAGGCAGGAAGTGACGAATGCTTGAGTGACCGTGCGTAGGGAGTCCCGATCCAGAAAGGGATGCAACTGGCGTATCAGGCGAACCTGATAAAAAGCCCCCCTGGCCACAGCCGTCATATGCTCTTCTAAAGACAGCCGTGCATCCAGGAGGACACTTAAGTTGCGAGTCCCTTCTGTGGGGGCCAGTGATTCGCCCCCAATAGCCAGCGATGGCACCAGCTGGCTATATCGGGACGCCGGAAGCCACAGCCACTCGGTCTTGGAAGGGTTGAGTCGGAGCCTGTTTATCCCCATCCATGCCCGCACGGCCTCCAGGCACTGGGGCATCACTTCAAGGGCATCGTTGGGGTGGCCTGGGGTGGAGATGTACAGCTGAGTGTCGTCAGCGTACTGATGGAACTCCACTCCAAAGCCACGGATGATCTCACCCAGCGGCTTTACATAAATGTTGAACAGAAGGGGCGAGAGGACCGACCCTTGTGGTACCCCACAAACAAGGTGCCTCGGGGTCGACTGCTGCCCCCCTGTTGACACGGATTGCGACCGGTCAGAGAGGTAGGAGGAGAACCACCGCAGAATGGTGCCCCCCACCCACAGCCCCTTCAACCGGTGCAACATGATACCATGGTCAATGGTATCAAAAGCCGCTGAGAAATCTAACAGGACCAGGATAGAGGAACAACCCCTATAACCGAGCCCTCCAGAGATCATCCACCAATGCGACCAATGCCGTTTCCGTGCTGTGCCCAGGCCAGAAGCCGGACTGGAGCGGGTCTAGATAGACAGCTTCATCCAGGTACTGGGGAACCACCACACTTACACATAATACAGATTGCAGAGGTTGTGCAGGTCTAAAGTAAGATCAACAAATGATCTATTCTGTGCTAAGTCACAGTAGGAATAATTCTATCTGATTTGGCCCTTGGAAAATCAGACAGAACATATTGGGAAGAGAATGTCCCAGAAAAAATCTGCAGTAGGTGGTTGCTATAATAAGAGATAATACCAACTTGATGGCACATGTTCAACTAATTAGGAATATATTATTATATAATTAAACTTTATTTTCTTAGAACTTGGGTAACCTATATTCCTTGGGTAATACATTCCTTGTACACATTTCATACTTCCAAACATTAAGAATAATTTTCCTTTATTTTTTGGTACAATTTTATTTGGAATACTGTGTACACTAAGCTTAAATTATACCACATCAGAATATTACAGACTATCAAAACCACTATTATGAGGAAAGATTAGAAAAGTTTTCCCAGAAAAATAAAGTGAGTCGGAGCAATTTGATACAAGGGTATATAATTCTGAAGGCACTGAATAAAATCGGAAAGAGTGAAGGCTTACATTAATGAAATGTGGAGATATACAGTACGTCCTGAATATAGACAACAGTGCATTATTATGACAATAATACTGGATTTACAGGTTATTGTGGACATCTATTCCAAGCAATTCATGAAATAAAAGAAGAGTTTTGATCATATACTCTTCCAAAAGTTATTAAAAACAGGTTTGTTGATACATTATTCCATGGGAGCTGCACTACCTACAACATCCCTTTAATTAATGCATTTTTAAAAAAAAAATAGCTAGAGTCAGTGTCACTAAAGCTCATGAAACTTCATCCATCTTAGATTAGATTTCCTGAAGCATTTCAGTGAGTTTACAGGATTTGCAATTTCAAGAAAATTTTAACCATTCTTTTATGGCCTTTGCTTTATTGAGCTAAATCTTGTACTGCAACTGAAAAGTCTTGTACTGCCAATGTTTGCTTTAAAATATGTAGAATCCAACTGGGAATCTATTGCCAATCACAGGTTTGGTTGCTCTGTTTTAGATCTCATTCACTTAATTCAAGAACATAAAGGCAATTGTTATTATTGAATTACAGTTTCATGATGATTTTTCACAGCTGCAGTCATAACTTTGGCAATTAGCAATGCTTGGATTCGCAAGCCAAAAGAAAATGTATTTGATTTGGGAGAGGTGTGTTTGTGGGTGTGTGGCTGTGTGCGCACATGTGAATTTGTATGCTTGCGCTCTTGCATGTGTATGTATTAGCTATATTTTTTAACTAAAATAGATGGTTCGGAATTAGAGTTTTTTAATTGAATCTACTTCTTGATCAATAAGTTTATACTTTCCAGTAATTCAGAATCAATCAGGTTTGTTTACATCAAATAACAATAGCACTTAGACTTATATACTGCTTCACAGTGCTTTACAGCCCTCTCTAAGCAGTTTACAGAGTCAGCATATTACCCCCCAAAATCTGGGTCCTCATTTTACCCACTTCAGAAGGATGGAAGGCTGAGTCAACCTTTTGCTGGTGAGAATTGAACTGCTGGCAGTTGGTAGCATTAGCCTGCAATACTGCATTCTTTTTTTTTATAAAAAGTTTTTTTTAACAAACATTACATTGTTAATCATTTTTCTCTCATTGCAGTCTAACCATTGTGCCACCATGGCCCTTACTTATACCAGAAGCACCTCCTCTCTATGAGTATCAAAAACTTTTCAGACTCCTTCAATTGGCCATTAAACTTGAGAAATTATTTCTGAGAACATAATTGGCAAGTTTACTAGAGCAAAGTGAAATCAAACAGTATAAACAAGAATGGTGGTTTGTAGGAAAAAATATGAGAGAAATGGTGAATGATACAAGTTAGAAAGAGTGCAGAGAAAAGCAACAGATGATTAGGGAACTAAAACATATAAAGAACAGTAGCTGGAATTGGGTGCAGTGGTGGGTTCCTCCCGGTTCGGTCTGGTTCGGCCGAGCCGGTAGCGGTGATGATATGACGTCACCAAACCGGTTCTCCCCCCCCCCATGTTATTCTTACCTTTTATTTGGTCCCACTCCCAATCTATTGCTGCCTCCTGAGTCCCAGCTGATGACTAGAGCAGTGGTTCTCAACCTTCCTAATGCCGCGACCCTTTAATACAGTTCCTCATGTTGTGGTGACCCCCAACCAGGGATGGGTTCTAAATTTTTTTATTATCGGTTCTGTGGGCGTGGCTTATTTTGTGGGCATGGCTTGGAGGTCATGTGACTGGGTGGGCATGGCTAGCTGGTCATGTGACCAGGTGGCCATGGCTATGTGTATAGGGACTACTCAGAGGGCTGAAAAAAGTCATTTCTGACAGGTCCTCACACTTTTGACTGGTCCTCACACTTATGACCATCCTCACATTTATGCCCGTGCAGCATTCTTAACAACCATGTCACTCATTTCACAACTGCTTCTCTTCAACATGGTGACAAGATAGGGCAAAAACGTAAAATGTGAGGACAGTCGTAAGTTCGAGGACTGGTCAAAAGTGCAAGGACCAGTCAAAAATAACTTTTTCAGCCCTCTGAGTAGTCCATATGCACAAAAGGACTACCCAGAGGGCTGAAAAAAGTCATTTCTGACAGGTCCTTGCACTTTTGACCGGTCTTCGCACTTATGACTGGTCATCATTTATGCCCATTGTAGCATTCTTAACAATGTGTCACTCATTTCACAACTGCTTTTCTTCACTATGGTGACAAGATAGGGCAAAAACGTAAAATGTGAGGACAGTCATAAGTTCGAAGATTGGTCAAAAGTGCGAGGACCAGTCAGAAATAACTTTTTCAGCCTTCTGAGTAGTCCATATGCATAAAAGGATACAGCAATAGAGAGGGATGAAGGAAGGGAAGGGAAATTAGAGTAGGAGTGAGGGTAAGAGAGGGAGGAAGAGAGGAGGAGAAGGAGAAAGGAAGAGGAAGTAGGGAGGAGAAAAAGAGGGTGGGGGGAAGAGAAAGTAAGAAGGAAAGAAAAGAGAGAGGTGGTAGGTTTGAGGGGAAAGATTGCTGTACAATAAAAAAGATGAAAGGGAAGAAAGCCAACCCCAAGCAAATATAAAGATATTAAGATAAAGAATGAATTGTTAAACTTTAAAGAATAAAAGAGAACAAATATGAATAAATAACAATAATTAGAAACACACATACAAACATACAATGTATTTTCTTTGAACAGAGTATTTGGCCGGTTCATAAATTTAAACAGTGTTTAGTCATTTCAATTAAATTTACAATTTCTATATTTCCTTTTTGCCATATTTATTCCTCATCTATTTTTGTAAAAAACCAATATTACCCTTCATCCTCATCTCTAATCTTAATCAAATTCAATTTTTCCCTTCTATTCTATATTATACCCCTTCCCATTGTCATCTATTTTTATATCCATCCTCACATTGGTTAATTATGTAATATTACAGTTGTTTAATATAAATTCAACATTTTAATATAAATCAATTAGTTATATAACCACCTTTTTTGTATATTAATCAATATGAACATGAATATTCCAATTATTTCCATGCAATCCAATTTCTTACAAATCAATTAATTATATTTACCAATAATAATAAACTAAATAATTTCCCCCATATATTCCTCCAAACCACAACTTAACCATTTCTGCTTTCAACACAATATACAATTAATAGTATCTCAATTATTACAATTCCCTAGTTAAATAGAGCTTTTTTTCTTTTGTGTTTTAAAATCTCCTCTTTTTCCCTAAATTTCCCGTTGTTTGCACCTACTTTTTTTGGTGAGGAAAAAGAAAAGAAATCTGCCTGCCTAATTTTCCAAGTTGCAGCAACAGCAAAGCAGTTTCAGTTTCGGTTTTAAGCATAGATAGGGGGGGGGAAACCAGCACTCTTTCCATGCCAGCAGCAGAGCCCTGAGCAAAACAGCTGAGAGCAAATCAGCTGGGGGTTGGGAGCCGAGCTAAGCAAGGGCTAATTAGCCTATGCTGAAGCTCCGAGGGCCAATAAAATTACAAAAAAACACCGAACCATTTGTTAAATTGCTGGCTCCCCGCCCCTCGTCCACCACTATTTATTGGCAATAAATAGTGGTGCAGAGGGGCGGGGCAAACCAGCAATTTAACAAACGGTTCGGCTGCACCACTGACTATAGGGTGGCCCTTTGAAGACCCGCTTAAACAGTTTTTTTTCCTCTAGCCATCGGAGGCAGCAATAGATTGGGAGTGGGTGGGGTAAACGAACAGCCAGCGATCCAACAGAGCAGAGAGTGAGGGTGAGTGAAGGGGGGGCGAGAGAGGGCTTTGGCGACCCCTGTGAAATGGCCGTTCGACCCCCAGAGGGGTCGCGACCCCCAGGTTGAGAACCGCTGGACTAGAGGGAAAAAAACTGTTTAAACTCTTGCCGCAGGGCTTCAAAGGGCCGTCCTACAGCTGATCAGTGTTAAAAGCAAACAAATGAGTCGGGTCGTAAGTGCGAGGACTGGTTGTAAGTGCAAGGACCTTCCAGAAATGACTCTGACCAGCTAGCCATGCCCACCTAGTCGCATGACCTCCAAGCCATACCCACAAAATAAGCCACGCCCACAGAACCGGTAGTAAAAAAATTTAGAACCCACCCCTGATTGGGTATATCTGGTTTAATGAAAAGAAGGACTGGGGTCACATGATATCAGTGTTCCAATATCTAAGGGGTTGCCACAAAGAAGATTGGATTGACCTATTCTCCCAAGCACCTGAAGTCAGGACAAGAAGCAGTGGATGGAAACTAATCAAAGACAGAAGCAACCAAGAATTAAGAAGAAATTTCCTGACAGTTAGAACAATTAATGAGTGGAACCACTTACCTCCAGAAGTCGTGAATGCTCCAGATATGTATTAAGAAGAGATTGAACAATCATTTGTCTGAAATGGTATAGGGTTCTCTTCTCTTCTCTTCTCTTCTCTTCTCTTCTCTTCTCTTCTCTTCTCTTCTCTTCTCTTCTCTCCTGTCCTGTCCTGTCCTGTCCTGTCCTGTCCTGTCCTGTCCTGTCCTGTATGAAGCAGACCATTTTTGGTAGGGTCAATAATGAAGCTGGGGAGGGAGGGACATGGAAGAAAGAGAGGAAACTAATGAGAAGGAAGGTATGAGTCCTGTATTAAAAGGTATTAAAAGCGAAATTAATCTCCTAACAAAATAAATGAAAGCAGATATGGAAGTTGCCCTCAATGGAATGAACAGAATTCAGCATGGATACCAAGGAACACAAGTACAGTACATGTTGTTATGCTAATAACATTTTTTTATAAAGAAAAACATTTTAACTTAGCTACATTCCTTCATGTTTTCAAAAACTTCTTGCCAGTTTGTAAAGGTGAAATAGACCATCAGACAAGCCTTTTTACAGCAAGGTATTTGGCCCAATTTCTCTGTTTTCTAGAGTGATGGAGATGGGGAGATATACTTTGGGAATTAATGACAGACAGATGGCAGGAATATGATCTTAATTCCCAGAGCCAGGACATGAGTGATAATAAGAATTCACATCAACCAAATGGCTTCAAAGTTCTGAAGAACTATGAGTTTCTTTTACCTGGGAATATTTCTTGGCAATTTATTCAACTCAGACATTTGCTACGTGTTTATTTCATCCAAGTGCTAATTGCAGTTTCTGAGGTTCCAGGGTAGTTGGAGGTTTTGGAGAAGATTCCTGTGGTTTTAAAGGCAGTAGCATTGAAGTTTTAAGTCTTTGAATCCTAGGACATCTTATTTTCCGTATGCAAAATATATACTGTATATAGAGGTCAGAAAGCCACAGTTCAGATGACACATGGTGAAATAGACTGGCCCAGGTCAGCACAGGACTAAGACAAGATTAGGTACTTTTCCTTTATGTATTCAACCCAGTGGTGGGTTGCCCCCGGTTCGGAACGGTTTGCAAGAACCAGTAGTAAAACCAGGGGGAGGCCCAGGCCCCGCCCCTGCCCCGGATGTTATCATCAGTGATCTGTGCATGTGCAGAAGCTTCTGCACATGTGCAGAAGCAAGGCGTGTGCACGAGCAAAGCGAGCACGCACACACAAGCCTGTTGCGAACCGGTAGTAAAGGAAGTAGGACCCACCCCTGATTCAATCTATATGGCTGAATATATATTGAGGAAAGCTGGACCAAAAGAAGATGGGAGAGTATACTTTTGAAACTAGAGGAAGAAACATCAATAAACCGAGTTACAATTTGCTGATGACACTATTCTAATAGGCAAAAATGGCAATAATTTGCAAGATGTAGTAATAAAAGTCAGGGTTCAATTAAAAATGGAACTACAAGTAAAAAAAGGTTGGATCCCATTAATTTGTTTGAGAAAAATTAAATTAAAACCTTTGGTATGTTTACTTAACATTCTAGAGATGCTTCCTAATAGTTTGTGAATATGTGAGGGTTTTGTTTCATGTTTTTTATTTTGTTTTTCAAATTTGTATCAGAACTCTGACATCCCGAAATTAATATCTCAGACTCTCCCATGTGCAAACAGATTTGAAGCTACAGAATGGTAACTCTGCACATCTGGATCTTTATTGGTCTGTTATAATTGCTGCAATCATGCAGTAGAAATAGCAAAAACAAATCTGCACATTTTTCCCATTCTACTTTACAATTGAAAACGCTGTTGACTGTGGAAAAGATTTGCTTCCGTATCCCCATGCATTCCTCTTTCTTCATTAGAAAATAATCCAGAACCATTTTCATTTTAAAGTGAAAAGTCAAATTCCCATTTATTTCAAAAGAAAGAAATTTTGATATGGAACACTGAATCCCTCAAAAATAAAGTAAACTTACAGCATATCAAATTACAGCATTATCTTATTAGTTTTCCCTAAGGAACTGAAGGAAATATGAGAGTTTTAGGTATCTAATTTAACATTTAATTGAATTCTTTTGGAATCTTTCTGGAAATACAATTTGTGGTCTATTAAAGAACTGCCAGTTTAAGATTTGCCCATGTGATTTACATGAATAGAGAAACCTCTGAATGGAGAAATTATTTTCATTTGCAGCCAATGCATATGCAGAGGAAAGGGGGAAAACATCTAACACTTATATTAATAATAAGTGGAACATTTTGCTGGAAGTTGATTTGGAATAGAATGCTGTAAATAAAACCTTATCATTTCAAAAGATTATTAAGTGTTGGCTATTTTGTCCCTTTATTTTAATAGACAAGATGGATTAAAAGATTAAATTTTGGCCTCTATTTGTACAGCATTTATTTGTAAATTACAAGAAATGGGTCTTTTCCTTTCCTTCCACAACTGCAGCTAAGTATCTGTGCGCATGAGAGAGAGAGTGGGGTGGGTGGGTAAAGAAATGCTAATCTAAACTATAATATATGAGAGAAATATTTGTTATTGTTATTAGAAAGGGACTATCATGCCTTCAGCATATAGCCCTGTATTTTATTGCTGATGTTGTTCTTTAACATGTATTGAGCTCCATCTGGTGGCCAGACACAAATCTTTCATTGTTTGGAAGTTGGTTTGATGGAGTTTGACCCTACAGAGCACCTATATTTCCATTATCCCTCATTCTGGGGAAAAAAGGTGCATCCTGAGAAGCCAGACCCATTTTGTAGCATTCTGAGGTGACAGAAGCATCTAGACAAATCCAATTTAATCCGTGAAACATGTCCTTTTGAGGACAAAATCGTGATGACATACATAACATTGCAGTTTCACTTCATCCTGTTCTTTAATAAAGTATCACAATATATGTTTATGGCAGTGGTGAAATTCAATTTGTTTTACTACTGGTTCTATGGGCTTGGCTTGGTGGGCATGATGTGGCTTGGTGGGCGTGGCAGGGGAAGGATACTGCAAAATCCCCATTCCCACCCCACTCTCGGACCAGCCAGAGCTGGTATTTGCCAATTCTCTGAACTACTCAAAATTTCCGCTACCAGTTCTCTAGACCCTGTCAGAACCTGCTGGATTTCACCCCTGGTTTATGGTCTGGCTTATTGAAGGATAGAAGGGTTTAGCTGCATGTTGAGTTACACACAGGGTAATGTGTAGTGAGGACAGAACACGGACCAATCCATCAGTTCCTTTATATACTCTTCCATGCCTTCCCTGCATTTTCCTGTGCTTACCAAAGGGCTCTATTCATTTTCTGAGAAAAGTGGAAGAGGAATTTGGAGCATTTCAGGCTTGCTTTTTCATGTAGTTGCTCTACTCTTGTCAAAGTCAGAGACGGTAAAAGCTCTGCCTCCCTCCATATGTTGTAATCTCCAAACATTTGAGGATGGTCACCTGAAACAGATGCCAAAATAGTATGGGGGCAGTGGTGGTATTCAGCCGGTTCTATCCAGCTTGGGCGAACTGGTGGCGTCGGCTGTGGAAGGCTCCACCCACCCGCCCAGACATCATCACATCCCATTTATCCAAGTTTTTGATGCTCTGGTATGCACGGAAGGCCCTGCGCATGCATGGAGGTGGCGCATGCAAGCAAAGCGAGTACATGCATGTGCGCTCTCACATTTGCAAACTGGTAGCGAAGGTAAGTGAATGCCACCCCCGGTATGGGGGATCTGGGTTCAAATCTATGTGCTAACGAAAGCATGGAAAACCCTTCCAGTCCTGCAGGAGGAACAAGTTTTGAACATCATCTGTAAGAGAATGTCATTTGGTTAGGGACCAGAAGGGGAACCTTTTCTGCCATGGTATCCATTCTCTAGAATGCCATCCCTTCAGAGATCAGAATGGCTTTGACTCCGCTTTCACAAGGCCTTGAAGATTTGGTTCTCTGTCAAGCCTTGAACCGTGGAGGTATGATGAAACCAGTTGTGTTGACTGTGTGATATTTTGCAAATTTCTCTCAGCTGCTATGAGTTATATGGTTTTTGTATGTAGATTTTTTTTAACAGTGTTGATCATCCAGAATCATACATGTGAGATGGGCAGCCATATAAATTGACTAAATAAAAATATTTTGGAGTAACATTGAGGTCAAGAATTTTATTCAAACACCAGAAAAGCACATGCTAGGTTTTTATTTACAGCAGTGTTTCTCAACAATTTTAAGAGGTCTGGACTTTAAATTCCAGAATTTAAGTCCCCAGTCAGCATGCCAACTGGAGAATACTGGGAGTTGACGTTTATACATCTTAATGTTGCTGAGATTGAGAAACACTGATCTACTGGTTCTCTTTGTGAACAAGATCAAGATCATTTCCACAGTTGGCTTTATTTTCTTCCTCCAAATAAGAAGAAAGGGGAAGGAAGTATAATATCTTTGTATCTTCATTCCTATTACTTCCCACACAGAGATATGGAAGCACTGGATCTTGTCATAATCTTACCTCTTCCCATAGTCCTGTTAAGCAGATGAATGACCATGAAACTGAAGCCTCTCATAGATCTTCCATATCTTGGCTCAGCTGTGAACCTCATATTTAGAGAAATCACTAGCATCCAGTTACCTAACATTCTAGAAAATTCTCTATCACCTGGATAAAAATACTGTTGGTTAGCCACAGAAATTACGGTGTGAACCCACTTTATCTATAACTGATTTGATTTCAATTGTATAACGTGTGGCTGATTTTTATTGATAGTTTCCTTCTCTCTGATTTGCAAATGCTGCATCACTAATTAGTTTTCAAGAGTGTAAAGCTGTTTTATTAGAACCATTTGTCATTCTGGATCATTTCTAAAAACAATGTACAATACCATTATTCTTACTGATACTTTAGAGGCTAGTGGTAGCCTTGATAACCTTTCTCTTGTCATGACCTCATTAAATTTTATTTATTTATTGCATTTGTATCCTGCAATCAGTTTAACTCACTACAGCTAAATTCATTTAGTGATGTTCAATAATGTCATTGCCTCAACCTAAAATTAGCATGAATAGAAGTGAAATGAACTGACTGATGTATCTGGGGTTGTGCCAACACTCAAACACTTCCCTCCCACATTCTTCTTTAACATGCCAAGTCAATTACATGAATGACATATTATTACATTAACTGAAGCTGGAGCTCTTTCAGAAGTTGAGAAATCATTCCTATTTAATTATGAGATAGGCATTTGAGGGCAAAGTCAGCCAAATTCCTTTCAACAAAAGGGGGAAGGATTGGATTAATTTTCTGATTTCAAAAATCAGAGGAGAAAAAAGAATTTGGGATAAAAAATAATTTGCCTTTCTGCATACCTATTATTAGGTTTTTCAATTACCTTTGTAGAAAAAAATGCAGAAATTGAAATTAAAAAAAGGAAAGAAAGCGGGGGCAGCTCTTATCAATAAAAATGTTGAGAGTTATCTTCGGAAGGAAGTTCTTCCCTTTTAAGAGGATTTGTCAACAGAAATAAAATGAACTCAAGAGCATAAAGTTAGAATCTATAGGTTTTATGGAAGATAAATCTAAAGAAAGTCAAATGAATCCTATTAGAAATGTTTTCATTCCATGACATAACTAAAATGCTTTCCAACTGCCTTGCACACCTTAGTATTTTAGTAATCCACACACAAAATAATCTTCTAATGACATATTTTTATTTATTATTTATTTATTTATTAGTTCGATTTATTTGCCGCCCTTCTCCAGAGACTCTGGGCGGCTTACAATGCATTAAGCAATAGTCTTCATATTTTTGTATATACCTGCTTAGTACGGCTTTTTGCCCCGCCCCCCAAGCGATGTTCTATTTTATACAAAGTCAGCTTATTGCCCCCACAAACCGGGTCCTCATTTTACCTACCTCGAAAGGATGGAAGGCTGAGTCAACCTTGAGCCTGGTGAGAATTGAACTTGCTGTAATTGCAGGCAGCTGGCAGCTAAGTGCTACTTTAACAGCAGCAGTTTAGTCTGCTGCGCCACCAGGCTCCTTTTATATTTACACATAGTAAGAATTTGGAAGCAAAAAAAAATCTGTCAAAAATATTGAAGATTTGCAATCAGATTTCTTTCTCTGTCCCAACCTCTCTATATATGTGTTTGTATATATGTGTATAACGTATATTTTACCATTACAAGAAGCCTCTGGCAAAGAACATTGGCCAACATTAGATGAGGTACCTTCAGTACATTGAACAATACTCAAATTTACATCTCCATCCCATATGACCTAAGTGATGTTGTCTCTGCCTTTTGCAGTGCTTGGGGGCTGTAGGGGTCTGAATGGAGCAACAACAAGCTTTCTGTGCTTCGGCCTCTGGAACTTTAACATATGGTATTTAGTTCTGGATGGGATTGCACTACCCCAATCAGGCATAGTGTGCAATCTGAGTTTTCTCATGTACTCACATTCCTGCTTGATGACCAAATAGCAATCATGGCTAGGAGAGCCTTTGCACAACTTCATGTTGTGCACCAGTTGCACACCTTCCTGGATTAGGAATCCCTGCACTCAGTTATTCAAGCTCTGGTTTTCTCATGCTTAGACTACTGCTATGTGCTCTACACAGGGCTACTTGAAGAGTATCTGGAAGCTTCAGCTTGTGCAGAACATAGCTGCAATGGGCAGTTCTAGAGTCCCTTAGGGTGGTTCATATTCTGTGTGCTGCAATGGCTGCTAGTTTGCTTCTGGGCCCAATTCAAGGTGTTGGCTATCACCGTTAAAGCCATGATTGGAATGGATCCAGGTTACCTGAGAAACTGTCTTATCTGGATTGGATTAGCCTGCCCCATCTGCACTGGCAGAAGGGACATGCTGTGGTCCCAATCAGCCAAGGAATTTTAGCTGGTGGGGTCCAGAAGAAGAACTTTTTCTGCCATGGCTCCCACCCTCTAGAACATCATGGCCCCATGCAATCCATATTCACCCTTTTGGCCTTCTGAAAGGCCTTGAAGACATGACCTTGAAGACAACTAGCCAGGGGCCCCAATGGGTTTGTGGCACTTTGAAGGCAGCTAATATAACTGTGAGCAAAAATAATAAGATGAATGCTGATTTTGATGGGATCAGCAGTGGCAGGAAATAGAGTGCACAATGCATCCATCTGCTTTGTTTTTCTAATCTAAATACCATTACTGCTATACTCCAATGTTGTTACTTCTATAGTAAAACAAATATGAGCATCATATGGATAGATATGACTATTTCTATTTCTCCAGAAATGGATGCAACAGATTTAAAGAAAATAATTTAGACTAAGTAAATGAGAAAGGGTCAGGCAAATACAATTAACCCAATCAGAAACATTGAGAAGTCATTTAAAGCAGGAAGTATATATTCCAAGATTTCATCACAGTTCTCCTTCATATCTTCTTTTTTCCTCTGAAAATAGTTCAACATATACAGGCCTTTCCACAATTCAATTTTCATCACATAAATAAAAATAACCATGTGAAAATCATCACTAATTATAAATAAGATCCTAACAGTGTGACAGTTGCTGTCGGCTTTTTTTAAAAGCTGCAATGTTTTAATCAACTGAAATATTTAATAAACTTGATTTAACACATTCTGATCATTAGACTTTAATGCTACTGCTCAGTTTGAATTAGAGGCACTCTTCAAATTACAACTTTCTCAGATGATAATTTTTGCTTTGCAATGCAAAATGAACATTGATTCTAGTTTAACCATCATGAACCTTTATAAACATTCCATGACTTCATTTTTCTGTTTTTTAAAATATAGTTCTGATGGCAGGAGAAACATTTTAACTGGAAATGTATGATTGCTGCTGATTGATGTCATTTGTTCTAAACTGATGAATGATATCACTGTATAGTTCCTTCTAATGTTTTAATTTCAATTTTACAAAGGAACTATATTTTTATTGTGTTCATGTGTATATGACTTCTAATGCAGCAGCTTTCAAAGGGTGATCTACGTATACTTAATCATAGTTAGATGTTTTTCAGAAAGGTTTTTTTTTTTACCAGTACAAAGCTTAGGAGTGATTTCCCTAAAAGACAACTTATTTTCCTTTATCAATCTTTTGCTTCAATCTATTACTATATAATGATGTGGAATCAAGTACTTGATCTACTTTGACTGATGTAGTTGGTATGAAATCCTATTACTGAGACAAGTCTTGTGGTGCCTAGCTTAAATTTAGCATGCACTTAGAATATATCCCAGAATTTCTGGATCCATAGATAGTGTATGGCAGATGCTCACTAATTTCTCAGCAAATGGCTGTAGAAAACCAGAAAGTTCTAAAAAATTTATAACAAAAATATTTGTCTAAATTTATAATGAGACAGAAAAACTATGCAGACTAGTAAAATATTACCAGAAAATATATCCTTAACTATAATACAGTGAATTGTTTGAAGTTTAGGATCTAAGGCAAGGGTTATAAACAAGATATGCTTCTAGGTATGTCTTTAAGTTGAATTTGTAGATAAGTGAAAAGAGTTATTTAGCATCAATTAATCAAGTGTCTACAGCAATATGATACAACTTAAAATGGTGGATGGTATTTTACTTCCTCAAGGCAACATAGTGCAATTTCTTTATAAATAAACTAGGAATGCAACAATAATAATTAGAAAATCAGCACACACTAAAATAATAAACAAATAAGGTAGTAATGTACTTTGGGATATAGGTTTAGTAGAATAACACATTAATTATAATAACTCTATAATAATAATAACAGAAGTACTTCAAATGTAAAGGCTCTATTTCTTTGTGGTTTAGGAAAGCCAGTCTGTTTATGTAGCCATTCTGGAAAGCCAGTCTGTTTATATAGCCATTCAGAAATAAAGATTTTAAATAGTGTAGCAACAGACAGATGTTGTCTTAATTTTGGATTTTTCTTAGGAGTAATTTGAGCTGAGGTGGCGCAGTGGTTAGAGTGCAGTACTGCAGGCTACTTCAGCTGATTTTTAGCTGCAGTTCAGCAATTCAAATCTCACCAACTCAAGGTTGACTCAGCCTTCCATCCTTCTGAGGTGGGTAAAATTAGGACCCAGATTGTTGGGGGCAATATGCCGACTCTGTAAACCATTTAGAGAGGGCTGTAAAAGCACTTTGAAGCAGTATATAAGTCTAAGTGCTATTGCTATATATGGATTGAAAGCCACTTAGAGTTGTAGACATGACGTATAAATGTTTTACATAAATAATTTTAAAATAGAAATAAAATGAACTGCTACATCGCCCGAGTCACTTTTTAGATCCAGTGGGGTAAAAAAGTATTTAGTCAGCCACCAATTGTGCAAGTTCTCCCACTTAAAAAGATGAGAGAGGCCTGTAATTGTCATCATAGGTAGACCTCAACTATGAGAGACAAAGTGAGAAAACAAATCCAGACAATCACATTGTCTGATTTAGAAAGAATTTATTTGCAAATTATAGTGGAAAATAAGTATTTGGTCACCTACAAACAAGCAAGATTTCTGGCTCTCACAGACCTGTAACTTCTTCTTTAAGAGACTCCTCTGTCCTCCACTCATTACCTGTATTAATGGCACCTGTTTGAACTTGTTATCAGTATAAAAGACACCTGTCCACAACCTCAAACAGTCACACTCCAAACTCCACTATGGTGAAGACCAAAGAGTTGTCGAAGGGCACCAGAAACAAAATTGTAGACCTGCACCAGGCTGGGAAGACTGAATATGCAATAGGCAAGCAGCTTGGTGTGAAGAAATCAACTGTGGGAGCAATAATTAGAAAATGGAAGACATACAAGACCACTGATGATCTCCCTTGATCTGGGGCTCCATGCAAGATCTCACCCTGTGGGGTCAAAATGATCACAAGAACGGTGAGCAAAAATCCCAGAACCACACGGGGGGACCTAGTGAATGACCTGCAGAGAGCTGGGACCAACGTAACAAAGGCTACCATCAGTAAAACACTACGCCGCCAGGGACTCAGATCCTGCAGTGCCAGACGTGTGCCCCTGCTTAAGCCAGTACATGTCTGGGCCCATCTGAAGTTTTCTAGAGAGCATTTGGATGATCCAGAAGAGGATTGGGAGAATGTCATATGGTCAGATGAAACCAAAGTAGAACTGTTTGGTAGAAGCACAACTCGTCATGTTTGGAGGAGAGAGAATGCTGAGTTGCATCCAAAGAACACCATACTTACTGTGAAGCATGGGGGTGGCAGCATCATGCTTTGGGGCGGTTTCTCTGCAAAGGGACCAGGACGACTGATCCATGTACAGGAAAAAATGAATGGGGCCATGTATTGTGAGATTTTGAGTGCAAACCTCCTTCCATCAGCAAGGGCATTGAAGATGAAACATGGCTGGGTCTTTCAGCATGACAATGATCCCAAACACACCGCCCGGGCAACAAAGGAGTGGCTTCGTAAGAAGCATTTCAAGGTCCTGGAGTGGCCTAGCCAGTCTCCAGATCTCAACCCCATAGAAAACCTTTGGAGGGAATTGAAAGTTCGTGTTGCCCAGCGACAGCCCCAAAACATCACTGCTCTAGAGGAGATCTGCATGGAGGAATGGGCCAACATACCAGCAACAGTGTGTGCCAACCTTGTGAAGACTTACAGAAAACATTTGACCTCTATCGTTGCCAACAAAGGATATATAACAAAGTATTGAGATGAACTTTTGATATTGACCAAATACTTATTTTCCACCATAATTTGCAAATAAATTCTTTCCAAATCAGATAATATGATTGTCTGGATTTGTTTTCTCATTTTGTCTCTCATAGTTGAGGTCTACCTATGATGACAATTACAGGCCTCTCTCATCTTTTTAAGTGGGAGAACTTGCACAATTGGTGGCTGACTAAATACTTTTTTGCCCCACTGTCCTTGTAGAATGCATTTTTACAAATATTTGTAATGTGCAGTATAATTGGATAACATTAGAAAAACACATTTAAATAATAGCACAGCTTAATTTTATCATAGTAAAATGAATTTGGATCAAAGAAAGAGATCATTGTACAAGAAGTCTAGGACTATGAAAGCCATTTAACTTGAAGGAACTGCTTTTGAAGACAGTTCAGAGTAGATACCCACAACTGTGAACCACTAATTCAGTGGAATAATATCACCACTGGTCAAATATCAGAAGGCCAAGGGATACAGGAACACCAGACTCCATGACCGAATACTCTGGAAAGAACAATCTACCTAGAAGTGATAGCTTTTGAGTGATTCTAAGTCTTGCTCAAGGTTTAGTAGTATCAGGATGAATCCAGTGGAAATATAAAACTTCCTGCATTAAAAAAAAATCCATAAACACAACTGTGTACACAACTGTGTACTAGAACATTTATTATAGCTTATTCTTACAATTATAAACCTGAACGTGGACTTTGTTACTAATTTCCTGGATAAATCAGTACTCTTGAAACTTTTGACTATGGTTTCACAGTACAGCCTTAAGCACTCATCATAGAACAATGTTTTTGTTTCTTGTTTGTTTGTTTTTGTTTTGTTTATGACATTGATTCCCTCATGACTACAGTGTTGCTTGCCTCCTTTATCATAAATACAGTATTATCACTAGACTTTGGACATGATGTTCACCATGTTTGCTATACGTTATCCTGAGCACCAAACTCCTAGAATTAAAAAAAAATCCTATCAATAAAATAAATTTGAAATACCATAGCTTAAACTCAAAATGTCTTTGTAATTTGAGGAAGATTTGACTTAAAACATGCTATTGTGCCCTTGTCTAATTAAAAAAATGTCAGTATAACATATATAAGGCATCTAAAGAAGATATATAATCTTCTTTAGATGCCTTAGTGCAGGGGTCCCCAACCCTGTGGACTGGCCCTGGTATGCGGCATGCCAGAAACCTGTCCACACAAACAAGCAAAGCCCCATCCCTTGGATGCAGGCAGATGCAAAAACATGCCCCTCTTCTCCATGGAAAAACCTTTCTGGGGGCCACTGCCTTAGTGCTGTCAAAGAGGTCTTTGATATTAGGGCTGTTTGTGGCAACCACAGACTTTGAGCTACTACTATCCCCCAAAGACAACCTTTTAAGAAAAGAAGAAAGAAATAAAAAGGCAAGTGTACAAAATGTCACCTCTGAGTTTTAAAGTGCTTTATTAATAGAAGCCCTGTTTCACATTGCTTTTCATCATCTATGCAGGAAAGTAAAAGATCAGCAGTGTAGGCAGGCAATAAACATGTCAAAAATGAGTGGTGTCCTTCCTTTCTCTGACTAGGAAGCAATGAATGTTCCTGTTTCTGATCATGATTAATCAATAAATTCCTACCGAAATGCATAAAGTGAGTTGACAGCCTCCTCCCCTCAGAAGGTAAGTCTATAAGAGCAGTAGGATTTCATTAAAATCGAGCCAGGATCTCGCAGTTGGTTTAGATTGTTAAAACAGTGCTAGGGAATGATGATCCTAATTAAGCTGCTAATTACATTCACAGTGGAGGTGCTTAATTAGAAACCAGGAGGCCTCGAATACTGCCAGTGGCATATTACAGGGAGATATAATTGAGGAAACATTGATATTCAAAAGTTGAGGAGAATTTGGATCTCACTTTGTTTACTTCAAAGAGGAACACCTGTCTGAATTATGCATTTGTATAACACTTAAATTCCAGGAATAGTTGAGTGTGGCAAACTTAGAAATCATGGAATATGTAACCTTCAGTTACTTTCCTAGATAAATCATAATAGGCAAACGGCAGTTATTAAATCTCAAAACATTATTTATTGAAGGAAATAGGAAACACTGAGACAGTAATTGAAACTTATAAAAATGAATTTGTCTATTTTGGCTACATCTGCTCTTGCCTAAATCCATAGCAACAGTTTTCAGTGCAAACTACTATGTTTGGAATAGGCTTCTGCACTGGACCGAATCATAGCTTAAATGTTAAGGCAGATCCAGCTGTCATTTGTACATCCAAAATTTCCATGAAGTTGTGGCCCTAAATGGTTGTTTTGAACAACCAGCATGCTAGAATGGCATTATTGTGACAGCTGAGATCTCATCTCATCCTTCCCAAACTAGTGATGCTTCTATAAAATGTCATAGTAAAAAGAGAGGAAGGAAAATGGTTTAGGGGCAAATTATTCAGCTCAAATGAGGGTTAACCCTGAGACCAGTCTCTTGTTGATCAATCATTGCATCTAGGGAAGGGTAGAAACTTTTGAAGAAGAGGGCTTGAATTTAGAACTCAATGCTAAGAAGACTTTTTTTTTTACTTTTAAAAAACAGCAAGGTTTTACAGCTTGAGTTGAACACTGGTATAATAAATATACATGTTTTTTTGACATTTTGACATTGAATTATAGTTCAGTGTACTGTTTATATAATGTACATTTTCTCAATTCTTAAATATTGTGTTCATGTTGAATTTAGCCACTAGGTCCATCTTAAGCCTGTGGATTCTTCCATGTTGAAAAAACAAGACAGGGTAAAATGAAATTACATTTGAATTGCAGAAGTTAATGCAGCACACCTGAAGCACAAAATCTTGGTAATTCAAAAAGTATATTGATGCAGGCTTTCATGGCCCACATCAATCCAATGAAGATGATCTCTGAATTTTTACCAGCAAGTGTGGCTTGATATCTTTAGAGGTAAAGTGATCTGCTTCATAGTTACACCTCTTGGCATCTCATAGGCAATTGAAAAGAACTGAATACCTTATGGTGTTTGCAATATTCATCTCCAATTGGAGCATGTCACCAGGAAAGCCAGTTTCTGATGGCTTTCCTGGTGATCCCCAGTTTCTCCAGGGGAATTTGTAAATGATGTAATTTGAAGAAATTCCCACAGAAGCTAATTCTTGATTGGTCTGTTTTTGAAACATTACTATTGCTTAGTATCCTTTTGGGAGAGATGGCTGAAGATTCTACATGTTGCTGGTTAGTTAATGACTGTTTTACTTCAATGTTACATAAAGCTGGAAATGAGGGTTTGCTAACCTTTAGATTGTCTTTCTTCTTGTTGGTGAAACATCCGGATACTAAATGACTAGACTATTAGCCTATTAGCCCAGAAGCTTATCATTACTAAATTCCAAAAGTAGTTGCAGTCTTTGCCTTGAACAGTAAATCATCTCATTATGCCAGTTGACCAACTATCATTAGGTGTCTAAAGGGAATAAATTGTAAGACTAAGCTGTTAATTGGGAAATAGACAAGCTGTAGGATTTAAAAGGTTATATCCACACTCCTAGAGTCTTTCTCTGCTGACCAAACTAGGTAGAGATTCAGCAACACCTGAAATGTCACAACTGTCGAATACCTGCCCTAAATTCTTCTTTGACTTATCAAAGAAAAAGTATAAACAACATGCTTTATATTTTCGTTGATTGATAGCTATGCAAGGACTGAAAAAGAACTTGCCCTGCACTAAAACCAAATGTTTTAGGTTTCCTTTACAAGTAATAAGGGGTACTTTCTGCCAATTGGTGACCCATATTGAGAGTCTCAACAGATGGCTTCTGTGGCATGTAACTACTGCACCATGAGGGCTAAAGCCTATTTATCTATCTGTTCTGAAGTGAGAGCAACAGTAAAAAAAAAAAAAAAAAAAGCTGTATTTATGCCACTAAGAGCATAGAAAAGCCTAAGATCTGAACCCTATGTTGACACAGCTGTTGTGACTTAAAAGATAATCAATAAGTTTTGTAACAATCTTTCTCATCTCATGAGTTTTCATACACTTCTAGAGGAGAAAATTTTGCTTGTCTATCACTGATTTTGGTCATCTGTATTAATACCATAAATAATTTTATCATGACACGAGAAGGCGGAATTGTCCCTGTTCCATATTCTACTGACGGTGCCAGCAGTAAAAGTCTTCTCCCCACTAAACATAACTTAGGTTCCCTTGAAATCTTTAAAAGAAAACTATATTTGCTGCAGCCAAAAGACAGGGAGCTTTCACAGTGGAAGATAAATATAACAATACATATTCCTTGGACAGATGTTTCATCTATGCCAATGTTTTATTTTAAAACATCCAAATTAAATTGATTGGTTACCAGGATAAATGCCCAGTAAAAATCAAAAGGAAACATCCATGTTGCCTAATTGTTCTGCTGGGGCTCAAAGTAAAAGCTAAAAGAATATTATGAAGGAAGTAAAGTAAGAGGAAGAAATTAAGCTACGATGTTGTAAAAGAAAGATCATAAAAATGCTGATTTTCCACATAAAAAACATAAAAAACTTTAATCCTTTATCTGTGAGAGAAAAATCAAAAAGAATTCTTCTGATGAACTCTTCTGAAACAATTGGGATATTAATGTTCAATTTTAGAAATTGGATTTTGTAATCTGTTTCCCTTTGGGTAGAGAGAGCAAAATTATGGAGGGGGGATTTGTACTTTTTTTACATTAGCAGTGTCCAGGAAAAATTAAATATTTTTCTTTCACATTTTAACCATCATCAATGTTTGTGAAAGTTTGAGGAATGTTCTTTAAAAAAAAATTGTGAGGTAATATCTTGTACAATAATAGCCTTATATTACTTATTGAAATCATTTATGTAGCTAGCTGTTCATCTTATACCAAACTCTAGGTGGCTGCCATTAATATATTTGATAATACATTTTCTTTAGTAATACCATATAAACTCTGTTACACTACAGAAAAAAGATCTATAGTATTTAAAACAAACTGTGAACTGATGAATTTGGAGCAGGATGAGAAAAAAAATCCCAAGGAAATACATACTTCACTCCTGGAAAGGTTCCCCACCCCCTTTTTTGGGGAGCGGGGGGGGGGGTGGACAATAATCATTTTTAAAAACTTTTGAGGAGATGAACTCTGACACTCCACATTTCTTTTTCTGTTTCTGTAAGGGGAGGGGGAATCCCTAACAGTATCGGCAAGCAGTCAGGGAACATGCAGGCTGTGAAACAAATATCGGCAGTTTATGGGCTGTCTACCTGCATCAGTCTCCTATGACCTTGCATAGAAAAGCCCCATAGAAGCAAATTAGACTAACAATATAGTTGTTTCAATAGAACTGAATGGGAAGCTGATGAGAGCAACAGGCCAGTTTAGACTTTTCTAGGATTAGCATTTGCCATTGTATATGAGTGGGGTATTATTATTTTTTATTTATTTATTTAAATTAAGTGTAGAAACATATCTGAGATATCTCATATGACTTCAGATATGCTGCTCTGTTTAATTTGCAGAAAATTGAATCCCAACATCAGCCATGTACTAGAATCTATAAGCCCAAATTAGTGGCATTTGAGATTCGGATAAGCCTCCAAACTTGGTTAAAGGACGGGAGATAGGGATTCTACCATTCTGAACCAATTACAGAGGCTTAGCAAACCATGGAAACATTTCTACTACTTATAATTCTATCCTACTCTACTTCAGGGGTGTCAAACTGGCAGCCTGTGGGCCAAATGCCTCATGAGTAGGCCATGCCCACTCCAGCTCCACAAATGGAAAAAAACATCCTTTTTGTGTGTGTGTGATGGCAACGTGACACCATGATTTTGACACTCGTGCTCTACTTGATAATAATTTATTAAAGGTTAAAAGAAGGTTTTCACAAAAAAGATTAATTTTGAGGTGACTGGTAAAGGATGTTTCCCCTAAAAGGGAGGCAGAAACTCAGCACCCTACCTTTGTCAATGGACCATTAAGGCCTGGGCCAGTCTATTTTCCATACAAAAGATCTACCTCCTTCAAGCAGAGCCCTAGTAGGACTTGCCCAAAGCCCTTTCATTACACCATCACCTAGTAAGAGTCAACCAAGCCTGGGACTCAAAAGACAACCTACAAAGTTACTCATGCATGGCCCCATGGGAGTCTGACAACCAATCAGAATACAAGTTCAAATTCAAAGCCCAACAGAGGGCATAAAACCCAGGCACTCTCAGCATCTCTGCCCCCATTTTTTGCCCAGGATTTCAAAACCATGTGGTCCTGTCCACCATTAAACCATCTTTCCAAGCAGTCTCCATGTTTCCAGTGTATTTCTCTCCATTTGGAACTGAACCAAGATGGACATTTCTTCCAACACATTATAATAGCATTTTTTGTACATTCATTCCCATTAGAAGCTAGGGTTTTTAAATATAAATACCTCTTTTTCCTTCTAGGCTTTAGTATTCAGTGCATAGCATATTCTTCTTGCTGTAGCTTTAGCTGTTTTTGCAACATTCATTCAATTATTGCTCCCTTTGCATCTACCGCTACTAATGGGACAAAAACATGCCTGAAACCTTTTTTTTATGCAGTAACAAAGACAAATATTGGGATGTTCTATTAATGAAGGGATAATGGAAGCCTGGTGGTGCTTTATGAAGCAGAAATCTAAACCCTTGGTGGCTAAAGAAAGCCCAGAATGCAGTTTACTCCAATGAGTGGGCCATATTTTTAATGAGAAAAACAGCACAAGACAAGCCTTCTGTTGTATCATTCAATGTATTTTAATGAATAATTCTGTTTAAAGTACATTCTACTAAAAGGCAAGTTTGGATGAAGAAGCAAATCACTGACGGGATTTCTTCTGGATTTAAATGCTATTAACCAGATTTTAAATTGTACCGGGATATTTCTTTAGTCCGATATTTCTTTGGAAGGTGTAATGAAATAATAATTGTAAAAAGTGTGTTGAGTGGGGAGTATTAAACTGAATTATATAATTGCATCATTTGCATACTGTTTTCATGGTTGCTATACCTCAAGGATTTAGTAGGGCTGGAGTAGGCTGCTAAAAAGGGCATCTCAGATGTATTTCTTTATTAATTTATTAGGAAGATTTATATGCTGTTCCAATTAGATCTGACTCTGAGCAGCATGCATTCTACAATCCAGTAATTGAATTAAAACACAATTAAGGCTAACAGCAAAAACAGCTAAAATAAAAACAAAACAATCAAATGTAACAAGGATTACTAAACCCTCCTCATCTCCCTGTTGCCATGCTTTCAGAAGTCATTTGGATATTTATACCTTCCTCAAATGTCCTTTGGAAAAATTAGCTCTTTCAAAATAATTGCAATGAAAAGTCTGCCCTTATTTCAGGAATGCTGTTCCAGAGTGGGAATGCTGGGACAGACAGACTCCGGTATCAATATTCCAAGGGGATGGGATCTACAGAAAGCTCTCTAGTGGATCTTACCAAGTGGGCAGAATCCATTTGGTGAACATAGTCTCACAAGAATCTGGATCTTAAGCAAAATTGTTGAAAAAGCTTCTTGGATGAGAAGCAAAACGGTTTCAAGAAAAAATAAAATCCAGTTGCCTTTTGAAAAGCACCTTCAGAACTGAAACCTCTTGGATGAGAAGCGAAATGTTTTCAAGAAAAAGTAAAGAAAATCCAATTGCCTTTTGAAAAGACCTTCGGGACAACCATGTCCTGGATGATTGAGAATCTCCATAGACATTGGCAGCTGGGCATCCAAATAATATGTTAAATAATTAAATACATTGAATATAAAATTAAAAGCAGATTCAGCTAGTATCTAAGAAAAATGGATGAAAAGAATATTCATATATTAAATGCTGTAAGAGTGTTGGGAAAACATGTAAGGTTGCAGATTATACAACTGGATAAATGTTAAATATAAATGTACCTTGCTTATGTTTAGATGACTTCTTTAACATTTTGTGAAGACTGAATCTGAACAGAACAGAAACTTGAGAAATATAAGGCTATAATATAAAAGACAAGGGATAAGACAATGTGGAGGAGGCTAAACCTCATTCTCAAGAGGGGATGTGTAAGGGGTGTGCATAAGTGCACCAGCGTGCCTACCACCCCTGTCCTAATATTCCTTTTAACTCTTACTATTTTCATGTATTCAAATTATATTTATACTTTTACCTGTTATCTTATATATGCTTGACAAAAAAATAAATAAAATAAATAAATAAACTTGGACCAGATGATTAGAAGGCATAGATGATTGGTATTTATTTAAGAAAAGGTGGAAAATGAAAAACATATGTGGGGGTTCATTTGTTAAATATGTCTCAGAAAGTGTTGACAGAATTCTGATTGAAAAGATAAGTGATGAGCAAATTTAAGAAGTGCAGGGAGGCTTTGTGCTGAACAGGAAGTATGCCAAGCAGATGTTTGCTCTTCAGCAAATCACTAATAATTTATGTCTGTGACAAACAAATTTTATTCTACAATGTCAATCTAAAAAAAATGCATGACTCAATTAATACTGTAGTTTTGAATTATGGCTTTTTTTGTAACTATAAAATTGAAGATTGCTTATGGGGTGTGACATAAGATGGAAATACAGTACTGTGAAAAAAGGGAATAGTTCAGTTCTCAGCTGGGAGTGAGACATGGGTGTGTGATATTTTCCTGATTGTTTAATGCATTTAGAGATAAATATATATGCTCATCCCTCCTTCAAATTTATATGGCTACCCATCTCACAAGCAAGCAGCTTTGGGTGGTGTACAACAAACCTGAAAAAAAATCAATATTTATAAACCAAATAGTTTTTAAGGCTTTTAAAAAAATTTTTAAAAATAAAACTGAAAGGAAAATAAAATATTATAAATATTGGGCCAGGAGCAGCTGTTATATACAGAAAGCCTGCGGTGAAATTAGAGATATTTATTTTATTTTTTTATTTTATATCCAATTTATATACCGCCCTTCTCCCTGAGGACTCAGGGTGGTGTACAGCCAAATAAAAACATAAGTTACAAACATTAAAATAATATTAAAAGGATATATATAAATTTGGCCCCGTAATTTAAAAACAATAACAAACCAATTTAAAACATTTTAAAAAGTTAAGCCAGCCCGGCTTGCTGAAAAAAGAAGGTTTTTTTGGCGGAGGGCACCGAGGTCTTGGATTCTCCTTATCTCTGGGGGCAGTTGGTTCCAGAGGGTGGGTGCCCCCGCAGAGAAGGCACTCCCCCTGGGGGTCACCAGCCTACATTGTTTGGCTGATGGCACCCCGAGGAGGCCCTCTCTGTGGGAGCACACAGGTCGATGGGAGGCTGTCGGTAGCAGCAGGAGGTCTCAAAGATATCTAGGTCCTATGCCATAGAGCACTTTAAAGGTGATAACCAACATCTTGAAGCACACCCGGAAGACCACTGGAAGCCAGTGCAGCTCACGCAGGAGAGATATATTAGCTGAAGACATGAATGGTCGTATTTTGAAGGCACATTAGGTTGACAATGAGGATGATTTGCAATGCGTATGAGATGCACGAGTATAGATCAGTATGTATGTAACTAAGTATGGAAAATTAATATATTAAAAACCAAGGTAATTGCATTTCATAAGAAAATGTGAGTGAATCAATCTATTATACATGAATGGTAAAAAAATAAATAAAAGAAAGGAGCAGATCTCTGTCCTATGGTAAATGTTTACTAAAGTTGGAGAAATGGATGGAAAAATATTAAGGTATATATATGCCCATTCAAAGATAGCAGGTAGCCAGAAATAAATGTTGTCCCATATGCTTCTCTATAAAAGTATGCTTCTTTTTGTTTCATGGAAGTGAGAGTTGGAATATCTAAAGAAGCATATAAGTACAGGTAGTCCATGACTTATGACTTACAATAAGGACTAGAATTTTGATTGTAAGTCATTGCAGTCATAAGTCGAGGTACCTATGTGAATCTATCCAATTCTTTTACTGTTTTATGGTTCTCAATTAAGCAAATCATGAAGTCATAAGAAAATTCATTCTCTCAAATGAGCATTTTTGAGAAGTGCATGAGATGAGAAGTGCAAGAATTAAAAACAAAGTCTGAAGGAATTCAATTAGTTAGATTTTGTTTGTTTGTTTTTTAATTTATAGGCCTCCCAACTCCCAAATAGCTCTCAGCAGCCTCTAGTTTAAATAAACTAAAATCATGGATGTGGTAGAAAAAGTCATTAAGATATGGAGAAGCATAATGAATGATGCCGATTTAAACTAGGTTTAGTTATGTTCTTTTCATTGTGACATATTCTATTTATTGTATTACATTCATCACATTATAATACCCAAATAAATGTGTGTGTCTTTACACACAGCATATAAGCATATTCATGAATATAATGCACAATTAATGGGCAATTACATGGCATTGATGTGTCTTTTTCATCAGCTGCTATTACAGTAAAAATATGACAGATCATTCTAGGTACCCTCATTGTGACTCACATTCTGATCTTAACTTTACCCACTAGCTTACAATATATATTTTTCCTCAGTTTCCCCACATATTTCAGAGCATATTCTTTAAATTATCATGAACTCTTCACTTTCTATGCACAAACTGTGGCTTTTGATTTCTCTGCCTATAATCCAATGTACCTTGCTACCTCTTTTTCATTCAGTGGTTACAATGAAAAGTAATTTGACAGTTCTCAGAAGTGGAACATTTTGTTTAATTCAGTTTCAGAATTCAGACATATAAAATAGTTTTGATTGTGTTTGTTTGTTCTGTTTCAATAAAGCTAGTTTGTATTCTTGGCTTTTTATCACATTTTCCATCCAGACCAAAAAAAAGAAAGAAAGAAAGAAATTACATTGCTTTTGAAAAAGGAAATATATACTCCATCAAAATTATATGTAATAAAAACATAATCTATCTAATTTATGTTATTACAAAAGAAATATTTACTGATATCATGAATGATGAAACAGATTTGTTATTTTCTATTCAGAATTATAGCTTTCACCTTTCTGGAATGTGTTTTTTTATTGGAAATAAAACATTTGAGTAATACATTTATGTTGTGACTTAGCATTTCAGATCCACTCAGCAGGCTAAAAAATTGCATTAAAAACATTGAAAGAGAAAAAGAAGTTTTGACTTAGTGTCATCATTTTTCCTCAGGCACCAGTTTTTCAGATTTTTTTTCCAGGAACCCCATCATTCCAATAGAATAAAATATTTGTAGCTCAGAGTTGAACTATGAGTCCTTGGTATTCACTGAGCTTAGTTGTTTGTTTGTAGACTTTTCAGTACCCAACCAGGTAACAGCATCACAGCTAGAAGGGAATGGGATTTGCTCTCTGTTTATGTACAAATGGTTTGCCCTGATAGTGTTGGTGGGAGTGTTCTTGGTGGTTCCTTGATTAGGCTATGTGTTGATCAGGATATTGTTTTTGCTCGATTGTTGATCAAGTATTAATCTTGGTTTTAATCACAACTTATCGGGGTGTTGATTGCTGGCAGGGACGTATTGTAGTCTTTTTGCTTTTTGCTTATTATTTTTTAATGGTCTGTAGATGGAACAGATAAGTATCTGTTCATGGCTGATTTGTCTGACTGCCAGTAATTCTCTAGAGTTTTTAGACTTAGCTAGATTTGGGATGCTCGCAGTTTCCCAGTTGAAACTATAGTGAAGTTTGTCCACATGCTGAACAATTAAGGAGTTTTCATCATGTCTTCTGACTGCTGATTGATATTCAAGGATGTGCTCTATGCTGTATGTTATAGATGACTCCTGTTTTTTTTCATCTGGGACTACTGGTTTACTTAAAATATTTTGGGGGGCTTTAATTGGTTTATGTACCATGGTGGTACCATATGGAATGAGTCTTTTAAAAAAACAATTTAGGTACACCTTTTAAGATATCCCGTCAGTATTTTAAAGGCTGCCAAGTTGTATATTTTCTCTTTCTTTTAGAAGGAACTGGCAAAGAGGAAAAATAGCCTTAGTGTATTGAAAAAAGGGAAATGTTCTACCTTTTCCCTGGCTAGAGGATAACTGACTCATTATTTGGAACTATAACCTTAAATTTGTCAAGAACCAAGTGAGAAGTTTTATTCTTTAGATCAAAGCCAGGTCCATACAGAAGACATAGAACTGAAGTTTGGGGGAAGGTGGGGCAAGGAGGACCACGGAAGAAAGGACATGGAGGTGGCGGTAATGAGAAATCATTCAACTAGAAAACATTTTTTTTCCTAAGTTCAATTTTACAGCAAGAAATTTTTTTTGCTAATATCTCAGAACAGCTACCGGAGGAATAACACTAGGGAAGGGAATCCACAAAATAGATTTATATCTCTAAGGAATGAGTGAATAATCCAATGTCATTCAGTACAATGTTTCAGTCTGTAAAATACTTTGCTTTCAGAAATTGTCCAATTTGCCATGCCCATTCTGATCCTTTACTTGTCCATCATAGTTGGTGAAATTCTGTGGTCTTCCATATTCACCAGAATGCCAGTTTTCTATTGGTGTTTAAAAGGAATAGGAGACACTCAGCAGTAATTCAGCCCAAATAAATATTGAAAGAACTACCTCAATTTATAACTTAGCTTTAAAAACTTCATGGATACTAGATATAAAGAAAATGATAAAATTTTGCTCATTTTAAAATATCCGTTCATTCTAGGCATGAAACATGAAAAATTGCCACTGAAATTTCCCAACTCCATCTAATATACTAGGAAGAATTTTTACTACTATTTTTTTCATCTAATCTCAGTTGCTGACACCTACTGAGTTTTTTTTTAATAATACTCAAGTTACCAACTCAGGGCCAGTTCAGTCATGGGCAGGATGTGGCAGCTGCCTTGACTACTTCAAGGAATCCAAGAGCCAAGAGTCAGGTTTGGAGGACAGAAGAGTTATGACACATAGACCTAAATTAGGCTGTCCTTTAAGGTGCAGTGGGCAAGACAGTCCCAGGAGGACTATTGAATAAAGATCCAACTGTCAATCATCTCAGCTTTGAATATCGTAAGCCAACTTCAGCACACATTACACTGCCGCAGAACTGAATTAGTATAGGGATTCCTGCCTGAGCAGTGTGTAGGACTAGAAGACCTCCAAGGTCCCTTCCAATTCTGTTATTCTAATTCTAACTTATTCTGCTTGAGTTCCAAACATTATTTTCTTGGTATTATGGAGTTGCAAATTGGCTCTACATTGCATACAGGTAGTCTTCGACTTATGATAGTTCATTTAATGCTGTGTGAGGTTACAACATCATTGAAAAAAATGACTTATGACTGATGCAGCATCTCTGTGGTCACACGATCAAAATTTAGACCCTTGGCAACTGACTCATACTTATGACAATTGAGGTCATGTGATCACATTTGCAACCTTCTGACAAGCAAAGTCAATGGGGAATCCAGATTCACTTAACAACCATGTTACTAATTTAGTAATGCAGTGATTCATTTAACAACTGTGGCAAGAAAGGTCGTAAAATGGGGCAAAACTCATTTAACAAATGTCTCGGCAAATGTCTCTGGCTTGTTGCTAATATTTGTGAAACATTTGTAATAGTAGTTTATTACAAACTTGAATACAAGCCAACAGTGTTATAAGATAGCAGCAAAAGAAATGAAAATTCCAAATCAAGCAAATCATTTAATTGTATTCTATTGTGGACATACCCCATTTTGAGCACTGTGTAGTTCTGAAGATTTACTTCTTTTATTAAATTATATGCCACCCATCTCATTTAGAACTTCTAAACCGGCATTCTGAGCAAAATGCCTATAGTTTATAAATTTGCAAGTTCTTTTCTAAGTCTGTTGCTTTTTTCTAACCATTCGTATCAATCTACAGTATGTGATGGTATAAACAGATCTCTTCTTTTCATAAACCTTGCAAGATTTCACTGAACATTTCAAAATACATTATGAATGAATGAATTGCAGTCACCACATTTTATTCAGTCATGAATTGAGCCTAACTTCCTTCTAATTTAATGAGAAAGCAAATACATATCCCCAGGGATTTCATTGTTGATTCAGTCACTGTCTTGTTCCTTCTTTCATTCATTGATTTACCATTAGGCATGACTGAAAAAGACAACAGGGAGCAGATGTTGGATGAGGAAAATACAGTAAGTAGCAAAGTAGTAAAAGATAGTTGTGTGTGCCAGACAATCAGTTCTCTCCAGCATACCTCTCCTCAACTACCCCAGCATTGCGGAGAATAATATTTTACTGTCAACACTGAAATATGATTTACCTACCATTCACATCAATATATTTTAATTCAATGAAAAATTATACATTCCCTTAGGCAAGAAATAAAGGACTCAATATTCCTTTTTAAAGAAAATATTTTGGATCATCCCTGTGCTCTTAGTTTACTTGCATTTCTTTTTTGTATCTTTATAGAATAGAATTCTTTATTGGTCAAGTGTGATTGGACACAAAAGAAAATTGTCTCCGGTGCATAAGCTCTCAGTGTACATACAAGCAACAAGGGATAAATCATGAGCATAACCATAAAATACAAGCATCATAACTCAGTGATAGTCATAGGATATTAAATAATCAATCAACATAAATCATAGGATACTAAATAAAGACAATCAACATAAATCATGAGATATAAACAGTTATAGTAATAAGAAGCTAAGGAATTAGGTAATAGGAAAGATGAAAAGATGAGAGGGATAATAAATAATACAGCCCTACTAAGTGGTTTGACATCCTAGAGCAGTGATGAACCTTTTTGCCATCCCGTGCCAAAAGCAGGGGAGTGCAGGAGGTCACACACATGCCCACACTCATAATTCTATGCACCCTGCTCCTGCGTTGACACCCCCCATGCTCCCCCCCCCACTTTTGGCACGATGGGCCTGGTAAGCCCGTTTTTTGCTCTCACCAGGCTTCAGAGCCTTTCTAGGAGCCAGGGGGGGCAAAATGGCCTTCCACGCCCCCTCGGAGGACCTTCAGAGGCCGAAAATGCCATTTGCCAACTTCCTGTGGGACCAGAAGTTGGCAAACGGGCTGTTTTTGGTCTCCGGAGAGCCTCCAGGGGGTAGGGAAGGCCGTTTTGGTCCTCCCAAGGCTCCTAGAAAGGCTCTGGAGCATGAGGAGAGCAAAAAACAGGCCTTTTCCACCACCACCCAGGCCCTCCGGAGGTAGGAAACAGCCTGTTTCCCCATTGCAGGTGGGCCAGGAAGGCCCAAAAATCAGCTGGCCAGTGCAGGCATGTGTGCTGGAGCTGAGCTCATGTGCCCACCAATATGGCTATGCGTGCCACCTGTGCCATGCGTGCCATAGGTTCACCTCAGGGTCCTAGAGCATAAGAAAATGTTATGGGAATTAGTTGTTTAGCAGAGTGATAGCATGGGGGGGAACTGCTTTGTGTCTGGATGTTTTGGCGTGCAATGCCCTATAGCGTTGTCTTGAGGCAAGAAGTTGAAAAAGTTTATGGCCAGGATATGAAGGATCAGTAGATATTTTCTCAGCTCTCTTTCTGACTCGTGGAGTATAAAGGTCCTCGATGGAAGGCAGGCTGGTTATTTTTCCTGCAGTCCTAACTATTCATTGAAGTCTGTGCCTGTCTTGTTTGGTTGCTGTGCCAAACCAAATTTATTTGTTAAGAATATCATGAATATCACCTCTCCTGTTGACTACAAAAAAATCTGGTGTTGATTGATATAGAACCAGCTTTTTATGTGACTTTTAAGTGATAGCGGATTTATTTTTTAAGATCAGGAAAGGCAAATATATTAAGATGGTTCCTAAATCTCTGATCAATAGAATATGTAAACATTTTTCTCCTGATTTGGTCCTTCCAACATTATAAAAAAAAAAAAACCTCATTTTTTTAAAAAATCCAGCCTTAGAACTGGAGCTGTTTCTTTATTTCATGCCCTGCTTAAGTTCCCTGGGGATGACAGATTAATTTAATTAGTTTTATTGAAGTGCCTAGTTGCTTTTATTGGCAAATCCACTCATACGAGGCCTCCTACAAATTTCTCAGGAGGATAACGCCATCCTATTGGCCCATTTTTTAAATTAAAGTAAATTTATTGCCATGCCTGGTGTTATTTTTAGCTGTAGTCTCTGCCATTAAAGTTACATTTGTACAGTGCCTTCATGGCCACTTAGATGAGAAGTTTAAAGTTTGATTCGCTGCTTTCTGTCAGCACCTCCATCCCTATCCCCAGCATGGTTAACAGATAATAAGAAGCAAATAGATATTGCCAAATGGACTGTGAATTAAAAACACTGCTCAGAATTCACTAGGGAACTAAATGATGCTGACCAAAACAGCTCAGCAGATGCCAATTGAATGCCACCTGGAAACAGTAGAGTAGTCACTAAGTTTCCAGTTTCCTGTTTTGTTTTTTCTAAGAAGACAGTGCAAAATAACACAGTTTTTGAAAAGCCTACTGGCATACAAATGCCACTTCTATAGCGATCAGAGCATCATTGTGCCAATGATAAGTACTGTCATTATATCACTTCAATGATACCTGGCTCTAAAGCACTATTCTCAATCTCAGCAATAAGGGGATGTGTAGAGTCAAGTCCTAGGATTCTTAGCAGTGGCCATACGACAGACGAATTTTAGGAGTTGAACTCCACATATCTTAATGTTGTTCTAGAGGATGCTATAAGTAATTAGAGGAGAAAGGCCTCCCATGCAATGACACAGACATCTAATTATAACATTTCAGATGAAAGAATATAGAATTTCCCACTACAGGCAAACTATAGGCAAATTGCTGCTAAACTAGAGAGAAACAGCTACGTTTTGGGTTATATTGCTAATCCAGTTAGGACTAGGATTGTCTAGGACTAGGATTGTCTGATCTTAGATTGGGTCTCCAACATGAAAATTGCTCTCCATAGAGAAAGTTGTTGCATCCTCAGATACTTTGGGCAGAGATTTTCTCCATTACAGCTGCCCCCCCCCCCCAAATTGTCATGATCCTAGCCACAGCCTAATGGTATAATGAGTATCTACATATAAAGAATGTGAAGTATCATGATTAAGATCATAAGGAATCCCTGATCCAAAGTTCATCTCAGCATATATTGCACTATTGGTTTATAAACCACCTGCAATTACGTATCCATAGAATTTGGAAGGGGAATATGTCATTATCAAACTGGAACACTAAATAATGAGCCCATGGATTTGCTTACTTGTATAGCCATGGGTAGAAATAAATCAAAAATAAGTTGGACAACTATTGAGGGAATGTTCCACCAAAATCTGAGGATAGAAAGGTTAAAATTTGAGTAGAGAGAAAGGTAAGCAGAGAAACATTTCCTGATAATGGAGGATGAAAGCTTTTAAAATATATTTGAACACTAGAGGAAGGTAAGAGATTCCCTGTTTCTTATGAAAATAAAGTTCTCAAATGAGCACTAGCATATCATCACAGCAAGCACACATAATCAGGCTGTGCAAAAAATAATAATAACCAGAAATAAAGGGCTAGTGCATACACATACAAAGAAGTTATACCCAGCTTCATCACTTCGATTGTCATGCCTTATGTAGTCAAGAAAGCAAATGTAGCAGAAGATGGTGTTCTATGGGCTTCACACTCTTTTTTTTAATCAATATTTTCTTTTCGGGGGGTTTTTCCCTTTGTTTTTTTGATTTTTTTTTAAAGGGAACTCATTTGGTGATAGACAGTTCATAGCCTTCAGTTATGTTCTCTTCATTCCTCTAAAGTGTTACATTCTGCTGCCAAAGCATATATATCATTTTAGGAACAAACATTGTTTATTCTCTTGTCACATTGTCTCCTCCTCTTGATGGCCTCCTCGTGTTTTTTTCTGCTTCGGTGCTTGACATGAGTGACTGAGGGCTGAATCTTGCCTGAAGGACAAGGACAAGCAAGGTGCTAAAGCGCCAATCAGTAGAGCATGCCATATGCTGTTATTGGAAAACAAATAGCTTCTGGAATAAAGTGAAGATATTACTCTTCATAGAAGATGATTGGCTAAGATGGACCTGACATGGTCATTTCCAAAGGCTGATTAAAAGGGTTCATCTGCTCAAGACTTTCCCTTCTGATATGCTTCAGATACAAGGCTTGGATTCAAACAGAACTTTTCTGTGAAAATTCAAGGATGAGATATTTGGAGGTTGCTTGGAACAAAGGCAGCAAGTTATTGAAAATTCAGCAAGCTGCATTTAAGAGTGGAGAAGTTCAAATGCATGCAGAACTTTTTGAAATGGATATCTAATTGCTTTAAAAAAAAAGATATTCTGATTATTATTATTTTTTAATGTATTTCTTACAGACCAACTTACTAGAGAGATCCCCTGGGAAGCAAACCCATTAGAATCCCTTTGTACTATTCTGGATTGCAAATCCATTCTTTCCTAAGCACACGGTCCATCATTTTTTATCCTAATTTCTCTGTATTTCAATCCATCTCCCATTGAAGAAATTTATACTGTAAGTTCACTGACTCAAAAATCAGTTTGTAAAGTGCCAGGACAGTCTTTCAAGCAGTTAAGAACAATCACCAACAGCTTCCTGTTTTGCAACCCACATATTGATCCAGGTGACTGCAACTGTGTTGAGACGTTGATTTTTGTGATGTAATGGGTTTGATGAATATCCCCAGTTATAATATTCTATAGCTTCATATATTATTATTATTTTTGCCTTCATCCAAGGCACATAATAGCTGGAATCATAGTTAAGTGTAGCCAAGTATTTCCCCAGCTTCCTCTGCAAGCTGTGTTTATAGCTTACTTTCTCTGTATCATATGGAGTCCAGCTCCCATAATTTAACAATGATCTGTTAAGAGGTATCCATAGCTATATATATCAAACACAATCAAATCTATATATTCAAATCTTACCTATCAGATACAATTTATTGGAGCTCTTTGATTTATTGGACCATATCATGAAATGCAATGTTATTAATATTCTCGCATAATATTACAACTATTTAAAAATAACATATTAAAAACATATAATACAGAGAGACAATGAACCTGACATAATGAAGAAATTCACTGATCCAGTGATCCGGGTAAACTGAAATTCTAATCCGTTTTAAAATTATATGGCTAAGGACAGATTATCTTTACTCATTATGATTGAAATTAAAATCCAACTCTCATTTTCCTAACCTGACCCCTCTAAGTAAGTTGACTTTCATCATACAGTGTCCTTTCAAGAATCCCAACTTTATCATTAGAAAATATCAGAACTAAAATCCAGCTAATTTGGAAGAAGGCTGGATTGGGAAAGACCAATCTACAGTGCTAAAAGCACTCCATCTTTTAATAATAAAAAATGGAAACTCATACATTCTTGAAATGTTCGTGTATGTCTATCCTTCCTTTCTTCCAAGGAAGAAAGACTTACAACTGTTCATTTAGTGACCATTTGAAGTTACTACACACTGAGAAAAAGTGACTTCTGATCATTTTTCACAGTTACATTGAAGCATCCCCATGGTCATGTGATCAAAATTTAGACTCTTAGCAACTGATTCAAATTTATGACAGTTACAGTCAGTTGGGTTTTGTGATCACCTTTTGCAACCTTCTGACAAAGAAAGTCAAGGAAGGCAGATTCATTTAACAACCATATTACTAACTTAACAACTGCAGTGATTCAATTAACAGCTGTGGTAAGAAAAGTCATAAAATGGGGCAAAACTCACTTAACAATTATCTTGCTTAACAACAGAAATGTTGGCCTCAGTGTTGGCCATACATGGAGGACTACTTGTACTTCGCTAGGCTGATACCTAGGGAAATCCACAATCCAGTAGAAATTTCAAGCTGAAACTACCCAACCCAAATCTAACACCTTAGTGGATATACTAAGTGTGATCAGAGCACATAAGCCATTCATTAAAGCTGGGTTGGAGTTTGAATGCAGGTGCCCAAGTTGAAGTTTATAGTTGTAAATATTATGTTCTCAAAATAGGATATAGCAGGACTTCTGACTACAGTACCAACTGAAAGATGATGTTGACAGGAACAAAATAAACATTGTTTTCAATGATTTTAAAAAAAATAAAAGCTTTTTTAAAAGTTTCACAAAAACAAAAATAATATTAATCTCTCTAGGGACTGACTGTGCAGATAATCATTTACCAGACCATTAGAGTGGTTTATGCAAATACTAGTGGTTTTGCAAGAGGAAGAAATGTTGTTTTATTTTTCATTACTGTTCCGTTATTATAGTCATTACTCTAAAATTCCATTCGTTGTGTGCTATTTGCCTACAGACTTTCTTAAGAGTAATTGTTCTGACATATGAGTATCCAAAGAAATAATAAATCGTGAATGGTTTCCTTATACAACACCTTCCACTGGAAAATGTGAAAGAGCACATGTAGTCCTTAAAAAAATTACATTTTGTGTTGTTTCGTGGATGCCAATCATTATTATCCTCCCTGTTGATCATTGTTATAAAGGATGAATACAGAATAACAGAGTTGGAAGTCTTGAAGTCTGACCCCTGGCTCAAGCAGGCGACCCTTGACTATTTCAGACAAATGGTTGTCCAATCTCTTGTTAAAAACAGTGTTGGAGCAGTCAAAACTTCTGGAGGGAAGTTGTTTCACTGATTAATTGTTCTGTCAGGAAATTTCTCCTTAGTTCTAAATTGCTTCTCTCCTTGATTAGTTTTCATCCATTGCTTCTTGTTCTGCCTTCAAGTGCTTTGGAGAATAGGTTGAGCCCCTCTTCTTATGACTACCCCTTAATGGCTGCATTTAAAGACAGAACTTGTATACAGAGATGGGTTTCAGCAGGTTCTAACCAGTTCTAACCGGTAGCAGAAATTTTGAGTAGTTTGGAGAACCGGCAGTAAAAATTCTGACTGGCCACATCCCCATCTATTCTCTGCCTCCTAAGTCCCAGCTGATCAGGAGGAAATGTGGATTTTGCAGTAACCTTCTCCTGGATTGGGGAGGGAATGGAGATTTTACCGTATCCTTCCCCTGGAGTGGAGAGAGAATGGAGATTTTACAGTATCCTTCCCATGCCATGCCCACCAAGCCATGCCACGCCCACCAAGCCACACCCACAGAACTGGTAGTAAAAAATTTTGAAACCCACCACTGATATAAAATGTAGGTTATTATCATTGCATGCGCCTAGCCATAATGTACCAGGTGATTAACTTTCTTGGGTGGAAGGTAAGTTTGTTCTTAGCTCAACATAGTCCGCAGATAAAACATTGCCATGTTTTCCATACAGTGAATAACATGTATTTATATAGAAGGAAATAAAATAATAGTTAGGCTACACCAGTGGATATCCCTCAGAATTTATTTGGCTACAACTCGGGCCTGGTAGCTCAGCAGGCTAAAAGCATTGTGATTAACACCAGCTGTCTGCAATTACTGTAAGTTCGAATCTCACCAGGCTCAAGGTTGACTCAGCCTTCCATCCTTTCTAAAGTAGGTTAAATGAGGACCCAGTTTGTGGGGGCAATAAGCTGACTTTGTATAAATATACAAAAGTATGAAGGCTATTGCTTAACGCGTTGTAAGCTGCCCTGAGTCTCCGGAGAAGGGTGGCATAAAAATCAAATTAAAAAAAAAACCTCCTTATCTTTAGCAACTGAGACATCAACTAACCTACTGTGCCCATCCACATCTTATTTCTTGATTTCCAATTGAGGCATGTAAAGATAATTAGTTTCAGCTCTACTGGTAACTCTCAAAAGATTTGCTGACGAGCAAGGATATCTGATCCCCCATATTCATTCTCTTCAGAGAACAAAATTACACTAAAGAACTGAATAAAGCTTGAGATGGTTACAAGTAAGTGTGTGTGTGAAAAAAACAGGGTTTACACAGGAGGAGCAAACTAATGCAGATCCAACTTTTAACAGACATACCTTCCCTGTGCTGATTTTCTAGAAAAATAGCAAAACGTGAAGGAAGTGTTTATATAATTAGAAGTGAACTTGCAGAGATGTAGTTCTGCAATGTAGAGAGGGGGGACATTAGAGATGATCATATTACTCTTAGATGCTGTCTTGAGACTTAACAGTAGACTTTCAGGTTCGTGATGAAAGAAAAGAAAATCTTAAATCTCACAAGAGAGAAAATTCAAACGAATGTTCTATGAATTAGTAGAATATAGACCATATTAGCTTAATACTGAATTAACTGTTTACAATTTAAAGAAAACAGAAAATTGTTAAGTATATAGGTGACTCAAGTGTTGCCAATTGTTTTTAAGTAGATGGCCTCCATGTGATATTTCTTTTAATTTACATAGTAGTTTCTTATTAAAGTCTTTCCTACCACTGTAAACTCCTTTTAAACATTACCTCCACTGTTTATGTGCAACTTTCAAAAGAGTACATTCTTTTTCAGGGCTTTTACGCTACTGTTTACTGGATGTCAGCAGCCAATTCTGTATTATACTGTTGCCTGTACCAGAATTAAACCTGTGATACAAATCTGCCCATAACCAATTCCATCGTGACTTCTTTTGTTTCTGGTTCATGAGCAAATACATAGTGTTATATTCTGTGTTGAATAGCGAGTGGTGCAAATAATAGATGTGAATACTGAATGGTGTCTGAATGATATGGTACACTGTTTGGAATGGAGTAGCACATGTATATAATTAAGTAAGTAAATAACCTTTTATACCTAAATTTGTACTCTTCTTTTGAAATAGAAAGTAAGTTCTTTTGTCCAAGAGAAAGAAAGAACAAAGTAATACACTGTGGGAGATTTAGACTATATTCCTAGTCATTTGTTTGTTTTTCTGTTGAATTCCCTGGGACTTACTTTTAAGTAAATGAAAAGAAAAGAATATATTACCTAAATAAACAATTCTTGCAAGATATCTGCTATGAGTCTAATTATTATTTATTTTTACTTAATTTATAAGACCACCTGTCTCATACATTGTACATGAGTCTGGTGGAGAACAAATATTGTTTCATGACTGATATTAAGGAGTATAGTGAATCAATAAAAGATGTCACTTTTATGTCACTGTGAGAGATGACCAGGCCCCAAGGAAGGGGTCAAACACGCCATTGGTCAAAAGCTCCTTCATGCCCATAAGAAATCTAAGTCCAGCCCACCTTGAATTCCACTGACTCTTATCTACCACCAATTTGCTTGGACCATTAGTTATTTGGATTCTTGTAGACAATTTAAGCATGCAATAAATCTTTATACCCATTTGAACTGCTTGGATCTTCTGATGTTCCTGGCTCTTAACAGTTACAAGCTAATTGATACAAGTAATTGCAATAAAATATTTTAATTGTTACTGCAAATATATATATATATGTAGGTCTTTGGTTATTCGGGTCTTCTCCCACGTAAAATTGGAAGTGTCTTGGCGACGTTTCGACGAAGTCTCATTCGTCATCTTCAGGCTGGTGTTCTCGGCTTCGTGCTTCCAGGAGCAATGAAGCACGAAGCCGAGAACACCAGCCTGAAGATGACGAATGAGACTTCGTCGAAACGTCGCCAAGACACTTCCAATTTTACGTGGGAGAAGACCCGAATAACCAAAGACCTACATACAAACACCCGCGAAAACCTGAGAAAACAAATATATATATATATATATATATATATATATATATATATATATATATATATATATATATATATATATATATATAAAATTCTGATGTGGTCAAAGATACATTTTGATTAGTAGGCAAGGAAAGCAATTCTTCCATTATAAATATCACATATAAAAATTTGAATTTTATGTGGTTCAGCACATGGTGTGTACTTATAAAAGGAGATAAATGCATTTTTGTAGCAGAAATTTGGGTGCTAGAATTTGTTTTCCTTTGAGATAAGTTACACTGAAGGCTTGTGACTGTTCCAAGACCACTCAATCTCATGTTCACACACAGATGGTAGATTCAGTGACAGCTGTGTACCAAAAGGGAAGTGCTACCATTGAGAAACAGACAGTCAGATATCATCCACATAGCAGTTGTAAACCACTTGCATCTTATGCAGAAGCTTCTCCCTTGGTACTTTGTCCAACCCATGAATTGTGATCCTTTCTGCCAGTGCATCTTTGAAGATATGTGGTTTGCAATTTTCTTTGAAACTGGTGCTCTTCTAGACAGATGTTTAGCAGTCTTACACAAGACTACATAATGTTACCATTCTTCCTGTTAGATGAGATAGAACTGGTCCAGTCTGTTCTACTGGTTTCATCATTCAACCGTTTCACTAGAGTACCAATGAACTAGTAAATTAAAGCAAAACAAAAAGCAGTTTTACTGTCCAATCATATCACAAACTCATTGGTTGGACTGAGTTGTTGTTTGGTATAGAAAGGCTCATCATTTCACTGTTCCACTAGGTACGTGATGGGGAAATCCAATCATTAACCAATCTTCTCTTGCCCAAGCCATGGCTTTAAATGGAAGTATCCTTGCCAAGTGGTTGGTCGGCCCAACAACCTAGGACCAAATGGCTGTGGAGAATGGTGACCAAAGGGAGAAAAATGAAAAAATGAAACACAGCAGGCAGATTGCAAGGTATGGCTTCACAAAAAGAAGTTGGAATGCACCTAGAATAAGGTGACCAGATTTTAACATTGGTAAAGAGGGACATTGTGGGTGTGGCTTATTTTGTGGGCATGGCTATCTGGTCATGTGACTGGGTGGGCATGGCTATCTGGTCATGTGACTGGGTGGGCGTGGCTAGCTGGTCATGTGACCGGGTGGCCATGGCTATGTGTATAGGGTAAGGTGAACAGATTTTAACATTGGTAAGAAGGACACCATTGTGGGCGTGACTTATTGTGTGGGCGTGGCTTGGAGGCCATGTGACTGGGTGGGCGTGGCTAGCTGGTCATGTGCCCGGGTGGCCATGGCTATGTGTATAGGACTACTCAGAGGGCTGAAAAGTCATTTCTGACAGGTCCTCACACTTTTGACTGGTCCTCACACTTATGACCATCCTCACATTTATGCCCGTGCAGTATTCTTAACAACCATGTCACTCATTTCACAACTGCTTCTCTTCACCATGATGACAAGATAGGGCAAAAATGTAAAATGTGAGGACAGTCATAAGTTCAAGGACTGGTCAAAAGTGTGAGGACCAGTCAAAAATAACTTTTTCAGCCCTCTGAGTAGTCCATATGCATTAAAGGATACAGCAATAGAGAGCGATGAAGGAATGGAAATTAGAGTAGGAGTGAGGGTAAGAGAGGGAGAAAGAGAGGAGGAGAAGGAGAAAGGAAGAGGAAGTAGGGAGGAGAAAAAGAGGGTGGGGGAAGAGAAAGTAAGAAGGAAAGAAAAGAGAGTGGTGGTAGGTTTGAGGAGAAAGATTGCTGTACAATAAAAAAGATGAAAGGGAAGAAAGCCAACCCCAAGCAAATATAAAGATATTAAGATTAAGAATGAATTGTTAAACTTTAAAGAATAAAAGAGAACAAATATGAATAAATAGCAATAATTAGAAACACACATACAAACATACAATGTATTTTCTTTGAACAGAATATTTGGCTGGTTCACAAATTTAAACAGCGTTTAGTCATTTCAATTAAATTTACAATTTCTATATTTCCTTTTTGCCATATTTATTCCTCATCTATTTTTTTAAAAAAACAATATTACCCTTCATCCTCATCTCTAATCTTAATCAAATTCAATTTTTCCCTTCTATTCTATATTATACCCCTTCCCATTGTCATCTATTTTTATATCCATCCTCACATTGGTTAATTATGTAATTATGTAATACAGTTGTTTAATACAAATTCAACATTTTAATATAAATCAATTAGTTATATAACTATCTTTTTTGTATATTAATCAATATGAACATGAATATTCCAATTATTTCCATGCAATCCAATTTCTTACAAATCAATTAATTATATTTACCAATAATAATAAACCAAATAATTTCCCCCATATATTCCTCCAAACCACAACATAACCATTTCTGCTTTCAACACAATATACAATTATTAATAGTAAATCAATTATTACAATTCCCTAGTTAAATAGAGCTTTTTTTCTTTTGTGTTTTAAAATCTTGAACTCTCCTCTTTTGCCCAAAATTTCCCATTGTTTGCAGTTTTGTACCTACCTTTTTTGGTGAGGAAAAAGAAAAAGAAAAAGAAAGAAATCTCTCTCTGCCTCATTTTGTCACCTTGCAGGGTTAGTTTCGCTTTCGCCTTTGTTTTCAGTATAGCTGGGTGGGGGGAATCTGCTCCAGGAACTTTTTGCAGCTTTTTGCAGCTAATTAACCTAGCGGAAGCTTTAACAGGGGCTGTTTTTTCTATTTTTGCAGACATGGGTCTATTCATTTTTTTTTTAACACTGATCAGCTGTAGGTCGGCCCTTTGAAGCCCCGCGGCAAGAGTTTAAAGAGTTTTTTTTCCCTCTAGCCATCAGCGGGGATTCAGGAGGCAGCCGGGACTCAGGAGCAGAATGAAAAATCGGGACTTTTTTAAAACGCCGCGGGACGCGGGACAAATTGCTCAAAAGCGGGACTGTCCCGCCAAAAGCGGGACATCTGGTCACCTTAACCTAGAAGTTCTCCAATCTAACTCTTGCCCAGTGCAGGATCTAGTAGTGCAGCTAATTAATGATAATCAGCTGAGATTGGAAAACAATATCTTTAGGCAGAGCAAGAGAAAGCAATTGGAGGCTGCCTTTCCAGCCAGGTCAGGGTATGCTGAAAGCAATGTTATATACTCCTAACCTTTGGAAAGAGTAGGTGGCCCATCCTCATTTTGGCTCAAGCAGAACATTTAAACAGACTACCCAGAAGCAATGGTCATTTGAATTAGCTAATAGCCACTCTAAAAGTGCAGGTGCATTTAGCCTTGGCAGTTATCAATTTTTAAATTAAAACTAATTGATATCTAAGTCAAACTTTTTTTTAACCACTGTTTGGCTGGATTGCTTTCCATTCAACCTGGGGTTGACAGAAGACCACACTGGCATGAAATTTGCTATCCCTATTGTTTATCGCTATTCTGCTTCAGTTCCAGCCACCTAATTTCCATCCAAGGTAATGCATTATAAGCCTTTTCATATGGTCACCTTTGACAGTGTCAAAATAACTGCTGTTAAACCACTATACCCAAAAGATAATCTCTGGAGATAAGATGAAGGAAACATGCTGGGGAGATAGGCCTGTTTGTGCCATCAAAGTGAGGAAATCAGAGGCAGATTCCACTTATGAAAACGAAGAGAATAATTATTGAATTAAGAAGTATTGCTTTCCAAGAAACAGATGGGGTGGGAAGAGAAGAGCCCTAAATCCCTGTTTTTCTGTCAAGTGGAGGCAGAATTAATATGTGCACATATTTTGTTTGTTTGTTTAATTAACAATTCTCAAGTACTACAGATATCAGGGGTATTAGAAGAATGATCTATCTCTGTATATCTGTTAGAATTCTTTGCCTGAATGTATTTTCTGGGCAAATAAGAAGATCATATGGGAAGGCAGGGATGTGCAGGGCAAGCCTAGGCCTATCTGGATTGTGGCCAGTGGTGAGTTGCCCCCCACTTCAGACCGGTTCGCAAGAACCAGTAGTAAAACTGGCAAGAGGCCCCGCCCACTGCCCTGGATGTCGACATCGGCGATCTGCGCATGCGCAGAAGCTTCTGTGTATGCACAGAAGCAAGGCGCGTGTGCAAGCAAAGTGAGTACGCACATGCAATCCCATTGCGAACCAGTAGTAAAGGTAAGTAGAACTGTTGTGGATTTAATAAGACAAACACAACTTTTAGATTAATCAGAGACAGATTTTATATATTGCGCAATAGGTTCAAGGCTCTGTACATGAAGCGTTGAACAAAGACAGAAATTAGGTACAATGGTTTTATACCCTTCTAGACAAAGGATTCTGTTAACTCAGCAATTCATATGGTCATATACATTTATCATTTTTAATTGACATTTCCTTATTACAGAGTTTCTTTGCAAACAGTTACTGAAGCATAGATTCAAATCATCTTTGACGATAGACAACTTTTAACTCATGTGGATCCCCTTGACCTAACCAACCTTTAAGCTGTATGTCATTAGAATGTTCCTTTCTTCTGACAACTTAGAGGCCTCCTAGAGGAACCAAAAGGATTTTGGCTGAGTTTGTACTTTTTCCAACCGGATGCATTGCTTTTTAGAATAGAGTGAATAGAAAGTTATCCAGTGGTCATCTATCAGAGCCCGCTTCATTACATTATTCCCCCCTCTGAAAGTTTTTCAATGCAGAAACTTTCACTATTCTCATATAAGTTTAACTTCTGAGTATACAAGATTCCAATAAACAAATCTACCATATATAGGGTCTAACAAAAGATAATTAATAAAAGTAAAGGATAGGTAGTTCTTGATTGTTTTTCTACTCTCTTGATTCTTGGGGAGATTCTCTACCTCTTTCTACAGGTTCCATTTCCTCATATGGGTCTGCCTCAGAATCTTTATGTTCTTCCATAAGATAGGGACCAAGTTGATTAAGAAAATGTTCTATCAAAGCTAGTTCCTTTTCAACTTGAATCTCCTTTACTGCTCTTATTGATAGATGTTTTAGCATAGGGATTGCACAAGGAATAAAAGCTAGGCCTACCACAGCCATATTAATTCACCCGGATCCAGGCAACCAAGAAAACCACATGTCAGTTGTTTATAACCTCTGACCTATCTTGGAAGCCCTATCCTGCAATTCCTTGGCAATTTCTCTGACCACACCTGATTTGTTACATGTTCCTGTCCAATTTGTTGGTAAACACAAATATGCATCCTTTCCACATAAGAAGATTTATGGAAAAGGCATGCACTCAGTAGTTCCTTGCATTAGTCCAGATCCCTAAGTCCCTGCCACAAACATTCCTGCCAGTGGTTGAAATGGGACTTCCAGTGAGGGGTCCTTCTGTTTATCTCTGAGAATTGGTCCTTCAAAAACATATCGAGAGATAGAAAAAAGAGATGGAAAAAGGATACATAAATCTGATTTGGACTTTAAGTTGAACCAGAGCGGAAATTCTGAAGGTTGAAATGGTCTTGGACAGATTCCATCCACCCCACTTTTCCTTCTTAAAGTTTATTTCTGGTAGCCTTTGTTCTAACCCAGAGTTGTGGTTTGACAGGAACAGCATGATAAGATGTAGGGCTAGCAGATAAAACATAAGCAGCATTTCTGACCTAGGGTAGGGTCGTACTGTTTAACAAGATCTTGACTTTATTCCAAAATCCGTGATATATAGTCTCCTCTATGCAATTGTTGTAGAGGCCCATTTTCCTTATCTATTCCCCCCTCAGCTGGGAAAGTCAATAGTGCAACCTTAAGTGGTGGAGTTGACTAAGGTCTTAAAGTAAGAACCCCGTGCATAGACAATGCGTGTTTGGCGGTAGCGAACTTGACCTAAAGTGTCTCTACTTGGGGAATCAATGTTCATCTTACGTTCACCTGAGAGTCCTAGTGCGAATAATGTCCAAAGCCATAAACAAATCATAATCAACTATGGTGTAAAGCTCACTACGTCAGGGAAAGGGTTAGTGGTGCATGTGGTTTGGGAAACAGGAGTAGCAATAAAAATCCTAGGTCTACCACAAAACCGTTCCTTATATATATAAAACAAAATTACTAGCAAGATTAGAAAAACAAGTACCCACAAAATGTACTCCCAAATTTCTAATAACATTAGCATGTGTAAGAAAGTGTTATATTACAGCTAATAATATGTATATGTACAATGTGAAGGCAGTTGTCCTCTTTACAAATCTTCCGCCGTGCGTAGAGAATCAGCTTCCGGAGTGATTCAGCAGGGCTGATGATCACCTGGTATCAGTCTCATCCAGTGGATCCAGGATCGTCCTCCTAAGATCTTAAAAACACAATTACAAAACCAATACATCTGGGCGAGTGCGCAAAGGAATCTGAGCAGTTGTAGTCCTTTTCAGTTGGAAAATAGCATAGGCAACCACTGAATCCTAAGAAAGAAAAAAAATAGAAAAATAGTCCAGATGATGAAGAATGCTATTCCCACTGGTGGCTGGATCCTTTGGATCATCAACTTCACTGGATTTCCTTGATGAGATTGGGCCCGTTCACTTGGGGTCCAACTTCCGTCCAGTTTGGATTAACATCCAATCATCGTGGTGGAATTTGTGGACTGGAAACTTCAAAGGTGGTGTTTGGGCTAATAGTCCTTGTTTCCTAAAAACTTCAAAATATCTGGACAGGTTATACACATATTGTTTCAATATTTTGCCTTTGATTTCCAAGGAAGTAATGCATATGCTTCCTGTAGTGAAAACTACTCCAAACAACAGTTCATATGATGGTAATCTGTCTAGGTTGGGTAAAACTCTTGACACCACTGTTGCTGTAGCATTACTGCAGATAAAAGCTGCAACCCACCCTATGAGGTGGTTCACTATGACTAATAAATATTTTACACTCCCCACTTTTGGTAATTCTGTAAAATCCACATGAATACATTGAAATGACCTTAAAGCTGGTGATACATCTTACCCATCTGTTGTTTTCTGACAGCATGTTCATTCACCTTTTTACAAACCAAACATTTGTTTATAATTGATGTTACTAAAGGATATATCCCAATACAACCATAGCTTAGCTTAAAAGTTCATCTACAATAGCTTGAAGTCCCCAATGACTCCACCCATATTTTGCCAAATGATGTCCAGAGACTAAAGGTTACAATGCATTAAGCAATAGCCATCATAAAGTCAGCTTATTGCCCCCACAAACTGGGTCCTCAATTCACCTACCTTAGAAAGGATGGAAGGCTGAGTCAACCTTGAGCCTGGTGAGATTCGAATTTACAGTAATTGCAGACAGCTGGTGTTAAATTACAATGCATTTATCCACTGAGCTATCCAGGCTCCCTGTCCATAGAGCTTAATTTAATGAATACAATTCAAAGGTTTGAGCAGACCAATTTCGAGGTAATTTATCTCCGGGGGTGTCCCTCCAAATCTGATCTTATTTTTGTATGGAAGCCAATTATTTCAACACCATAATGTTCTCATCCAAGGTGATCCATTGATCTGGTGTTGGTTAAGAACTGTGCTTGATTCAAATTGAGAACTGTAGGTAAAATCAAATCTGTCTGCTGCATTAAAATTGTTTTATTTTTGTTTAGAATTTTGAATCAGATAACCACCACTGAAGGATAGTTCTGACTTGATGTGGGGTGCTTACAATGAGGGCTCCCTCAAAGGTCAATTTCCTACTTTCTGAGCCAACACCCCTCGTGCAATTCAATTTGTGTGTGTGTGTGTGTGTGTGTGTGTGTGTCTACAGAGAGACCGAATGGCTTTTCCAAATTTGGCAAACCCAATACAGGAGCCCTGGTTAAAGCCTGTTTCAAATTTTCAAGGCTTCCTCTTTCATGTCCCTCCCATTTCAAACTCCAAGGTCCAGATTCAATTAATTTTGCATAGAATTATCTTAATTCTTGCTTGTTTATAGATGGAGGCGGAGATGCTACCCCTCCTTTCTATCAGGAGTGATTTTTGTTTACTACTCCTGTTGGGGGAAAAAAATCTTTCCCTTTAAAGATTGCTGAAAGGCAGAGCTTTCCCCGTCCTGAATTCAAAACTCCTGGAATCAGTTTTATTGTTCCTAGTAAGGCAAGCAAGAAACAAAAAAACACATCTTTTATTCTTCCTTTTGTTGTGGAAATAAGGTGGCATCTCAGTTTCTTAATGGCCCATTGGTAAAGGTGGGGGCTGAACTCTGCCTGAGTTTCTGCTTATTTTCTTTAGGGGAATTTTCTTGTGCTTTTAATATTGAGCTTCTCAAATCTTCCAACACTCCCTTCACTGATTAAGTGTATTCAAATGCTTTGTTCACTTAATCTGATCTCTGTCAACGAAAAACACCACTTCTCTTCTTTGGATCGGGCAATCTTTAACGCTGTCTTCTCTGCCCATATCACCACTTCTCTCCTACTTCTTAGCACTTCCACATTTCAATCTGCCAACTTCCATAACTTTCCAAAAACAAATCACATACCTTCTCCTTTCCATCAATTCTACTTTCTCTAACTCCTTCTTATTATAACATTCAATTCCTCCTACCACTGCCATCCTGATTTCCAAGCCAGCACAAGTCTGTGTAGACAAACTTAAAGGCAACTTTCTGACTTCCCTTAAAACTTCCGCTCTTCCTTCAACTACCGTATATCTTTTCTATAAACAAATTAGCTCCTCAGCACCAATTATCTAATCTCCCCGCAAACTGAAGTGAACAAAAACAAGCATACTCTCGAGGCAGAATCTAACATTTTAGACAAAAATGCCACAGAATCTCTCCCACCACACATCGCAATTTCCAACTCATCTCTGTGACAATTCCCAAAAAGGACAGTAACTTGTGCTACTAGCAAACAAACAAATAAACAACAAACAAACATACAAACGAACAAACGTGCCATCTGTTAAGGATGCAGAATGCACGCAGACATAAAAACATTTAAGAGAGACAGCTTCAAAAATAAAACAATAGTAAAATGCAAGTCAGATTAAAAAAATCTTTCAAAATCATTTCTTTTATATAGGTTTAAGTAAGCGTTGTAAACCTCAAAAATTTCCAGAAAAAAATAAAATCAAAATTGTATTCAGAGCAGAAAAGCTTTCATATACAAATTAAAGAGACCAACAGCAACAGCATTAGCCGATCACCCACTTCCCCCTCCTTTCTCTGCTCAGCAGAGAGACATGCTGTCCGCAGCCCCCCCTTTTCCTGCTTCTTTCTTCCAAAGGAAGGCGGGGGGAAATACAGGGAAAAAAATATTTAAAGTACATAGAATTCTCATCTTCCTTTCACCTCTCCTTTCAACAACACAACCCTCTGCATTTCTTTCTAATTTCTCACATTCTCAACACACCGGCATTCACATTTGCACTGAAATCAACTTCTTGTTTAAACCAATTTCACATACAAAAAATCCCACTTCATACAATCCAACCATTACAATAATCTCAAATATCTCCCACAGCCTCAAGCACAAATCTACTTTGCTGGCAGCCACACATATCACAATCAATGCAATTCCATTCAAATTTACACACTATCATTATATATATATACATATATATTTAACAGAAATCACACCAAATTGATCAAGTCATATCTGTTTTCCCATTTAGACAGGCTTCACCTTTTTAACTGCCTGCTAAACCCCGGGAGGGAAGAACAGTAAACTCTGGCTGTTTAAGAATGTCAGTTTATCAGAAAATTTATAACACTGCAATTAGTTCTTCTCTTACCACACATAAGATTACACACAATACTTAGTTAAATACTTAATTCCAGAGACTTCAGGATGCCACCTGGTCTCCCAGGGGATTGATCAAATCCCACTCTTCCACCCCTTTAAAGGGTAGGTACCTCTAAACAGAGAGACTTTAACTCTCTGATTTATACTTACCTGTTTTCTTTTTCTTTCTTTCTTTTTTGTATTTATGTTGAGTCTCTGTGTCTGATCAACCTTCAAGGATTCTTGACTGGCCTGTTTTCGTCAGCAGGTTTACGGCACCTCCTCACTGAATCTCCGTGGACTTCAAAGGAGTCCTAATGGCCGGCCAGTGGATTTTCCTTGGAGAGGCGTCGATTCCCGCCGAGGCAGGCTGTCTGGTAGAACAAAAGTTCTCTGCCTTGTAGTCCCATCTGGGGTGCCATAAATGTTGTGGATTTAATAAGACAAACACAACTTTTAGATTAATCAGAGACAGATTTTATATATTGCGCAATAGGTTCAAGGCTCTGTACATGAAGCGTTGAACAAAGACAGAAATTAGGTACAATGGTTTTATACCCTTCTAGACAAATGATTCTGTTAACTCAGCAATTCATATGGTCATATACATTTATCATTTTTAATTGACATTTCCTTATTACAGAGTTTCTTTGCAAACAGTTACTGAAGCATAGATTCAAATCATCTTTGACGATAGACAACTTTTAACTCATGTGGATCCCCTTGACCTAACCAACCTTTAAGCTGTATGTCATTAGAATGTTCCTTTCTTCTGACAACTTAGAGGCCTCCTAGAGGAACCAAAAGGATTTTGGCTGAGTTTGTACTTTTTCCAACCGGATGCATTGCTTTTTAGAATAGAGTGAATAGAAAGTTATCCAGTGGTCATCTATCAGAGCCCGCTTCATTACATTAGAACCCACCCCTGATTGTGGCTTATCTTTTGGAAAACAACAGCACAATCCTTCATTTGCCTATAATAAATCCCATTGAATTCACCTACATCTTATATAAGAGGACATAGGAATCACCTCATTTGTTCTAGAGAGTCTCAGCTGTCCCTGATTTTGTAAATGGCATCACTGGTCTCTTCTGCATGAAATTTCATTAATCAAATGCACACATTTTTCCCAAGAATTGTTAATAATAATAACAGATATTACTCTAACGTTCTCTTAAGCATGGAAAATAGCATACTGGAAACTGAGTTGAAACTGAAAATGATTCACCGAAGCAGAAACCACTTTCTTTCCTTTGAAAAATATGCATTTCACTGCTCATCCATCCATGTTCTTTGTAATGAGGTTACTTGAGGCTATCATTCATTAAGCTTTGCTGATCATCAGCAGATTGTGCAGAATCAATTTATGTGTCTCCAAATGAGAATCCTCCTCCCCATTGTTTAAGTCAAATAAGGAATGCTACAGCTGAGGTCAGTTGAGGATTAGCATGCTTTCAATTACACAGTTATTAATTCCATTAAACACTGAAAAATGTAGCTCAGCCCCGGCAACACAATACCCATTTATATGTGGTGTTCTGTAACATTATGTCATGGTTCTTTAGTCAACACAATTTAGCTAGCAGCAAAAAGAAAATAAGCAGAATAAATACAGTACTTGGATATCCAAGTTAAAACAACAGTTCTGGGAAACATATTTTGAACTAAGGACTCATCCTCATATTAATTCACATAACTATGAGATGTTCTTATAACATTGTTTTGTTTCATCCCCAATTCACAGTGGAGTCATTTCTTCTGTTCCGAACACCTCTTTTATCAGGGAAGTGAACGTGAATGTTTTTCTAACGACATGGTGGATGAAGTAGGCAGGAATAGGATGCTCCCAGTTCCTCTAGGTCATCAAGGTCAACTCTAGATATTTTGACAATCTAGGCAAAGTCATAGTCTGGTGTTCCCTATGATTTGGCTTATTTTCTGATTTTGCTAGGAATATCAAAAAGGTGTCCTTTTATTTATTTATTTTCCTAGATTTCTTAAACAATAACTTATGGTTTTGAACCCCAGACAATTTTTTTTCAGACTTTTTCATCCTATTTTCAGTACAAAACTTTAATTTTGATTACAACAGTACCCATTGCTGTCATATGGCAATAATTTTTGCAAAATTATATTTAACCCTCGAGCAAACATGTTGGCTTGCAGTGTGCATAATTATGGCTTTTTGCTTTTTTGTATTGTATTTTTTCACAGGTCTTTTCAATGTTGGTGCCATTCAGAGGTGGTATTCAGCAGGTTCTGACCAGTTCTGGAGAACCGGTAGTGGAAATTTTGAGTAGTTCGGAGAACCAGTAAATATCACCTCTGACTGATCCTGCCCCCATCTATTCTCTACCTCCCAAGTCCCAGCTGATCAGGAGTAAAAGGGGATTTTGCAGTAACCTTCTCCTAGAGTGGGAAGGGAATGGAGGTTTTACAGTATCCTTCCCCTGCCATGCCCACGAAGCCATGCCATGCCCACGAAGCCACGCCTACAGAACCGGTAGTAAAAAAATTTGAATCCCACCACTGGTGCCATTTAAACATTGGTACCCCTGGGCTGGTACCTACTTAGCCTAAAGCTAAGGCTGCTGTGGGTCGACTTTCTCGCTCTTAGTGATTGAACATTATCCTGCCTTGCTTGGACTGTGAGAGAGACAGACATCTGGCATTGAAAAATCAGCAGCCTATATAATCACTAACTAATTCTGTTCAAAGGACTTGTCAGACCTCAAGCAGGCTCTTTATACACAGAGATTTATCACTTGTGCTGTTTCAGATGGTGAATTATAGTGAATTAGTTACCCTAAGAATTAAGAGCTGTCTCCTTAAGAGATTGCATTGTGGGAGATGTAGACATTGCATTATGGGAAATGTAGTCCATGACATGTGGACTACAGATGGCAGATGCTCTGGGAACAGAACATCATCCATTGGAAAATGTTAAAGTTTTCTCCAAGTTCACTCCCAATCAAGGCATAGAAGATGGCAGTAGAAGAAAGTGAGAGGAAGCTATCAATAATAAGGAAGCTTCATCTTCAATTTCAAGTGCTGCAACAGATTGGCAGTCCTGACTATTAGCATCTATAGCTATGGAGAGATAAAATGGTGTCGATTCCTGACATCAGGTGTCTAGAGGGGAATGCAAAGAGGAGGGGGCAAATGATGAAAGCAATGCCACATCAACCTGGTATAAACTCCTCCCTTTGTATATGTCATGACACCAAGAAAAGGGTGGGGCTTTCATCGGGAATTGGCAATGTTGCTTTTCTCATTTTGATAAAACCGATGAATCGTGCAGATGCCTATAATGTTTATAGAATTCACACAGGAGTATAGATAATTTCACTTGGATATTAGAAACAAACCAAATAATGGCTAGTCACTCGTTTCATTTTCAAGGTATAAAATCTAAAATATTTGTATGAATTTTTAAGATGAAGAAATATGGACAGCAGACAGAAATGTTTGAAAATCATTTACTTTATAGGAATAGGTGTCACCCTGCCCCACCCCTATTATTAAGCAACGGAGCATGGTATTGTTAGCACCAGATTCAAGTCTGCCCCCAGTCACATTGACTTTGAGTAAATCACTTTCTTTCAAACCAATCTGCCTTACAGGGTTGTTGTTGGAAGATTTGGAGAAGTGAGTAATACACCTCCATAGAAGGGAGGGAGGGAGGGAAGGAGGAAAGGAAGGAAGGAAGGAAATTGTCTTAGTTTAGAGTGTAAGCAACCTACATTAACCATACTGTGCTACTATCTTTAGGGCATCTAAATAAATTGTTGTGTCCTTACTTTTAAGAGTATCGTGGAAATATGCCTTTGAGCGATGCTCAGTTATATTTTTGTGTAAGTATAATTGCTGCAGTCTATTTAAGGTATAAACGGATTCTCACCTTTTTAGCTCCTTGTGATAGAAACATATTTGTTCCTTTCTTTTTCTAAAAGAAATAATTTGCATTGCTAGAGTTATAGCTCACAAATTTCTAAAATATCTGCAATGTTTCAAATCATCCAGGCTGCCATAAATTAATGTTTTTCTAGATAGAAAAATACCCTAAGACTAGTCGCTTTTCAGGTTTCAGCACTGCTAGGACTTGTAAGGGTTAAAGCTGTAAACGAGTGGTAAGTTTCCTTCTACACCATCTGAAGTGGAGGAAATGGTCACAGTCAGTTAGTCACATCAATCAAGAAGCCCTCAAGAGCACATCTGCAGACTAAACAAACACTTCTGCCTGCCTGCTTCATTTCTGTGCCACAAAGCAGTCAAAGAAAGATCCACAAGTATTGACATTTGATTCTCTGTTTTTGATGCAAATATAACCATACGAAGCAAAATTCTCCATCACCCAGGTAGGTCCCAAAACTAACATATATGCACTTTCTGTAGGAGAAAAAAAAGTTATTTTGAGAAATGATATATGCATGTTTCAGTAAGAGGAGAAGAACCTCAGAGTAGACAAAATCTATAAAAGAACTTGGGTGCATTATCTTATAAAAGTGGCCAAGAGTTCTGCAATAAACCTTAGATATAATTTTTATATACATACATACATACATACATACATACATACATACATACATACATATAAATTGAGATTGAGTCATACTTTCATATAAATGTATACTAGGCACACTTGGGCATACACAAATATCATATTGTGCATTCTTTGTAATTTTCCAAACTAGATTTACACATTGTCTAATATACTCCATGTATTTTTTTTCCTTTGTTTTAATACTGCATTGATGTTTTTGTGATTAAAAACATCAAACGCTTTTAAGAAATTTTAAGAAAGTAAATATAAATTCATTTGGAATTCAGTGTTTTCAATGGTCATCATCTGTAGTATAGCAGGAGAGTTAATACTTACTCTAAAGCATTAACCTGCCCTTCCTCTCTATCCATCCACTAGGCTTCAGGGCAAGGAGGAAATCACTACAGTACCTGGGTCACAATTTTAAGGTATCATCTTTTCTTCATTATTTATGCTGCTTTATATTTTTCATGTGCACATTTCTGCATTTTTTCAATGTAGTAGACCTAATCGGTTAATCCTATTTGCTAAAACCAGCAAAAGCTTTCACAGTACCTTGAATTTCAAATAAAAGCACTATCACCATCTCTGCTGTCTTGAACACCTGGAATGTATGGAATGTATGCATATTAAATATAATTGTGCATTAGACTAGTGACATTAAAAGAGTCTCAGTGGTGCAGTGGTTAGAGTGCAGTACTGCAGGCTACTTCTGCTGATCACCAGCTGCCAGCAGTTTGGCAGTTTGAATCTCACTAGGCTCAAGGTTGACTCAGCCTTGCATCTTCCAAGGTCAGTAAAACAAGGATCCAGATTGTTGGGTTCAATATGCTGACTCTGTAAACCACTTAGAGAGGGCTGTAAAGCATTATGAAACGGTATATAAGTCTAAGTGCTATTGCTATTGCTAAAATGAGAACTAACTTTGGGAATGGAGGTTTAGAAATGTTAAAGACAAAGATAATCATTCAAAGAAGACAAAGAAAAAATCAATTCTATGATTGTTTTCAAATGTTTTTTTCTCCACGGAGTTTTTTCTGAAAATATTTCACATATGCACACATACAAATGTAGGCTCATGCATACAAAATTCTTCAGGAATTATTATGCTAAATACAGGTAATCGTCAATTTACAAGCATAATTGAGCTCAAAATTTCTATTGCTAAGTGAGATAGTTGTTAAGTGAGTTTTGCCCCATTTTACGATCTTTCTTGCCATAGTCATTAAGTGAATCATTCCAGTTGTCAAATTAGTAACATGGTTGTTAAATGAATCTGGCTTGCCCATTCACTTTACTTGTCAGAAGATCACAAGAGGTGATCACATGATCCAGAACACTGCAACTATCATAAATATGAGCCAGTTGTCAAGCGTCCAAATCTTGATCACACAACCATGGGGATGCTGCGAGAGTCATAAGAGTGAAAAACAGTCATAAATCACTTTTTTCAGTGCTGTTGTAATTTTGAACAGTCACTAAACAAATGGTTATAATTCGAGGACTACCTGTATAGAACGGCTGCTGTCAAAAATTAGATTTATGACCATCTATGTATGTGAGCATACAATGATGCCAAGCCATCACAACTATTATGAGTTCCTGGGGGCCAATTGGTTGTACCCTCAATAACTGCTTCTCTGTCATGCAACCTACCATTTAGAGTAAGACTATGAGATACTTCTAACAGGTAAACTGGCCTGTTAGAATTGCTAAATAAATGCAATTAAAAATGGAAGACTGTAAGTAAGGAATTTGCAATGCATTTTTAGCACTATACTAAGGACTTGTAAAGCTATAAAGCATAACTGATGTTAGGTGTGTAGGTGGATGGGTGTATACACACATACACACATATATATTTAAAATTTAAAACCCAGTAAACCAATTCTGGCAAAGTAATTAAACATTCTCAAAGAAGGTTTAAGTAGTGCATTATTTGCACTGTGCATATCAGTCTTTGCAAACCTGCCACCCTATTTATCTGGAAATTGGAGAAGGCTAGTGTCATATAATGTTATGTAATCTGTCTTTATATAAAAGTATTATAAATTAATAGAAGACCTAATGAAAGAAATTTGAAGGAGAAAAGGACAGGGATAAGGGTTCAGACCCACTCTTCTAAAATGAGAGCAGTATCCATGTGAAAAGATCTTAATTAACGGTCCTTCCTCATTTTCAGTCCCAAGTCTCACAATGGTTCCTTCTCCATGGAATAAAAAACATTTGTTAGCCAAAATCTGTAGGGTTATGGTCAGTTATCTCCCAATGTAAGAGGTTGCCAGCATTACCTCACTCGAATTCAATATCCATCAACTATCCCATTGGTCTTCTTGTGGAGTGAGGGCCATTGTCTCATGAAGAAATGACTCTGTTAAATTCACACAAATAATAATGGGATAGTAAAAGTAGGTTGCTAGATTATTTAGCCCATTCATGTATGGTCATATACCTTAAGTAGAGCAGAAGGAATATTGTCCTTCAGCTTTTGTTGAACTCACTTCCAAGTTTTGTGCACCATTACTTATCCTGACCTGCTGGAAATGGGATTTAGCAGCAGTTGGAATGCCACAGATTAAGAATATAATTGCATTTTTGGAGTCATTCATACTTATTATAGTTTAGAATCAACCTAAATCTGGTCAATTTGTTACCCAGCCATCTGGGAGGAGAGGAGGGGAGGGGAGGAGAACATAATATCCCGGGCCTAAGCCTACATGGCTTAGGCCCGAATATTTGGCGGACCATCTGCAGCCAGAAACAGCTTCCCATCGCCTGGTGCGTTCCCACAGGGAGAGCCTACTCAGGGTGCCGTCGGCCAGACAGTGTCGGCTGTCTACCCCCAGGGAGACGGCTTTCTCTGTGGGCGCACCTACCCTTTGGAATCAACTCCCTCTGGAACTCCGGGTGGCCCCCTACCTTCGCTCTTTCCGCCAGGGTCTGAAAATGTGGCTATTTCACCTGGCCACCCTGGACTAATGGGGGTTTTAATAGAATTTTAACTGGGTTTTATTGAATTTTTGTTAAATTTAACCTGGATTTTTGTTTTAATGGTTTGTTTGTTTTGTTTTAATTGTTGTGAGCCGCCCCAAGTCCCTTGGAGATAGGGCGGCATACAAGTTCCATTAATAATAATAATAATAATAATAATAATAATAATAATAATAATAATAATAATAATATTACTCCAATGATACCTTAACAGTTCCTAGGTCCTTGGTTAGGACTCGAGCTGCTGAACTATTAACCAGCCTCAAAGGCTGTGAATCTCACTAAAGATTAATAATAATAATAATAATAATAATAATAATAATAATAATAATAATAATAATAATAATAATAATAATATTGTATGTATATGAAACTGAATGAAACTGTTTCATATATTACTTTTCCAATATATAATGAAACTACAACTAACCAATATGAAAACAAAATATATTTTCTTAATGTAATCCTCACCACAAAAAAAAAAAGTTTTGATAGTGGGAAAAGGAAAAGATGAACTTTATAGCTTAGTCTATACATGCAAACATTACTATTTAGTGGGCATTAGATTGGACTCAGTAGATTGGCCTTATCTTTGAAATGAAAGGCAGTTGTGGAAGATTATGGCAGTTCTTTCACCCATATCCTTTTGGTTTCAGTATAAATTATGCATAGAAAGTACCAGAAGGATGAGATCTACATAAACCAAGGCTTTAGCTTGAGGACAGCTTGTGTAGTCCAAGTTCCTCTTTCCTCAACATCTGGCTGCAGAACTGATCCAATTTGAAGGATCCATCCTGCTGTTCATTTATTTTTTCCAATCTTCTCTCTCTTTTTATTTAGCTGAACAAAAAGTGGTATGCACGGTTCTATTATTGTTCTGCTCCTGTAAAACCTCACTAAACATTTATTCCTCTGCAGCAGGACTAAGTGATCTCACCCAATCTCTATTGTGTCTTATTTTCTTTATTCATTTTACTACTCTTTTTCTTGCCAGGTTCTTAGCAATCATGTAGTATTACTTCAGCAATGATTTTGGGGC